>OX392542.1:10277624-11527624 GCA_947623455.1 Mimachlamys varia | reverse complement strand
AGTGATTAGTGATTAATATGTATGTAACCGATAATTGACCCTCGTTTAGTGTTGGGAATCGGCTGAAATATCATGATCGATCATCAGATCCTCTGAACCGATCAATGATCGACTAATAATCGATCATAGGAAAGACATATGTATTTTAACAATGATAACTTGACAATATCATACATAATAACATAAATTAAATGATTTTAAAGCTATGTACATGTTATGTTGTATTTTATTCACATTAATCTATATTTCGTAAGACTTATTTTTCGATAGTTTTATTTATAAACTTAATACTTATTCTAATTCTAGAGGTGCTCCTGCGAATGCGGCTCCTTCATTATTAAACGACATTCATTTAAATTGTCACATGTACGTTAGTATTCGTTTTCATAGCCAGTTTTAATTTACTATGACAGGTTCCATTTTTTTTTTATTTTATTGTAAAGACAACAAGAACTCCCAATACAGAGCTTTTTAAACTTCTGTGATTTTTTCAGGGCCTTCAATTTAGTTCAATGTTTATCAGCTGGTTTACTGGGCTAAATTCTTATCATTGAAAGAGTTTCCGTTTCTGCCGTTTGCAATTTATAGCTTTCTTCATGCTAAGTATATTTTCTCTTTTTAAAGCCGAAATGTTTCCAGACAACACTTCGGGCATTTTTGTCGGTAGTTATACAATGGGCTAGTCCCTTATGCATCAGAAAAGAAAGTATGTTTTATTAAGTGCTTAAGTGACGGTGTTGATTTGTCTTGTTCAACGCTTGATCACTTAAAATGTGTATCGTTGATGGGAATAGATGAGAGAATGTCTGCTAAAGATAAGGAAACAAAATTTTAGATTTTGATTTTTCTGATGATCGATTATGAAAGATTGTAGTCTATTAATTAGCCAGTTGGCGTTACTGGCCAATAATCGACAAAGTTTTACAATATTTACAATATCTTTTCTATTGTAGATATAGTAAAATATCATGTACCAATATATGTAGCCCAATTCACCACATGATTTATGTCGAATACAGTGTTGTTAAAAGCAAAATACCTAAAAATGTCCAAAATTCATTAAGTTTATGTTAACGATTACTTAATTAATTATTGAATTGGTCAGACGAACTGATTCTAACTGATGATCAATTTTGATTTTTAACCAATTTCCCAACACTGTACGTCACCACAAAACGAGAATCAAATCTTGTGTATTTGTCACTTCATTACAAACATATGTGTGTAGCCTTCCTCCTTCCTTATAACAGAGAGGGTTTTAAATCGAAATAATTGGAAATGAACTTATGAAGCCTACATTTACAATATATTTAAATGTACTTCAGTCTATACAATAGACGATTGTAGGTTATACATTATAATTATTACCAAAATTGTTACTGAAATGAATAAATGACTACATTACTGTAGTGTACATGTACTGTAACTGTCAGCGTTGTCAGTTGACTGTTACCCAAATGCACGATGTGCTCCTGATCCGCTGTGTCCAACCTGTTCAAGACATATGAATATCTCTCTACAATGCGCTAAAACATAGTGTCCCCGTGTCTGTGGTGCGAACTTCTTAAAAAAGAAAAGAGTTCAAATAAATAAGTATTTTCCAGGCCGGTTTTTACATTAATCCCTCTTCATTTTTCAATCGTTCAGAGTCATTTAAGTACTTCGGAGCATACACTTTTTACGCTTTGAGTAAAACGTTTGTATGACTTCGACTTTCTTTCTCTGTCGGTAAATGTCGTTAATTTCCGTGTAAGGTAATAAAAAATTTCCGAAAATAAAAAAATGTCATATTTATCTGAAACATAAAGTTTCTGAGAAATAAAAAGAGAGAGAGAGAGAGAGAAGGAGAGAGAGAGAGATTAGGCCTATATGACTATATAACACGAAAGTGTGCGTTGGGAACGACAACTCCTGATCATGTTAGACCATATTGGCCGTTTCGGTTTAATTGGTCGAACCACAGAACTTCGTTCGTTTTTTAAATAAAGTCGGACATCGTTTTATGACGATCAGTGGCGGATCCAGGGGGGTGTCACTGGGCGCACGTGACACCCCCCTGTCCTTGATCAGGATTTTATTTAGTAGTGAAATATAAGACCACATTGATCTTGTGACACCCCCCAGCACTGTTCAGTGTACATGTGCACACTAAATCCATTTGCACACATTTTTTCTGGGACTAGTGGTAATTGTTCATTCAATCCATTACTCTGTCCAAGCCACACACCCTGCCCAACTCCAAAAGGATTATGAATTCTGTGTTGACTATATAATTGACACTAATTGATATCTCCACCCTAGCATCAATTAACTAATTGATATCTCCACCCCAGCATCAATTGACATGGTCAGTGAACCATGACAATGTTCAAGAGAATGACCACAGGTACAGAAATGTATACAAGCCTCATCTCTACCTGTGGAAGGACATTTGACATTGTTTAGTGCTTAGTAATTATCTGATACAGATAAGCTTATTAAAGAATCGCATACATGTAGAATACATAATAATTATTAAATTCAGTGTTGTTCAAACATAAAAAAACCCATTCATTTGTGTCTAGCCATATTTGGCTTATGATTGAGACCAAAATATTCCTTCAGTATAATTGGATTACATTTGATAAATATTATTGTCTTCTTTGATACATGAAACAAAATGCTTTATAGACTTCTTTCTATAAATTTTCTACTTTCATAAGAAATATCAGTTTATTTTTAGTGTGTATTTAGTAAAACTTTAAAGTTTGGAACTTTGCTTCCGTTTCATTAAGAATAAAAAGGATAAGGTCAAATCAAAAATCACATTCTATCAAAAATGGAGTTTCATTATGCAAATCTTCCCTGTAGAGGTTTTTATTGCCCGTTTCTATAAGTTGTGAGAAAGTCACGTCAAGAAAAGGTCATTAGCACATAAAAACATGTATGTAAATAAGCATTACAGTATATTATGTATTTGCAGTGTTCATCACTAGTGCAACTTAATTTATAATTTTAATTCCAAAATTAACTGCAAATTGTCAGAGACGTTTATATGTCTCTGATATTGTATTTGAACAAATTTATTTGTTAAAACAACATGATGTGGTTAAGACTGCATTTGCTGCAAAATTAACTTGAAATATGAAATTGTGACACCCCCCTGAATAAATTCTGGATCCGCCCTTGACGATGCTTTCAGGCAAACTTTGAGAAAGCTTTTCAAGACCTGCATTAACATTTCCAGTTCCGTCCGTGTTTATACCAGAACATATTCTATTACGGACAAGCCGGTCGTTCTGTATTTAAAGGCCCAATATACGTAACTTTCGGCAAAACTTGAAGCGAAAATCAAGTCTAATAACTTTTTATATTTACAGATTTAGTTAAGATTAACCAATATCAGCAATATCCAAGATAAATCCCTTCGCGGTTACCGGTACATCAGCAGTTGAAACACGCTATTTGTAAACACGCGTCCATTTCTAACCGTCTTCTACCTTCGGTTTGTTGTTGAAGTGGGCCCCACCTGAATGATTTTCAATTCTTTGGATTTTTTTGTCCAGAGTTTCTTGTTTGTTACCGCTCAGGTTTACTTCGTTTTAGGCTTATTTTTGCATGGTTATCAACTGGATTTTTTTTTAGAATTTTTCAGGATCACGAAAATTTCCCTGAAGTTACGTATATTGGGCCTTTAATAAACGAAAACTGCCCTAGGCTTAGTTATTTTCGACACGGGCTTAAAATTCCATGACTTAGGTTATCACGTGTTCAGTCTAATTTTAATCTTTGTAATTTTTATAAGGACAATGCAATAAAGATATATTACGGCCTCGAGCCAATGTTACCCATCATTAAATCTATATGACTAATAGACCAGTGGTGACACTCTAAAAAGAACTTTACAACAAACACAGTTAGTCTGTCGCTCACTGCTTTAATTTGTACTACAGCCCCCACCACCACCCACACCCGCCCCCAACCAACCTCGTGTTCGCAATTTAATTCTCCTCTAATCTTAAAATAACAGTGTGCACGCGTGTTTTATTGTCATGTCCACAAACTTGAAGCAATACTGCAACTTGTTATATCACGGACTTAGATTCTAATCTAAGTCCGTGGTTATATATAGAAAACTGCGTATTTTAAAGGAAAAAATGCCCTTTTCGTGCACACATTTACCAAACAGCATTTTGCAAGACTGTGTTGAAGTGTTTGAAATAATGGTAATAGTTAGGTACAAAAAAAATATAGGTGTTAAAAGTGCATGTCTTGCTTACCTTAATTTGTTATCAACCGAATGAATACACCTGAAATGGTTTGACGTTGTTAGACTGTTTTCTACAGAATCATCTCCGTCATAAAAAAATCTGAAGAATTCATCTCGGTTACAAGAAAGACATTATTATCCAAGATACTCATTATCCACCTTTTTCTTTCCTTCGACCATGCGCCAATATAAGTACTGATCAAAATGGGGAGGGTGTGCAGCTAAGCTCTCAATCATTCCGTTCCATTTGATATTGGTTTTCTTTTCAGAAGGCTCATGCAGAACCGTTAAGACTTGAAGATCTGTCGGTTCGTCAATCTTGGAACGTGATGTTTCTGCGGATGTTGCATTTATTAAAGGCCCAACATACATAACTTTCGGCAAAACTTGAAGCGAAAATCAAGCCTAATAACTTTTTATATTTATAGATTAAGTTAATATTAACTGATATCGGCAATATTCAAGATGAATTCTTTCGCGGTTACCGGTACAGCAGCAGTTGAAACTCGGTATTTGTAAACACGCGTCCCTTTTTGAACTGTCGTCTATCTTCGGTTTGTTGTTGAAGTGGGCCCCATCTGAATTATTTTCAATTCTTTGGATTTTTCTGTCAAGAGTTTGTTATTAGTTACCGCTCAAGTTTACTTCGTTTAGGCTTATTTTTGCATGGTCATCAACTGGAATTTTTTCAGAATTTTTCAGAATCACGAAAAATTTCCTTAAGTTACGTATATTGGGCCTTTAATCATGACGTCTATGACACACTTTTCAAACGTCGTATTAAATGGGACATGTTTCCTGTCAAATCATGTATTGCTTTCCGACATTGTGTATATTGAATTTTTCTTCATCCGACTTTTTTTTATACAATTTTGATAGCCAGAGACCTATTTTTTCCTTGACTGCAACAATTTTAATTATATAATATAGTAATACTTCAGACTGCAAGTCAAAATTATTATGCAATATTAGATACATAAACATGTTATGATTGCCAACAACAGGGGCTAGATCAATTTTCGATAAATATGTCCCCCTCTGTGGTCATGATAGGGGTATTTTTTTCGAAAATTGAACTTATTCCCCACAAAAGTCTAAAATTACTCTGAACTCTTTAGTTTTGGTCCAAAACTGGAGTATACAATTTTCAGGTCCCTGTGCTGGTAATGGCCCTATAATAACAAGGGACGTATTATATGCGAGACATATATATACGTCCCTGTTATAACTTAGAATATTTTATTCTGTTTGTTCTAGATACTAAATATCCTTATATAATTATTCTAATGACGCTTTCAACTTTATTTCTTTTGTTTTTTTTTTTATATATAGCTAGGGTCATTAAATATGAGTATTATAATTTTGTCATGTCATCGGATATTGGGCAGCTTTCGCGTATCGGGACCAACCATTCTTACTGGCAAAACTTGAGTGTGATCAGCATGCGAAAATCAGAATCGAGGCTGGTCTCTGGAATGTTCGGTATGTCGCTGTCCTCCGGCATGCCTTGCCGAGGTCAAAATGCTGACGATTGCGTGACTTTGTCATTTTTTCTTTACGTAAACAAGATGGACTACAAATATTTTGAAAAGGGTTTTATAATATTTGCTCTGTTTGTTATTTTCTGATAATAAAACTTCGAAACTGAACGTTTTCCCCGTCTTACTTTACCATTTGAACCGTTTCAACCAGAAAAAAGCAACACGTGGCAGGCGTTCCGGTTGGGTAATTTAAGCAGCCAATGTTGTCATATGTATTTGTAAAGCGTATGTGGTCCTTATTGAATAAAAATAATTTTGTTTTTGTTATCATTTTCGTTTTCTTTAAAAGCAGCTATCACTGTTATATGAAGATAACCTTCCCATTTATGGACTCCCCATGTAATGCTGCAGAACTGGTCTATACAGGTCACGTGAGCGTCTGAGACACACATTCGGATTCCGCCATCTTGATTGTAGAACACACCATTCCATCCTTGTTTCACACCTTACTATATCACAGGAATATTCGTTTCTATTGGAGATTGTGTCAAGCTAACGTTGATCGAAATGGCTGGGGATAAATCCAAAGAAGAGCACGTAGCTTACGCCAAGCTAGCCGAACAGGCCGAACGGTTTGAAGACATGGCATCCCATATGACAGCGGTTATCAAGCTATGTAGTGAGAACAAGGAGGAGTTGACGATGGAAGAAAGGAACTTATTGTCTGTGGCTTACAAAAACGTTGTTGGTGCTAGGCGATCATCGTGGAGAGTGGTCAGTATGCAAGAATCGAAATCGAATAACAATTGCAAGCACATCGCAAAAGAGTTTCGGGAAAATATCGAGGCAGAGTTGACGAAAATCTGCGATGAAGTTTTGGAACTGCTCGATAAATTCTTACTCCCTAGCAGTACGAAAACAGAAAGCAAGGTATTTTTCCAGAAAATGAAAGGCGATTATCTTCGTTATATGGCGGAATTCGCTACTGAAGAAAAGCAAAAAATTGTGAAATGTGCCGAAGGGGCTTACGAAGAAGCTTTTCAAACGGCCAAGACCGAAATGCTTCCAACTAATCAGAGCAGATTGGGACTTGCATTAAATTTCTCTGTCTTTTTCTATGAGATTCTGAATATGCCCGACAAAGCTTGCCATCTTGCTAAGGAAGCATTTGATGATGCCATTGCAGAATTGGATACACTGGATCAAGAATCTTACAAAGACAGCACACTAATAATGCAGCTTTTGCGAGACAACTTGACTCTCTGGACAACTGACAATGAACAGGAGCAAGAGCAAGAAATTGAACAAGACAATTAGACTTTACCATTCAGTGATGATAGATCAAAGGACATTTTTAAAGTGCGAACCTTGTCTGTCCGTTCATTGATGAGCTCATTTGACAATGGTCTCTGACATTTTGCCTGCAGATGAAAAAAATAAATGTACTTGGCCAAGAATTGAAATGTTGAATGAACTTAATTGAACTGAACCATCTGTGATGCCGGTTTTGTTACAATTATTCCTAGTGAATTGTGTTGGCTACAAATGATTGGTTAAATGAATCTGAAGTTATTGAATTAATTACATCATGATATGTGGACTGCACCTGTTTGTTTTGTACCAGCAGTGTTTCTTTATATTGAGTATATCTAGATGGTTTACAAGGCAGTGATGCTCTGACATAGATTATTGTTTGTTTATTTGTTGCCAGGGTTAGACACTGTTAAGTGTTCGCTTAATAATGGTAGTCAAGTCTTTGAGAACTAACTGAATGATAACACGATGATATGCACTATCAATAGATTTAGTTTAAGAAGACTCCAATAAATAAAAACAAGGGAATTAGTTGTTGGGATATACAAATTATATTATAATATTTCTATGAGATTTGGCAAATAACAAAAAAAAATATGTAAAAAAAGTTAAGTCATGCACACAGGGTTTTCCCTAGGACCCTCAAAATAAATAAGTTTAGGACTAGGAGTCCTGGGACTCCCATCAGAAATAATATATATAGTACAACTTCATCAATTTTGGGAGCCCTTTTGACAATTTTAGTAGTCAAAATGCAGGTTTTTGTGCGTCAGGGAAAGCCCTGCACACATTGATTGGAATGTTTGGACGAGGATATTCATATTCTAATGCGAGTCAAATGATATCTTGTTACTTGCAAACTTTTTACAAATATGTAAAAGAACCTTGTCCTTTCTGAAATTGACTTTTTTACTCTTTAAGTACTTGCCTAGTGTCTAACCCTGATGACAGCAACATTTGATTGGAACTGGAAACAGAAAGAAAATTTGAAACCAAAGTAAAATAATCAATTCGGTCTTTGTAAAAACAAACTGCATCTGCATGCTGCCATGGCCTCGCAAGATATTTAGAAATACAGTTTTTACTCCTTTAGCCACAACTTTAGTTACTTTACTGTCACTGATATTATCCCCGTCTTGAAACATGTAAGGAAAGTTTTCCGTCAATGTGTATTTGTTTACTACATTGGTATACATTTATTTGTTAATCATCATTTACATTTATAATAGTATACATATTGACTATTGAATATCATAATGTTTTTCTTTAAAGTCATGTTCTGCTGTTATTTTTTTAGGCTGCTTTGGTCCTACTGTCCTCCATGAAGTATAGGTTATAGTAATTATCTAATTTAATTTTTGTATGTCTTGATGTTATTGCAGAAGTGAGATATACTTGGTATGTATGGTAGATATCTATTATTAGTACATAATATAATATAAATTCAATATTGAAATTGTGGTCAGTATGTTGCAGTTAACACGAAAAAATGAAACACTTGATCATTGTGCTCTGTGCTTATCAAAAAAAGTATTAAATTATATTTCATATAGATTATAAGATCCAGATAGTGTTGAAATATTGAATTAGCGATCCGGCAGATATATATGCTTTCATAACAATACTTAGATACATTCACCAAATATCATTGATCTTTCAGTGTAATATGTGTAAGTCTGGTTTGGATTTTTGTATTGAATATTGTTGTAATCTTGCACATTTATGTGAAATCTGCACAATATTTAAGCACTGAAAATAAGTATTATAAGTAAATAGTAAATGTAAGTTGAAGAGAAAAATTCTTGCAAAAAATGCTAAGATTTTGATTTTAAAAGTAGTTTTCTGTCATTAAATCTCTTTTTTTTACCTACACAAAGTAGTGGATTTTGTTTGTCCCTTAATTATAAGTTACATATAGTATATACAGTACTGTAAAAAGATTCCAACTCGTCCCAGAACATGTTCCCAAATTTTGTTGCATTATTACATAACTAATAGATAGAGGTTGCATGACTTGTTGTTGATATGGATTTTTTTTCACTTGAGTTTATTATTTTTTAAAGTAACAAAAGGCAAAAGCTATAGCAAGTGTCTTTTGTAATCTTTAAAAAATAATTATTTAGAGTGAAATAAATTCTATATCTAATAACCACAAATCTTGTGACCCATTTCTACCACAATAATATTAAGTCGGCAGTGTTGTTTTCTGGAGTGAACTGCAGACTATTTGTGTAAACACCTTATCTCGTATAATACGTGTATTCCCACCAAGTTGTGACGACAATGGCAATCGATGACGATGTCAGCAATCCACACGTGGCATTGAACCAGTTCATTTCCGGCAAAAGTCAACTTCTCAACCAGTCAAAATCTGGAAGGTCATACCACTAGTGGTATATATAATATTTATAACATACATTTATCCAACAGTCGGCACATTTATACGATGGTCTGAGACTGGAGCATCGTCGGACACCCACGGTTGATCTCGCTTCGCTAACTCACTCATCACCCGTGGGAAAACTCGCCGAGAAATCCTCTTAGGTAATTAATATGTATGAAGCATTTGATTGGTTCCAGTGCAGTTTCGCGATGGGATTTCGAACCAATCAGAATAAGCGTTATATAATCTATACGGAAGCATAACTTAGATAAGTAGCACTGTATTGCTCTTGACTTGTTTTTTTAAGTCAACGACCTGTAAGACTTGATTGACGCAACCATTGTTGTGAACACGTCTTCTACTCGCCGTTTACACGCTTTCTCATGGGCGCAGCCATTGTTGTGTATGGTGTACCACGAAACGTGTCTTCAAACTGGAGAGTTCCAAATTACATATCAGATTTTCTGATTGGTCCGTTCTAATATACAAATTACCATATTTTATGAGGATTTCTCGGCAAGTTTGCCCATGGGTGATGAGTGAGTTAGCGAAGCGAGATCAACCGTGGGTATCCGACGATGAGACTGGAGTAACGAAGAGTATTGTGGAAGAAACAATGTTATATGTTATGTTCTCAAAAACGCTGGTGAGCCCCATAATGGCAAAAACCTTGCGCGACAGTTATTCCAGGATGAAATTTTATATTTATCCTGATTCAGCCTAATATGACTCTAGAAGAAATCTTGCTGAAACAATTTGCAACAAAAATTCTGAAAATTGGCTCCCACAAATTCCATCTTGTGGAAAAATCTTGTCAAGGATCGGAGATTCAATTCAGGAATGTAAAATGCTTTTGAAACAAAATTTTATTGCAGTTTGCACAAAGTCATGTTAAAAAAAAAATCAGGAAAAGTGTCAGAAAATAAAGCAATATACTGAACTCAAAACTGATTAGAAGCAAATTACTTAAGGATTAACCTTTTATTGGACCCTACCAGCAAAGCTGGAGGGGAGTATTGGTTTTCCTGCCGTCTGTTACCATTTTTGGGTTTCCATGCATTATCTCAGCAACGTGTGTACATGTTGAACAGAAACTTGGTATACATATATATAATAAGAATATCTAGGTCTTGATTTTGTTGAGGTTGAATGAATCTTTACAGAGTTAAGCCCCTTGGACTTAGAAAATCTCTGATAATTCAGTTTCCATGCATTATCTCGGCTATGTATGCACATCTAGAACTGAAATTTATTTTACCGATACATAATGGGGCAACGATTTTGTTTGCCCATTTTTACAGCCGATATAAGGCTGTTTCCCCTAGTCAACTCAAAATTTGTGTTATTTGCACAAAATTCAAGAATATTTTCCCAATTTATTTGAAAATCCTACTATATTTTTCCCAATTCTATAAAGCACAGGTTGCTGTAAAATCACGGTAGCAAAAACACTTGGGATATCTAGGTCAAGTCCTGATTTGGTTATGGTTGAATGATTTTTTACAGAGTTAAGCTCTTGGACTTAGAACTTTCTGATAATTCAGTTTCCGTGCAATATCTCTCTGCAACATGTGCACATAATGAACTGAAATTTGGTATACAGATACATCATGGGATATCTAGGTCAAGTTTGAACATGGTTTCTGTTTAATGATTTTTTTTATAGAGTTAAGGATGTATTCTTCTGAGAAGTCAAAATTTTCTTGTATTAAACTTTTTTTAGCTCACCTGGTCCGAAGGACCGAGGTGAGCTTATGCCATACCATGGCGTCCGGCGTCCGTCTGTCGTCTCTGTCGTCCGTCTGTCGTCCGTCCGTCATCCGTCTGTCTTCCATCTGTCGTCCATTAACAATTCTTTAAAGGACTTCTTCTCCACAACCACTGATAGGAAATCAACCTAATTTGGCAGGAAGCATCCTTAGGTGCCCAGGATTCAAAATTATACTAATGGTGGGACTGACCCCCTAGGGGGCTGAGGGCGGGCCAAAAAGGGTTATTTAGCTATATTGGTTTAAGCAACTTCTTCTCCATAACCACTGATTGGAAATCAGCCTTATTTGGCAGGAAGCATCCCTAGGTGCTCAAGATTCAAAATTGTACTCATGGTGGGACTGACCCCCCAGGGGGCTGAGGGATGGGGCCATAAATAATTATTTAGCTGTATTGATATTAGCGACTTCTTCTCCATAACTACTGATTGGAAATCAACCTTATTTGGCAGGAAGCATCCCTAGGTGCTCAGGATTCAAATTTGTACTAATGGTGGGACTGACCCCCTAGGGGGCTGAGGGGCGGGGCCGAAAAGGGTTATTTAGCTATATCATGGTTTAAGCGAATTCTTCTCCATAACCACTAATTGGAAATCAGCCTTATTTGGTAGGAAGCATTCCTTGGTGCTCAGGATTCAAAATTGTACAAATGTTGGGACTGACCCCCCCAAGGGGCTGAGGGACGGGGCCAAAAAGAATTATTTAGCTATATTGATATTAGCAACTTTTTCTCCGTAACCACTGATTGGAAATCAACCTTATTTGGCAGGATGCATCCCTCAGTGCTCAGGATTCAAAATTGTACTGATGGTGGGACTGACCCCCCCAGGGGGCTGAGGGGTGTGGCCATAAATAATTATTAAGCTATATTGTCCATCTGTCGTCCATCAACAATTGTTTAAAGGACTTCTTTTTCACAACCACTGATAGGAAATCAATCTAATTTGGCAGGAAGCATCCTTAGGTGCCCAGGATTCAAAATTATACTAATGGTGGGACTGACCCCCTAGGGGGCTGAGGGCGGGCCAAAAAAGGTTATTTAGCTATATTGGTTTAAGCGACTTCTTCTCCATAACCACTGATTGGAAATCAACCTTATTTGGCAGGAAGCATTCTTAGGTGCCCAGGATTCAAAATTGTACTAATGGTGGGACTGACCCCATAGGGGGCTGTGGGCGGGGCCAAAAAGGGTTATTTAGCTATATCATGGTTTAAGCGACTTCTTCTCAATAACCACTGATTGGACATTCATTGTACAAATGGTGGGACTGACCCCCCCCCCAGGGGGCTGAGGGACGGGGCCAAAAAGAATTATTTAGCTATATTGATATTAGCAACCTTTTCTCCGTAACCACTGATTGGAAATCAACCTTATTTGGCAGGATGCATCCTTCAGTGCTCAGGATTCAAAATTGTACTGATGGTGGGACTGACCCCCCAGCGGGCTGAGGGGTGGGGCCATAAATAATTATTTAGCTATATTGATGTGAGCGACTTCTTCTCCATAACCACTGATTGGAAATCAACCTTATTTGGCAGGAAGCGTCCTTAGGTGCCCAGGATTAAAAATTGTACTAATTGTGGGACTGACCCCCGAGGGGGCTGAGGGGCGGGGCAAAAAAAAGGTTATTTTTCTATATTGGTTTCAGCGACTTCTTCATCATAACCACTGATTGGAAATCAGCCTTATTTGACAGGAAGCATCCCTAGGTGCTCAGGATTCAAATTTTACTAATGGTGGGACAAGCTGACCCCTTAGGTGGCTGAGGGGCGGGGCCAAAAAGGGTTATTTAGCTTTATCATGGTTTAAGCGACTCGCTGATTGGAAATTAGCCTTATTTGGTAGGAAGCATCCCAAGGTGCTCAGGATTCAAAACTGTACTAACGGTGGGACTGACACCCCCCCCCCCCCCTCCCCCCAGGGGGCTGAGGGGGCGGTGCAAGAAAGAAAATATTTTACCATGATTATCTAGATACCAATGTTTCCAGGTGAGCGATACAGGCCCTATGAGCCTCTTGTTCTAATATACATTTTTGGAAAAGGGAGTTCATAGCATGGCAGAAAATGATATGTTAGCGTGCTCGTTTTTGTACTATGATCGGTCAAAGATACCAATATGACATACTTAGTGAATTTAAGTGAATTTTGCAGTTTTGACCAATTGCAGGACATCCTCATACAATATCTTCCGAATTTGTAATCCAAAATGCATGAATGTTTGCAGAAATGACAAAAATACTATTTTCTCTGAAGTTATGGAAGTAAAACTTCTCTAATTTGATATTTAATAATTTTAACCCAGGAAAGTGATTTTAGATACCCATACCCCTTATTTTTTTAATGAGAAATTCCTCTTTTTACAATTTTTGCATATTAAAACCTAAATAACAAAAGTTCTGCAATTAAACTTTTTTCAAAATATAAGCATATGGAAAGAAAACAGGTTTCTCTGTCTAAAACTGTCATAAAAATGGGGGGTTAGCGTGCTTCATTTTTTGTCCCGTAACTATTTGTGTTATTGTTCACCGTTTCGGGTTCAAAAATAAAAAGTGCCCCAGTTACATTAAAAAAAAAAAAAATACAAAAAGTATAATTTTCCACATTGTTGCACAATATTTCCATAATATTGAACATTATAAAGTTGTACAGCGAAAATTAGCTTGCTGTGATTAAAAATGGTGAAACACTGATATTTTTAAGAGATCAATCCAGCAGCAAAAGGTAAACTTTCGGCCTTTCGCGAAGTGCAAAATATACACAGAGATTCGAATTTTCAAAATGGCCGCCAAATTGGTAATTTTTAGCTCACCTGGACCGAAGGTCCGGTGAGCTTATGCCATGGCGCAGCGTCCGTCGTCCGTCGTCCGTCCGTCGTCTGTCAACATTTTCTTCAAATCGCTACAAGTCAAAAAGTCCTTATTGGATTTTAACCAAATTTGGTCAGAAACATCCTTGGGCGAAAGGGATCAGATTTTGCATAAATGGTGACTCTGACCCACAAAGGGCCAGAGGGGCGGGGCCCAATAGAGAAAATAGAGGTAATTCTTTAAATCTCTTCTTGTCAAAAAGTCCTGATTGGATTTTGATCAAATTTAGTCAGAAACATCCTTTGGGGAAGGGGAACAGATTTTGCATAAATGGTGACTCGGACCCCAAAGAGGCCAGAGGGGCGGGGCCCAATAGGGAAAATAGAGGTAATTCCTTTAAATCTCTTCTTGCCAAAAAGTCCTGATTGGATTTTGGCCAAATTTAGTCAGAAACATCCTTGGGCAAAGGGGAACAGATTTTGCATAAATGGTGACTCTGACCCCTAAGGGCCTAGAGGGGCGGGGCCCAATAAGGGAAATAGAGGTAATTCCTTTAAATCTCTTCTTGTCAAAAAGTCCTGATTGGATTTTGGCCAAATTCAATCAGAAACATCGTTGAGGGAAGGGGAACAGATTTTGCATAAATGGTGACTCTGACCCTGAAGGGGCCAGAGGTGCGGGGCCCAATAGGGAAAATAGAGGTAATTCTTTAAATCTCTTCTTGTCATAAAGTTATGAATGGATTTGGCCCAAATTCGGTCAGAAACATCCTTAGTGGAAGGGGAACAGATTTTGCATAAATGGTGACTCTGACCCCTAAGGGGCCAGAGGGGCGTGGCCCAATAAGGGAACTTGAGGTAATTCCTTTAAATCTCTTTTTGTCATAAAGTTATGAATAGATTTTGTCCAAATTTGGTCAGAAACATCGTTGGGGAAAGGGGAACAGATTTTGCATAAATGGTGACACTGACCCCTAAGGGCCCAGAGGGGCGGGGCCCAATATGGGAAATAGAGGTAATTCCTTTAAATCTCTTCTTGTCAAAAAGTCCTGATTGGATTTTGGCCAAATTTAGTCAGAAACATCGTTGAGGGAAGGGGAACAGATTTTGCATAAATGGTGACTCTGACCCTAAAGGGGCCAGAGGGGCGGGGCCCAATAGGGAAAATAGAGGTAATTCTTTAAATCTCTTCTTGTCAACATGTCCTGATTGGATTTTGACCAAATTTAGTCAGAAACATCCTTTGGGGAAGGGGAACAGATTTTGCATAAATGGTGACTCGGACCCCAAAGGGGCCAGAGGGGCGGGGCCCAATAGGGGAAATAGAGGTAATTCCTTTAAATCTCTTCTTGTCATAAAGTTATGAATGGATTTGGCCCAAATTCGGTCAGAAACATTGTTGGGGGAAGGGGAACAGATTTTGCATAAATGGTGACACTGACCCCTAAGGGCCCAGAGGGGCGGGGCCCAATAAGGGAAATAGAGGTAATTCCTTTAAATCTCTTCTTGTCATAAAGTTATGAATAGATTTTGTCCAAATTTGGTCAGAAACATCGTTGGGGGAAGGGGAACAGATTTTGCATAAATGGTGACACTGACCCCTAAGGGCCCAGAGGGGCGGGGCCCAATATGGGAAATTGAGGTAATTCCTTTAAATCTCTTCTTGTCAAAAAGTCCTGATTGGATTTTGGCCAAATTTAGTCAGAAACATTGTTGAGGGAAGGGGAACAGATTTTGCATAAATGGTGACTCTGACCCTAAAGGGGCCAGAGGGGCGGGGCCCAATAGGGAAAATCGAGGTAATTCTTTAAATCTCTTCTTGTCAACAAGTCCTGATTGGATTTTGACCAAATTTAGGCAGAAACATCCTTTGGGGATGGGGAACAGATTTTGCATAAATGGTGACTCGGACTCCAAAGGGGCCAGAGGGGCGGGGCCCAATAGGGGAAATAGAGGTAAATCCTTTAAATTTCTTCTTGTCTTAAAGTTATGATTGGTTTTTGACCAAATTTAGTCAGAAACATCGTTGAGGGAAGGGGAACAGATTTTGCATAAATGGTGACTCTGACCCTAAAGGGGCCAGAGGGGCGGGGCCCAATAGGGGAAATAGAGGTAATTCCTTTAAATCTCTTCTTGTCATAAAGTTATGAATGGATTTGGCCCAAATTCGGTCAGAAACATCGTTGGGGGGAGGGGAACAGATTTTGCATAAATGGTGACACTGACCCCTAAGGGCCCAGAGGGGCGGGGCCCAATATGGGAAATAGAGGTAATTCCTTTAAATCTCTTCTTGTCAAAAAGTCCTGATTGGATTTTGGCCAAATTCAATCAGAAACATCGTTGAGGGAAGGGGAACAGATTTTGCATAAATGGTGACTCTGACCCTAAAGGGGCCAGAGGGGCGGGGCCCAATAGGGAAAATAGAGGTAATTCTTTAAATCTCTTCTTGTCAACAAGTCCTGATTGGATTTTGACCAAATTTAGTCAGAAACATCCTTTGGGGATGGGGAACAGATTTTGCATAAATGGTGACTCGGACTCCAAAGGGGCCAGAGGGGCGGGGCCCAATAGGGGAAATAGAGGTAATTCCTTTAAATTTCTTCTTGTCTTAAAGTTATGATTGGTTTTTGACCAAATTTAGTCAGAAACATCGTTGAGGGAAGGGGAACAGATTTTGCATAAATGGTGACTCTGACCCTAAAGGGGCCAGAGGGGCGGGGCCCAATAGGGGAAATAGAGGTAATTCCTTTAAATCTCTTCTTGTCATAAAGTTATGAATGGATTTGGCCCAAATTCGGTCAGAAACATCCTTAGTGGAAGGGGAACAGATTTTGCATAAATGGTGACTCTGACCCCTAAGGGGCCAGAGGGGCGTGGCCCAATAAGGGAAATAGAGGTAATTCCTTTAAATCTCTTCTTGTCATAAAGTTATGAATAGATTTTGTCCAAATTTAGTCAGAAACATCGTTGGGGGAAGGGGAACAGATTTTGCATAAATGGTGACACTGACACCCAAGGGGCCAGAGGGGCGGGGCCAAATAGGGAAAATAGAGGTAATTCCTTTAAATCTTTTCTTGTCAAAAAGTCCTGATTGGATTTTGGCCAAATTCAATCAGAAACATCGTTGAGGGAAGGGGAACAGATTTTGCATAAATGGTGACTCGGACCCCAAAGCTGCCAGAGGGGCGGGGCCCAATAGGGAAAATAGAGGTAATTCTTTAAATCTCTTCTTGTCATAAAGTTATGATTGGTTTTTGACCAAATTTAGTCAGAAACATCGTTGAGGGAAGGGGAACAGATTTTGCATAAATGGTGACTCTGACCCTAAAGGGGCCAGAGGGGCGGGGCCCAATAGGGGAAATAGAGGTAATTCCTTTAAATCTCTTCTTGTCATAAAGTTATGAATGGATTTGGCCCAAATTCGGTCAGAAACATCCTTAGTGGAAGGGGAACAGATTTTGCATAAATGGTGACTCTGACCCCTAAGGGGCCAGAGGGGCGTGGCCCAATAAGGGAAATAGAGGTAATTCCTTTAAATCTCTTCTTGTCATAAAGTTATGAATAGATTTTGTCCAAATTTAGTCAGAAACATCGTTGGGGGAAGGGGAACAGATTTTGCATAAATGGTGACACTGACACCCAAGGGGCCAGAGGGGCGGGGCCAAATAGGGAAAATAGAGGTAATTCCTTTAAATCTTTTCTTGTCAAAAAGTCCTGATTGGATTTTGACAAAATAAGGTCAGAAACATCTTTTGGGGAAGAGGAACAGATTTTGCATAAATGGTGACTCGGACCCCAAAGCTGCCAGAGGGGCGGGGCCCAGTAAGGGAAATAGAGGTAATTCCTTTAAAGGCCCAATATACGTAACTTCAGGAAATTTTTCGTCAATCTGAAAAATTCTGAAAAAAATCCAGCTGATAACCATGCAAAAATAAGCCTAAAACGTAGTAAACATCAGCGGTAACTTACAAGAAACTCCTGACAGAAAAATCCAAAGACTTGAAAACAATTCAGGTGGGGCCCACTTCAATAACAAACCGCAGGTAGAAGACGGTCAAAATGGTCGTGTGTTTACAAATACCGAGTTTCAAATGCTGCCGTACCGGTTACCGCGTAAGAAGTCATCTTGGATATTGCTGATATCAGTTAATCTTAACTAAATCTATAAAAATAATAAGTTATTAGGCTTGATTTTCACATCAAGTTTTGCCGAAAGTTACGTATATTGGGCCTTTAAGTCTCTCTTGTCATAAAGTTATGAATGGATTTGGCCCAAATTCGGTCAGAAACATCCTTAGTGGAAGGGGAACAGATTTTGCATAAATGGTGACTCTGACCCCTAAGGGGCCAGAGGGGCGTGGCCCAATAAGGGAAATAGAGGTAATTCCTTTAAATCTCTTCTTGTCATAAAGTTATGAATAGATTTTGTCCAAATTTGGTCAGAAACATCGTTGGGGGAAGAGGAACAGATTTTGCATAAATGGTGACTCTGACCCCTTAGGGGCTATTTTGGCACTTAAGGGTTACAAGTCAGAGATTAATTCCAGGTGAGCGATGCAGGCCCATTGGGCCTCTTGTTTTAAAATTCGTTTAAAAAAAGTTCTACAAGCAATCGACACTTATATTTTTGACACAATTTTCAGATGCATATACGCTATTGAAATTGATCAAAATTTCCAATATAATGTAAAATGTTTAAATGAGATGAAAACGAGACTTGAACGGGATTGAAACCTCAGAAGAATACATCCTTAAATCCCTGTGACTTAGGAAATTTCCAATAATTCAGTTTTCGCTCATTATCACTGAAACTTGTGCACATATTGAAATGAAATTTGGTTTACAGATACATCATTGTGATATGTACACCAAGTGGTGCATCGTCCGTCGTCTGTCCGTCCATCAACATTTGCTTTAAATCACTACTCGTCAAAAAATCCTGATTGGATTTTGACAAAATTTGGTCAGAAATGTCCTTGTTGAAAGGGGAACATAAATAGTGACTGACCCCCAAGGGGCTAGAGGGACGGGGCCCAACAGGGAAAATAGAGGTAATTCTTTTAAATCGCTACTAGTCATAAAGTTATAAATGGATTTTGTCCAAATTTGGTCAGAAACATCCATATTGGAAGGGGAACAGATTTTGCATAAATGGTGACTAACCCTAAAGGGTCAGAGATGCGGGACCTAATAGGGGAACTAGTTGAACATCTTTTTAAATTGCTACTAGTCATCAAGAACTGCATTGATTTAGCTGCATTAAAGGTGACACTGACCCCCTGGGTCCAATAGGAGAAATAGGTAAAGCCTTTAAAATTACTACTTGTCATAAAGTACTGAATCGATTTAAACCCCATTTGGTCAGAAACATCCTTTGGGGAAGCGAAACATATTTTGCATAAATGGTGACTCTGGCCAGAGGGGCGGAGCCCAATTGGGTAAATAGAGGTAAAGCCTATTAAATTGATACTTGTTTAAATTGAATATAGTTGTGATCCCCACCCTTTAACAATATAAACCATTGCTTGGCATAAAAGAGATGAATACAATCCTAATATTATGGTTGGTCCAGGGGTGGGCCACGCCCTTGCAGACTTAACTCCTGAGTCATTAATTTTAAACGGTTGAGATCCCAACCCCCAAAAAACTATATATACATATGCTGAGCATAAAGAGACGATCACAATCATGATTTCAGATTTTACCCCAGGGTCCACCACATCCTTGCAGACTTAACTCCTGAGTCGTAACTTTTAAACAGTTGAGATCCCCACCCAAAATCTATATATATAATTGCTTGGTATACAGATACAATCGTGATACTATGATTGGTCTCGTGGTATGCCACGCTGTTGCAGACTTAACCTCTGTGTCATAACTTTTAAATGATAGAAATCCCCAACCCAAAACTATACAGTTGCTTGGCATAAAGAGACGAACACAGTCATGATATTAGCATTGATGTCAGGGTCTGGCCTTAGCCCTAGGGCCTTGTTTCTCGGTTCAACTTGAAAACAGTTGAGATATAGCCATAGAGACCTTGAAAACAGTTGAGACACCCACCCATAAACTAAACTTAAATTTATATAGATATGCTTCCAGGATTGATCTTTGGGTATCTCCCTGTTCATGGATTTTTTTTTGGAAAATATTCTACCATGATTACCTAGATACCAATGTTTCCAGGTGAGCGATACAGGCACTCTGGGACTCTTGTTTTGAGAACTTTAATAAAATTATCTAAGTTATTGAAGAACTACTGGTTACATAAATCAACTGTTAGTCCAACATGGTTAAATTACAATTTACAATTTCCTTCAATTTTAAGGATTGCATTTGATAATAATTGGTGTATCAATGTATAGACTGAAAACCGAAGTGCAATCTAAATAAACGGCAGAAGCAGTTCATGAAACGAGTTAACTTCGGTTTTCGGTTTGTAAATTGATAGACTAATCTATTATCAAGTGCAATCCTTAAAATTTAATTACATTACAAAACTAGTCAATCCTACTTCAGATGAACATATTCATATATATAGTTTTCATAATAATAATGTTGCTGCTTTTGGTCCACAATCATCAGTTGGTGGGCTATTCAAATCACCCTGCGTCCGTGGTCCGTGGTCCGTCCTTAAACAATTTTTGTTACCGTTATATCTTGGATGGATCTTTCTCAAATTTCATATGCAGGTTTTCTTTGATCCCTAGTTGTTCTGTATTGATTTTGGGATTGATCAGAAAAACAAAATGACTGACAGACGGCCATCTAGGATTTTGATAATGGAAATTTGTAACCGTTATATTTAGAGAAATACTGCATGGATCCTTCTCAAATTTCATATGCAGGTTCCCATTGACCCCTAGTTGTGTTGTATTGATGATTAGACTGACCAGAAAAACACAATTGCTACCAGGCGGCCATCTTTGACTTTGGCAATGAAAATTCGATACCATTATATTTTAAGAAGTACTGAATGGATCTTTCACAAATTTGATATGCAGGTTTTCCTTGGTGCCTTGTTGTGCTGTATTCATTTTGGGTCTGATCGGTAAAACAAAATGGCTGACAGGCGGCCATATTTTATTTTGACAATACAAATTATTGCTGTTATATCTTAGAGAAGTACTGGATGGATCTTTCCCAAATTCCAAA
Organism: Mimachlamys varia; assembly: GCA_947623455.1. Taxonomy (NCBI): domain Eukaryota; kingdom Metazoa; phylum Mollusca; class Bivalvia; order Pectinida; family Pectinidae; genus Mimachlamys; species Mimachlamys varia. The sequence goes on along the minus strand of OX392542.1, from coordinate 11,506,466 downwards.
TGAAAGTTCCTGTTGTTATGAAATACAAGATGGAATTGGAATAAACTGATCAGAAAAACAAAACTTTTGACAAGAGACCTTCCTTCAATTATTATCAATTGTCAAAATAAATTCATAGAACTAAGATAAAATACATAAATGAAAGCTGAAATAAAAAGGGAAAAATTCACCTTTCTAAGAACGAATGAAAAATCATCGATGTGGACGCCAAGATCCCTCGGAATATCTTGTTTTATGAAAGGCCGGCGCATTGATATATCATCAAGCAATCACAACCTGCATTTCAAATTTGGCGCGTATTGTGACTATGCTCACTGTGACACGGAGTAACTATACTAACCCCTTGTTATCTGTAACAGAACATAATTGATGGAACTGGAACACACAGTTGTTAAAAGAGGAGTTTGAGACGACATGTTATTTTTGGATGATGAAAATGCCACGGCATGCGAAGGTCGGTTTGTGATCGTGTTTACATCATTGATTGATGAGGTTGCAGCAGGACAAGTATGGGATACAACTCGTTTGACTTCATCAGGAGCAGTGACCGGATGTAGGCCTACATCCATGATACCAAGAATGTGATAAGGGTTTCCTATGTCAAACGACGTGTCAGTAGGACAGTGCAACGATGTAGCACTAGCAAGCAACCGTTTCATGTAAAAAGTAGTACTTTGTGTATGGCGTCATCAAAACATAACCTTTATTTTTCGGTCTATTGCTTGATAGACTGAATCTACAACTTAATTTTTAAAAAAAAAATATTTTCTGATCAACTAGGATATACATAGCTTTACTAAAATGTTATATGATAATGCAATGAGATACTTATGACTGGTTCTTTGTTGATCTGCGTAGGAAGAAAAATAATGGTGGCTTTTTAGCCCACCACCATCAAATGGTGGTGGGCTGTTCAAAGCACTCTGCATCACTATTTCTTGAGAAGTACTGCATTGTCCAGTTTTTGAGCTGATCCAAAAAACAATATGGCCGACAGACAGCAATCATGGATTTTGCATGAATGGATTGTGATTGCTATTTCTTGAGAAGTACTGGAATTTAGATTTGACTCCAGGTTCTGCCACGCCCTTGCAGACTTACGAATTGTTTTTGCGTAAAAAAAATTTTTGAAGGATTTTTATCTGCGTAGTTACCACCAAAAAGCGGAAATCTTTTTCTCCAAACTTAACAAAGATGTCAACCAGGAATTCAAACATTCTTGATACGTCTTCCTCAAACTATTTCATCTTAGCTCGTGTTTTCTTTTACAAAGTATGTTCCAAAATAGCTCACAACCATAAATTTGTATCGTCGTCCACCTTTTGTGGTTTTTTCCATAACATCCCGACAATGCCACTCCCGGAGTATACAGTGCTACAATAAGACTGAAGCCCTGGTTTAATGGTACTAAGAATGCAAGCACGGAGTTTTGATAATGGCTTGGTTGGGCAATTAGCGATAAAACGTAGCTTATAAGGATCCTTAGGCAGTTTAGGCATCCGATATAGAGACGAGGTAGGTAAGTATCTTTCTCATTAAAGGCCCAATATACGTAACTTTCGGCAAAACTTGAAGCGAAAATCAAGCCTAATAACTTATTATATTTATAAATTTAGTTAAGATTAACTGATATCAGCAATATTCAAGGTGAATTCTTACGCGGTTACCGGAACAGCAGCAGTTGAAATACGGTAATTGTCAACACGCGGCCATTCCGAACTGTCTTCTACCTTCGGCTTGTTGTTGAAGTGGGGCCCGCCTGAATTATTTTCAATTCTTTGGATTTTTTTTGTCAATAGTTTCTTGTTAGTTACCGCCCAGGTTTACTTCGTTTAAGGTTTATTTTTGCATGGTTATCAACTGGATTTTTTTTCATAATTTCTCAGAATCCCGACAAATTTCCTGAAGCTACGTATATTGGGCCTTTAAAATGATGTATTTTTCTTAGTATGTACAAACAGCGGTGAAAGTTTTGTCTAACTTATCAAAACAAGTAGTTTTGTTTGTATATGTCCACATCATATTTACCGAATTAGACTAGTTTTTTTATGAAAGTTTACAAGGTAATGATATTTGTCAACATTCAACATATCTGTTAAGATTGTATTAATGTTTACATTACATGAATAGTTTATATTTTCGTTATTTTCCAAATTATAAACTTTTTAAGAATTAACAAAATAATGCAGTTTAGAAAAGTAAATTTTTGTCAGTATTTACTAAAAATAGAGCAGCTTTTGTAAATTTTTAAAAGAATAAAATTTTGTTTATCATGTCTATAGTTGCATTTAATTGTGTTATTTTGTCAGTATTAACAAAAGGAGCGAGTATCGTGATAATTTATAAACGGATTGAAGACTACATCAACGCTACTCTTCAAGGGGCATAACTCGTGTTACTTTGTAATGGACTAATGCGTTGTACCGTTAGGATGACATGTTCAGTAAGTATAATATTAGCCCTATCTTCTTACTTTTAGTCCTTCGTTTTCTTTAATATTTAAGGAATGACCACAATTGTTTTGAGGATTATACGGTATATACCGAAAAAACTGTGTGCACTTTAGTCCAGTCATTTTAGAAAAAAAACAGGCCTTACCTCAAACTAATTGCAAAAGAATTTATTTTTTGGTTTTTGGAATGGTTATCATATGTACAATAACAGGAAAAAAGTCTACATCGATCAAAATTTGGGAAATTAATTTTTTAGCCATTTTTATGGTCCAGAAACAAGAAAAATTACATATATGACAGTTTTTGAAGTGAAATATTTAGCTATTTTACAATAATTAACATATGAAATTAATGGTATAGGAAGACCAAATTGAGTAGAGCTCAGAATAACCAAAATTTGTCACCAAAAGCAATCTATCAACGATTTAATCACTTACCAAATTGCTATTTTTTTGTTTAATTTAACAATATTGACGTTTTTGCTCATTTTGAATGGAAAAGATAAAAATATCTGACTCTAAACAAACTTAATCTACACTTAGTTGCTGAAACCAAAACATATTAACTAATTTTGATTAATAAGAATTGGTATATTTTTATGTAAACAAATAATATGACACTTCTTAATTGACCAGTTGAACCAGTTTGGTGTTATTTCATGCCTACATGAACAATATCCGTATTTCTGTAACAAATATTTTGATAAAAAGAAAAGCAAATGCTTCCAATCAGTTCATATCCTTTTGTGTATTGTTTATATTGTTAAGAAACAATAAATTTGGCAAGTTCTCTCAAAAAGTATATTCAATAACTGACGGTAAAAACTTCAATTCGTGCATTTTTGCCTGAACACTACAAAAATGGCAAAGTCCATCAATATGAACAACATAAATCATATTTTTTCGAATATGTCTTGTCCGATTTGAATATAATTTTGCCAATGGAACCACAATAAAACTTATGATTTCATGAGATTAATTTGAAGTTAAAGATTCCTTTACTTTAGTATTTTCATTAAAAATTAAGTATCCCACCATTCATTTCCATTATCAGAATATGAAAAATCAATTTATTTAAAGTTGACATCAATCATAAATTTAAATTTACTTTTATCCAGAAGGCTACGTTATGGTGGTAATTACTGCCAAATTATTTCAAAATCCAGCAAAAAACAAGAAATATATTCACAATTTTGTTGTTGAAAAACGTGGACTTAGCCAATTTTAGTGGTCAAGTCAAATTTGCACCAAATGTGGTTTTCATCTACCTAATTTCAAGTAGTATAATGGAGGTATCTTGTCAAATGTTTTATTTTTTTGTTAAGAATAACGTGCATAGAAAATAATTTAATGCACATTTCAGCATATGCTGAAGGTATTTATGAAATATTGTTCACATAAATCGATGAATCATTCAATTATATTTAGAATCAGCTCCAAATCAGACCAACAGACACACTTTGAGCAGCCATATAACTTAAAAGGTGTAAGTTAAATATGTCATTTTCTGAAATTCAAATAAGCAAACTATATGTGAATACATTCTTATAAAACAAGAATCAATAGTGACGTTGATTGATTGAGTGATCTTTCTTAAAAATCCAACACAAGCTGAAATATTGATAAATTAACAACATTTTAGTGATTTTCAAGGTGTCATAATTTTTTTTCGCAAAACCATTCAAACTGTCTTGTTATTGATTTTGTGTTGTACAACAAACAGGCTTGTCATATTACACCTGATGTTGATATTTGGGTTAAAAAATGGTCCATCAAGTAATTTTTATATTTTCCCGACTTTTTAGGGGTAGAAAAAACTATTTTCCCCAATTTTGTTTAATGTAGACTTTTTTTCTGTTACAATGTATACTAAAACCTGTATGAAAAACCAAAAATAAATTCTTTTGCAATTAGTTTGAGGTAAAATCATAAAATGACTGGACTACTTTGCGTAAATCCGCGAAGCGGTCAAAGCAAAAAAGTGCACACAGTTTTTTCGGTATATACCGTATAGCCCTCAAAAATATTGTGGTAATTCCTTATGATTTCATTTCTAAAGATACATAGATATAAGACATAAGTCTTATACAATGATTTCGTATTAATTATGACAAAAATCGAATGGTTTTGCAAAATACACAACCATGTGCATACATTTCACCGCAAAACAACTTCAACCAATCATAAGTTTGATTACAAAATACCGCGCCAAATCTGGCGGTATATGACGTCATCACTTTTTGCGTTGCCTGATTTTTGAGGTTATACAATATAACCTGAAAAAGTTTAACATTACGGGAATAGGCAAAATTAAATTGTTTTTATATAACTACATGTAGTATATTTCCTTTCAACAATAACTGCTTATTAGCATGTGTGTTGTTAACTAGCATGTGTGCAGTTAACTAGCATATTAACTTGTATGTACCTTGTAAACTAGCACATTCACTGTTAACTTGTATATATCCTGTTAAAAAGCATGTGTCCTATTAACTTTCATATGTGCTGCTAACTGGCGTGTGCCCTGTTAACTAGTACGTGTCCTGTTAAATTGCTTGTGACATGTCAACAAGCATGTGTCCTGTTAATAAGCGCGTGTCCTGTAAACTAGTATGTACCCTGTTAACTAGCACGTGTCAGGTTAAATAGAATGTGTCATACTAACAAGCATGTGTCCTGTTAACAAGCATGTTTCTTGTTAACTAGTATATGTCCTGTTAACTTGCATACATGTGTCCTGTTTACTTGTATGTGTCCTGTTAACTTGTATATGTCCTGTTAACTAGTATGTGGCAAGTCTAATATAATGTGTCCTTTTAACTAGTATTTGTCCTTTAATATATATGTGTTCTGTTAACAAGCATGTGTCCTGTTAACTAGTATATGTCCTGTTAACAAGCATGTGTCTTGTTAACTAGTATGTGTCCTGTTAACTAGTATATGTCCTGTTAACTAGTATGTGTCCTGTTAACTAGCATGTGTCTTATTTACTAGTATGTGTCCGGTTAACTAGCATGTGTCCTGTTTACTAGAATGTGTCCTGTAAACAAGCAAGTGTCAAGTCTAATAGCATGTGTCCTGTTAACTAGCATATGTCAGGTTCAAAAGCATGTGTCCTGTTAACTAGCACGTGTTTTGTTAACTTGCATGCAGCTTGTTAATAGCATGTGTCCTGTTAACGAGTATATGTCCTGTTAAAAAGCATGTGTCCTGTTAACTAGCATGTGTCTTATTTACTAGTATTTGTCCGGTTAACTAGCATGTGTCCTGTTTACTAGAATGTGTCCTGTTAACAAGCAAGTGTCAAGTCTAATAGCATGTGTCCTGTTAACTAGCACGTGTTTTGTTAACTTGCATGCACCTTGTTAATAGCATGTGTCCTGTTAACTAGTATATGTCCTGTTAACTTGCATACATGTGTCCTGTTTACTTGTATGTGTCCTATTAACTTGTATATGTCCTGTTAACTAGTATGTGGCAAGTCTAATATAATGTGTCCTTTTAACTAGTATTTGTCCTTTAATATATATGTGTTCTGTTAACAAGCATGTTTCCTGTTAAGTAGTAGGTGTCCTGTTAACAAGCATGTGTCCTGTTAACTAGTATGTGTCCTGTTAACTAGTATGTGTCCTGTTAACTAGCATGTGTCTTATTTACTAGTATGTGTCCGGTTAACTAGCATGTGTCCTGTTTACTAGAATGTGTCCTGTTAACAAGCAAATGTCAAGTCTAATAGCATGTGTCCTGTTAACTAGCATATGTCAGGTTCAAAAGCATGTGTCCTGTTAACTAGCACGTGTTTTGTTAACTTGCATGCAGCTTGTTAATAGCATGTGTCCTGTTAACTAGTATATGTCCTGTTAAAAAGCATGTGTCCTGTTAACTAGCATGTGTCTTATTTACTAGTATGTGTCCGGTTAACTAGTATGTGTCCTGTTTACTAGCATGTGTCCTGTTTACTAGAATGTGTCCTGTTAACAAGCAAGTGTCAAGTCTAATAGCTTGTGCACTGTTAACTAGCATATGTCAGGTTCAAAAGCATGTGTCCTGTTAACTAGCACGTGTTTTGTTAACTTGCATGCACCTTGTTAATAGCATGTGTCCTGTTAATTAGTATATGTCCTGTTAAAAAGCATGTGTCCTGTTAACTTTCATATGTGCTGCTAACTGGCGTGTGCCCTGTTAACTAGTACGTGTCCTGTTAAATTGCTTGTGACATGTCAACAAGCATGTGTCCTGTTAATAATTGCGTGTCCTGTAAACTAGTATGTACCCTGTTAACTAGCACGTGTCAGGTTTAATAGAATGTATCATACTAACAAGCATGTGTCCTGTTAACAAGCATGTTTCTTGTTAACTAGTATATGTCCTGTTAACTTGCATGTGTCCTGTTTACTTGTATATGTCCTATTAACTTGTATAGCAAGTCTAATATAATGTGTCCTTTTAACTAGTATTTGTCCTGTTAACAAGTACGTGTCCTGATAATTAGTATTTATTCTGTTTACAAGTATGCGTCCTGTTAACTAGTATGTGTCTTGTTAACTAGTATGTTTCCTGTTAACTAGTACGTGTCCTGGTAACAAGCACGTGTCCTTTAATATATGTGTGTCCTGTTAACAAGCATGTTTCCTGTTAACTAGTATGTGTCCTGTTAACTTGTATGTATCCTGTTAACTATTATGTGTCCAGTTAACTTGTATGTGTCCTGTTAACAAGCATGTGTCCTGTTAACTAGTATATGTCCTGTTAACTAGTATGTGTCCTGTTAACTAGTATATGTCCTGTTAACTAGTATGTGTCCTGTTTACTAGCATGTGTCTTGTTTACTAGTATGTGTCCTGTTAACTAGCATGTGTCCTGTTTACTAGTATGTGTCCTGTTAACAAACAAGTGTCAAGTCTAATAGCATGTGTCCTGTTAACTAGCATATGTCAGGTTCAAAAGCATGTGTCCTGTTAACTAGCAGGTGTTTTGTTAACTTGCATGCACCTTGTTAATTAGCACGTGTCATGTAAACTCTGTTTAACAAGCACGTGTCCTGTTAACTATAATGTGTCCTGTTAACTTGCATGCACCTTGCTAACTAGCACGTGTCCTGTTTACTGTGTTTACAAGATTGTGTCCTGTTAACTTGCATGCACCTTGTTAACTAGCACGTGTCCTGTTAACTCTGTTTCCAAGATTGTGGCCTGTTAACTAGCGTGTGTCCACTTAACTAGCACGTGTCCTGTTATCCATAATGTGTCCTGTTAACTTGCATGTGTCTTGTTAACTTGTATGTGTCCTGTTTACTAGCAAGTGTCAGGTCTAATAGCAGGTGTCCTGTTAACTAGCATATGTCAGGTTCAATATAATGTGTCCTGTTAACTAGCACATGTCCTGTTAACTTGCATGCACCTTGTTAACTAGCACGTGTCCTGTTTACTCTATTTACAAGATTGTGGCCTGTTAACTAGCACGTGTCCTGTTAACTAGCATATATCCTGTTAACTATAATGTGTCCTGTTAACTTGCATGCATCTTGTTAACTAGCACGTGTCCTGTTAACTCTGTTTACAAAATTGTGGCCTATTAACTAACATGTGTCTGCTTAACTAGCACGTGTCCTGCTAACTATAATATGTCCTGTTATGTGCATGCACCTTGTTAACTAGTATGTGTCCTGTTAACAGTAAGGTACTTTTGTACGTCACTGTTACGTTTCCATTCAGTACCTGTATCTTACGGAATGCGCGGGAGCCGGGGAGCGAGCCCCATCGCCTGTTATACCTCCGAGAGCGTCGGTAGGTCGGCGACTATCATTGTAATATATCAATTAGAAACACGTGTTAAGGAAGCTGCATTCCCGTCACTCGAGCTCCTCTAGTTTCCCACTGTTACAATGACAAGGGACTATGTATAAACAGGCTTTACGACTACTTTTGACCTGTATAGGTACTGCATGATCACCGTGTACCCTGTTGATTATCATGTGAACTGATACATATCATGTTATGTGGTAACTTACATGGTGCACTGTTAATGTACATGTATACACTTTACAGTTTAAATCTAGTGAATCGCTCGCTATACGATAATACCACACCCTTCTCTGCAAACCATTATTAACATTACCAGCATAGATGCTTTTCATAAAAGAATGAAAGCTAATTAAGGTTCTCTGGACGTAACACGTGGTTTACGTATGACGTCATAGATTAACCTTGTTCAATGAGTCTTATCGCATCGCTTCAAATAACATGACAGTTCCTGCATCAAACGCTCAAATGACTAATGTTAATAATTGGCGGCAATTTTATTCAAATTAGGGCTGTTCTGTCAACGTTGTTTAAATGACGACGTTAATGCAAACGCAGATAATAAACTAATTAATAGAGAAAATATAAATAAGATTATAAAATCGTTATTTAGAAGAAATGTAATATGGATTGATTAAACCTTTGACTTTTAATCCTTATATGATACACTTGTTCCATAGCATCCCGGGACAGCTCTAGCGTTCCGTGATATCCACAGGCTTGCAGATTGCTTGGCAGCTGAGGATTCGAACTCCCATGCCGGGGGTGAATGATTATTTTTTTCTTACCCTGTTAACAATCTTATATATATTATATTGACGTTACATCAATGCAAGATAATGTTGATGTGATGTGAATGAATGTCGACATGACATCATTGTATTGCTGGCATGACGTCATTGTATTGTTGCTATTACATCATACATTTATTGAGAACGTGAACATGTCAAACTTTCAAATTTATGCATATAAAATGCTGTAATTATGTAAAACGTCTGTTTTAAGTAAAATTGTAAAATGGCAGAATCTTGAAATGCCATTGGTTTCTCTGTCTCGCGTTTATATACGCCTGAACCTTGTCATAACAAGGACAGTCGTCAAGATCCCCCGCCAAATGCAAATAAATAGAATAAATGACATTAAAGGGAAATAATTAAATATGCGCAATATTAGCAGCGATGAGTTCTGGTAAAAAAGTCTACCAGCAAATCTCACCAAAACCCAACCATTCTTTCAAAAGCCTCATTAGATATGCACAGAATTAGCTGGTGATCAAACTTCCTTCAAAAGATATCGTGATATTGAGGGTGTGGTATAAGACATTGACCTTTTTCGACTTAAAAAAAATATGGGCTACAGTTGCTGATTTGTGGGTTGGAGCATTGCCATGTAACAATTGGACATACTAAAGACCTGTTTTAGGATGAATTTTTCTCATTGGTGTTTTTTCAATTTTTCAGAACTATATTTTTATTGAAGCTTCCAGACACATTTTCGAACAGCAATTTGCATGATTTGTCCACTATTTCTAAATGATATTGCGTGTAACACCATTTTTGTTGTCAGTGTTCGTTTAGCAATACTGGGCATTTTGGCATGTTTCAAAGCCCATATCATATTGTCAACTCTCCTCTTAGGCTCATAAAATTGCACCAATTCTCATCACCCATTATGCGACTATCAAATGCCTTTTTCTGATATTTTGGGTACTTCCTCGGCAGTTTCTTAGCCATTTATACTTATGTACGTTTCTGCTCGTCAGTGAGTAAATGTTGGATCCAACGAACACTTATTTCCTAACCTTGCGGATTTTCTTCAGAATGAAGTGAACAGATGCTAAACCCAAGTTTGTCATTCGTGTTAGCTGTCTGACCCTATATATGGGAAGCCAAATTAACATTTACTCAATTAATTGCACCTATCTTCAAAACATAAAGATACAATTAAATTGAAGATAGGTGCAATTCTATTAAAGATAGGTTCAAATAAGACAAATTGAACCTATCTTCAAATGAATTGTACTTATCTCCAATTTAATTGTACCTATCTCTAAAATAATTGTATTTATCTCCGATTGAACTGAACCTATCTTCAATTGAATTAAAGATATGTGCAATTAAATTGAAGAAAGGTTCACTTTAATTCGGGATATGTGATATTTTTACCTAGGTTCAAATCAATTGAAGATAGGTTCAATTCAATTAAAGATAGGTACAAATAATTGGACTTGAACCTATCTTCAATAAATTGTACCTTTCTTCAATTATTTAAAGATAGGTGCAAATAATTGAGCCTGTGTTAATTTGGCGTTCCATACGTATGAAAACATTTCCGTGTCTCAAAGTTTTCGTCAACTATCGTGCCACTTTCTGCATAGCAATGAGTTTTGACGTCACTGTACTTGCTAGTCTTTCGCTGTCAATGGATGGCGATCTTCCTCTTAATATAGGTATCCAATGAAATTTTGCGTGTTTTTGGAGGAAATCGAGATTATTTCTCTTGAAAGAGGATACATTTGACGTGCATTTAAACGGTTTTTAAAATAAAATTATCCATCTTTCCAACGGTACCAAGCGGTTTTTCGTACCTCAACTAGAAATGTGATTTTTGATGCAAGAAACGTAGACCTGTAGGGTCATTTTTTCGACCTGGAAAGCTTTCCACCATTTAGACTTTATGATCATTGAGGAACATTTTTATCGGAAATTTATCTATTTATCTATGAATTTAAGATTACTCTAAACACCCTAGTTTACGTTCAAAACTAGTTGTAACAAATTCTCACTTCCCTGTGGTTCGTACTGGTTTAATGCACGTATATCAAAAGTTTCGAACACTCCTCGTGTAAACAACAACGACGCAATTTGTAATGTTGTTGGGGAACTTAATATGGATGCTTCATTTATTTATTTTGAGAGTTTTAATATGGATTAGAGACCCAACACCCTATACACAAAAGTTCATTCCCGAAAAAAATGTACGCCCCCTCTAACCCAAAATCCTGGATCCGCCTTTGTGTAACTTCTATATCTCTCATTACATACGAAATGTTCATTATAATTGTGTGAACGAATTTCCTCCTATTTGTCAAGTTAATCGATTAACAAATTTTGTAAAAACGTGTATTGTAGATTAGGGTCGCTATTTCGAACATCGGCGGGACAGCGTTACTTACTTTTAAATATTCCTATTACACTAGTCCGCCCACAACCTCGTGTTATCTGACACGTGTGATAGGAACGTGTACCATAGCAGGTTAACAATGTCAGAACGAGGCGTTGTTGTGATGTAGAAATGCCACCTATAAAAAAAACACACCAATAAACACATGCACGTGCATCTCGCCACTATAAATCACATGGTAAGTTGACTGCTGCACAGCAACTGTGCACGGGCAGACGTGATGTTAGAGGCCCTGACAGCAGTATACACATTCTTTTTGCAATTTCATCTTTGTATAATCTCGTACAACTATCTAAGTGTAATCCTGTGCGTGCATTGTGCATTTCTGTGTATGCAGGTATCCTGTAGACTAGAATATCCCTAAACATACTCTGGGCTGAAATGTCAGCAAAAATACTTTAGGTTGAAATGTCAGCAACAATACTTTAGGCTTAAATTTCAGCAAGTATACTTTAGATTGAGGAATGTCGGTAAATAAACTCTAGGCTGAAATGTCTTTTAACATACTGTAGGCTGAATTTGAAATGTAATAATGTCAGCAAAAATACTTCAGGCTTAAATGTCAGCAAGTATACTTTAGATTGAAAATGCCGGTAAATAAACTCTAAGCTGAAATGTTTGCTTACATACTGTAGGCTGAGAATGTATAATGTCAGCAAAAATACAATAGGCTAAAGTGTCAGCAAAGATACTTCAGATTTAAAATATTCGTAAATAAACTGAATTGTCTGTTACTATACTGTAGGTTGATAATGTCTGTTAACATACCCGGTACAATATGGTAAAAATGTCTGTTAAAATAATTGAGGCTGAAATAGAGGATCTTATACTCGTGTCAATGTGTATGGAATTTATTAAACGAGTTCAATAATTTAATATGTCAATCGCCAGAAGGCTCGTGACATTAAATTATTGAACGAGTTTAATAAAATTTCATATTACATTATCACGAGTGTAAGATGAAATTTATCACATAACTTTTATTCATTAGAAAAAAACTCCACAACTCTCCAATTAATTTGTCTATCATATGACGTCAGAAAGAGGCCATTTGTATATGACGTCAAACTAGTTTTATTATACACATACATTTACATTCAGTATGCTTGAAAGCATTGGCGAAAACAATTTTATTCATTTCTCATAACAACGTTAGCATCATCACATGCAAACAGCGTGTAGTAAGTAATACATTAAAAAATAGTTGTATTTCCTGAACAATATAAATGATTATTGTTAAAGTAAAATGTTTGAAATTAAAAAATAATAATAATAATAAAAATCCCTTGAAAATACAGTCACAACAAATACTGTCACGTTTAGATAAAATGTTAACGAATGCAAGCGTTCTGTACGGCACCGGAAGTTACCCCGTCGTCTACTATCCGCCGTCAAGCCATCGGAATTGTAAAACTGTTTAAAATAAAAAAAAAAAAAAAAAATGAAATTAAGCTATTGTTCTATAGTAAAAATATAAATATATGGATTGAAAGTCATTTTTGCAGCGGGCTTCATGCAATATGGATGTAACGGCTGACCTTTCATAGCACTATGAAAATTACAAATATGTCTTTCAATCCTTATGTAATATCATATTATGACATGGTCGTATGCCATGACGAAACGGGTCAGTTATGTGTTAAAATGTCCGATAACATACTCTCGGCTGAAAATGTGTGTTGAAATACTCTAGGCTGAATATATATATAAAGTGAAAATGTCTGTTAACATATTTTAGGTTGAACATGTCTGTCAATTAGCATACTGTAGACTGAAAATGTCTAAAAACATACTACAGTTTGAAAGGTTGAAATGTCTGTTAATACAGTGTAGGCTGAAAATGTCAGCAAACAAACCATAGGCCAAAATATCAACAAACATACTGTAAGCTAAAATGTCAGCAAATATACTGTAGGCCAAAATGTCAGCAACTATACTGTAGTCAAAAATGTCAGAAAACATACCGTAGGCTAAAATGTCAGCAAACATACTGTAAGCTAAATTGTCAGCAAATATACTGTAGGCCAAAATATCAGCAAACATACTGTAGGCCAAAATGTCAGCAAACATACTGTAGGCTAACATATCAGCAACTATGCTGCCGGCTGAAACTATCCGTTATTCATATTAATGGATTTTATCTTCAATCTCTCGTGGTGAATTGCTCTAACTCGGCAATGTTAAGTAAGTTATTCAATTAAGGATTACTTTTGTGTTTTAAATCAAATTTATTCTTTACACTAGATTGTTTGTGCATTTAGTGTATAAATCAGAACAAGCTTTGTAGACTGATTGAATTTGAAATTCATAGGGCACTAAATCTGCTTTATAATCCAGGTAAGATAAGACATGAGTAGGTAAATATCAATTTCCTTATTATGTGTGTGTGGACATATGGTTGACAGGGTGATACTGATGATGGTCTAGTGAGGAGATGCTGAGAGGGGGTACTTAGGTGAGTGATACTAATTTGTATTTAAGGGGGGTACTTATGCGAGTGTTACTAATTAGGATCTTATGTTAGTAGTACTAGGGAGGGTCTATACATTATGCAGTGTTATTTCATAAGAGTGCAAGCCGAATGCGCCCCGAGAGAAGCTCTTGAATGGTAACACAATCGTGCGTAAACAGAAATGTTTCCCGTTGCTACCCTTTGCTTTGGATTTGTTTCGTCCGAAAGTAGCCCTCCAGTGCACGTTGGGAAACAAGAAACACGTCACATAATTACGTTACGTCAAATTCGGCCTTCATCGGTTATTTTTGAGAGGTCGGAATTTATCTCAGTTGTAGCTTCGGAAGCTGTTGTTTTTGTTCGACTTGCCGAAATTATGGAAATCAACACTTCCATGTTCATCAATTTCAATTTTTCCAAGAGAATAAAATAAATAAAGCTAAATTAGCGATAGCAACTATGTTTGTGGTATTTTTCGAGGCAGAGGTGAGAAGTTTATGTAAGATACTACATGGTGCGTTGAGGATTTGTGATGGTGAAAATGTCTGTTAAAATATTTGAGGCTGAAATAGAGGATCTTATACTCGTATCAATGTGTATGGAATTTATTAAACGAATATATTTATAAAATTTATACCTTTATGCATTGTACCTTTCAACTTTACAATAAATGCATATGCTCATAATAACTTTGTTTCATCCGGGATAATGTGCGAGAAAAATGAGAGGTGTGAGGCTGGCTGTGCGTTTGTGATGGTGTGTAGGAGAGGGTGTGGATGTTTGGGTGTGATAGTAAGGGTGTGCATGTGTGTGTGGATGAATGTGAGTGTGTGGGTACATTCTGTATGTGTGAAGATATTCAAAGATGATTATTTATTAAAACATGCAGACCATGCATTGATGAGGTTTTTGTGAGCATGAAATATTTCATGCAAGTGATATAGTTATTATTTGTGGTAAAGGATAAAATAAAAATTAATATCTTTAGATAATATAAATGTATTCTGGAAAATGTTTTTTTTAACATCAATTGGTATCCACGTATGGTGCTATCAAGGTGTGGAATATCTAACAAATATTATATGGTACTGAGGGCAATATGGGAATGTATGGACTGGTCAGTCATCCAAAAATATGTATATGGACCGAAGCGTTTTGAGCTTTTTCGTGTTGTTGATATGAGAGAAAAATACTCGTTCATGACCTAATGTGTAAGATAGGGAAATTTCACCCTCGGGGTTTACAAATTTGGCAAAATCCTTGGCAAAGTCTCGAGTTTTACCAAATTTGAAAACCCCGAGGGTGGAATTTCCCTATCTTACATGCCTGGTCATGAAAAAGGCTTATATTATTCTAAATGGGGTTTGTGGTGTTCTATTGTACTAATGATCATCTAAGTGAAGTATAGAATGTAGGAATACTGTGATATCTCTATGACTATTATGTTATGTCACCTTTTCCATATAGCTAAAAAAAAATATGGATGTAACATTTTTTCTGCTGTTGACCTCGCGATCTTTTCATACGCGTGTCACAAAAGAGGTAGTTCCATGATCTGAGGATTGGATTTAATACAGCACTAACTCTATTCCAGTTTGGTTTGAATGTGTTCCGTTGACAGGTATTGCCTTTAAAGAAGGACTTTAAGAATGGTGAACCGGCGATCTACGCGCAGTACCTGGAGACTGCCACGCGTTGGATTCGAGCCCGCGACCCGCGGATGCAGGGCCAGTGGTACATGTAGCAGAATAAATTCAAGTAGCGGTATTTCACAGTTAAATTTTTTCATACTTATATTAATTTCTCAAAGCTCAATTAAAGATGAAAAGGGCTAAAACTCATATAACAAATAAAAAGTTCATAATCAAGATTCTGAATAATTCCGTCTTTTAAACAAGCTACATATATTTCAAATTAAGTGACCACATATATTTAGATATATATATATATATAATTAATGAAGCGGCGGTGTTTGTGATGTCAGTGGTAAATGATTCGGTTGGTGAAATCACATTCCAGGTGAAAGGTGAAGGTGTCAGTTTCTATAAAGTGGTCCTAAGCTATGTGTAGCCAGTTTTCGTGTAGTTTGTCCTACGTCGTGATTAATTGTTACAAGTCAGACGAGTGACACACCATATACAACCACAGCGCTAATCAACATAAAATAAGACTTACCTGTATAACACAAACACAGGTGTTAGTGGGCAACGTCACAGCATATCTCCTCCTTATAACAATGCATCTGAATGGTTTTAAATATATCTTTTCTCTCGTGAAAATATTCAAAATATTAGCCGGAAGATTTGATATTTCTGAAGACACTGTATTTTGTTCTGTTTATTACACTTTTAACTAGAAAGTTATCACGTTGCGCCCACAGGGACCTGAGAATTTGTTACAGCTAGTTTTGGACCTAAAATAGGGTGTTTAGCGTAATTTTACACATTTGGGGGGTTAAGATAAATTTTTGATAAAAATGCCCCATCAACAGTCATAATAGCTTTTATGATTACTGAGGGGGCATTTTTATCAAAAAATTGATCTTAACCCCCCAAATGTGTAAAATTACGCTAAACACCCTATTTTAGGTCCAAAACTAGCTGTAACAAATTCTCAGGTCCCTGTGGTTGCACCAACCGACACTTGAAGCTGACAACACTTGACCTGGATACCTTTATCAGCTGTATGTCTAGACGACCCTACGCGACAAAATGTGGTTCCCCCTGCAATAAAAATTAAAATAAATATTTTGAATTCATTAAAGTTAATTTTATTTAGTGGACACTTTAAGTTGATTAGCATTATATGATTTAATTAAAAGCGCCGAATCTGCAATGATGAAAAGTGGGAAAAGTCCTGAGGATACTACTAAGAACATAATTAATTAGTTATACTAATTACCCTGGTGCTCCCATACGAATTATTCATGCTTTGCAAGAGGCAACTTCATTTTGGATATCATCTTTCTATGAAGATGGGCGTTTTTTTAGGTCATCTGACCCGAAGGGTCAGGATGACCTATAGTCATCATGCTTCGTCCGTCGTCGTGCGCCGTGCGTCGTGCGCCGTGCGTCGTGCGCCGTGCGCCGTCCGTAAACTTTTCCATTTAAACATCTTCTTCTCATAAACCAAAAGGCCCATAGACCCAATATTGGGCTTGTGCCATGCTGGGATGAAGGGGTACCAAGTTTGTTCAAACAAATGACCTTGACCTTCATTCAAGGTCACAGGGGCCAAAAAGGTCAAAATCTTTGAACGACTTCTTCTGAATAACCAAAAGGCCCAGAGACCTGATATTGGGCCTGTGTTATGCTGGGATAAAGGGCTACCAAGTTTGTTCAAAGAAATGACCTTGACTTTCATTCAAGGTCACAGGGGCCAAAAAGGTCAAAATCTTTAAACAACTTCTTCTGAATAACCAAAAGGCCCAGAGACCTGATATTGGGCCTGTGGCATGCTGGGATAAAGGGCTACCAAGTTTGTTCAAAGAAATGACCTTGACTTTCATTCAAGGTCACTGGGGCCAAAACGGTCATAATATTTAAACATTTTCTTCTGAATAACCAAAAGGCCCAGAGACCTGATATTGGGCCTGTGGCATGCTGAAATAAAGGGGTACCAAGTTTGTTCAAACAAATGACCTTGACCTTCATTCAAGGTCACAGGGGCCGAAAAGGTCAAAATCTTTTTAAACAACTTCTTCTGAATAACCAAAAGGCCCAGAGACCTGATATTGGTCCTGTGTTATGCTGAGATAAAGGGTTACCAAGGTTGTTCAAAGAAATGACCTTGACCTTCATTCAAGGTCACAGGGGACAAAACGGTCATAATTTTTAAACGACTTCTTCTGAATAACCAAAAGGCCCAAAGACCTAATATTGGGCCTGTAGCATGCTGGGATAAAGGGCTACCAAGTTTGTTCAAACAAATGACCTTGACCTTCATTCAAGGTCACAGGGGCCAAAAAGGTCAAAATCTTTGAACGACTTCTTCTGAATAACCAAAAGGCCCAGAGACCTGATATTGGGCCTGTGGCATGCTGGGATAAAGGGCTACCAAGTTTGTTCAAAGAAATGACCTTGACTTTCATTCAAGGTCACTGGGGCCAAAACGGTCATAATCTTTAAACATTTTCTTCTGAATAACCAAAAGGCCAAGATACCTAATATTGGGCCTGTGTTATGCTGGGATAAAGGGCTACCAAGTTTGTTCAAACAAATGACCTTGACCTTCATTCAAGGTCACAGGGGCCGATAAGGTCAAAATCTTTTTAAACAACTTCTTCTGAATAACCAAAAGGCCCAGAGACCTGATATTGGTCCTGTGTTATGCTGAGATAAAGGGTTACCAAGGTTGTTCAAAGAAATGACCTTGACCTTCATTCAAGGTCTCAGGGGACAAAACGGTCATAATTTTTAAACGACTTCTTCTGAATAACCAAAAGGCCCAGAGACCTAATATTGGGCCTGTGGCATGCTGGGATAAAGGGCTACCAAGTTTGTTCAAAGAAATGACCTTGACCTTCATTCAAGGTCACAGGGGCCAAAAAGGTCATAATCTTTAAACATTTTCTTCTGAATAACCAAAAGGCCAAGAGATCTAATATTGGGCCTGTGGCATGCAGGGATAAAGGGCTACCAAGTTTGTTCAAACAAATGACCTTGACTTTCATTCAAGGTCACAGGGGCCAAAACGGTCATAATCTTTAAACGACTTCTTCTGAATAACCAAAAGGCCCAGAGACCTGATATTGGGCCTGTGGCATGCTGGGATAAAGGGCTACCAAGTTTGTTCAAAGAAATGATCTTGACTTTCATTCAAGGTCACAGGGACCAAAACGGTCATAATCTTTAAACAACTTCTTCTGAATAACCAAAAGGCCCAGAGACCTGATATTGGGCCTGTGGCATGCTGGGATAAAGGGCTACCAAGTTTGTTCAAAGAAATGACCTTGACCTTCATTCAAGGTCACTGGGGCCAAAACGGTCATAATATTTAAACATTTTCTTCTGAATAACCAAAAGGCCCAGAGACCTGATATTGGGCCTGTGGCATGCTGGGATAAAGGGCTACCAAGTTTGTTCAAACAAATGACCTTGACCTTCATTCAAGGTCACAGAGGCCAAAACGGTCATAATCTTTAAACAACTTCTTCTGAATAACTAAAAGGCTCAGACACCTGATATTAGGCCTGTGGCATGCTGGGATAAAGGTCTACCAAGTTTGTTCAAATAAATGATCTTGACTTTCATTCAAGGTCACAGGGACCAAAACGGTCATAATCTTTAAACAACTTCTTCTGAATAACCAAAAGGCCCAGAGACCTGATATTGGGCCTGTGGCATGCTGAAATAAAGGGTTACCAAGGTTGTTCAAAGAAATGATCTTGACCTTCATTCAAGGTCACAGGGGACAAAACGGTCATAATCTTTAAACAACTTCTTCTGAATAACTAAAAGGCTCAGACACCTGATATTAGGCCTGTGGCATGCTGGGATAAAGGTCTACCAAGTTTGTTCAAAGAAATGATCTTGACTTTCATTCAAGGTCACAGGGACCAAAACGGTCATAATCTTTAAACGACTTCTTCTGAATAACCAAAAGGCCCAGAGACCTAATATTGGGCCTGTAGCATGCTGGGATAAAGGGCTACCAAGTTTGTTCAAACAAATGACCTTGACCTTCATTCAAGGTCACAGGGGCCAAAAAGGTCAAAATCTTTGAACGACTTCTTCTGAATAACCAAAAGGCCCAGAGACCTGATATTGGGCCTGTGGCATGCTGGGATAAAGGGCTACCAAGTTTGTTCAAAGAAATGACCTTGACTTTCATTCAAGGTCACTGGGGCCAAAACGGTCATAATCTTTAAACATTATCTTCTGAATAACCAAAAGGCCAAGAGATCTAATATTGGGCCTGTGGCATGCAGGGATAAAGGGCTACCAAGTTTGTTCAAAGAAATGACCTTGACTTTCATTCAAGGTCACTGGGGCCAAAACGGTCATAATCTTTAAACATTTTCTTCTGAATAACCAAAAGGCCCAGAGACCTAATATTTGGCCTGTGTTATGCTGGGTTAAAGGGGTACCAAGTTTGTTCAAACAAATGACCTTGACCTTCATTCAAGGTCACAGGGGCCGAAAAGGTCAAAATCTTGTTAAACAACTTCTTCTGAATAACCAAAAGGCCCAGAGACCTGATATTGGTCCTGTGTTATGCTGAGATAAAGGGTTACCAAGGTTGTTCAAAGAAATGACCTTGACCTTCATTCAAGGTCACAGGGGACAAAACGGTCATAATTTTTAAACGACTTCTTCTGAATAACCAAAAGGCCCAGAGACCTAATATTGGGCCTGTGACATGCTGGGATAAAGGGCTACCAAGTTTGTTCAAAGAAATGACCTTGACCTTCATTCAAGGTCACAGGGGCCAAAAAGGTCAAAATCTTTGAACGACTTCTTCTGAATAACCAAAAGGCCCATAGACCTGATATTGGGCCTGTGGCATGCTGGGATAAAGGGCTACCAAGTTTGTTCAAAGAAATGACCTTGACTTTCATTCAAGGTCACTGGGGCCAAAACGGTCATAATCTTTAAACATTTTCTTCTGAATAACCAAAAGGCCAAGAGATCTAATATTGGGCCTGTGGCATGCAGGGATAAAGGGCTACCAAGTTTGTTCAAAGAAATGACCTTGACTTTCATTCAAGGTCACAGGGGCCAAAACGGTCATAATCTTTAAACATTTTCTTCTGAATAACCAAAAGGCCCAGATACCTAATATTGGGCCTGTGGCATGCTGGGATAAAGGGCTACCAAGTTTGTTCAAAGAAATGACCTTGACTTTCATTCAAGGTCACAGTGGCCAAAACGGTCATAATCTTTAAACGACTTCTTCTGAATAACCAAAAGGCCCAGAGACCTGATATTGGGCCTGTGGCATGCTGGGATTAAGGGCTACCAAGTTTGTTCAAAGAAATGATCTTGACTTTCATTCAAGGTCACAGGGACCAAAACGGTCATAATCTTTAATCAACTTCTTCTGAATAACCAAAAGGCCCAGAGACCTGATATTGGGCCTGTGGCATGCTGGGATAAAGGGCTACCAAGTTTGTTCAAAGAAATGACCTTGACTTTCATTCAAGGTCACTGGGGCCAAAACGGTCATAATATTTAAACGACTTCTTCTGAATAACCAAAAGGCCCAGAGACCTGATATTGGGCCTGTGGCATGCTGGGATAAAGGGCTACCAAGTTTGTTCAAACAAATGACCTTGACCTTCATTCAAGGTCACAGAGGCCAAAACGGTCATAATCTTTAAACAACTTCTTCTGAATAACTAAAAGGCTCAGACACCTGATATTAGGCCTGTGGCATGCTGGGATAAAGGTCTACCAAGTTTGTTCAAATAAATGACCTTGACCTTCATTCAAGGTCACAGGGGCCAAAAGGGTCAAAATCTTTAAAACAACTTTTTCTGAATAACCAAAAGGCACAGAGATGTGATATTGGGCTTGTGGCATGCTGGGATAAAGGTGTGTCAAGTTTGTTTAAAGAAATGACCCTGACATTCATTCAAGGTCACAGGGGCCAAAAGGGTTTGTTGTCAAGTTTACTCACTAGGAATAAGCTGAAACTTGCCAGAAATGATTCTGAGATGATGCTGATTAAGTGTTGTTATTTTTAGGTTTGTTCAAAATCCAAGATGGCCTCCACAGCGGCCATTTTGAAAACACATTCTAAACTTCTCAAGTTCTACCAGTGGAATTGAGCTGAACTTGCCAGAAATGATATCCTGAGATGGTCCCAACAAAGTGTTGTTATTTTTCAAGACCATCAGAAATCCAAGAAGGCCACTATCTTGAACTTGGCAATCTATACAGGCATATTATAACTTGATTTAATGACTACACGTATTTTCATATAGATTTTACAATTGGTAGTCAGATGACCGTTAAGGCCCGTTGGGCCTCTTGTTTAATATGCTCATTAGTATGTCTGCTAGTTGTGATTAAGAATTTTGCCTCAGTTCTCACTTTGAGGACATGGCATTTACTTGGATTTGACCTACGTTTACATGGCGGGT
This sequence comes from Mimachlamys varia, assembly GCA_947623455.1. Taxonomy (NCBI): domain Eukaryota; kingdom Metazoa; phylum Mollusca; class Bivalvia; order Pectinida; family Pectinidae; genus Mimachlamys; species Mimachlamys varia. The sequence continues at coordinate 11,484,492 of OX392542.1, read as the reverse complement.
GTTCCAGAACAACTGGTCGTATTATTTTGTACTTTTGCAAGGGTCTCTATGTAAATTTCCCCGTTGTCCATATTTTGCCCCTGTTTTAATCGATTTAGAGTTCGGATTACGGTTTGTTGACGTTTCGATACATAAAAGTACAAGAGAATAAGACCATGTGTTCCGGAAGAGTGAGCGTCTTCTGCTTCCGATCGACGACACCTGTCACATAAATCTTGGGTCACACCCAAGTAAACTCCAAGTCCTCAAAGTGAGAACTGTATTATCATTCTAAATCACAACAAGTAAGCACCCTAACGAGTTTATGCAAAATCGTCTACCTTCATATCATGCAATGATACAAAATATGTCTTAATGAGGCCAAGATGGAGACCACAAAACTTGCTCTCGGTCCTCATTAACCGCTTCTCTCGAATTCCTGTGTAGTAAGTTTGTCAACAGCCAACGTGGGTTCCTGTTATGTATTTCCATGGGAATTATATGTTTTAACTAGACATCAACATAATGACAAAGATTAATGTAAGGTATTCACTAAAAAATATATGAAAGTAGTTGAATATTGTCAATACTGAATCATGTAAGAAACAAAATAAACAACATCATATCAACAACAACAATACAAAACAACAAACTATTACCGCCATGTCAAAAGAACAATAATATTATTTTGTTTCAGGTTAGTGTCTTGATTAGACAAAGAGTTAAGTAATATCTCTGAAATCATTATGACGTCTGTATATTTTCGTCATTTGTTTAAAAAAATCAGTTTTAAACCAGGCATAAACCTTACATGAATGATTGCGATTCAACCCAATGTGAATACGATTCAACCTGATTTGAATATGAATCAACGTCTACTACATAAAGACATTTGACTAACATGTATTTCTCCCTCTTCAAGCACCCCTGCCTAACCAAAACATTTATCCTTCCCAACCATATCGGACCTTGCATTTAAACAAATGAAAAACAAACACACACGTATTCGTTACGTGCACCGATGTGCACTATCTGGGTATTTTGACGGGGATATATACACATAGAAGACATGAATGGGTAAGCCACAAAATCCTGTATGACGCATTTGTTGCAACTCACTTGAACTTTGCCTGATAAATCACAATTTTGACAAAAGTTTTTTGCGAAGGAAGTATATATTTAATTCTATTACCTTAATCCATGTTAGCTTGAATATTTGTTGTGCTTTTACAGTTCAGAATTTCGGCGAAATAGACAATAAATTGCATTTCATTTTTGTGAATGAAATTGTCTGTGTCAAATTCTTCAATAAATCAGTGTTGTTACAACCAGCTTGGGGTGGTCGTCACGACTAGTACTTTAGTTAAACAGTGCTCACACTGATCACAAGAGAAGCCGCCCTTACCTGCAATAGTTCATTTTGTTCGCAGGACTGAAGTAGTTGGGTAAATCATACGAAATTCGTGATAAGGTCATCTATTACTGATATAACGCTAAGTAACCAGATTTTAAGGACATACCCGTTTTATAGAGTCACGGGAAATTTTGCAACTTGAACAACCCTACAAAGAGGGAAGAGAACAACCCTACAAAGAGGGGAAGAGAACAATCCTACAAAGAGGGAAGAGAACAATCCTACAAAGAGGGAAGAGAACAATCCTACAAAGAGGGAAGAGAACAATCCTACAAAGAGGGAAGAGAACAATCCTACAAAGAGGGAAGAGAACAATCCTACAAAGAGGGGAGAGAACAATCCTACAAAGAGGGGAGAGAACAATCCTACAAAGAGGGAAGAGAACAATCCTACAAAGAGGGAGAAGAACACTCCTACAAAGAGGGGAAGAGAACAATCCTACAAAGAGGGGAAGAGAACAATCCTACAAAGAGGGAAGAGAACAATCCTAAAAAGAGGGAAGAGAACAATCCTACAAAGAGGGGAAGAGAACAATCCTACAAAGAGGGGAGAGAACAATCCTACAAAGAGGGGAGAGAACAATCCTACAAAGAGGGGAGAGAACAATCCTACAAAGAGGGGAGAGAACAATCCTATAAAGAGGGAAGAGAACAATCCTACAAAGAGGGGAGAGAACAATCCTACAAAGAGGGGAGAGAACAATCCTACAAAGAGGGAAGAGAACAATCCTACAAAGAGGGAAGAGAACAATCCTACAAAGAGGGGAGAGAACAATCCTACAAAGAGGGAAGAGAACAATCCTACAAAGAGGGGAGAGAACAATCCTACAAAGAGGGGAGAGAACAATCCTACAAAGAGGGAAGAGAACAATCCTACAAAGAGGGGAGAGAACAATCCTACAAAGAGGGGAGAGAACAATCCTATAAAGAGGGAAGAGAACAATCCTACAAAGAGGGGAGAGAACAATCCTACAAAGAGGGGAGAGAACAATCCTACAAAGAGGGAGGAGAACAATCCTACAAAGAGGGAAGAGAACAATCCTATAAAGAGGGAAGAGAACAATCCTACAAAGAGGGGAAGAGAACAATCCTACAAAGAGGGGAAGAGTACAATTCTACAAAGAGGGAAGAGAACAATCCTACAAAGAGGGGAAGAGAACAATCCTACAAAGAGGGGAAGAGAACAATCCTACAAAGAGGGGAAGAGAACAATCCTACAAAGAGGGGAAGAGAACAATCCTACAAAGAGGGAAGAGAACAATCCTATAAAGAGGGAAGAGAACAATCCTATAAAGAGGGAAGAGAACAATCCTACAAAGAGGGGAAGAGAACAATCCTACAAAGAGGGAAGAGAACAATCCTATAAAGAGGGAAGAGAACAATCCTACAAAGAGGGGAAGAGAACAATCCTACAAAGAGGGGAAGAGAACAATCCTACAAAGAGGGAAGAGAACAATCCTACAAAAAGGGGAAGAGAACAATCCTACAAAGAGGGAAGAGAACAATCCTACAAAGAGGGAAAAGAACAATCCTACAAAGAGGGAAGAGAACAATCCTACAAAGAGGGAAAAGAACAATCCTACAAAGAGGGAAGAGAACAATCCTATAAAGAGGGGAAGAGAACAATCCTACAAAGAGGGAAGAGAACAATCCTACAAAGAGGGAAGAGAACAATCCTACAAAGAGGGGAAGAGAACAATCCTACAAAGAGGGAAGAGAACAATCCTACAAAGAGGGGAGGAGAACAATCCTACAAAGAGGGGAGGAGAACAATCCTACAAAGAGGGGAAGAGAACAATCCTACAAAGAGGGAAGAGAACAATCCTACAAAGAGGGAAGAGAACAATCCTACAAAGAGGGAAGAGAACAATCCTACAAAGAGGGGAAGAGAAAAACATTGATTTCTGACCCAATAAGTGGTTTCAAAACTACATTTATGTACATTCATTTATTGATAAACGAAAAAATGTTTCTCGACACAGTCGATGTAATTTCAGCACATTAAAAACGGCTTTTGATACTTTCAAGAGTGTGCTTTCTTACAAAAACTGTTGCGTTTGGTCCATTATCACGGTATGTAAATTAATCTGACCAACGCTTAGAAATATGATTTACTCTTTGGTTAAAACCATTTGTCATCTACCAGTGTAATGTGGTGAGACTGCAGTCCCTGGTGGTGATTGGATGCTTTGAATAGTTTTAATTATATCGTTTCGTTACACAAATCAAATGATTAAAATATTTGTAAAGTCATTCATGTCATGTGAATTTAACTGTAACGTGCATACTCTAGACTGACGTACGCATATTTTACCGCTTTTTCAATTGCCAATTAATTATACCTGTTTATCAGAGTCAAATAAAAATATGTATGTTGTTTTTCAAATTACATCAACCCCCAACATATGTGACAGCTCAGTTGACTTTCAACCATAAACTAGAGACGCTTTTCGTTATAGTGTAAAATGTAACAAATTAAAGTACTGAAATTACTGTTACACTACAACTCTGTAGTTTCACAAGTTAGGATGTTTATCAAGATTTGATCATGGTTGTATCAGCTTTCGGATTGTAACACATGGGTGTAATTGTGAACAGTTATTTACTGTTTTGAACTCGTATCTGAGATGCAATTGTCCAGTATGTATACCCCCGCAACAACGTTAGGGGTTTTTCAGGAATCATGTTGTCTGTCTGTCGGTGTATCTGTCCGTTCATCCATCTGTCTGTAGACAGATATTGTCCAGACAACTCCTACTAAGCCAGTGAACCGATTTCAATGAAACTACGCCATAATGTTAGAGACTAGGTGTAGATGTGCATGTGATATCAAACATTTTCATATTGTTAAACTGATATGCTGCTGAAACAACAAACATAATCTAAATCTGTCAGATAGTTCATCTAGAGATCCTCTACACAGGCGGTTCAATACGTAGGATGACCATATATGTGATGCATTGCTAGATAATGATATCCTTGTAACAGCATTTGTTCAAGTAACACATTATTACGTAAACAATACAGTACATATTCTTCAATGTCCAAATTGATTTGGATGAAATATCAAGGATATTTTAAGCATAAAAGTTTAAAAGTTACCAAAATATGATTATTCTTTATGTATAATTTTTAGTCAAATTTAAAAAAAACCGCTAACCTCAACACTAGTCGAACTTTCGATCTTCATGACGAGTGTCCGATAGCTTTTTTTCTTAAACAATATATTTTTTAATATCCCATACATAGGGCCTCAAGAGTTCCGATGGCTTATCTACTAGACCACAATTGTGCGTATATGAATATTTATGAGATGCTATCTTTAATCTCATCCGCTCATAGCGTTACTATCTTTTGATTATATGAATCACATATTGTTTAAAAAGTATTGTAGTTAACAGAAAACGTACCAAAACATTGTATGTATTACTTCTCTCCATGTAAAAATAAATTGGAGAATACCGAAGCGTTAAAGAAATCATAATCCGAACACAAAATAGATTAAACCTGGGGTAAAATATGGCAAAGGAAATATTTACATGGAGACCTTTGTAAAAGTACAAGAGAATAAGACCAGGTGTTCCAGAAGAGTAAGCGTCTTCTGCTTCATCGAAGGCACCCGCCATGTAAATCTTTGTCAAATCCAAGTAAACATCAAGTTCTCAAAATACAAGTTTAAGATCAAAGATATATAGTCTGGATTCTGTTCAACACCGGAACCGGGCTGTAATTTCGCAATGTTTTGCATATCTCTCAGAGTGTGATCCAATAGGCAGCTTAAAGCAAGGTTTTAGCGCTGAAAATTGTACAAAGTGGACAAATAAATAATGTTAATGTACATTTATCGAACTCACATATCTAGATATATATGTCACATGTTCAACCAACCATGTCTGATTGCGTGGGAAAGCATCTTTGTCTATTGTATTGGTCTTGGTTTTCATACGACGTTGTATTTACCAAACGAGCAGTTTGTGAGCTGTATAATCACATACACCAGAGAAGTGCCGGTGTTTAGATTACTATATTATCATTCTGTATTGCATTTGCCTATATGCTGTTAGTAAACCCAATTGTATTCATAACCTGTATACTACAACTTACAGCGATAAGGTCCGTGTATGAATACATGAGTCACGTCACACTTAACAAATTGATATAAATGCGCGATATAATCAATATCATATGAGTAGCAAGGCGTAAAAGATTAAAAAAGCTTTGTTATGAAGACGCATTAAGGATGTAGTCTTCTGATGTTTCAGTCACGTTCAAGTCTCGTTTTAATCTCATTTCAACATTTTGCATTGTATTGGAGAAATTTTGATCACTTTTAATAGCGTATATGCATCTGAAAATTGTGTCAAATAATAAGTGTCTGTTGCTTGTGAAACTTGTTTTACATACATTTAAAAAAAATTACCAATTCGGCGGCCATTATGAAAATGCGTATTTCCGTGTATATTTTGCACTTCGTGAAAGGCTGAAATTTCACCTTTTGATGCTGGCTTGAACTCTTTAAAAACGTCAGTGTTTTGCCATTTTTAATCATGGAAAGCTAATTGTTTGTGTATAACTTTATAATTTTCAATATTATAGAAATATTATGCAACAAAGTGGATAATTATATACTTTTTATATTTTTTTCATATATTTAGTGTAATTGGAGCACTTTTTATTTTTGAACCTGAAATTGTGAAAAATAACAAATAGTAACGGGACAAAAAATAAAGCACGCTAACTCCCCTTTTTATGACGGTTTTAGACAGAGAAACTAATTTCCTTTTCGTATGCTAAATATTTAAAAAAATTAATAGCTGAACGTTTGTTATTTCGTGTTAAATCTTCAAAAAATGGTGAAAAAATTCGGATTTTTTCATTAAAAAATAAGGGGTAGGGGCAACTAAATTTGCTTTCCAGAGTTACAAATTTAAGTCAGAGACATTCTACTTCCATAATTTAAAAGAAAATAGTATTTTTGTCATTTCTGAAAATATTCACACATTTTGGATTACAAATACGGAAGATATTGTATGAAGATATCCTGCATTTGGTCAAAACTGCAAAATTCACTAAAAATTACTGATTATGTCGTATTGGTATCTTTGACCGATCATAGCACAAAAACGAGCACGCTGACATATCATTATCTTTGCATTTTCTGCGATGCCATGAACTCCGTTTTCAAAAAATGTATATTAGAAAAAAAGTTTGATACTTGAAAATTTTTACTTAGAAGAATATATCATTAAACATTTTGTGAGTAAGTTTTAATTTCTGCAAACGCTATATCATGTGTCTGTTTAAAGGCCCAATATACGTAACTTCCAAAGATTTTTTCGTGATTCTGAAAAGTTCTGAAAAAAATCTAGTTGATAACCATGCAAAAATAAGCCTACAACGCAGTAAACCTGAGCGGTAACTAACAAGAAACCATTGACAGAAAAATACAAAGAATTGAAAATAATTCAGGTTGGGCCCACTTCAACAACAAACCGAATGTAGAAGACGGTTCAAAATGGACGCGTGTTTACAAATACCGAGTTTTAACTGCTGCTGTACCGGTAACCGCGAAAGAATTCATCTTCAATATTGCTGAAATCAGTTTATCTTAACAAAATCTATCAATATAAACAGTTATTACGTTTAATTTTCGCTTCACCTTTTGCCGAAAGTTACGTATATTGGGCCTTTAATGAAGACATGAGGGACTATATACATGTATGATTCTGTCTGAAATTCTGGCTGTTCCGGTACTTGAACTTGATGACGTCAGTGATATGCTAAGTGGCAAATTCAAACGCTTCATTAACTGCAGTTAAAAAATCTTAATTGATGTTACTATACGCATTGAACTGTTACCAAATGGTAGTATACAGTCGATATGAATACAATTTGATTGGCAGATAAATATCCATGTCGCTCTTTTATTGCTTAAATATATTTGTTGACCACGTCGCCCTAATATGTTTCTGATTCTTTCGCTTCACTTGATCTTTAATTAAAAAATGACAAACAGGGACTGTTCACTACAAAGCTGTACTACACTGTTTAAAACAACAAGCAGCTGAAAATTGACATATTTTTTCTTTATAGCAACATCCATGTTTGGGAAAAAATGTTGCGTCTCTAGTATAACCAATAGCTTGTTTCTAGTAATATGACTTCCATGATGGATGGCGACTAGTGGCTGGATATCAACACAGGGATCAAAGGTTCAGGTGGATTGAAAGTTTTATTAAAAGAATAATGATCGTATTGTTGAAATATTTTCTATATTCATTTTGCGAAATGCCGATATTCTTTTTTATAATTCTCATTGAAATGACTTTTATTGTTTTGTCGTTAACCCTGTTCTCTGGGGGAAGGAGGCGATATGACCTAGATTTAACTTGTGGGTGTCGTCGATAAATGAGGAGATACTTATCCTTCCTGGACATTTGGTCTTATTTCCTCTGAAGGTGTCCGAGTAATTATTTACTTTAGTCATATTTTATTTGCTCGAAATTGCATCACTTCCGGGGAATCTGGTCATATTATCTTTGCTCCTTTGTGACATTTGCCATATTTTTGACGTTGGGCTTTGGTTATGGTTTGTTTGACACTAGAATAAGTTTTCGGAAAGCTGTTAACAGACGCTGATTTTGAAACAGTGTGGAAAGTATTTTCGATATTGTTGGTGATTAAATAGTTCACCAGCGACACTGAAAAAAAACTGGTTTAATGGTTTTGAAATTCAAATAAAGACAAATATAACAAAAATGTTTATAGCATATATAATTTCAATGAATTAGAACTCAAACTCGATTAAACTAGGGGTAAAATATAAATAAATGAAAGATTTACATTACACGGACGCCATTGAACAAGTACAAGAGAATAAAATCATGTGTTCCGGAATAGTAAGCGTCTTCTGTTTCATCGATAACACCCACCATGTACATCTTGTTCACAAGTGAGCACACGTATAAGCATATTCTAATAGTTCACTTATATAAGTAGTGTTGATATTTTGTTATCTGAAGAAGTGGCAACAAAACAACTCTTGCAGTTCACTACTTCCGACCATTTTCGAATTCAGCGCTTATCAGGAACGCGTGTATATCTGAAATGTTGACGGAACTTTTTTAAAAATAATTATGTTATGATAGTATTTCAGCATACGTTATATTTAAAAATCCCATTAGATACGTGATAAAAATAAGTTAGCGATGAGTATTTAAATTTCATTAAAATGTCTGTAGAATTGACTTTATTTTGTCGCGTAGGGTTTGCTAGTGGTAAAACTATCCACGCAGAGTATTATCACCTTGATGTGTCGTTATGCGCTCCCGGGTTGTTTTTGTTATAAATGTAATAAACAAAATATCTAACAGTACATTTATCTTCAGTAATACCTAATATGCTTCACTCGAGCTCGTATTGAGTCGTATTGCATATATTTTGATATTTTTTCACTCGAACTTTGGACTCAAAATATTAACCCCACTTGTAAAATATATTTGGTGCAAATAGGCCACTGTGAGATATGTTCTATTTCTATATAGCATGTCGAGCGATATTTTAGCAAGCTTATCGATCACTATTTCGGGCAACTTTAACATGAGTAACTCGATCAACTGTTGGTATGTATTATATAGCTAACCCTTGACCTTGATTTTGACATGTAATGACCTGTGTTAATTCAAGCAAAACATGCAAAAAGAATGATACAAGATAACACATTTAGTTCATTATAACAACAATATCGATAAAATCATTGTGTCCATTGTACAAAATACGGTCATTTTTTAGCCGGACTATCTCTCTATCAAAGGTAGCACATTGATTCTGTTTTGCTTTTGAAATGCTCTTGCAACAACACTAAACAGATTTAATCGGAATGATAGACGTAATTTCCTTTTTTTAGGTGTACGATCCTATACCTATTAGAGTACATGTGTATATAAACCTTCAGTCGCCTGAGATCCCCTCTCGACCCCCGCAACTAGGCCCACTAACTACTGTGTACATAGTGCATGCATTCATTCATGCTACATACCTGTAGTGGGACGGTCCGGCCATGAAGACAACAGAGAACTGCAATGAGAAGTTTGAAGAGGAAGGGAAAGCCTTCTTTGACGATGTCGAAGATAACAACAAGGGACTTAACAAACGGGAAACGTGGTCTTCCCGACTCGACTTTCTCCTAGCTTGTGTTGGATTCTCTGTCGGGTTCGGAAATGTCTGGAGATTCCCCTATCTGTGTTACAAAAACGGTGGCGGTAAGTGTTTCACGGATGTCTATATACCTTTATTAATAGTCATCGATTTGGAAATACATGTGCAAGTATATATGACCAACCAACCTTTCACGAAGTTCAAGACGTATCGCTACTTTTCATGGCCGACAGGTCCCTTTGTCATGCAAACGCAGTGAAATGCTTAATAGGTATTTTTGTGGATAAGATAAAACTTGAATGTTTTAATTTTCTCAACAAAACATAACATACCAAAATAACGTAAAACTGCTTATGATTACACATATAGAATTTACCAATCGATAAAGATGACAAACAAATAAAAAACAAGTTTCAATAACACATAATGTATCAAGGTGAACGTAATACAAGCACTTATGATAACACTTTTAGCAATCGATACAATATGCCAAGCAATAAATAACAAGAGTCCAAGGGCCTCAGCTGTAATCTGGGTTATATTCAAGTTACAGATAACTCAATTTCATTGCTGATATATGTTGTGGAAATATCCGTGATAACGTAGTCAGATTCTGTATATGTATAAATGTATTACAATGTACCCTTTAGTCGCCTAAATGTTGAAATCTATACAGATAATTGAAATGTTATGTTAACCAATGAGCAGAACTTTTAAATAACAGGACTAAATGTACTACGGATACAAACGACTGAAATCAAAATATTATGTGACATTTATTGACCTTTTTGACAAGTGATAGCAAAATACAAAATATTGACATCTGTTGCGGAGGAAGTGCTTTGAATTTGCTTTGGATTACAAATCGAGCAAATTGAATTCGTATATAATACATACATGTACATCAATTAATGTTAAAAGCTGAAACGTGCGTCGAACGTAGTAATGTATATACGTAGTAGATAAATAGCAAATGTACATTCCATGTCTGTACCTATGCATATAATCACTGAGAGTTGTGTTATTGGATAGAAAAATAGAGAATACCGAAATGTCAACAAAACCATACTCAAAATCGATTAAACTAGGGGCAAAATACGAAATAGGGAAAGATCCACATGGAGACCGTTGTAAAAGTACAAGAGAATAAGACCAAGTGTTCCAAAAGAGTAAGCGTTTATATTTGGATAGAATTATCAGGTTCCACTGAAATAGTGTGTCTACCATCCCTCATCTGAATTTGTTGGTGCTGTGTTGGATTGTTATATTTCTTTTCTCTTCAATGTACATGTAGATGACGTAACACACACATATGCTGCACCTCTTAAACTTAGTCATAGATACAGTATGCCGAAAAAATTAATAAAACTGCATCATACAGCTGTTTCGTCCTCCTAAGACTCTTCAGTGATGCTAGGGACCAAAAGGTAGGAATCCAAAGTTTCTAAACTAATGTAGAAGCAGGAGGGTCAGGTGCGTAAAACCCCTTTAATTTATGAATTTAGAAGTAAAATTAAACTATTCACATTTAGCTTATTTGATGTGACTTTTTACCGTTGCTAATTGATAGAAAATATATCTTTAAATATGGATTTTATCACTGATATTGGTGATGATTAAAATAGCTGATCTGAGAAGAATCCTTCCAGTATTTGGAAATAGCAATAACAAATTTCAGCTGTCAATATTATATTTGTTTGTCTGGTGGCCAAGTTATATCCTGATCATTCCTAATATTGGAATGACATAACATGGAAACGTTTTTTGGAATTGAAATGAAAGTAATGTGGGATATTTCTTGAAGGCTGGAGAAGAGCAACTGAAAACGGATGGTTGGGGTGCAGGAGAAGAGCAACTGAAAATTACAGAATTTATCAAAAACAGATGCCGGACCACAGCCAAAGGGCGATTGTGTCCTCCCCCTATCTCAATAATATTTAAGTTAAATAAAATTCTTTCTAGTTGCAATCGTAAGTCGCCTGTTTGGGTTAGCCATTGTTGGATATAAACGATTCATGTATGAAATGTCATTCATAAATTACTCACAATATATTGTGACAACTGCTTCTCGGAGAGAACTAGCTAAGATAATGCAGTAAAGGAACGGAACTATTCGTGCTCGAAATAGAAACCTGCAGCCTTCGTGATATGATATATTTAGCATGAACAGTTACTTAATTGGTGGCGTTTCGCCCCCAGCGGGCATTTAATCAAGCAGTCTCGGACGTGCATGTTATTGCACATGGCCAGCACGTGTGTCTATGTAAACTATGGAGCATACTGGTGTCAAACAGTCACTAATGCATTCTAAGGGTGCAGGGGAATGCGATCATGTTGGAATAGTTCATATTTTTAACCGGGTTATAGAGGTGAATTGTTGTTAATATTATCGAACTGCTTATACAAAATGTATTATTGAAGGGGAAAACTCTATACACTCACAGGTAGCAGCACCTATGCTAGTTGATGCTTAATACAAACTGCCATAATCATTTAAACGTGTTATACATGTGAAGCTATCGATGAGGTTCATTTAGAATGACACAAAACTTTAAAATGCACTGACAATGTCTGCTTTCGTTTACGATTTTGTTTAAAAACATGCTTTGGGAAATTAACACATAAATAGATTATGTATCTCAGCATGTTAAATCCAGCGTCAACACGGAAGGACGAATTGGCTACGACGTAAACAAATCCTCAGTTTTGCAATATAAATCACAGCGATAATACTTGTCAGTAGCATTAGGTCAGATTGTCGCGTGTTACATTTGTAGAGTCAAATCTACATGTACGGAGACACATAACTGTATGTTTGTAGTAACTTATCTACGTCCAGTAACAATATAGCTGTTTGTATGTAGTATCAAAGATACAAATTATTAGTAACATACATTGATATCTATATTTTTTCTAGGTCCTTCTTTTGTAATGCTTTATGAGGGCAAATGCTGTTATATGACTATTGTAATATCATTTATCTCATCATTTTCATGGTTGTCAACACTTGATTTATAGTTCAAAAACTGTTCGAAATAACTATAAACAAAGCATATTTACATTGTTACAGTCCTATAACACGTTAGTTATTAACAAACTTACATAAAGCTCAACCGGATTTGTTTGTCAACAATAGTAACGTGTGTTTTAGGACTTTGTTTAAAATATACGTCTATAGTAACATCGATACAAATCTGTAGTAACATAGATACATGTCTGTAGTAACATAGGTACAAGTCTATAGTAACATAGATACATGTCTGTAGTAACATAGATACATGTCTGTAGTAACATAGATACATGTCTGTAGTAACATAGATACATGTCTGTAGTAACATAGATACATGTCTGTAGTAACATTAATACATGTATGTAGTAACATAGATACATGTCTGTAGTAACATAGATACATGTCTGTAGTAACATTAATACATGTATGTAGTAACAAAAATACATGTCTGTAGTAACATTAATACATGTATGTAGTAACAAAAATACATGTCTGTAGTAACATAGTTACATGTCTGTAGTAACATAGATACATGTCTGTAGTAACATAGATACATGTATGTAGTAACATAGATACATGTCTGTAGCAACATAGGTACATGTCTGTAGTAACATAGATACATGTCTGTAGTAACATAGATACAAGTCTGTAGTAACATAGATACATGTCTGTAGTAACATAGATACATGTCTGTAGTAACATAGATACAAGTCTGTAGTAACATAGATACATGTCTGTAGTAACATAGATACATGTCTGTAGTAACATAGATACATGTCTATAGTAACATAGATACAAGTCTGTAGTAACATAGATACATGTCTGTAGTAACATTAATACATGTATGTAGTAACAAAAATACATGTCTGTAGTAACATTAATACATGTATGTAGTAACAAAAATACATGTCTGTAGTAACATAGTTACATGTCTGTAGTAACATAGATACATGTCTGTAGTAACATAGATACATGTCTGTAGTAACATAGATACATGTCTGTAGTAACATAGGTACATGTCTGTAGTAACATAGATACATGTCTGTAGTAACATAGATACAAGTCTGTAGTAACATAGATACAAGTCTGTAGTAACATAGATACAAGTCTGTAGTAACATAGATACATGTCTGTAGTAACATAGATACATGTCTGTAGTAACATAGTTACATGTCTGTAGTAACATAGATACATGTCTGTAGTAACATAGATACATGTCTGTAGTAACACAGATACATGTCTGTAGTAACATAGATACATGTCTGTAGTAACACAGATACATGTCTGTAATAACATAGATACATGTCTGTAGTAACATAGATACATGTCTGTAGTAACATATATACATGTCTGTAGTAACATAGATACATGTCTGTAGTAATATAGATACATGTCTGTAGTAACATAGATACATGTTTGTAGTAACATAGATACATGTCTGTAGTAATATAGATACATGTCTGTAGTAACATAGGTACATGTCTGTAGTAACATAGATACATGTCTGTAGTAACATAGATACATGTATGTAGTAACATGTGTACATGTCTGTAGTAACACAGATACATGTATGTAGTGACATAGATACATGTCTGTAGTAACATAGGTACATGTCTGTAGTAACATAGATACAAGTCTGTAGTAACATAGATACAAGTCTGTAGTAACATAGATGCAAGTCTGTAGTAACATAGATACAAGTCTGTAGTAACATAGATACATGTCTGTAGTAACATAGATACACGTCTGTAGTAATATAGGTACAAGTCTGTAGTAATATAGATATATGTCTGTAGTAACATAGATACATGTCTGTAGTAACATAGATACATGTCTGTAGTAACATAGATACATGTCTGTAGTAACATAAATACATGTCTGTAGTAACATAAATACATGTCTGTAGTAACATAGATACATGTCTGTAGTTACATAAATACATGTCTGTAGTAACATAGATACATGTCTGTAGTAACATAGACACATGTATGTAGTAACATAGATACATGTCTGTAGTAACATAGACACATGTATGTAGTAACATAGATACATGTATGTAGTAACATAGATACATGTCTGTAGTAACATAGATACACGTCTGTAGTAATATAGATACATGTTTGTAGTAACATAGATACACGTCTGTAGTAACTACATGTCTGTAGTAACATAGATACGTGTCTGTAGTAACATAGATACATGTCTGTAGTAACATAGATACATATCTGTAGTAACATAGATACATGTTTGTAGTAACATAGATACATGTCTGTAGTAACATACATACATGTCTGTAGTAACATAGATACATATCTGTAGTAACATAGATACATGTTTGTAGTAACATAGATACATGTCTGTAGTAACATAGATACATATCTGTAGTAACATAGATACATGTTTGTAGTAACATAGATACATGTCTGTAGTAACATACATACATGTCTGTAGTAACATAGATACATGTTTGTAGTAACATAGATACATGTCTGTAGTAACATAGATATATATCTGTAGTAACATAAATACACGTCTTTAGTAATGTTTATAGTAGAGACGATTATTTAATGGTAAGATTGGTATGCAGAAGAAAAGTAGGTGTGTGTAGGTCATTTTAAGCGAATCGAAAGACCCTAATTTGTTGATTTCCTATCACTTATGTTACCTGACAAATTTATACAGAGCGTCTCCCAACCTGGCGGTTCTAGCCTTCTATTCTCTACTCCAGGGACTATGTAGATATCACCAGTAGTTAATTATAGTTACAGACCGCTTACAGATGTAGCTTCTCTATGTAATATGTATCAGTCTCCCTTTTGACCCCCTGGGACTCCGGGACCGCACTCTTAGTACATGTATTGGTCTCCCCCTGACCCCCTGGTACTCTTGGGCCACTCTCTTACTACATGTGTCAGTCTCCCCTGTGACCCCCTGTGACCCCTTGCGAACCCGCAGCCACTCTCCTGGTCACATCCATCAGCGGCCCACGTACGTTTAATATTTGACCTCGAGGTCACTATATCAACTGACATTGTAATAATTATGGGAGGTCTCGTGGCGAAAGTAATACGCGAAGCAACGTTAACGATTATTTTGACTACACGTCAAACATTTATTTGAATGATACCAAATATTTAATATGGAATTATTTTCACGTGAAATAGAGACGCTTACTCGTTTACATTTGAAAAAATAAGGAAATATTCAAAAGAGTTAAAAAAACACTCTTTTCTGGTCTAAACATTTTGGTGGACACTACTTAATCAACAATTGTCACATAAAATTCACGTGAAGAAATACTGCCTTTGTAGGAATCGATACATGTATATCTCTTGCTTAGTCGCTGCATTGTTATCGATTGAAATCTATAAGGCATATTTTTTGCGAATTGTTTCCAAACTTTTTCCATTAAGTTGAACGATATCTCAAGCTATAAATCAATAAAACTATCCATTTAGGGATTGCTTTAGACCTACACACACCTTTAATAATAAAACAAGACTGACCTTTCACAATATGGTATGGTTTAAACGGATGCCAAAATGGAAAATGGAAGTACAGCATCCATGCCTGATTATTGGTATCCTTTATAAAACACTGGTCTTTATATGGTCAGAAACCCTTTATAGAACAGTGGTCTTTATATGGCAGAAACCCTTTATAGACCACTGGTATTTATATGGTCAGAAATCCTTTATAGACCACTAGTATATATATGGTCAGAAACCCTTTATAGAACACTGGTCTTTATATGATCAGAAACCCTTTATAGAACAGTGGTCTTTATATGGTCAGAAACCCTTTATAGACCACTAGTATATATATGGTCAGAAACCCTTTATAGAACAGGGGTCTTTATATGGTCAGAAACCCTTTATAGAACAGTGGTCTTTATATGGTCAGAAACCCTTTATAGACCACTAGTATATATATGATCAGAAACCCTTTATAGAACACTGGTCTTTATATGATCAGAAACCCTTTATAGAACACTGGTCTTTATATGGTCAGAACCCTTTATAGAACACTGGTCTTTATATGAGCAGAAACAATAACGACAGTTCCTAAAAAAATATTCTAACCCAAAAATATTAAAAGATCGATGGTAGGTTGAACGATAAGTTATTCAAATAACAATTATCAATACCATAGAAGTTTCGTGTAAAACGATTGTTAAACCGCCTTCTGTGTCTCTGACTATGGCTCAAAATCGACAAAACTAGGGACAAAGTGTGAAACAAAGGAACGATTTACCCGGTAAAAGTACAAGATAATAAGACAAAGCGTTTAGTTAGAGAAAGCGTCTTCTGCTTCTAGGTCACATCCAAGTAAATGTCTTGTTCTATATGTGAGAACCTAGACATCAATCTCAATCACAACAAATAGACATACTAACGAACACATTCAAAAACGTCTACATTCATAATATCACTATAGAAGGATATAGAATATCACTCAAAGAGACCAAGATGGCAACCATTATAACTCGCTCATAGTCTTCATCAACCTACATTTTGCGAATCCATGTGTCTTAACTTTGTTCGTCAACAGCCGACATATGTCATGAAAATTTCGGTATCGTGATCGAACCTTAGAATAACGAATTTACTGCGACATGTAAACACCATAGGTTTGACAAGCTGGTATGTTACTATCAAGAAAGCGAAAGTTCACAATCGAAAACTGGGAATCGTCAGGTTTATCATATAGCTATATAATAAGCTGCCCATGTTGATAATAGTTTACGTAAAGATCGAGGTAGGCTGCTGATCTATAAAAGTATGTTGTGTTCAGAAGGGTAAATGCGATCGACTTAGTCATCAAGCGTCTATATAAACGAAAGTGAAATTAAATGATTAAGCAAGGTGATTTAGCAGAAAATTGCTGTCCCCGTAGTTATACGCGTGTATCACAACGACGCTAAACCACATTTCTTTTAAAAGCGAAGTATACAGAATGGAGGGACCTGAAATAACGTCCTATACTTGCGTACACAACGAGTTAAATTTTACCCCTCACGTGTGTATTCTCTGTACTGAATTCCGTTTTGTTTCCGTGTCATCTATTTTTGGCCAATGTCGATGTCTTTTATGCACTTGAATACTGGAGTGTTTAATCCCGCGAGACAAAATTAGGGACAGGTGATATTTTATTTCTTTTTTTTTATGAACTTATACTGCCTTGGCGGTGAACCTCTTGTCGCTTATCACGGACTCTGCTGGAGGATGATTTATACATCCTTACATGGTAGAACACCGGACTAGTTATCTGCATTTCTGTGATTTTCGACACTTATGTCCATAACAAACGCCGACGTCCATATATTTCTGTATACACATTGTCCTCATTAAACATCAGGGAAAGTGGATGTATGATTTAGGCTTGACATATGCTTCCGAACAACTAAGTCATAACTAGATTTTTTCTAACTACTCTTAACAATGTAATGTTCCACGGCATAATGATATACATTTTAAAAGTAGATTTTGCTTCAAGATAAATTATCCTGTCACATATGAATTACAAATAACTTACAATTATAGGAATTCCAAACTATATTGTTCGAAACAGTTTAATATCGAATAGCATAAGAAAATTTAACTTCATTTTCATAGTTTGATATCATAATCTACTTTCTATTCTTTCGATGATTTCAGGGAGTAATAGTCAGAAATAACAACATTGATGATACGTATTCAATTTATGACAAATAGGTAAACAAATCAATGTAATTGTGCTTCTTCTTTTCTACAGGAGCGTTCCTCATCCCGTACTTAATATGCGTGGTCGTGGCCGGAGTTCCCCTCTTCTTCCTGGAAGTGACCGTTGGTCAGTTTATGGGGGTCAGCGGCTTCAAGGCATGGAACATCTGCCCACTATTGCAGGGTAGGTCTTGTTAACAATAATTGTAAGCACAAATTTTACTTTAATACCGATGAACAAATATCTGTGTTGTTTTTTTTTATGATAAGGACTATGCATATATTACAAAAAATTAATTATAGAATATGATCATCTTCATTATTTGATGGACCAGCTATCCAAATGGAGTACATACAACAAACAATTCGAATACATTGCATACGGATTATGGAAACACTGAATTTAAAAAGGAATATATAAATTCATGGAAGATTCATCATTGTATAAAATGAAAAAAAAGCTAAGCTCTAAACTGACTTAAAACAATCAGTCAAAGAATAGATACCCGAGCACAAGTCATAAATTACACAAAACGTCGTTGCAAAACTGGTGTTAGAAAGGTAAACAGTTTACTTCACACGGATATATAAAAGGTGTTCCGAAACGAATCTTTCTTTTCACAAAATATGCACCGCTTTACAAAGCAATGAGTCTTAATACTTAGGGGAGGGCCATTATAATCGGTAAAAGAGTTACTTCATAGTCAGTAGTAATGGTTCAGTTTAATAGTAACTAATATTGAAGTTTATATAAAGTTCATAACGGCTAAATATTTAATATCAAAGTTTTATGTTTATATTAAATAATAATGTACGTATTAAACTTGTAACGGTAAAAGACCGCATGGTCCCTTTGTTCAACGCGTTCTTTGTTTTAGTTGAAAGTAGAACTTAGATACAGCTAATATATTGATTCCTAGTCGTGCCACAGGTCCTCATTATACTGGGTTTTGACGCCAAACGTTATGGTACCCTGTCGTCCAACTGTCCACTCGACACTCTCCAACCATGGCGTAAAGTGCTGAAGGCAATGAACACATGGCTGAGAAGAAGACAAACAAACGGTGGCCGATGGGTTGTTCATATGGATCAGTTATATAACACATCCACTGATTGGTGTCCATGTTAATATTGGTATTAGTCTATGGTATCGGGGTACAGTAGACATTGCCTGTCCATATCTTAGAATTGTAAACACAACATAATTACCTTACGCAAACATACATGTATTTATCATATGACTACCATTATATGCGGTGTAATAAAGCCATTACATACATTTTCTATATTACACACGTGTAATAATACCTTCCGCGTCGCTGATTGGCTTGTTCATGTTAACTGTATTAATACACACGGGAACGGTCTACTTCTTTTTACTACGACGCGTACAACTTGCTAGTAGAATGATGAAGTTCGGAGTTGCCGATGAAGTTAAGGTTAACAACAAAGACAAGGGTCGTTATAAAGCGTAAATAATTACAGACATGTAAACAATACTAGGCTTTATCTGCACAAAATATATATCGATCCGAGGATCCTGTCCCAACAACGGTATAAACAGGATAAGCTGACGTCAACAAAATGCTTTACACAATCCAAAACACTGGGTCTTTTAAAGATGTTTGAACAAAATGTTAATTTGAAACATTCTCGGTGCACAATCAACATCACTGTTGAATCCCGAGATTGTAAGGATAATTCGCCATCTATAGGAAAACGCCATACATCGGTTGCGTACGATCGTGACAGCTTAGCGGCAACGAACCAGTCATTGTCGTGCCAAGGACGTCACGATATCGTCACATCCGGCCGTATTCATGAAGGGAATACCAGAGGACACTCGCCCGATACAGTCAAACTTACAGTTTTTATTCATTGTTTCTAATCACTAGGAACAATTTACAGTCATAATATTAGTTGAAACTGTCTGAAAATTTGTAATAAGGTGTCTTTATTTTTTTTAATGAGTCAATTGTGTTGGACTACTTCTTCGTTCGCCTGTATATTTGACCTAATTCGAAGGTATGGGTTATTTGGTTCGACATATTGAAATCAGTTGGCTAGAACGACAAAGACAAAATCTGTTTAGGACGGGGAAAGACGATATAACGTCATATGATAAAAAGAATCCGTCATTCGTTTCTCTTCATATTAAATTTTTGATAATTGTTTAGAATTTTTCAGTTTTACTTGCCAGAGGCTCGCAAAAATTCAAAATTCAAAACTCATATCATACATTTAATATGATAAGGATGCTTATTGTACTAACATATCACTCATGTCAACCGTAGGCTACTGTAATCTGCTACCTATTACTAACACACACAGTTATACGACCCAAGGCCAATATGCTATCCACAATATCCGTGGTTGGAATGGCGAGCAGCCTCTCGTGTTACTGTAGCACAGCTGTATGTATATTGAGGGATGTTGACATATTGGTTCAGTCGGTCATAGGTAAGCATCTGGCAAACAGGGCCAACACAAAACATGTCGGGAACGTTTCTCATAAGAAACTGTTTCATATGATGGCAAACAATCATTGATTATAGTCCAGACAGGTCTATTCATAATGCAAACATGTTCATAAAGATGTCATAATGGCTGAGAATAATTAAGGGCAAAATATTTTGCTTGACCTTTCGGAACACATGGTCTTTTTATCCTATACTTATACTTTACAAGAGTATTCATGTTTATATTTTGTCCTGTTGTTATCGATGTTGAGTTCCAACTCAGCTGTTATTGACTTTAAGGCGTTTTCGTATGTGTCTGCCTGAAGGCAAAACGATATATTTCCACGTCGCTTGTTCCTTTACCCTGTTAGTGCAATTGGTGGTATATATTTCAAACACTCAGCCATATGTCTAATGACGTAATAAAACAATGTATTGTTAAGATATGTCTCATAGGTCATTTCATACATTTCCATTTTATACAGTCAACCTATTGTCAACGTTCTGGTTTTGGCCTACTAAAGTTTAGCGTATAAACGAATGTAGACAGATAAACGAAATAATGTACTTGCGCACTCACAATTCTTTCAATTATGAGCAATATACAGAAACTATATTTAGAGCAGGTAGTCAACATCAGAATTAATGAGATATATTAGATAATGGTCCGACTTTCCTCAATTCTCACTGGCTAAAATATGGTCACATGGTGGTCAATATTTTGTGATATTGACCTGGTGTGTCTACTGTTAGGATATCGTCGGAAACCCACGGTACACTTCTCTGACGTTTGCATCCAGTGGGCTAATATGAAAGGAAACTCTCGTTTTCGTACTAAAATAGTAGCCAATCATATTGATTGTTTCATCCGTGACTACATACAGCCGGGACATTAAGCCGGGACATCCCGTTTCATTTGTAGCACCGCCTGTCAACAAAACCTGTCGATTGTGTTATATTTGTGTCGATTGTGATTATGATATAAGGTCCTGCTATACGGCGATTGTCATCGGCGTCATGCCTACAGAAACATACTGGTCGTGGTCACGGTAAAATGATCCAACAGAGTGTCACGAGAAACGACCATTCTGATTAGCCGAAATCTCCGAATAAACTTCTATTCGGGGAAACGAACGTTTATACCGATTCTGGCCCACGGGATGCAAACGTCAGAGAAGTGTACCATGGGTTTCCAACGATGCTGTTAGGAACGCTGAGTCAATATTGTGTTTATGACGTCAAAATCGTTGTGACGTCACAATGCCCCACTGAACAGTTTATGCTTTATTTAGATAGATACATTTATAATGCAATTTCAGTCTTTTGCAAACAGGTTTTATATCTAATATAAATATTAAGGACATCTGATTCGGTAAATATACTGTTATACCAACCTTGTAGAATCTGAAATATTGACCTCGGACGAGGTGAATGTTTTAAATTCTACCAGGTCGGTGCAACACCATATCACCAAAGGTCCATAATTGATAAATACTGAGAAACACCCTCCTGTATTTTACAGGACTCGGAGGGACAACAACGACCATTGTCTTTTTCCTAAACTGTTACTACAACGTAATAATTTGCTGGGCGCTGTACTACGTCTTCTCCTCCTTCACCTCCGAGCTTCCCTGGAAGACGTGTGGCCACGAGTGGAACACGGAACACTGCTTCGACTTCAATGGTGTAAACAAAACTGAAACCGTTGTTGCTAATATCACTGGCACCACTGTCAACTCGTCATTGACTTCTATCACAGCAAACATTACATCATCGCCAGTTATAAGAATAGACCCTGTCAATGAGTTTTGGGAGTAAGTATACTAAGTTCTCGAAAGTGCTTTTTCAAAGATAAGTGTAGTTCGATCTAAGTAATGTAAATTATCGAAAAAAAAAAAAAATCCCGAAAAAAACCTTATGAATAATATATCAAACGTTTACAAACATGATAAGGAATGTAAAATATATAAAAAGATAAAACAAACTAATGAAAAAGATATCAGAAAAGAGATGATATAGAAATAATTGTATTTGCAGGAGAAAAGTACTTGGACTCTCGAGCGGCATTGATGAGATGGGTATAGTGAGATGGGATCTCGCCCTGTGTCTCCTGTTGGCCTGGGTTATTGTGTATGTGTGCATCTGTAAAGGAATCCGAACTTCCGGTAAGGTGAGTACGTCACATCCGGTAATTTATAAACCATTTCATATTGTAACGATCTAATAAATAAGTAAGGTATCTACACTACAATTACAATTTATTACTTAGAAAAGTAATCATCTACTTGGTTTGGACAAAATAGTTTTATCGGTGACACAAAAAGAAAATGAAATCATCTTAAAAATAAATCAGGGAATACCGAAGCGTTAACAAAACCCTAATCTGAACTTAAAATCGATTCAACTAGGTTCAAATATGAACAAAGGAAATATTGACATGGAGATCTTTGTAAAAGTACAAGTCCGGAAGAGTAAGCGCCTTCTGCTTCATTGACGACATCATCTTTTTGAATCTCGGTCACATCTAAATAAACATCAATTCCAAACCGAGTCATCATTGTCAATCACATAAGTAAACACACTAATGAGCATACTCAAATACGTCCATCTTCATATAACATACATATACAGAATAGTTCTCAATGAGACAAAGATGGCGACCATTTAACCTGCCCATAGTTCTGATCAAACTGCATCTCTCGAATCCTTGTGTTGTTAGTTTGTTCGTCAGCTGCCTCTATTACGTACAACATATGATTCTAAAGCAATAATTTATAAATCTATCAACAACAAAAAATATAAGTAAATAATATTTGTCTATGTAAAAGTAATAAAGATTTATCTGAAAAACTATTTTCCTTACGTAGTATATTGATCCTTGTGTGTAGCCGTTGAGGTATATTTTGTCTGTGAGTGTCGTAGCTGTGGTTTTGATTAGGGGTGCAAGTTGCTTAAGACTACGGGCAAGTGCTATGTTCGACAACGTAGTCTTCTTGAGAAATATTCTGTAGCCTTGTATATGAAGGTGGGCGTTTTTAAATTGGCTCATTAACATGCCTATATTTTGTGATATTTCCTCAGTGCTCCCTTTGAGGACGTGACATTTACTTAGATATGACCTAGATTTACAAAGCGGTGGTACCTGTTTCAATAGTCTCCCTGTAAATCGTTCCTTGATCCATACTTTGCCGATAGTGTTTGAGTTTGAATTGAGATTTCGGTAGTCTCTGAGTTTTTTTTCTAGTATGCTCTATATTTTGTTCTCGTGTTATTGACACAGTTACAAACGTTATCATCATGTTTTGTGCCGTTAAACATTTTCATCATTTATTAAAAATAGCTCTGGTATTTTCCAATTACAATTTGAATCTAATATCTAATTGGTTGTTTTAGGTGATTCGTTAATGTAAAGTTTTTGATTATGTATACCTGAAGTAGTATTATGGTAAGAGAAACAACCATAAGAGAAACAGCTACAACAAAAACCTAATAACAAATCTACAAAATTTAAATGTGAGAATATTTCGCTTATTCGTATACTTGTTATGTTATGATTACTATCAAGCCTAACTAGGGAATTCACAGCCAACACACTTGATGTGCAAACAAATAAATAAAGAAAAGGAAATACCTATTTTGGTTTCTTGTTCAGATAGCCGTATAAGGTAGAGTTTTACGCCTACATGGGTCACTACAGATGAAAATGTCATTTGTCTGTCGGAGACACAGCTCTTTATAAGTATTTATTAGCATATAAAGTAATACACATGCTTTATTTACCATACACTAAAACACTTGCTTATGCCAGTACACACTCAATTGTATATGAGAATTGTAATATGTGCATGCGGAAATTATCATAAAAGAAAAAGACGTTAATAGATGTAAATTGTACGTCGACGCGTTTTAATTAGATCATTGGCATGCACAAGTATGTAAATCTTTTCATTAATATATAGATATATTTATTTTAACGATTCCATTTTTTATCAATTTGTTTTTGGCTGAAATTAAAAACAAAATAGCAAAATAGATACTAATATGTTGGTCGGACACAATATTTTGATAAAATCTAAAAACAAATATGTATTCATATAACATTTGGTGACAAAATTCTAAAAATGCTGCTGCTGTTGTTATTGATTTTTAAGGAAATGATGAAAAACATAATATCATTTGGAAAATTAAAAGATAAAAAAATCACTATAAGGTATTTAATTGCATTGAAAAAAAGTAGAAAGTCGCAAAATTGAAAATTCACCACCAATATTGTTATTATTATTGCTATTCTTTAAGACATACCAACCTCACATGGTTAATTATTTACTTCCTGTTCGGACAGGTCAAAATTCACTGTCTCACTTATCTACAGCATCAACAGAGACAGAGGCTTGCCAAATAAGACCTAATGACTTAAGATCGTGAAGAAACATATCATGAAATGAAATAAATATATCATAAACGAAAGAAGAACTGCATTGTCAATTTACAAGGACAAGATCAGAATTCTCACAGCATTCACAGATCAGACACCAAAACTGTAGGGAAAACATAACCACACATAGAGCTGCCGGTTATGCAAGCTTCTCCTCACTATGCTCATTGCAAACGACTCTATAGAAATTATACATTAATAAATATGACATTTATTGTTATTAATGGTTTAATATCCAATTAATCACGTTTTTTGATGATTCTTCCATTTTTTCAGGTGATGTACGTTACGGCCACTGCCCCCTACTTCTTCATGCTCGCCCTGCTCATACGTAACTCTATCCTAGAGGGCGCTATTGATGGCGTCATTTATTATCTCAAGCCAGACCTAGCTAAACTTGGTGACATGGAGGTATGTTCTATAAAACACAACTGTCAGCTTCCCCAATTAACCTGTTTTGAACTTCTGAATAGGTTTTAACATCTTTTTTTGTGACAGATACACATTTACCTCGTTAAAGTATTCTGTTATCTACTGTTTTACCTGGGGACAATTCTCCTCGTCCTTTATTGTAACACGCACCTGTGCTTCGGACAATTGTTGAAAGCTTGAACTTGTTTGTTTTACTTAAAGAATAAATGATACGCACACCGTAACTGACACTTAGCAGACCCGACTATACATCACCTTGGACGTGTAATAATGTCAGACGGGCTGAAATAAACAGGACTCATTACAGAAAGTAGACTAAGTAGTACCACGAGATACAAACATGTAAAACGATGACACTGTACAGTCTGGTGGCCACGTCGCCGACCTTCTAAACTGACGACGAGTTCAATCACCGGTTACGAACACTGGCGGTTCACAACACCAGATCCTACGGTTAACATGTATATCATAAAGTCTCTTAGCTCATTCACCGCCTACAGATGTGTTTGAACCTTTCCAATTCAAAGGTTAGACTAGTCAACTGAAACAAAACATCAGGTATATATGAATTAACAGGAATCAATGTTTTTCTTTTGACCCTACTATGCCTTATCCTCGCTGGCCAATTGTTACGGTAATGGCAGTGCGGATCGTAACCCTTGGCTGGCGAAGATGACATTGCCTCTGATACAAAAAAGTAACGAGCTCCAAAACAGTATATTTCAGATAATAAGTAAATGAAAAATACATAATTTGAGAAAAAATCCGAACACATTTATGGATGTATAATTATATGAATGTAGAGAAAATTAAAAGAGCGACTCGATTAATAAACGACTAAACGTATGCATGAATTGATTAAGTGAATTGTTTCTTTATTCAATATTCTGGTTATCATGAAAAGGAGGATGTTCGTACATGCACCACTGATTGAGGAAGTTTATGTTTGTGCCAGTTGAACAACTATATTTATAATTTCTACATAGAAAGAGTTTTATTACTAGTTTAATGTTTTTTCTGTGTAAAAGAATCATTCTTATTGGCAGAGAGAAGGTTTTCCTTGACTTGATATTTTAGTGTCAGTTTGGTACATCGTTTTGAGATGTGTCCCTGTTAAGCGTTTGAATAGTTGGTAAACTCTAGGACGTCTTTTTATTTCAGGTATGGATCGATGCCTCCACCCAGATTATGTGGTCCTATTCCATAGGTAACGGTGCGCTGACCGCTCTCGGGAGTTACAATAAGTTTAGCCATAACTCCTACAGGTATGATTTTTGTATAATTAACTTTTAAGATGAAATTCCTTTACGACTTCCACTTTCAAGTATGTTATTTTTGTTATATATACCTGTTACATCCGTCCTGTGACGATATTGTATCATTTTACAAAAATTGGAGAATAGAGAAGCGTCAACAAAACCATAATCCTATTAAACTAGGGACAATATACATATTATCCGTAATCGATTAAAATAGGGGCAAAATACGGAAAAGGAAAGATCCACATGGAGATCCTTGTAAAAGTACAATAGGATAAGACCAGGTGTTCCTGAAGGGTTAGCATCTTCTTCTTCATATCACACAATGATACAGAATATTTATCAATAAGACAAAGTCTTGAAACATAGCCGTGAAACTTGATTGTTTGACTAATACATTTGTGTTATACTGATAATACTATAATACAAGATTATATGATATCATGATCATGTTATTTGATATTATAGGGACGTCACAATCTTCGCCTTCATCAACTCCGGCACCAGTATATTTGCTGGTTTTCTCATCTTCACTATCCTAGGACATATGGCCTTCCTACAAGACACAACTATAGACAAAGTAGCCGCGTCAGGTAAAGCTATGTCGTACTAGAAATATGTCATCTCTGTGACGTATGTACGGATTCTGATACTTGTAATAGTTGTGGTATTATTACATTTACAGTCGCACCGCATTATCTCGAAGTCACTGGGGCCACACAAATATCGAGTAATCTGAGTATTCAAGTAAGGAGCGGTCATATTCTTACATGCACGAAGATGACCCAAGTCTGATAGGGCGAATTCATTTTTTTCAAGAAATGGCGAACAAAACACAGGGCAAACATTTTTCATTTTACAGTATCTCAATGCATCTCTTTTGTGGCAGTGATAAACAGACTTATGGTTGCTTTATGTGCCTTGTACCTATAATATAAACTTCTCTAAGTAACGAGGATACATTTACCAGAAGTCGAACAACACATTCATGCTATATCCCTTCCTGGGCCATATTAAATCAGGCAATGTGACAACCTGTTGAACTTGTCATTCATTACCTACCATCTAGACATGTTGTTTGTATCAAATGGCAAGTAAATGAGTGCGTATGTAATTATCATGGACTGCATATATCCGGTCCTCATTTATTACTTATGTGCATATTTCTGAACAAAATACAAACATTTTATCAGATACTTTTCATTTGCTCGGTAGTCTTTTATAAACAGCTTAAACACAAAATTAAGTTGATGAATTTATAAACTATTTTCAATTTGTTCGATTACAGGACAGTTCAGCACTACAGGGTTATTATATAAACAATATTACCAGCTCCTAGGGTGTGATGAATTTGTTTTGACCGACAAAGTGACTTAAGCGCTACAGCACTTTATATGCGTAAAAATATTGTAATGTGGATTCGTTGTATTAAAATACATATATCGTTTAATTAGAAAATAAAACTATTTTCGCTTTCAAACGAGGAACCAATAATATGATTATTTTGATGTTTATCATTTCAGTTGTAGATGAAAATTTATGATGACATTTGTCAAGGTCAATGGTTTTACAAACAAAGGTTCATGTAGTTTATATAAACTTATATTCTTTACTTTCAGTTGTCGACATTTTCTTAAGCATATTCATTTTGTACGACACATTGAGTCATTTTGAATACGACGATAAAC
Source organism: Mimachlamys varia (assembly GCA_947623455.1). NCBI lineage: Eukaryota > Metazoa > Mollusca > Bivalvia > Pectinida > Pectinidae > Mimachlamys > Mimachlamys varia. The sequence continues at coordinate 11,455,958 of OX392542.1, read as the reverse complement.
CACGTCATATAGTTTTCTTTAAAATAAATTGGAAGCGTATGGAAAGATTTCAAGGTTAACAAAATAAACATTGAAGGTTGAAGAATGTAACACAATTACAGGTAATAAAGCAAAGGATACAGGTGTATCGTCGTTGATATATAGAGGATCTTACACGAGTGTCAATGTAATATGGAATTTATGAAACGAGTTCAATAATTGAATATGTCACGAGCCTTAAGGCGAGTGACATATCAAATTATTTAACGAGTTTAATAAATTTCATATTACTTTGACATGAGTGTAAGATTCTATTTATCACGTAACTTTTATATATGAGAAAATACACTAAAACTCTCAAATTCATTGTCTATAAGAAAGGCCAATTTCTTCTTTGACGGTACGATTTTTCACTACCAAGACAATCATATGACGTCATAAAGACGTCTTTGTTTATGACGTCACAATAGTGTTATAACACGTGTGTAATACCATATTTATTACATGGACGTATGACATGATTGAACGAGTCAGTTATGTGATAAGGAGAATTATGATGTGAAATGTAATTGACAGCAATGTCGGCGCAATATGCTTGGTGTAAACGATATATATGACAGATATATACATGTACATAAGAACAACATCAAATTGGTTTTTCTTCAATTAACAACTTTAAAACTTACAGATAGTTGAATTTGTGATAATTAAGTGTCGGATATCTAGAGAATGAACCTGATTTGTTATCTTTACACTCAAGTTTAAGGCATCATTGTACGTATCAGATAGTTTCCTCAAACACAAGGCACAACCGAAAGCTTTAGAAAGCTGATTGTAAAGTTGTTTAAAGTTCACTGACGAGTACTAGAAAAACGAAACAGCTGTATGTTGAAGTTTAATTAATTTTTTCGGCAAACTGTATTTATTACTAAATGTAATATGTGCAACATGTGTGGAATACGTGATCTTTCAATAAACAAAATCCTTTGCACAATTACCGTCAACATTTCTTGTCATGTATGTGCTTAACAAAGGAAGATTTTAACTAAAACTAATAACTAATCCAAACAATTCTTTGTTCACACAATACATCTGTAGATTACCCATCTTGATACATGTTTCAGGTCCTGGCCTCGCCTTCATCGCATATCCCAAGGCCGTATCTCTAATGCCTGGAGCCCCCGTCTGGTCTGCCTTGTTTTTCATCATGATCATCTTCCTAGGAATCGACAGTCAGGTACTATTCTTCTCACTAAATCCTTGTTAATACAGCAGAATGTCTTTACCTATTCCCTGTGTATATATCTCCCTATCTTCCACATAGATCAATCTTATAACTAACTGTTAAGAAAAATGTGAATAAATTCAATGAATCCCATCCGTTGATGCTTCCCGAACTTTTCGAAATACACCAATTCAAGCGACACTTCTTCATTTGTTTACCATTTCATTAGTGTGATAACAGTGCAGTGTTTCACCAATGCGGTGTAAGCCGATTACGATATCCTATTATGAGTTTTCCCTTTCTTGATAATGTCATCCAGAAATCAAAATATACGGTGTTTGTGATGTGATGTCAAACGTGTCAAGGTAGTTGATTCGATAATTAAAGTCTTGTTCCGAATGTACTCGGGTAACAATTTCTATAATTTATGTCAACACCATTTTTATAAACATATAACAAAAAAATATGCTTAGCAATTTTTTTTCTCCGTGTACTTTCAGAATGATCTATGTTCACAATTTAACAATATTTCATTATAACTCTTAATCTCTGCAATCTATTAATTGCTTGCTAAGATTGCTTTTTAATTCTGATTTTTGAAAGAAAAATAAAATGTGTAGTTATGTTTCCAACACATTGAATACATAATATTATTTTAACACAAAAACAAAAGCAGAAATAGACAAATGAATATGATACTTTTACCACATGTAATTGTTAGAGTTGATACATTCAATTCAGCCTATGAAGAAGAAATGTCGCTTTGAATCATTGCTCTGAAGATTAAAAAAAACAACTTTTCATTAACTGCTAAACCCCCAAAAGGTTTTTTACTACAATTTATTCCCAATATACATATTATTAAATATGAGTCCTTGGTTTATAACTCCTTCAATCAGCAATTATGATTTTTATTTTTTATAGAAATGTAATTGGCTATGTCCTTTATGTTTCTCTCGATCTCTATATCTTTATTTCTTCTCAGCTTGTCTGTCTGTCTCTCTTTCTTCACATCTCCCTCTCTCTCCTTGTTTGTTCTTCTGTGTTCCTGTTTCTCTCTTTCTGTCCGATGTCTGTATCTTTACGTGGTATGGATGAAATCTTGAATTTAAATGTTATCTCAAGATCAAAGTAATAAAACATCAATTACAATATTAATCAAGTGAATAAATGACATTTTTTGTTGTTGTTTGTGTTTGCTATGTCTCACCTTCAACGAAAAACTGTTTACTAGAACAAAGTATTGCATATTGAAATTAATTGTTCTCAAAAGTATGTTATGCTTACGTTTAATATGAAGTACAGTGCAAGAAATAAAGAGATTGTATTTGTATCAAACTGCATTTACGGATATAACCATTGCATTTGTTTCAGGTCTTTTGTTATTTGATAATGTCGACCGAAGCCTTACATTGCACCTATTTCATTCTAGGATGTTTTCCTGTGACTTTCTCAATAAAGTGTTCATAACCTTCCCTTTTTCTTTACACAGGATTTTCGACTAACCTGTACACAAACCGAAATGCAGGAAATTTCGACTTGTTTCTCCTTTATTTCAGTATTCAATTTTACATCGTACGGAATTTAAACAAATTTACATCTTCAATTTAATTTGCCATCTCGGAATACAATGTATTTTCACGTGTTTTGGTGGTGTGAAACAAACATGACGTAACTGACTTAAAATTACTGCAATGGACAATGAAATCGGCAATATAGCGTGATCAGTATAACTAACAACCACAGACAAATCTCACCTCTGCAGTCCTTCATATTCTTAATTTAAAATCTCATAATAGGTTGTCATAGGCAACCAGCAGGTAAAGACCGAGCCAATATTGAGGTACAATCGATTGTATTATGAGAGTTATTGACAGGTCCACAGAGAGGAGCCATAAATAAAAAAACGAGGGTTTGTAAAGTCCTTATGTACAACACATTGATAACAGATTCAGAGACGGATGACCCGGAACCGGAAGTCGTCATGACTCAGTATAAACTGACCGAGGGAAAAGGTAGACTCGTTATAAAATAATTGTCATTGAATTGCCTGAAATATGTTGTTTTGCTGTATTTTGATAACGGCCTGTCAAAAATGCATTAAAAAAAAGAAATATTTCATTCCAAAATGTAACACATCGGTCAAGGTTTTAATAAGATTATATTAAGATGGGATTTATGCCCTGTTGACAGCGTCACCCTATGCATCTTCGGAGAGGCCATTATCAATCCGATATAGCAACCTTTTCATTGTTTTGTGTTGATGACGTTATCGTTGTTGTGATATTCTTGATGCTATTCTTGAAGAATTGTCCTTGTCTTCTTTCACATGTCAATTGTTTGAAAACTCTTTTACAATTTCTGAAATTTTACTATTTTTTGCAACTTTAAAGCAATGAAAACTCTTCCAAAGTTCGATCTCTATACAACATCACATTAGTGGTTTGATATCACAAAGCAACATTAGTTGGCGTTCACTGTCTAATTTAAGACAAACCACAAGATAATAGAGTTATACCCCTTTAGTAGTTAAACCCAGGTATCGCCATTTACTAGAAAATACAGTTATCTCCTTTATTTTTCTATTTGATAAGTTATATAAGGATCCTTCTATGGCGATTATTATTTTGTTTTCAATTTATTTTGGACTGATATGATTATTTAAAACTGTTTTTAATACAAAAGATACACTATTTTAGAAAGGTATGAGTGAGTTAGAGTATTGTTAGAAACATTAAAGCTCAGGATGAGGCTGAGCGACAATCCGAACTGGCCTCCCATTTTCTAGTTGTCATCACAGGCGGTTAAATATGACAGTACTACATGCGATAAAATTGATAAATGGTTGTCTTTAATGTCGCCTTAATTCAATAGTACTAAGGATTCTTAACCCACCCTTCCCCTTGCTTTGTGAAGTTTGATTCATTGCTTTTAAAACACAGTTCTTTATTGAGTCTTTGTCAGAGATTCGTGATGAATAAGCACAGTGATTATATCTCATTGTTATATTTTCAAAGTCATAAATATATAGCAAAGAAAAATCTACAAACTGCGTTAAAAAATCAATAATATACGTTGTATATAAATATCTATCTCGCTACATTTAACCGTTTTTAATGGATTATGGTTTTGTTGAAGCTTCGGTTTTCGATAACAAACAAAACAACAATAACACGTCTAGCGCAGTTAATTAAATACATATTTGTAAATAAACTTAAAAATGAAAATAATATGAGAAAACTACATTCTAGTAGTAATTCATCAGGTTCTGATATCCCCGGAATCACAACCTGGCTGGATTTAGATTTACATTGACGTTCCTATTTTATGATATATTCTACATTTAAACGACAGGTGTGCTTGAAATGAAGGGACTCAGTCATATGTCCAGTCAATACGCCATTGCTCAATACTAATTTCCATCAATGTATAATCAAACTAGCCATCTCTGAATCTATACAGTGGTTGAAAGAAATGCTAATTACAGTCAATACATAAATACACATATTTCAGTTCATTTACCTTTTAGATTATTAAAAGAATAGCAATAAAGCTGTTTGATTTATAGGATAGTCACTTTTTTGTTTAAAATTAAACAAACCCATAAATATAGTTGCTGCTTCAAAATTCAGAATATCACAGTGCATTTCATTACGAATCATCTACAATATTCTAGTATACGAAATTGACATTGATACAGAGTAAGAACAATTTTTCTGACTTACGATAATATCGTTTGATATAATTAACATATTTGATTTGTAGATATCAGTGTTTTTGGTAGGCTACTTGTCAACTCAATTTGTTGGACCTTTAGAGTGCCAAAATATCCTTTTGACATATTTTACATTTTACTTCAACAATTAATCAGGCAATATTGCAAATCATTTCTATTAATAGAACACCAAACATCGGTATTGAAGTTTCTGTTAAACTTTCTGTATTCAAGAAATCGTTGACAAGTTGCCTTTCAAATAATTCATTTTAATGAAATCGACTAATGTCTCCAATTTTAGGGTCTAATGCCATCAATTTGGCGTTGATTTTATTCCTTTATATTTATTTTAGTTTGTACAAATGGAAGGTTTCATCACTTCCGTCGTAGATCAGTACGCCCACATCCTCAGACGGGGATACCGGAAGGAGATTTTCATAGCTGTCGTCTGCTTCGTGTCCTTTCTAATTGGTCTATCAATGATTGCCGAGGTAGTTATCCCGGGTTTAATAGATTAACATGTCATATAGTATTAGTTTATATCTTGAATGAAGTTACCCAAGAAGTTGGAGAGGTGTTTAACCGTCATAATGACATTCAATCTGGTGAAATATGGGTCGAAATTTATGAACGGGAAGCTTTATCAACAAGATCAATAACTGTGCACCTAAAATATTAATATTGTCTTCGCATTTGAAAAGAAAATATTAAAGCTGCGAATATAAATAAATAAAACAAATGACCCATTCATTTCCCAATAAACTTAAAATATTAACCAATGAATGTCAGAGAAAAAAAACAGATATACCACTGAAATATTAATGAATGTAAAAATTACATCAAACTGCTAAACAAAATGCTAGCAAAAAAGTCAACGCATACTTATTTAACACTAATGAAGAAAAACAAACAATAGAAAAAATGCAGAAAAACCTATTTCAACTAATGAACAAAACTAGTCGGGGAGAGATCGATAAATATACGGCACACATAGTTAATGTTATCACAGAACAAAATATCAAAATATGACAAACTTACAATGTAATACACTGTAGTACTATTTCATTTTACATATTGGTTTTGAATAAGATAATTTCTTACCGTTTGATAATAAAACTTAAATGTAATGCTTGTATTTCAGGGAGGGATGTACGTGTTCCAAATCTTTGACTACTACTCTGGTAACAGAGTTATCTTACTGGTGGCCTTCGCTGAATGTGTGGCAGTGGCCTGGATCTATGGTAAGATTTGTAACTCGCATTAATAGGAAAATAAAAATGTATTTCAATGTATGTCATAGATTTGCTAACTGTAGCACTGACAGATCTGTATGGTATGGAAAGCTTGCTGGGTCATCAGTTTATTGTTAGTTAAGGAAGAGTACTGTTATATAAGTAATAATGTTAGGGAATATCGTTTTGGAGTCATTTTGTATGTATTTCTTAGGAAAAACAACCAAATAATATATGATCAATACGATATATTGTATTTATGTCCCCCATGTAACAGACCTATCTCAGAACAATTTGACTAACAGGATTTTTCCTGGTTTTATATTTTAGCATTAGCTTTAAAATTTATAAATGACGAACATTGCAGGTTAACAAAAGGACTTGATATTTACTGCATTAATATTTTACTTTTATTAGGATAATATTGTCTTTTAAGGTATTAATCGAATCTACGATAACATTGAGATGATGCTGGGTCGCCGTATCAGTCGTTATATGTGGCTAGCGTGGACTGTCCTAACACCGCTGTTCTGTATAGTAAGTATACATCGTGGGGCCATTAATGAGGTCTAACCGGAAATGTTTCTAGAGGAAGACTAATATAGGCTTTGCCTGCTTGTAATTCTTTTAGCAATGCTGTATTTACATGCATACATATTTGTATGTATATCATAAATATATTTATTACATAATGGGTTTGATTTTCCTTAACTATACGTAAAAGCTATATTTTGAACCATTTACTAGTGAAATAAATATTGCATCGCTAAAATGACTATTGCACGGTCACGTGCGAACTATTGAACACCGCGTGACGTTTCCCGCCCTTTCAAGCGTCAACGTCAGTCAGGTGTCAATTCGAATTAATTGGCGATCTCAACGTTCTACAGGAATGTTGAGATCGCCAATTAATTCAAATTGATTTTTTTTTGTGGTTATTACTCAGATAATTTAATATTTACCTATTTATTTTTCTTTATACTAGAGTTCATGCGATACATTATAAAATTGATCTATTATTATTCAAAAGCATGTTAATAAAATAAACAATTTCAGTGATTCAAAGTGTGTTTTAGCGATTATGTAATAAAACAAGTATATCTTTCGGCCTCGTGCAATAGAACATCGGTCGATGACCAGTACCTCGTGTCAAATATTCTGGACTATTGCACATACACCCATGCTATATTTGTATAGTATTGAATTAATTAGCATTATTTAAATTAGGGCACAGTTAGTTACAAGTGAATTAAATTAAAATATTATAGTTTTGTTGGTCTTATTCCGTGGTATAACTATTCAAGGTCTTCTTATACCATGTCTTCTTAATACGTTTGATAGTGCTTAAATGTTTATGATATGATGACGTTATTTGTATCATATCTTATGTATTATGACGTGATGTGATTTTGGTGGATGTCAAATTCTCCTGCACTAACTTTTAAATCTTAATAATCGAGAAATATTTTAAGTTTGTACTTGATACAAAGGTTTAACATCGGCAGGGATCTGACGTTACAATTTTTATTTAATAAAAGACAAAACCGCAATAGTGTCTAAATCTTTTTAAATTCTATATTTTCGAAAAGCGAAGACACTATCGGATAATGCGTTGAGTTTAGGAATTATTTGAATATCAGATGGGATGGAGCGCGGTACACCCCAATATGTGGCTGTAATTTTCATCATTTATGTCATGTGCAAGCTAAACGCTGTGAAATCTGTAGTGCTCGGAATTTTACACGTAACTTAAACGAATTCTAGTAAGAAAGACATTTCACGCAAGTAAAGGTTCCGATAAAATTTACTTGAAATCGTAACTTAAGTTGTTCAGTAAAACTCAGCCCAGGAGTTTCAGAAAAATAAGTGCTTCTGCTTCATCGATGACACTCGCGATGGAACCTTTATTAATTCCTAATCACACCACGCTGGCATCCAATAAACATTTAATGTTAATGTTTAAATTTACCAGTAAAATGCATTTTAAAACGGAAAATTAGAAATATATTTGCATTAACGGAAACGACATTTTACCACACTGATGTCTGTTTTAGGTGTTTTTCCTCATCAGTATAGTGACGTATTCCGAGCTGGACTATAAAAGGACGACCATGACCTACCAGTACCCTGGCTGGGCTGTAGCAATAGGATGGATCATGGCCATGTCATCAGCTGTATGGATCCCAGCACTTATCATTCACAAATTTTTCAAATACGGATTTACGATGGAGGTAAATTGTGAATTCTGGATATCAGACGTATTTTTTAACGATGCTTAATAAAGTTTTTAGCAATTTTTATTGAATGTTGTCTTCCTCAAAATGTTTGAAATAGTGAAGCCAGATAAAATGCTATGTCCTTTTACACATGCGGCAGGTATTGCAAAGCAGTTACTTTTACCATTGCGTTGATTGGATTTCAAATATTTATTTGTATGGACCGAAAGTATTTCTTATTTTTTCTTTTGATGATTGTCACGTCCTTAATCATTTGTGTACTTAAGAGCGTGATTGTAATACCAAACTTCTCTTTATATTAAAACCATAATTTCAAAACATTTATTTCAGACTCTCCGACTGATGGTGGTCCCTCTAGGTCTCAAAAATCACCAACTAAGGCCCAAAGACAAAGGGGAGAGGACGCTAAACGATCTTCTCAGCCAGACGTAACACAGTCGAATTCAAACGGAAAGCAGCTTGATCGCATATAGGCTGTCCTCATTTCACACAGACCAGACCACATTATTGCATATAGGTTTATTCATGTCTCCGAACCTAGACAGACACCCATATAGTTTCACAAATATACACACTGCTCTTCCACGCATGCAAACCCAACCACACTTGTACCAAGACATTTCATACACATTCATATTGTCTAACTTCTAAACAAATGCATGCCTGCACCTATCGGACTTCATGTAGGGTGGTTGTCAGTAAATATACATAAACCATTAATAAATATAATCCAAAACAACAACAAAAATGATTGAGCAATATATAGAATATAGCCATGTCACAAATTAATTAAGAGCTATATCATGAACAATATTTGCAACATATGTCATTACTGAATCCAATCCAATTGCTATGCATAACGTCAATAGAAATTAATATCGAACAAATGCAGGCAGTCCAATTTCAACTGCACAAACATGAATATCATATTAAATTAAATGTATATACATCCTCGCACACCTGTATCCCCCAACAAACACACATATATTCACACAATTATAACCAGAGACCACACCTCATCCACACCATCACAAACAGAAAACTAAACTGGGAATAAGTTTGTTATATGTTGTATAGATATATAGACACACATTTTATGTAACTTTTGTGTACAGTGTTACATATATACGTATATAAACACTACAGCCTTGCTAGCAGCGTAACATACTGTTTTATAATAAGGAACAGGAGTTTGTATTGGGATTCAACATGGTATATGTTGCCTATCATCAGATGACAATGACGTCATACTCGTCGCTGCACACAACTGATACTTTCATTTTATATGTGAACACGGTTTGTATTCGGCATTGCTATGTAAAGCTCATTAGTATTATAATGACATTTTCTGCAATGAAGGTCAATTTTTATGAAGACTGTTTTCTTTTTTCACTGTGAAAGGTTTTATTATATAGCACAGATTTTTTTGTGCAATATTAGGATGCAATATAAACAATAGTACAATAACTATACAAATGAGTCTTGTTACTGTGGGAACACTATTGTGACGTCATATATAAATTACGTCACGTTATTGAGCATGACGTCACGATGTTTTCTCACTATTTCATATGAAATTAGCAAACTCGTTAATAAATTCAATTCAGCATTGTTTGGTGACTCGTGTTAAATCCTGTTTATCTCAATCAAACAATTTGGTATACATAACAAATACAAGGGTTTTGTGAACTTTGTGGCTAACATCTCAGTGATTCGAGAGATGCATGTTGAATAGAACTATGGGCAAGTTTTACGGTCGTCATCTCATCGAGAAATATTCTGTATCTTTTTGTGATATGAAGATGGACGTTTTTGAGTTTGCTCATTAGCCTACTTACTTGTGGTGATTGACAATGAAGACTCGGTTCTCATTTCGAGGATTTGATGTTTACTTTGATGTAACCAATATTTACATAGCGGGCGTGGTCGATGATACAGAAGACGCTTACTCTACTGGAGCATCTGGTCTTATTCTCTTTTACTTTTACAAGGGTCTCGATGTGGATCTTTCGTTTTTTCGTGTTTTGCCCCTAGTTTAATCAATTTTGAGTTCGGATAATGAGGGTTCGTTTCGATGTGCACAACACCCCTAAAAGTGTTTTAGACACGACACGCCTGAACAATTACATATATCGTGCAAAAGGTCGGAAATTCGAGACACACTTTAACAACCGGAATGTCTACAAAACCTTAATCAGAAATTGATAAAAATAGGAGCAACACATCAAAAAAGGACAGATTAACACAGAAATCCTTGAAGAATTACAAAATAATAAGACCATGTGTTCTTGAAAAGCAAGCGTCTTCTGCTTCATCGACGAAACCCGCCACACAAATCCAAGTAACATCCAAGTTAATGACGCCCACAAAGTGGTAACTTATACATCACTACGGGGCGTCAGAAAGGCGCTGACGTTATGAAACAGCAAGACGGCAGTAGATATGCAAGAAAGATATCGAAGAAACAAGATAATAAATCTGCCACTACAGATGATGCTTAGAGATAAAAAAAATCAGAGAATACCAAAGCGTCAACAAAACCATAATCCGAACTCGAAATCGATTAAACTAGAGGCAAAATAGGAACAAATGAAAGATTTACATGGAGACTCTCGTAAAAGCACAAGAGAATAAGACCAGGTGTTCCGGAAAAGTAAGCGTCTTCTGCTTCATCGACGACACCCGACATGTAAATCTCGGTCACATCCAAGTAAGCAGCAATCCTCAAAATAAGAATCAAGTCATCATGGTCGATCACAACAAGTAATCACACTAAAAAGCAAACTCAAAAACGTTCATATCACACAGAGATATAGAGTATTTCTCGATGAGATCAAGATGGCGACTATAGAACTTGCCCATAGTCTTCATCGACCTGAATCTCTCGAATCCCTGTGCCGTGAGTTTGTTCGTCTGCAGTTAATATATATCACAAACATGCCGATATTCAGAGCAAGCCCTAGAATAACGAATCAAATACGTGTTTGAAATAGTTTAAGTAACGATCGAGAGAATCAATAAAATCATATACTTGAACAACTCGATAGTGGTGAAAGTGATGTCAGCTAGATAATCAACAAAAATGGATAGCCATTGTAGTGTTGAAAGTTGATTGTTGAAACGTACACATTTTAAGTTGTAATACAGAATCGTGTGTGTTACCAACTCCTGGATCCGACAAATAAACCTTCCAAAGCTAACGATATTTAAAGGGAGTTCCTGGAATACTTGCAGTAGTGTGGACAAGATATTGTCAACGCGAATACTGAGAGATATGATTGACAACATTTAAACAATGGATGTTTTAGGAAATGTTGTTACAGTCCTATAACACACATTGCTATGGATGACAAACTGAATAAAGCCCAGTAGGGCTTTATGCAAGTTTGTCAGCGATAGTAATGTGTGTTTTAGGACTGTATTACTATTTGCTAAAATGATCATTACTTATAATTTTTACATTTTAATAGAATTATTGTTCTTTATTTAGTTACTTCGAACCAACTTTGAACAGCAAACCAAGTGTATACAACAATGAATTTGATGACATCACAATAGAGATTGATGACGGCACAATGGCAAAGGTTGTTATACTCGGAGCACTGGGTATTATAGGCGTATGACAGCAACTGACTCGTAGCATTGTGTCAATGGGGAAAATGCAGAGCAAATGTAAATATAACATTATATCAGCACGACGTCCGACAGTTATACCCAGGACACATATCCAAGATATGGCAAAAGGCTATAATCATTATATCTTACTTGTTAATAACAGGTGTCTCTCAAAATTACCTTAGTTGTTTATAGCTTGCAAATATATTAAAAATAAGGTTTCTCAAATTATATACATAAAAACATATAATGGTCCACCATCTGTGTTTAGAGATGTAACACACACATATGCTGCACCTTTTTAATTTAGTAATAGATACAGTATGCCAAAAAAAATAATAAAACTGCATCATACAGGTATTTCGTTATCCAAGGACTTTTCAGTGATGCTAGGGAACTAAAGGGGGGAATCCAAAATTTCTAAACTAAAGAGAAGCAGAAGGTACAGTTGCGTAAAACCCATTTACTTATGAATTTAGAAGTAAAATTAAACTAGTGCTGTACACTTTCAAATCATTTACTGCGAAAATGTGTATATTATGTACCGTGCCACTTCTCAAATGAGAATAACTATGGCTATGGAGGCTCCAGCAAACATCGAAGTCTAACAAATCCACCAGCAGAGTCTGCCACCCCTGAGGGAAGCGGTATCGTTAGACAAATACAAGAGTAGGGTCATCCGGGTAATCTTTGTAGCTTCATTTTAACATTTACTAAAGGACTGGATGGTAGATTATATTACCTGTCCCTATGACTGCCAACAGTATACCAGTACGGCACGTCTCGATATGTTCTAACAGTTCACTTTACTAGTTTAGTACACCATGCCATGGCGTTAGCTTTTTAAGCTGAGTCACAGATCAGAGTGTTTGAAAGTCCGCATGGTAGAGTACTCTTGAATGATTCTTAAACCTGTACTGTAAAAAATTCTAACGGGTGCTGCTATTTAGTTTCTATTTATTTTGAGAGTTTAACGTCCTCACATGGCCTTGCGACCTTCGGTGAAGGAGAAAAGATAGGAAAGAGAGTAGAAGGGATAAAGTATGTAGGAGGAAAGGCAAGGGGAATGGGTTGAGAGGGTACGGGTGCTGCACATCCTTTGCTATAAAGCCTTTCGCACGCAAGGTTTCTGAACAAATATTCCTTATTCTACTCTACATCCAAATTATGCGTAGCTTAAACACACACGCAGGTAAGCTCGCCATGTTTACTGCTGAATTTTATATTGATTTTGTGACAATATGAAGTTAAATATATATTAATTCAAAACACCGACGGAAAATGTCAGTCCAAAACTCCTTCTTCGTCATAAATGATTCCTGTTAAACATGGCAAAGTTTCACGTCCGCTAACCATGCAGAACGACAATGGGTGTTGTATCTAATACTAACACGTCAGGTAAACGGAGCTGAACCGTGAGTCAGTTAGAATATCTGTGCTCGGTGATAGCATGATGTCACAATTCCCATCATATTTGCTACACCAGATGACATATTCCTCATCTAACAATATTTTCTCACAACGAAAACAAATATTCATTACTTTTTAGGTGGTCGAGCGGTGCATTGGTAAGTGCACTTGTCAAGGGAGCCTGGGTTCGATTCGTCGACCGAATGCGAGATGAAATAAGGTCACCTGCCCGACCACGTTAGCTTTCATCAGTTACTCCGTTTCCTCCCAAAATCAGACCCTCGCAATAACATTTAACCCAACAAGAATGATAATTTACAATTGAAATGACATGTTTCATAATTGTTGTGCAATACATAAAGTTAGCATTTATGCATTCCATTAAAAAAATTTGAATATCAATTTGTGAAAAAATTGTTTATTATAAACTATAAAAGTTCACAAAGAATATTTAACAGCCGGGACACTATATTTAATGACATTTATCCATAATATATCATTAAAACAATTAAGCGAAACAATGATTTAATTGATTATTCAATATCCGAATAAAACCACACAGACTCCTGATTAGTAACATTAACGTTATTCAGGTAAATCAGTAAAACAACGAAATAACACAAGAAAGAATGGTTTTCCTGACAGAAACACCTGTTCGTCGTCTAGAAATTTAAATGCATGTTAAAATTTTCAAATCCCAAACATAGTGCATTAATCAATGTTCTTCTCAAGCTGTCCGTAGACATCTTAGCTAACATCCAACACGTATATACGCTGGTTTATATATTAAATTAGAACATTTAATTAGAATGTAACATTTGAATACTAATTCCTTTTTGTACTTTTTCTAATGAGTATGATGTTTTAGGTGATGTGTATTTCAGAGTAACCTCCCTTTGATTGAAAAATCGCTTAAACTGGATAAGATAGCATACATGAGAACAGATGTGTGTCGGAGAAGTAAATGATAGTGATGCGTCTATATATGTCTGCGTGAAGATAAATGCCGCTTTGTTTATCATGACATAAAAGAGGAGTTATAAATCGACCTCAGAAGGAGATTGAATGTGAAATGTTTTTTCCAAAGTGTTTCCACACATGAAACATGAAGTTTAAGGCGGTATACTTCAATCATGGTGATATATTCAGCTTTTAAAATATTATTTATTCAAATGTATTTACACCTCAAACAAAAATCGTATATAGATCGGATACAGAAACGATGTTGATCTTTCTATCGGCTAGTTAGACATTATGTCCATTGTGTAAGTTATGTAGCGACTTCTCGCCTCTGTCCTCAGGCCTTAGTTGATGATCCTTCAGACCGACCGGGGAAAGCATCAGCTTAAACGTCTGAAACAACATAATATACAAACATCAGCTTAAACGTCTGAAACAACATAATATACAAACATCAGCTTGAAAGTCTGAAACAACACAAAATATACAAACATCTGAATAAACGTCGGAAACAGCACAATAGACAAACATCAGGTTAAACGTCTGAAACAACAACAAAAAAAGACAAATATCAGCTTAAACGTCTGAAACAACACACAATAGACAAACACCATCTTAACCATATGAAACAATACAATAAACAAACATCAGCATAAACGTCTGAAACAACACAATATACAAACATAAGCTTAATATTCTGAAAACCACAAAATAGCCAAATATCAGCTTAAACGTCTGAAACAACACAAAATAGACAATCATCAGCATAGGCGTCTGAAACAACATAAAATGGACAAACATTAGCATAAACGTCTGAAACAACACAATAGACAATCACCAGCATAAACATCTGAAACACACAAAATATACAAATACCAGCTTAAACGTCTGCAACAACACAAAAAAAGACAAACATCAGCATAAACCTCTGAAACAACATGTAAATGTTCCAAAGCATTAGAACAAAACGTATGAAGCAATACACATTAGGGTATGAATTATATGGCCGTCCTAATTATGAGACATCTGTTTAGACATGCACAAAAATAAAACTCCTCCGAACGTCTACATGGTTATTGCTCGAGCATTATCCATTCTGAGTTCAATAATCATTGCAATACCTCTCCATATTTATTTACCTACCTTCATTGAAAATCCGTGCTTTATGAATTTATGGATGATTAGAGCTGGAACCCAGAGGGTGGAGGACATGGCCATTGACCATCCTAACGCCACAGCCCAGTTAGGATAATGATACGTGGTCAGGGGCCGCACATAATCCAGCTCGGAATACGTCACGATCCCAATAAGGAAAAAGACCTGCAAAATGCCCGTATAGAGCTTATATAACAATTGTTCAAGCTACTCACAAATTTACATGGAAATTTTATTTTATAAATTTAGATATACACATTTTACAGTTACTTATGTTTTGTCGTGCATTTCCGCCTTGCTTTGGGCGAAATTTATCTTGTCTTAAAAATGACAACATATACAACATAACTAATACTGTTCCTATGATAAAAACATTAAATAGAACATAAATACCACCGATGGAACATTTGTCAATATTAACGTCTCTATGAAATAGCTGGGCGTAGATACAATCAATCTACCAACAAACATTGTAAGAAAAATTAAAACTTTGTTTCCGTATTTATGGATTCGTTTTGTTGAAAGATTGGTTGCATTAATGAAATAAAATACGCTTAAACTTCCGGAACACCTGGTCGTATCGTCTTACGATGCCTTATACAAAAGATTGGTATTTCCATAAACATACCGCACAAAACATCGGTGACAGTACTGTCCACGCCACCCACATGTACCTATTGATGCGCCGGCCCAACATCATCTCAACGTTGTCGTAGAATCGGTTGATGCCTGACAAAAACGTACAATATGATAAACATGGCGCGTGAAATAAGACAATAAGTTGAAAATATCTATCACGAAAATGTTTTAATATAAAGCAAGGGATTGATTGTTGATATATTGAACATGTCATACAATATAGCATTAGCTGAGATCCAAAATATTTTATACAAGATTCTGGGTCAAGTGATTCTTAGTAGGAGTTTCAACTGTATTACTACCAATTACAGTAGATACCACGATAACAATTATCATTATGATATACTTTATGATATCAGGTGTATATATGCCTATGCTATAATATAATATTAATCATTACCATAAATCCACGATATTGCTATACATTCGGTAAAAGCGATCAGAAGCATGACTCGGTTTCCAGAATAATAGTCAAATATTTGGAAAACGTACATCCCTCCCTGGAATGAAAAAATAACATTTTTGTATGGATCTGCTGATTCGAAGCGCATTATTTCATGGGTAGTATTCTTATAATACCTTCTTAAAATATAAACTTGGACGAAGGTCCAATTTTGTTGCAAAGGTGATTGACCGAAATAAGCATATATAACGTCACATGCATTTAGGTGTTCAATGTTATGTGACAATTACATCTATTTTACATATCTAAAGCGTACGGAATGTATAAATGGGTGCTAAAGAATAAGCAATTGTTCAATTCGGGCTTATATGGTATAAACCTCAATGGATATTGAGCTAAATGAAATCATTTGCATACCAGATGATTTGATTTGTTTCATTAACAATTGAACTTTGTGATAAACCTCAACGGAACAGGATTCAGACTACAAGTAAAATTAAGAACATGAAAACGTATGTTGCAATAAATTGCTACTAACACTATATATGTTAAATATTGATTCTAAATTAACAAAACTGTGCTTTTGTAAGATCATATCTAAAGCTAATATAGCAATACATGCTATTGAATTTGATTTTACAAGAACATAAACATCGAAACAAACATACCTCTGAAACCATGGACAATCCTATAAGGAATGAAATGAAGCATACAAAAGCTATAAACAGCTCCTTCCGGTATCCGCGCCGAAGGATGTGCGCATACTGATCCACAACGGAAGTGATGAATCCCTCCATTTGTACAAACTTAAAAGTATGAAGAATGTGTCACATGGTCGTATTTTCAGGTAGCTTTGCTATTGCGACAGAGTGTTACGCTTTTATTTAAATGAAACGTGTTGGAAACATCACTGAAATACTTTAAAATAAAAATATCGAAAATTTATGACTGGAAATGAAAAAAAAAGAAAAACAGAGATTCAGACCTCTGGATAAGATTCATAAAAATAAAAAAGACGTTGTTCCTGTGATCTAATTTCATAATTGAATGACTTCTATAAGAAGTTGTATGAACTCATAAATGCTTAAATAAAATATGTCTTCCCCTGTATACCTGGCTGTCGATTCCCAGAAATATGAGCATGATGAAAAATAGCGCAGACCACACTGGCGCTCCGGGCATCAGGGAAACTGCCTTAGGGTAGGCAATAAAAGCTAGCCCGGGACCTGTTAATAAATAATTACGATTAGTGTTAAACACACGGATGATACGTGGGGGTAGGGTATTACTACAAATAATTGTATACCAATATATGTATTCAATCAGTCTTAGTAATAGACAATGATAGTGTCTCTACACAAATACAATGAATTTCAACACTATTATACGTAAGGTAACACAACTAGTATCCGTAAGCAGCTAAACCGATAAACGATGATTGTTTTATCGGTTTTGGTAGTTCGTTGGTACGTCCAAATGTTGTGTGTGACGTCATTACTTCCAACAGTTACCTGACGAGGCCACTTTATCAACCGTCGTGTCCTGCAGAAACGCCATATGTCCGAGAATAGTGAATATGAGAAACCCGGAAAAGATGCTGGTCCCGGAGTTTATCAGCGCGAATATCGTCACGTCTCTGTAAATAAGTAAAATCTAAATCAACGAAAATTTAAATGGAAAAAGAAAAATAAATAAGAAAAAAAAATCAAATTGAAAAAAAGAAAGAAAAAGAAACACAATTTAAATTGAAAAAAAAATAAGGAAAACAAACAATTCAAATTGAAAAGCTAATTCGGATTTGAAAAAAGAACAGTCGTATTTTTCGAAGAAAAGGGAAACAAAGCAAAACAAACGAATCTCTTAGAGCAGGTTAGCTTCTTCGTAATTATGAAATTATTATAAAAACAAATATTTGTATTAGTTGTAGTACTGGTAGCATGTTAAAGAAAAGACATTCCATTTGTTCAGATAACAATATAGCCACATCCACCTTTCAATAGACTCAAACTCATTCAGATTATTTGACAGATATAAACGAATCTTCAACCAGAAGTACAGCCTTAACACCACGTGCAGATTCTTTACGATGTCATAACACTTAAAATGTAGAAGCTAAAAAGTAGACATTTTATTCTGTAAAAGCAAATATGCTTAAAACATGAGATTTAAAAACAAAACTATATATGTTTTAACAGGTCATCATGTATAAGCAAATCCTTAAAAAATGTTTCAAAACAAAAATAAATACATTTTTAAAAGGTCATTCTGTATAAGCAAATATCCAAAAAAAGAGTTTCAAAACAAAAATAAATATATTTTCGAAAGGTCATTCTATATAAGCAAAATATCATTAAAAATAAATCAATCAGGATATATAACGTTAGATGATATATAACAGGTCAACGAGTACGTGTCGATACTACCACTGAAATATCTCCCACCAAACCATAGAAAAGAAATATAAAAGGGCTTGTTCTACAATACCATAACGTAAACATATATGCTATACTATACAGTGCCTGTAAGAATTATGGTGGAATTTGTTGTAGCTGCCAAGAGCAGTCAGAGCTCCGATTCCTATGGAATAGGACCACATAATTTGTGTGGAGGCGTCCACCCAGACCTGCAACATAAATACAAAACAGCTATGACGACCCCCACGGGGTAAGGGTGCCCAGGAGGGGCTACAGCTTCCATGCCTTTAGGAATCGCCTTATTCTCTTCCAGAAATCCGTTTAAGATCCCACAAACAGACAAAATCATTGGATCCTTATATGTTATTTTCCCCGTAGAATCGAAAATTTTGTCAATGCTTTATATGTGCGTTGACAAAACTTTAAAGACAGCATGGATTAAGGGCAAGACCCTCTTGAACAAATTACTTTAAAAGCCAAGTTTAATGAAAGCACCCTTCAGAACCAGATATAAAGCCTGTCCCAACGTCTATTGTCGAATTCCAGGAATTGAGAAGGGCATCGAAAGGTCTTGTGAACCTTAAAATCTCATCGATTGCAATCACCTACTGAGGACGACCTTCACATCTTTCAACATATACATATTTATATACATATATTCAAATACAGAACCGAAACTGGCTCTAGATACGTCTCTCTCAAAACATAACCTGAACTGGCTCTTAATATCTCTATCTCAATACATAACCGGAACTGGCTCTAGATACGTCTCTCTCAAAACATAACCTGAACTGGCTCTGAATATCTCTATCTCAATACATAACCGGAACTGGCTCTGAATACCTCTATCTCAATACATAACCGGAACTAATTCTGGATACCTCTATCTCAATACAGAACCGAAACTGGCTCTAGATACCTCTATATCAATACAGAACCGAAACTGGCTCTAGATACGTCTATCTCAAAACATAACCGGAACTGGCTCTGAATATCTCTATCCAAATACAGAACCTGAAATGTCTCTGGATAAGTCCATCCAAATACAGAACCGGAACTGGCTCTTGATACGTCTATCTCAATACAGAACCGGAACTTACTCAGGATACGTATATCTCAATACATAACCGGAACTGGCTCTGAATACCTCTATCTCAATACATAACCGGAACTGGCTCTGAATACCTCTATCTCAATACAGAACCGGAACTAATTCTGGATACCTCTATCTCAATACAGAATCGGAACTGGCTCTGGGTACGTCTATCTCAATACAGAACCGGAACTGGCTATGGATACGTCTATCTCAATACAGAACCGGAAACGGCTATGGATACGTCTATCCGAATACAGAACCGGAACTGGCTTTGGATTAGTCCATCCAAATACAGAAATGGAACTGGCACTGAATACGTTTATCTCAATACATAACCGGAACTGGCTCTGAATACGTCTATACAAATACAGAACCGGAACTTGCTCTGGATACATCTACCTTAATACATAACCAGAACTGGTTCTGGGTACGTCTATCCAAATACAGAACCGGAACTAGCTCTGGATACGTCTATCCGAATACAGAACCGGAACTGGCTCTGGGTACGTCTATCCAAATACAGAACCGGAACTGGCTCTGGATACGTCTATCCGAATACAGAACCGGAAACGGCTACGGATACGTCTATCCGAATACAGAACCGGAACTGGCTCTGAATATGTCTATCTCAATACAGAACCGGAACTGGCTCTGAATATGTCTATCATCAATACAGAACCGGAAACGGCTATGGATCCTTCTATCCGAATACAGAACCGGAACTGGCTCTGGAGACTCCATGTTACTAAGTAAAAGGGGAAAGCAGATCAGGAACAATTATGAGATTTAAGAAAGAAACGGTCCTGAAGGGGGACTAAAGTTTTTGATATAATGATTATAAAATCAACTTAATTAAACCTCTCTTATGTTTCACATTTGGACTGTACATCATACGTGTTGAAGGTAGTGAATTATCCAGCCATGCTTAATCAAAGCGACCGTGAATGATTTTTTTCGTGTCCCTTTTAAAAGTTTCTAATTAAATCAATACAAACTGTAGTAGTGTGAAAAATAGATTTACATCATCATGGAAACTAATCAATGCTTCGCATATCATGCAGTATTACCGGTCTTAATTAGTATTTTCTGAGTCTACTGACAGACCTTATGAAATGATACTAAGCTGCGGAAATATAATGTTTATACAAGGGGCCGCAGGCTTTAACGGTCACCTGAATATTGATATAGGTACACTGTACTTGTAGCTCGATTTCATTCTTAATGTGATCCGCTTACACTAGGAAAATGTATTCATGGCTTCAAATCGTCGATCTTGTTTTTGTAAGTATACATTTTTCTTAACATTAGAGTTAGTCATTGATTAAATGTCAACTAACGAACAGCTCTTGACGGTTCATTGGTATCGAATTATTTCATATATATTGTTTTTAACATTGGTTATTCACAACACAAGAGTTAAGTACTGAATAGAGTACCACGACTTACTTAATATTCTCATCTCGGCTGTTGCGCTTTTGTAGATGGTGGTGTTCGTCGTTATGTTGATAACCGAGTTTTGCTCAAACATCAGACAATATTTTTCTACCCTGCCTATTTAGACACTGCTGACATTATGTAATAACCTTATTCGTGTAGGTGCATGAATCTTAATATCACATGCATGAAATGAATCGTTAAACCATATTTTTATCCTTTAAAGCTTTAGGATAAAAGCTCGAGAAAATGATCACTTAAATGATAATAAACAATCTTTTGATTCACATGACTGGCTATGAATTCAATATTTGTTATATAATACCGAATCTACCCAACACGACCAAATAACATGCAATAAAACAGACCATTATGTAAGACGCCATGTTCTCTCATATCTCGCCATGTTGGATAGAGTTTGCCCATGTAAGAAAGCTATGTAAGAAAATTCTATCTTACATAGCATTTCACGCGACGTGACGTCACAATGGCTCAACAATGACGAGACGTCACGAATACGGTAAACTCTGATGCCGGAAAGAGAAAACGACGGCGTGATAAAATTAAAACCTTTCACAAAATTTTAACTATAAACACCAAGAAGAGAAGATTAATTTTTCTGCGCAAACGTCGTTTGCAAATATAGGGTATGCTTAAACTCGCTGTCTAATTCGTTTTCGTCAAAAAAGCTCAAGGAAAAAGTTGAAATTTCAAAATGGTAGCCTGTTTAAACATGGTTTTTGAGCTTATTCGGGTAGTTGATATGAGAGAAAAAGACTCTTTCATTATGTGTGTATGTAGGATAGGGATATTCCACCCTCGGGATCACAAAATGTGGTAAAACCCTCGGCAAGCCTCGGGTTTCACCACATTTTGTGACCCCTCGGGTGGAATATCCCTATCCTACATACACGCATATGAAAGAGTCTTATATTACTCATTGTCTGGAATAATTATGACGTCAAAATATAAAGCTTCGGCCCGTAGTCCTAGTCAGTTTTATTGATGTCGGCTAGTTTTTTGTATATTTTATCACCCTGTAAGACCCTATTTTTAAGAATTTACACATACAAGTAAGAGTTTACGGCGTCACCTGTTTGTCAACACATTGACGAAGAATTCTCAACAATTTACCAAAAGCACATTATACATACAAACAGTGTACATGTTTGTTTTAATCATTTATATTAAACGTGATGATTTCTATTTACTGATAGTGAACTTTCCCATTCTGCATAGTAACATCCCTGCGTCTCCAACCTATGGTGTTTACATGTCGCAGTTAATTCGTAATTCTAGGGCATGCTCTTAATATAATGATTTTTAATGATAGATGTCGGCTGCTTACGAATAAACTTACTACTAGGGGTCGAGATGCGGGTTGATGAGAACTATGAACAAGTTTTTGGTCGCCATCTTGGTTTCGTTGAGAAATATTTTTGTAGCATTGTATGATTTGAAGGTGAACGTTTTTTAATATGACATTAGTGTGCTTTCTTGTGATTGACAATGATGACTCGGTTCTCGTTTTAAGGACTTGAAGTGTACTTGGATACGGATAAGATTTAAACATGGCGGGTGTCGTCGATGAAGCAGAAGATACTCAATCTTCCGGAACACCTGGTCTTTTACAAGGGTCTCCGAGTTACTCGTTCCTTTGTTCACATTTTGTCCTTTGTTTAATCGATTTCGAGTTCGGATTATGGTTTTGTTGACGGCTTCGGTATTCCCGAAGTTTTGTTTTACAACACACATATTCGAACGATTGGTAAAGGCTATTTTTGGGTAAGTTTAATGCTCACTATCTTTGTTTAATTCTATAAGATGAGAAGGTTGATGTCTTTGATCGTCATTAGTCTGAGTACTAGTTAGGGTTGAAAAGTATCCCTATGTTCTCACTCTTAAGACGTAGCATTTACGTGTACATAGATGTGACCTAGTTTTACACGGCGATGAAGCAGAAAACGCTTACCCTCCTGGAATACCTAGGCTGGTCTTAAAGGCCCAATATACGTAACTTCAGGGAAATGTTTGTGATTCTGAAAAAAATCTGAAAATAAACCAGTTGATAACCATGCAAAAATAAGCCTAAGACGAAGTAAACCTGAGCGGTAACTAACAAGAAACTCTTGACAAAAAAATCCAAAGAATTGAAAATAATGCGGGTGGGGCCCACTTCAACAACAAACCGAAGTTAGAAGACGGTTCGAAATGGTCGCATGTTTACAAATAGTGTGTTTCAACTGCTGCTTCACCGGTAACCACGAAAGAATTCATCTTGAATATTGCTGATATCAGTTAATCTTAACTAAATCTATAAATATAATAACTTATAGGCTTTATTTTCGCTTCAAGTTTTGCCGAAAGTTACGTATATTGGGCCTTTAACGTTTTGTACTGTTTTCAGCAGTCTCTTTGTTAATATGTCCTTTATTCATTCTTTGTCTCGAGTTTAATCAATTTGGAGTTCGGATCATGGTTGTGTTGACGCTTCAGTACTCCAGTAGTCTATATATATAGTGAAGCTTAGTAAGTGCAGTAGATTACTTTAAAGCTTCATCTATGTTTAACCGGAACTGTTTTCACGACATTATTTGGTTTGGCATTATTTGTCCTAGTCCCTTGACTGCGGACAACTAGACTCAAGCTATTCGTCAACCCGTCGTCGTTTTCTTCAAAGGAGTATACTTGTGAGGTCTCTTTTATTGGGGTTCTTTTGTCATTATGTTATGTTAAAATATTATGCGTAAACTGGAAATCAAGACTGAAAGTAGCTATTATTTTCACCTGCTCTTGACACAAACATATAGAAAAAACTGCATTCCGTTTGACGTCAGTTCAACTGTAATATGCAAACTATAGGAAGGGCAAGTAAGGCACATTTATAAAAGTTGTCCATTGTTGTAACACCGAATCAACCGTTTAAGAAGACATCATACCGATATATGGTTATGGTCTAATTTGCGATCATCATCAGTCTTTCCAAGAGAACAACTATCTCGGTTTTTGAATGCAAATAAAATGTGTATGCAAATAATATTACAGATTCGTGTCAAGATGTGATATACGCGGAGAACTCGGCGTCGCGTCCAAAGGGGTAAATTTATGACAGAAACGGGGAAATGAAGCTTTTGCATGCAATATTTTAAACTGAGACAGATACTAATCAGGGCTGTTAAATCTTAAGAGTCGGATATCGACTGAATTAAATGAAGCTATGATGCTAAATATATTACCGACAACACGTTGCGTAAATTATTAAGCGATATTGAAACTTCTGGCGAGACGTTAATATGTCTGTATCGCTGTTGTAGGTGACATGAAGGCCCAGTCACACTCTGCCGGTATTGCCCGCAGTGTATCACGGATGTCCACGGTTCTATATTCCGGGGGTGAACCGTACCGACCCGTACTCAATTGTGGCGCGAAACTAGTATTTACTACGGTACGGGTACGGTATATCACAGTGATCTACGGTTTTAATACGACTGTACTACGGCTGATACCGGTAATCATACGGTTACCAATACGGACCAGTACGGTGGGTAACGGTACATTCCGATAGCACAACGGCACCACTACGGTTTTACGACGGTTCGCCCCGGTTCTAGTACTGCAACACCGTATTTCTGCCGTACTTCGCCGTAGAGCTTCCGTGATTCACCGTGATCCTCAGAACACCGCTATCATTCCCGGTTGGCCACGGAAGCGTGCACGTGTACGGTAGTCCTATGGTGGTCCTACGGCGCCACTACGGTGCCACTACGGCGCCACTACGACGCTAAAATACTACGATTAGACTACGGTTTTCCACGGAAGTTTAATGCAGAATTAATCTACCGTAGCGAGTTCGGTCCAACACGGATCAACACGGATCGACGCGGTTTGAGTACAGACTCGCTACGGATTAACACGATTTCTCCCGGTTTGCATTACCATAGCTCCTCGTGGCCTTAAATCGGCCCAATATGACCGGGGCTTTAGTATGTTCATTCGAAGCAGTGCTTCAGTGCATTTTATTTATAGACTCAGACACTCCAGAATGCCTGGTCTACCCTAGGACTGATTACACAGGTATATATTTTACAGAAACGCTGCGACAAGAATGAGTTGTAGGCACATGATATATAAAATATGAAACGATAGAGTGACTATATAACTAGACCTGATGTATATCAGTGACACCTATCAAGTATGACGTGACAAAAAACTGAGTGACAATTACGTAAGAAACGAATATATAAACAGCACGTAATGAGCGGCAAGCAAGTGTTGATGTAAAGCTTGAACTTGATGAAGAGAATAAAACCTTATTAAATGGTTATATAACAAAAACATGATGGTGTCTCTCAAATTACTTTTGCAGTATATCTCACGTGATTGGGTCTATGTATTAAGCTGAGAGAATTAGGGATCAGCTAAATACTTGCCCCGACATCCAACAGTTTGGTCAAGTCTGGTTTGAGATAATAAATGACCCCGTCAAGAGCGCCCTCTAGGATAGAGTTACGTATGAGCAGGGCGAGCATGAAAAAGTAGGGGGCGGTGGCCGTAACGTACATCACCTGGAGAAGAAATATACATATATATTCATATCATAGAGCTACATCTTTACTTATCTGTAACGCTTAACTAAACTGGAAATATATATACTGTCACAGACACTAATAGATACACTTATGTTCTAATTCGACCTTCTCAAACCAACATAAACACTTTATCATACAAAACACAAGCACTTGTATGGGAGGAAATCTCTGCAGCGAGCACACTAAACTGAACATTTCTATATATTGCCACAGATCCCAATAGACATAGGTAGTTCGGATGACGTTACGTTTTTTACAATTGCAATATGCTGTAAGTGTATTAGATGTAAAGGCTACTAAAGTGCCAGGCTCATTATTGAATGAAAAACAAAAATTGATAATGACTCTTTCACACAAATTTCTTAAGCAATTAACGCACAAACGAATAGAAAGACGTATAAACCAACGAAAATCACGTGACCAAGGTCACCTGACCAATTCCATTGACATGTCCTTATGTTTCCGTGAAATAAGACGATTGAATCTATTTAGACCGATACAATATTACATGGCCTATAAATGACCGGATATGACGTACACACCTTACCGGAAGATCGGATTCCTTTACAGATGCACACATACACAATAACCCAGGCCAACAGGAGACACAGGGCGAGATCCCACTTGATGGTACCCATGGTCTCTATCCCGTCCGATATACCTAACACCTTCCTCCTGGTTGATAAAAAACAAACAGTGTGAGCGATATATATATGTCGATAATTGATTATGATACCAAATATTCTAGATGGCGTGAAACAAATTGTCAATAGCTGAAGTTGATAAAATTTTAACAAATCCAAGATACACTTGTGAGCAGAAACAAACGAAGATGTTAAGGTTGTTTAAAGTTTAGTTCAAAGTAACAAAGAAAATATCATGAATTTGTATCAAAGGAACAAACAGGTAAGGCATTCCGTTTTCCGTGTTTAAATATAGCCTAAATCTTCTGCATATATTACATGTGAATGAAAGTGAGCTCAGTTTAGAGTTGTATTCTGAACAATTTTAGTTATAAAACTGGTCCTTACTCCCAAAACTCATTGACTGGGTCCACCCTGATAAGAGGCACGGCCGTTACATTGTTGGTAGAGTTTGTCTTGTTTACACCATTGAAGTCGAAGCAGTGTTCCGTGTTCCACTCGTGGCCACACGTCTTCCAGGGAAGCTCGGAGGTGAAGGAGGAGAAGACGTAGTACAGCGCCCAGCAAATTATTACGTTATAGTAACAGTTTAGGTAGAACACCACGGTGGTCGTGACTCCACCGATACCTGGGGACCAATGTATATTTTAAACCAACATATTTTCGCGGCGACTTAATTTCGCGTTTCATAGTTATGAAACAAATATTTCGCGAAGATTTAATTACGCGATAAGTACGGTCGTAAAATTATGTACAGTACAGTTCTCCACAGTTGTTATACCTCTGATTGAAATTATTTCGCGGCGATTCATTTTCGCGATTTTTTTTATCATCCGCAAAATATGCGAAAAGTAGTCGCATGCGAAAATAAGATGGTTTACAGTAGCACTATTCAACGGAACGTTTAACCGAACTGTGGAAGTGAACAAAATTAAAAGGCCCAATATACGTAACTTCAGGAAATTTTTTGTGATTCTGAAAAATTATAAACAAAATCCAGTTGATTTCCATGCAAAAATAAGCCTAAAACGAAGTAAACCTGAGTGGTTACTAACAAGAAACTCTTGACAGAAAAATCCAAAGAATTGAAAGTAATTCAGGTAGGGCCCACTTCAACGACAAGCCGCAGTTAAAAGACAGTTCAAAATGGACGCATGTTTACAAATACCGAGTTTCAACTGCTGCTGTACCGGTAACCGCATAAGAATTAATCTTGGATATTGCTGATATCAATTAATTTTAACTAAATCTATAAATATAAAAAAAAAGTTATTAGGCTTTATTTTCGCTTCAAGCTTTGCCAAAAGTTACGTATATTAGGCCTTTAAGTAGCAACTATCGGTCAGTAATCACCGAGAATTAGTGCCGCTATTAGATTTCGATATTCTGCTTGGCGTCGCTAAATATCTTTGATACATATCAACATTAAAAATATAAAAAATGACGAAAATCAATTAGAAATAAAAACACAGTACAATTTTTTTCTTCTAAAAATGGCGGTATCTTAACACCAATCTCCATTCATTTATACCGCATGTGTGAAACTGTTTAAATAAATCAATATTAAGAATATTTCATCACGGACGATAAATATCAGATCTTTAATGAAGTTTCCCGTTATTTCCAATTTATTAAACGAGTTCGATAATTAAAACTCCACGAGCCTTGAAACATTTGTCATGCTTAATTACTGAACGAGTTTATAAATATATTATGACATGGACACAAATTGAAGATTATATAAAAAAAACCATATTAACATTCACATTTCGAAGAAAATATTAATCAAACAGTATTATGTGTCATCAGCTGACTCAGAACCAAAGTACTCCGATGAGTGTTGTCGTTTCGCGCAATTCAAAGTAGTTCCAGAAGCTTTATATGTTAATCAAATGCAATGAGAAAATGAAAATTCATTTTATAGCGAAAACATGAAAATTAACAAAAACCATTCAGTTAAACAAAAAATAATACCCATAGTGTTGTGTTTAAAATGTTCTTTTAAATCTTTGATACATTGAAGCTTCTTTAGGTTTCGTTTAACCTGTGTAATACATGAACCGTGCTTATGACAAGAACTATTTGATTTAATTTTAAAGTATGACATGATATCTTAAATAAATCATAAATTGTGATTTGCAGTCTCTGAAAAAGATGTGTTGAGTTGATTTACCTTGGAATAAAGGACAAATGTTCCATGCCTTGAAACCGCTCACCCCCATAAACTGACCAACGGCTACTTCCATAAAGAAGAGAGGAACTCCGGCCACGACCACGCATGCTAGGTACGGAATCAGAAAAGCCCCTGAAAATTACAAAAAAAAATGTTAAGCCGATCATTTCATAATTGTTACCTTTAAAACAATATTGATTTTTTTTGGTTTGAGAAATACAACGGGTGCATCTACAAAATAAATGAATTAGAGGTAGAATTGTGATAATTGCCATGCGATACCGTTCACAAAGCTGTAACATCAGTACTACTTTCTCATGTCATGCTACTTTAACAATGGGAAGAAATCCCTAACAACTGTAATATTCTATATCAGGCGTTTTTAAATTTCGAGAAGCCACCATAATTAAGATTTGCACGTATTCGTCATTTTTTCTTTTAATGATAAGACAGTTATTCCAAACCAAATATTTCAAAAGTTTTCAATTTAATGTCTAAACTTTAACACCGTAATCATGCCGACGGTAAAACTACTCTCCCTTAGTCGTTTTTTTTCTTCAATTCTCAATAAGAAAGCCTTCTAGCTTGCATTGGCAATTTATGCATGATGCTAACCCCATAAAAAACGCAATATCGAAAAAAGTTCCAAAATACAATGTAACTTGAAATGAATCGCCAAAACAAATCTCGTGCAAATGGTTGGAAAAGGTCCGGATTGGGTTGTCACAGTGGAGGGTCGGCGGTTCAAGCTGAATTTGTGCTTAACATGATGAGTAAGAATTTGTATTCCTGTCTGCTGTCATTATAGCTACCTTGTATTTCACTTTTCTATCGAGACCAAGTGAATGATACCTTGGTATGGTCCCTTTATATAATACACTGCAATAAAATTTCTGCAAGAGGATACATTTCTTTAGTGTTACGCAGACACGTAACCGTCACCGGTGTTTATACCACAAAAATATCTTTCGTGTGTTTTTTTTCAGCTTCGTTCGACTGACACGAAGAAATACTATATTACATTATTAACAGTGCAGACATACTCTGTTAACAAAATGTATTGTTGTTGTTGAATCATAGGTATCTAATTTCTTAGTCATCAAAAGGATAATTATCTATAAGTTCCCCATTTATGGCCCCTGTGAGTGTGGATTTCTGCCTTTTTAATTTGTTCAAGGATGTTATACTGTATTACAGGCGGGGATACTAAGTTAAAGGGGTTGAGCGAAAGTGGGTTCTGGGGATATCAAAAGGAGTGCAGTAAATTACAAATATAATGTGCTGTTTTCAAAATGATCACATGAGCTTTAAAACAAAACACAAAAACAAAAAAACAAAAAATTATTTCTCTTTTTGATAATATCTGTTAATAAATGGAGAAGATGTAAAAGAATAATTGAAATTCATTCGCTACTTAAAGATCGTTTACATACATAGACGACTAAGTCAGGGTAGGTTGAAGGTAATTTACAAAGGATAAAGTATTTTTCAATAATTTTCTGTATTTTGAGGTTTGAATACATTCATATAAAATATATATTCACTACACACTCTCGTTTTGTTTTTTACAGAGTTATGGCGTATGAACTTATTTCAAGCCTGGCGGTTTCGAATACCTCTCAATTTAAAGTGAATTAAAAGGTGCAAGGCACCCTTTATGCGTAACAGGAATAAGATATTGTTACGAAACGTGACGGCATACAAACCTAATGTAGGCATACAAACAGATCCCTCACGATGTATCGTTTAATCGGGTACCAGGGGCTGTAATTATATTTATGAATTTTGTACATACAAACATGCCCACATGGGGCAATAAACAGTATTTCACAACAAGGAGCAGAAATGAAACTAGTGAGACGAGCAGGGCGCAAACCCGAGACTACCAAGCCAAAAGGTCCGAACCAGTTCGCCTGATTTGTAATTCCCTGATATTGTTAATATTTATTAAACACATGTGGATTAGTTCCAGGTCCTGATTTGTTTTCTAACTTTTCATATTTGACTTACAAATAAAGATAGCATATGCCACCATGCCTAATGTACAATTAGTGAATTAAACCGAATGTGCAGTTTGATTTTAAGTCTCCTATATAAAGCTGATAATGCAAGTTAAAACGCTTTCTGGTTGATATTAAAAAGAAGTTAAAAAAAATCTTTTTAACGTGCATTGTCAGCTTGATAGAAATCATTTGTTTAAATTGTTACAGTCAACCAATTTTATCATTTTATCATTTTATCATAAAAAAACCCGAACGCGCATCATTGCGCGGTCATAACTTACCCTGCTACGATCACTTAGATAAATTAGAAACATCCTTCCATCCATTATTCTATTTCATTTCAACGAATTTTATTCATTTGATGGTACAGTGAATGGGATTGAACAACAGGCTGGGCCTATATCAGTTCTCTCCCACATTATCTTCATTATTCTATGATTTGGTGTGGGGGTGGAGATCTAATGTTCGGTATCTTTTCTTTACTTTAGTGTTACTTCTCTAACTTATCTTTATCTGATGTACTTTTTTGAATTTTTCTTTTTTATCCTAAGCCTTTGCTCTTACATTAAATAGCCCCTGACCATAAACTCTGTTTGAAGTGGGAATCCCATAGATGTAGGATGCAATAAATTTTAACAAAATGAGTTTTGATTCGGTTGATGATTTATTGCCTTGTAGCTGTTAAAGTCTGAATGGTATATTGTTCAGTAAAATGCGAATAACCGGGTTTTAAATCTTGCGACGGATTAAAGAAGTGTAGAACGACGTACTAGACTAGAAAACTTAAAAACCACTACCTGATAATTTAAGAAACCACAAGTGTCCCTGTACCTGTATTTTCATGTTATGTGACATGGCTGACCTCGGCTAATGTACCCCATCACCCTCGACTACAGAATACTATACAAGTGTGGATTCAGGTTAGATCCTAAGCCGAAGCCCAACTATCTACCGTCGCAATATCTCAATAACAATTCTCGTTATTAAGGTTTGTTAAATGATTATTATCAGTTTTGTCCGTGGTCATTGATGTGTCCTGTGTTATACACATATTTCTGAAAAACTAATTGCCTGAAGGCAGCTCGGGAATTAATGTCAAAACATTGTACAATTGATACTTCGGCTGAAGATAACGAGATTTGTGAACAAAAACGAGATTTGGGGAAACAACGTCTTGTTTATATATTAATAGCTGTAGCTGACACCTTGGTAATGGTAATAATGATGAGGAAACGCATTTAACACCAATCGTCTCACTTAATAATAATAATAATAATATACAATATTTGATATAGCGCCCTATCTAGCTAACATAAGCCACTCTATAGCGCTTTACAGTACATAGTTATACAATTATCATACAATCAATACAATTAACACGTACAGTTCTATCATATACAATTCTGAGGAGTGCGCTAGAACTGCCTTATCAGGCGCTAACTACTAGTCCTTAACCACCTTGCTAATATGTGTGTATACGTGTGTGCTGTAGATGAATTGTGTTCGTTTATAGTGGAAGCGTGTTTCCAACGGCATCTTTTATAGTGAAACTTCACTTGAATGCTACAGCACATATACTGCAACACCCTCCCAGACCATTTTATACTCCATCTGGGTTGTTGGAGTTGTGTGGGCAGGAGAAAAACACTCTCACCACTCGACCAATCCGCCCACTTGGGAGAACAGATACATAGCAAGCCTATTTAAAAGCTGTGGTTTTTGTTTTTGTTTTTTTATTTTACACATTGCATATTCCGAATAACAAGTTTATTTAGTAATAATTTTAGATTATGCGATACACATTACATTACGAGGCCATTTTAAAATGTACAGGTAAGAGATAACAATGTGAACAAAATTACATTATTTATGCAATTGAAATCATCTATCGGAAAGATTCATTCCGGAAACTGCCGCTAACTACCTGGCTGCTATCTCCATATGTGTGTGTATGTATGTTTGTGTGCTGGAGATGAACTGTG
This sequence comes from Mimachlamys varia, assembly GCA_947623455.1. Lineage (NCBI taxonomy): Eukaryota > Metazoa > Mollusca > Bivalvia > Pectinida > Pectinidae > Mimachlamys > Mimachlamys varia. The sequence continues at coordinate 11,423,053 of OX392542.1, read as the reverse complement.
TTTTGTTTGTAGTGGGACCGTGTTTCCAACGGAATCTTTTAGATTGCAATTTCACCTGAATGCTACAGTACATATACTGCAACACCCATCCCAGACCATTTTATACTCCACCGGGGTTGTTGGAGTTGTGTGGACAGGAGAAAAACACTTTCTCTGAATGTTCCATGCATATGACGATTACGGGGATCAAACGCCGGCCGCCTGCATGGAAGGCCGGAGTGTTAACCACTCGACCAATCCGCCCATACTTGCAGATAAAAAAAAGAAACAAAGCCATTTCAGGGCACAAAGTTCTTACTTAACTATCAGAAAAGCAGGACTTTAAGCATTTGTTATCCAGTTTACATTTGAAACACAGACGACTTGCATAAGGTTCTTAGAGTGGCCGGACAATAACCCTTCTCTTGTTTCCTGTATCGCTACTTGTTGTTTTGATCACAAAGGCACGGGAAGGAGCTAGGCAAGTAGACGATGTACCATTATTTATACTGTTTGTTTCCTACTTTTAACATGCCTTTCTTACATACAAATATTGACAATTAACAAAGTAGTATTGATTGCTGAAGGTTATTATTAAATCTAAATTATTACTTAAGCATGCAGAATAAGTCAACATTTACAGATAATAACTGGAAATTTTGAGATACTAAAACAACTTCGAGATACTCGACATATCGACTTACTAACTCGAAATTTCGAGTTAAAAACAATAAAACAATAAATTATAGCGAATCAAGAAAGCTTTCTTATTTTTTGTATTGGTACGATATTGTTAATGTTTTGACTTATAGAATCCGTTTTAAATATAAAAGGGCCAGACCAGGATATGAGACCTTTACATCCAGTATCAATATGGTCGCTATAACAAATTAGATAATTAGTTATTATAATATACAACATTTGATATAGCGCTCTGTCTAGCTAAACTAATTTACTCTAAAGCTTCACAATACACATGTGTACATGCTTTTTGTATTGATACAATCAAAACAATAAATATATTCTTGCAGATGTCTTCTCGAGCTTTAACTAGTATTCCTCCTAAGCCACCTTGCTAATATTTCCATATATGCAATGACTGCGTGTATGACGTAGCTCAGTCCAACATCAGCTTAATTTAAAGTTTGTCAGACAGCCTTGAGGGTTTGTGCCTGCTGTGTAGTATAGTCATCCTTTATTAGGGCTACCGTGTCACCGTGACATGTTTTCAATTACCCTCAGGCTAAGACTGGCATGGAATACAATCTATATAAACCCACTTGATGCATGTAAGCCTCAGAGCTTATTGGACAAAAATGAGTTTGACAATGAAAAAGAAACCTTGATGAAACATTATCTGTGTCACAGCCGTTAAAGTTGAACAGACTTATGAAATTGAATATGGCCTGCTAAAAATAAGCAATTCAGTTAAAAAAAAACCTGTCAGTTTCAACATTGCTTAGCTTATAAGTATTCAATTGAAAGAAAGCAAGCATTTTGAAAGGAAAGAAGACTTACTCATTTTAGAACCGACATAGATTATGATATGATGTAATGAATTAAATCATTCCTTTTTTTGAAATGCGGTAAACTTTAAATGTGGTAAACTATAAATGTGGTAAACTATAAATGAGGTAAACTATAAATGTGGTAAACTATAAATGTGGTAAATTATAAATGTGGTAAACTATAAATGTGGTAAACTATAAATGCGGTAAACTATAAATGTGGTAAACTATAAATGTGGTAAACTATAAATGCGGTAAACTATAAATGTGGTAATCTTTAAATGTGGTAAACTATAAATGCGGTAAACTTTAAATGAGGTAAACTATAAATGTGGTAAACTTTAAATGTGGTAAACTATAAATGCGGTAAACTATAAATGCTAAACAAAAACTTTGTTCACAAACTGTGTCAAATAAAACATAAGTACGACAAATATGAATAGTGTGTAACGTTTAAGGTTTGCCTGAAACAAGGCATATTCAGCCGTGCTTCTAACAGTGACGTAACAGCAGGATTTGTTTAAACCACTTACTGATTTTTTGGATATAGTGTGTTGTTATCATGTACCATATTTCACATTGCATTTCTCCTAATTTCTGTCTTCCCATTCTAAAACAGATCATATTCATATCGCGACCTCCCTGAAGCTACAGCTGTTTAATGTTTGTGACTAATTTATCTAAATAAATAAAGAGAATACCGAAGCGTTAACAAAATCATAATCAAAACTCAAAATCGATTAAACCAGGGACAAAATATGAACAAAGGCAAGATTTACATGGAGAATTTTGTAAAAGTTACAGAGAATAAGACCAGGTGTTCCTGGAAGAGTAAGTGTCTTCTGCTTCATCAACAAATGTTTCTGTCTTCTATTAATTTGTTTTCGATCATTATTGAAATATGTGCAATATAAAAAATACTTTAAAATGAAATTGAAAAGCAATGCATCAAATTTTTGCCGAACTATTTTTGCCTAAAAAGTCTATGATTACGATTTCATTTCAGAATATTTTATTGAAGATGTTAATTCAAAGGGCCTATATGCCTATATTAGCCCTCTCCCGATTACATTGATAACAGTACAATACATAAAATCCACAACTAGAAAATATATGTAGTAAAGCAAAGATAATAGTGATAAACAGACAATTTCGGAGAGTCTCGCAAGTTGAATATAAATAAATCATGAAGCGTATGTTAGACATGTCAAAATGCGTCTTAGATTAATAATTTTTCACATCTTGATTAACAAATCTAAAATCAACTCAATTAATTATAATTAGTTATTAATATCTTATATAAAGCGTTTGGTATCTCTAATGTATTCCTGTACGATCTTCAATAACATATCATTTGAATTAAAAGCATGACTATTATATCCATAGAGGAAAGTTTCGATAGAAAGAGGAATATTAACATCTAATACAGCAATGGAGTTACTTAGGCGAATTCTTTGATTAGTATAGAGAGGACAATAGAGAAAATAGTGATAGGAATCTTCAATCGGAAAACCACACTGGCAGGCAGGACTATCACATAAGTGAGAATAAAATAAATCAGAGTTTAGATTACCAGCGGAATTTCTTAACTGACATATTATAATATTGATTTTTCTTTCGCCAGAATATTTAAATGTTTCAGAACACAGTGGGAAATTATCTGTAATACCAGCTGGTAAGCATTCCTTTTTTATTTCACGTACGGAAGACATAGAGGGAAATGGACAGGACGGGCTGTTCCATTCAGACATTAAGGACGGAAAAAAACTATTGCTGTATAGTTGAATTCTCAAGGCAGGAATATTAAACAATCTAGCATGGCGAAAATTATAGATATCATTGGTGTTAATAAAAGGTCGTAGTAAGTCAGTGATATGATGCGGACAGTTATTGTTAAAAATATTATAAAAAGTAATATTTTGATGTAGATGTCTTCTAGCAATGAGAGGTACAATACCAGTTTCATAATATAATACTGAATGACTAGTTCCTTTCCTTAAGCCAGTAATTATACGTATTGCATCAAGTTGGATTGACTCCAAGAGGTTACATTCTGCCTGGGTACAGTTAGACCACACAATACTAGCATAGTCTAGGATAGGCCGAATAAAAGAAGTATATATAGTTGTAAGAGACCTTCTATCAATTTTGAATTTCAACATCCTGAGTATATTTATCCTTTTATATGCTTTTTCATAAATAAAATTGATATGAGTCGACCAGTTAGCTTTAGAATTAAAGAAGAGACCAAGATGTTTGTGATTTGTTACATTTTTGATAGTAAGGTTATTAAAGACGAGATCAGGATGTAAAGTCTGGGAGTCAACCCGCCTTGAAAAAAGAAGAGCTACTGTTTTTTTCTGGATTAAAAACAATTCCCCAGGCGTCTGCCCATGAGGAAATTTTCCTGAGATCAGAATTTAAAATATTTGCAGATTCCTGTCGGTCTCCCTCTATAAGTGTATACAAAGATGTGTCATCAGCAAACAGTTTCAAATCTGAAGTTAAATTTTCACATATATCATTTATATATAATAAAAATAGTTACGGACCCAACACGGAACCTTGGGGCACACCTGCCTGAATAGTTTTCCAAGAAGATCTGAATCCATCGACGACCACTCTCTGCATCCTACCGTTTAAATAAGATGAAAACCACTTCATCATATTTCCGCTGATACCATGTTTTTTCAATTTATATATTAGACCATCATGCCAAACTCGGTCAAAAGCTTTACTTATATCACAGAAAACCATTCTTGCCTCTTTACCCTTATCCAAATGTTTTACAATTGTGTCATATATATTCAATAGTTGAAAAGTAGTTGAATCTTTAGGTAAAAACCCCGATTGATTTCTGGAAATTATATTATTCTCTGATAGAAAATTAAACATGTACTTTAAGACAATTTTTTCTAATATTTTACTAAAAATAGGAGTAACAGAGATTGGTCGAAAATTCGATGGATCAGATCGTAATATATTCATTATATGATTACGATTGGATTTGACCCCGAGAAACATTTTTGAAGACACGTAACACAGATATAATTCATGAGTTATCACTACAGAAAGGCAGACGAGATGTTTAAATTAATGATGATTCAGCTTAAAAAGGCAGGAGAGGCAGAAAATCGATTGATATGAAAGATATAGAGAAACTGTATAAAAAAACATGTATTTTCTAACAAAACACCAGAAGGCCTGCCCAATATAACAGTTGTTGAGTATTTGTATTACATTTGCAAAGAAAGAAGAAAAAATGAGAGATTTGTCAAAAATGACTTCCAGCTCCAAACAACTGCCTAGAGGAGACGCCTTGTAACAGTCAAAAACCGTCAAACTAAAAACCATAGGAGTGATGATCTGAGCGATACAAAGAAGGGTGAATGCATGACCAGCTAGGTACAGATATTCGTTTTCGCTTAATTTAGTTTAAAAGGAAAATAAAATCAATATTTAGATGTAATCATCTTCACATATTTATTACAGGCAACAAATCTAGCATTTCAAACATATTTTAAAGTTGTGTCTAGGTATACTAGCTTACATTACTCCTGATTATATAGATATCGGAACCAATTAGCTAGTCTAACACCTGTTTTGACCTGTACAATTATTAAAACAGGCTGATTAAAGTACCACAGGTGTCCTCTGAAATGAATTGTTAGCTTTGCCCCTTCCAGGTGTTTTGGCCGATTGGTGTGGCGATAGACTGACTATCATTACATTGTAGTACGTACAAACTTAACCCAAGCAACTGTCAGACAACCCAATGTGTTGTAAACAATAATCCTGAATCACCCAATACCAGCAGTGACATTTCTATGTTTCACAACTGTCCTATAAACAATTCATAAACAATGTATTTTCAGATATCAATTTCATGTCACTTTGTAAATAAAACTCTTGTGCATTTGGTTAGTATTTTGTCAATATTTGTATGCACAGCATAGGGAATACTGTAGATGTTATCGGGGTTTACATGAAACAACGTAATACCCATACTGTCAATTATTGTCAATAATTGATAAACATATCTTAATTAAAACTTACCTCCACCGTTCTTGTAACAGAGATAAGGGAATCTCCAAACATTCCCGAATCCCACCGAGAAGCCAACACATGCCAGTAGGAAGTCCAGTCTGGTGGACCAAGTCTCTCGTTTATGAAGGCCCTTTTGGGACTCTTCAGCTTCGGACAGAAACATCTTTTCCTCGCCAGAGCAAACCTCTCCATTATCCTTCGTCTCCATCATGCTGTACTGTGCTTGGTATATCAGGTACTGATGCATATATATATAGGTTTAGTAACCGACACGCGCCATTGGTTTACACTATATATAATGTATACTTAACTAGTAACCGACACGGGCAATTGGTTTACACTATATATAACGTGTACATTAGCATGGTCCACGCAGGTAAAAACACAACACGGTACGACATGTGTAGGTATCTCATATTTCACATTATGAATAGAAGATAGCCAGTTTGTTATTTTCTACTTAGTGAAGACGATTCAATGTCGTATATAGATTAAGATTCATTCAAGCGAGTCAAGAAGAGATGCCAAATTCCGTGTCATTTTACAAACTGTATTTATTTTTAACAAGTTACATTAAGTTTTATTTACTTAAATTCTTCGTTCGTATTAACATGGATGGAAGCGTTCAGTGATCGCTGTGTACATCACCATATTTAGACTATGGCACCTTCAGATATGTATGGAACACTACCCACTGGGGCATGACCTCCCGCGGGGCATATTTGTTGCGCCCTGATGGTTTTATATATGCAATTTAGCTTCTTAGTTTAAACATATGTTGTTGTCACGAAAACGACAAGAGGATTGGGCAAAAGTTATGTCAACTTATGAAACGCCCTTTATAACCAATACACGCATCACTAGTTTTGTGTTGCTCACCTGTAATTTGCAAGAAAAAGCGCCTCAGCGCTAATGTTTAACGGGTACAGAAACATGCACACTTAGATTAAAATTCGTGCATCTTGTAAACGGAGCACGACCCATCAACCTCCCGAGATATGCGGAGCAATACCCATCTACCTTCTGGATATTATGTAATGACACCTTCAGATACGTACGGAGCAATACTCACCGACTTTCCGAGGTATCGGGTAATGACACCTTGAGATTTGTACAAAATTTTGTGTTACTGGGTCACCTTAAGATACGCACGGAGCAATACCTACGAACTCCCTATGATATTCGAATTGAAAATATCCAGATATGTATAGATATACATCCCCCGACCTTCCGATGTATTCGGTAATGGCACCTCCAGATACATACGGAGGACTGGTCACCATCTTCCCGGACTGGACTTGTTCCTGTAGAATCCTTCTATATATGTATATAAAGGTTACACAATGTCCGGTTGTTAAATACGGTGCAAATTTCACTTGAGTTAGTAAATGTATTTGTTCAACAATATTCACGACAAAATTCCACGATTTGTTACGAGACACGGATAAACACGAGCAAGTTACGTGCATTTTACGAGCTTTTCATGGAAGGTCACGGGTATATTACGGCGTGTTACGATTCATCGGAACATTACGTTTTAGTCAATTTACGTTTTGTTCCGAATAGTAACAAGTTAGTAACGAGTATTTACGAGTCCTCGCGTGTTTTTGTTGGCAAAACGTATTCTCAATGTAGCAACATTCGACAACTTATAGCCAAAGGAAAATACTGCACATATGCATAAACACATCCTATATAAAATTACGTCTTTTCACGAGTAGATGCGTATTTAAATGTACATCATATAGTTATTCTTTTTCTTATTTCCTCAAAAATGAAGATTTTACAAACGGAAAAATGATATATTATATCAACGTATTTACAATATACAATGCACATTGAAGAACTGGATGAAACGTAAAAAAAAAAAAATGGAGTACTTGAAAAATGTCATATCTCCCTGCTTATTATTCAAATATAAAAGATTTCCTATAAGTTACTTTTACATACAATTATGTATACAACTGAACATTGAATAAATAAAATAAAGTTGGATTTACTTTTCGTCTTATTTTCGGCATTTCGTAGATATAAGAGTTATGGAATTTCCAGTACACAGTACAGGTGCAAAATAAGTCCCGAGTACATAATTACGATCAAAATAAACATTTGCTCTTGCAATGTTCAAGCTGTGAAGCAGTGGTCCTCAATAGCGTAAAATGGGAAGATAATTTGGAGATATAGAATGAATTCTGGTTAAAAGCCCAATATACGTAACTTCAGGAAATGTTTCGGGATTCTGAAAAAATATGAAAAACAATCCAGTTGATAACCATGCAAAAAAGTCTAAAACAAAGTATACCTGGGTGGTAACTTACAAGAAACGCTTGACAGAAAAATCCAAAGAACTGAAAATAATTCAGGTGTGGCCCACTTCAAGAACCAGCCGAAATTAGAAGACAGTTCAAAATTTAAGCGTGTTTACAAAACCGAGTTTCAACTGCTGCCTTACCGGTAACCGCGTAGGAATTCATCTTGAATATTGCTGATATCAGTTAATCTTAAATAAATCAATAAATATAATAAGTTATTAGACTTAATTTTCGCTTCAGGTTTTGCCGCAAGTTACGTATATCGGGCCTTTAAAGGCCCAATATACGTAACTTTCGGCAAAACTTGAAGCGAAAATCAAGCCTAATCACTTATTTTATTTATAAATTGAGTTAAGATTAACTGATATCAGCAATATTCAAGGTGAATTCTTACGCGGTTACCGAAACAGCAGCAGTTGAAATACGGTATTTGTAAACACGCGGCCATTCCGAACTGTCTTCTACCTTCGGCTTGTTGTTGAAGTGGGCCCCGCCTGATTTATTTTCAATTCTTTGGATTTTTTTGTCAAGAGTTTCTTGTTAGCTACCGCCCAGGTTTACTTCGTTTAAGGCTTATTTTTGCATGGTTATCAACTGGATTTTTTTCATAATTTTGAGAATTCCGAAAACAATTTCCTGAAGTTACGTATATTGGGCCTTTAATGTTTCATCAAACTGGAGTACATTTTTCGTTTGTTGTCTGGTTTACGGTTTTATCGCCTATATGACTCCCGTACGGATTTCGTCGCACTGACTTGTCTTATCTAGGTGAATTCACCACTCGATTAACTAATATGTGTTACACTTTTATTGAATCACGTATCCCCTGCGAATGGCACGAGCAGAGCGTGGTCACTGTTACGTGTCGATCTCTGATTACGTGATTCTTCTGGAAATTACCATACGAAATAAACATTCAATGCCCATAAACACACCATTTTAGCAATACAAGTTAAAAAGCATGCATGGACTTTCCTTTACATTTGCATTGTCTATCAGTACGTGATTATCACAACAAGCTTTGCTGTTTTACATGCTATATATATACAACTTTATGTAAACAGTGTCATATGGCGGCGGCGGTGACTTCATTTCCGCAGACTAGGATGACGTTATAAGCAAGTGACCTCGTTCTAGGTCACGAAACTTTGATAAATGAGATGTTAGCTAAAATGACCAAATAATCGTATCACCACAAAGTAACTAGAGCACGCGTGTAAGACTGGGTGTTTGAATATGGTTTTAAAACATGACTTTCTAATATAACATTTTCATTTATCGTTGAACAAATCTTTTAACTAACGAGAGTGAAATAAATATTGACTCAAACAACCACGAAATGTGTGAGCTGTTAAACTACAAACACATTCGACAACAGCTAGAGTATGACCTTTTTTGCATTCAAATGTTATATACTCATGTTTTGTGGACAAGGCCGACGTAGTGATATCATCCATATTATGGAAAGTATGACTTATGTAAAAATTATTTTACAGAACCAAAATATGTTTTTATGTGACGTTTCGATGACTAGTACGGTATGTACCCTGTCATCTTCATCAGACTAATGACCAACAAAGCGTATGCATACAACAGGTGTAAAATTTGTACGAGTTGGTAAATGACAAATCAGTCATTTCGTCTACGCTGTTAGGCATATGTACAATATTAAAGTTATTGTACTGAAATGACTAGATTCATCTACGCTTTGTTTATGGCTTGGTCATAGGTGTGCGAGAGTCTGTGAGCCCCCTCATCTCGATTTAGAACCGACCCACTGCGGCGTATCCAGATGACCTCTTTGATCTACCGCCTCAGCAGATTGCTTTTTCTGTCTAACACTTTGTAGTTTTATCCCAGTCAATCACATGTTTGCTCTATATGGCATAATCTGTGATTGCCGATTTGTTTATCTGAGACTCCACATGCTTCTTTTCAGGTCCGGTGAATTTCTTTCCTTCTTATGTGTCAGTATCTTTCCGATGTTTACCAAGACGAACACCAAAACGTCCTCCTGTCTCTCTAATATATGATGCGTTGTAGTTTTGGCATCCGATCGTGTACACGCATTCTGCAACGTTTTCTTTCGGTGCTTTATCTTTAGGATTTTAGGATGTACAAGGATTTTCTCAAGTGTTTTGTGGGGCTTCATGGATGTTCCTATGCTATGATTTCGGATATGCCTTTGATATACGTGATGACCACTTGACCTTTGGTTTTGTTCTTTTCCTTAACTGGTCTTTTCTTTTTTTTTTGCCTTATTTTGACACTGCTGTTATACACGTTTTAGGGCCCATTCCGGATATGCACATGTTTTCATTGCCCTAGCAATGTGTTTCTTCTCCTGTAATTTGTCATGCTGTTCTGTGTCTCAGATCTGTTGAGCAAAGTGCGTACGAAGCCTAACTTTGGATTTAAAGGATGATGAGATTTGCAATTCAAGTATTGGTCTGTATGGGTCATTTTTCTATAAACTAATACCTTTACGGTACCTTCTTCTTTCTTTACCAACAGAGTGTCTAGGAAGGGCATTGTTCCGTTGATTTCCTCATTGCAAGTAATTTAGATGTTCTTAGTAGCATCGACAGTGTTGATGTGTGTGGTCAATTATTTCTGTGACCCCTTCTTGATTATCTCGAGTATGTTATCAACATATCTTTTCCATAGACTCGGTCTGCATTCTATATGGGCAGTGGCTATTGCCTCTTGGTCAAGATGTTCCATGAACAAATTGGCCACGATGGGGGACACTGGACTACCCATAGCAGTACCGAATCGTTGCTGGTAGATGTTGTCTATACAACTGAAATATTTTGTAGTCAGTACAAGTTTCAGCAGTTTCATGATGTCCTGAATCTGGAGGTTTGTTTTTTTCCGCCTGGATCGATCTAATTCAAGACGTTTCTGAATGATTGAGTGCATCATCAATGGGCGTGTTAGTAAAGAGATAGACCACACGTGAAATGAATTCCTCATGAAATGTCACATAAAAAACATCTTTTGGTTGTGTAAAATAATCTTTACATAAAAAAGATTTCGTTTTACAAAACTTTATTTTTCAAAGCCAACTTTATAATAAAAGAAAGCATCTAAAAATTTAAAACTCTTCGGTATCTCATTAAATAATGAATAATTAGCAGGTAACATTAAACCAGGTGATTGAAAGGCAGTACCGTTTACCGTGTCAGCAAATCAGAGTACGTCTACGTTTTAGTCCAAGTTGTCTTTCAACGGTTGTAAAGATTAGTTGATGCCTTGGCAGTTGAATAACATCCACCAATTATGATAGAAGTAAGTTTCTACCTTAATAGGTGGATGTATTTCAACTCAGAGTATCAAATAACCATAGCTAGAATAATAACATTTCTGTTTATACCACACTCTTAACGTATTTTAATTGGCTGACATGCTGAATTTTGACCGAAACGACGTCACTTACTGATAGTTGACGACGTTATCATTTGAAGGGAAAATACGATCCGATATGTTAGCGCCCCTTTTGCCCACATTTATATTCAATTCCATGAAATACTGCTGTTTTTCGGCTGAATTTGTGGCAAAAACAGGTCACACGACTCGTGATTGTTAGATATGTTATTTATTTTACTCTCCTTAGTTAATTTTCTAAAGTTACAAAAGATACTAGCTAAAGCTTGTGTCCATTGTAACTTTTGAAAATTAACAAAGTCGAGTGAAATCAATACCATATCCATCAACCACTCGTTGTGTAAACTCTATTAATATCACATGCAGAGAGAGTGTTTAATTTCCTTATAATTGATATTAACAAGAAAATGTCAAGGGATGTCCGTACAACATTGTTTAGATAACAACATGATATTTTTCACTATATGGCAATGAAGAAGATTTGTTTGTTTGCTAACTATTGATAAAAATGATTCAATGCTTACTTGTAGTACCGTCTGACCTGTACTTATTACTGAATACAAATTCAAAAACAAAATCCAATTAAGAACTTATTTTACTCTTCGAACCCTGGAAATAATTTTTGAACCGCTTTTAGACGGTTACAAGTGTATATTAGAACTTCAAATTAGTATTATTATTTGTAAACAAATTATATTACAAATACAAATTAGCAAATATTTGATTAAAATATCTGAACTTCCGTACTAATGTTTAGATAAGACCTGTATTGAATACAAATATAACAAATTTTGTTAATTAAGATGCCGCATATCTTTGACAATTGGTTATTAAACCTTGCTAATTTTCCCCAACGAATCCCCTCAAAGACATTAGATGAAACATACACGAGTGACAGAGTACACATCATACCTTTATATTATTATGAGTTACATAACTGTACAATGTGGAGAGGCAGTATCAGATTAACGTCACAAACAACACAGGGCCAAACATAGTGCGATGAGAACATGTGGCGATGTGGATGTCTGTTACAAAACAATACAGGGCCGAACATAGGGCGATGAGAACATATAGCGGTGTGGATGTATGCGTCGGGTACTCAGTACATAAACAAATTAATTATATGTGATATAACGAACAACTATTCAGTTGATGAAGTAATGTAAATAACAGCATTATATTTTCTGGCTATGAAGAAGATATGTTTGCGAAATCATGATTGAAATGATTCAATGCTTACTGGTAGTACATGTACTGTCTGAACTTTCCTTATCACTGAATACAAATTCAAAACATGATATTCTAATTAAGATGTTTGAACTTATTGTACTCTTTGTAAAGAAAAAACACTACAAATACAAAATAGTAAATATTTGATTAAAATATCTGAACTTCCATGCTAATTTTTAAATAAGATGTGCATTGGATAAAAATATAACAAAATTTGTACCGCATATCTTTGACATTTGGTTATTAAACTTTCTTTAATAAAACCCCTCAAAGACATTAGACAAAACATACACGAGTGACAGAGTACGCATCCTACCTTTATATTATTATTATTACATAACTATAAAAATGTGGAGAGGCAGTATCAGATTAACGTCACAAAGATTACAAAGCAAAATATAGGGCAACGACAACATGTGGCGATGTTGATGTATGCGTCGGACACTCAGTAGGTTAACCAATTAATTAGATGTGAGATAACGAACAACTATTCAGTGGATATGACGGGACAGCCGCAAAGAAACAGTCATAAAGACTCTCCGGAAAAATGAAGGACACCAACAGACAGAATAACATTGCGGGTGTCGACGATGAAGCAAACGACGCTCACCATTTTGGAACACCTGGGCGTATTCTCTTGCACTTGTTTCAAGGGTCTTCGTGTAACTGTTTCATTAGTTCATATGTTGCCCCATGTTTAATAGACTTCGGACTCGGATTATGATTTTGTTGACACTTCGGTAATTATTTTTGTTAAATCCTTATACTGACAGGACGAAGAGACTCGTATTGTTAACTTAATGAGTATTTGATAGAAATATCATTGTTCCGTATCTAATGACACATGTATCAATCTAACATTCAGGCAATGATTCGATTTGTTCTCTGCCTCCTGACGTTAAAGCTATTCAGAACCAACAAGTGTAACTAAATGTACGTCCGAAGTACACGGTGTTTTTGGGGTTGTTTGCCGCCTCAAAACATCAAAGTTATTTTGGTAGAAGGTCCTAATTTCAACGAAACCAAACCAAACCTTAGCTTTGCTGCTGTAAACTTTCGGAAATGTCTAGTGCTTGTCACATTGGTGATATCTTTACCGGGAAAATGTTTTCCAGATCAAAAAACCATTACCAATAACATAAGGAACAGATGACGTAACACACACTAACACATGCTGTAACCAAATAGAGGCGATTTCAAAAGTGAAATTAAAGTAATTATAGTTTTAGTTACAGATGTACTGTCTGTGCTACATGTATTACTATTCGGTGGGAATAAATAGTTCTTTTGTACGATGACATGACTAGTTAAACACGATGTGCATCAAATAGACATGTGTCGGTAAAACGAAACAAAAGCTATAGATCGGATGTGTAGCTAAAGTAGAAAGGAAAATATTTACGGTTGCAAGAAGCAACGTTTTTTAACGGTCTCGCACTGAAAAGTAGGAATGAATCCATGTAAAAAAGTAATTTGTTAAAAAAGAATGAATAAATCGTTTCCAATCCAGAAAACAGATTTTAACGGAATGTGTGAAACAAATGACAAATCTGTCCTACTTCACCTTGATGTATGCAAAGTGTTACAGAGGACAGTTGTACAATGTGTAACTGTTTAACTAGTGCAGTGCAGAAAAGTCGAAATATGGTAATCTAATTATATCAAAGTATAATAAAGTAAATACAACGTGCAGGTAACAAACGCCAATGCAAAGTTAATTGTTTTTGACAGAATGTCGCATTTGATCATATTTTGCAATATAAACTTCAAATGTGTAGTTATTCTTGCGTATCTGAAACTGTGTGCTCAGTTAAATCAATAGATGTATCGGCCTTTGGCATTGCGTTTCTTCAGTTCACACTTAAGCTGGTCAATTGCCCGTACTTGTCCAAAGACATTGTTACAAATATGAAGTAACACAAACATATGCTGCACCTTTTTAATTTGGTAATAGATACAGTATGTCCAAGCAATGAATTAAATTGCATCATACAACTGTTTCATCCTCCTAGGACTCTTCAGTAATGCTAGGGACAATTAATTTATGAAATAAAAATCAACAAAATTCAGTCAAGTCCACCGCATTTAGCGAGAAAACAGATATATATTATCGTGTTGTCAGGAGAAGAAAGCTCACCGGAAACCAGCTAGGACCGGGTCGATCGTGGCGCTCTCTATAGATATCAAGAAAGACAACCACATTATGTAGCCTCAATTCGCCATACCTTTATCTTAAAGTTTCAGTGTCATTTAGGTGTAACACAACTTTGTTGACAACATTGAAAACTGTAGATGGTAATTTTGCTTTTAATTAGTAAATCTTCTAAAATGCAATTCGTACAACCTACGTTCGGTATTTTGACCTGTAAGATACAGTTTAGGGATGATATTATTAAAAAAAACATCAGATAATACCAAAGCGTCAACAAAGCCATTATCCGAACCCAAAATCGATTAATCTAGAGGCAAAATAGGAACAAAAGAAGGATTTACATGAAGACTCTCGTTAAAGCACAAGATAATAAGACCAGGTGTTCTGGTCTTCTGCCTCATCGACGACACCCGCCATGTAAATCTTTGTCACATTCAAGTTAACAACAAAAACTCAAAACGAGAACTGAGTATCATTGTCAACCACAACAGGTAAACAAAATATGTCGGAGATACGTTGTATCACATTTTATTACAATTCATGACGTTACTGTTCGAAATGTAACCAAAGTCTTGCATGTCAAATGCACCAAGAAGATGACATCGATAAATACTAGATGAAAATGATACCGACTAGTAGCACACACTTCTCACAGATTATGACATAAAGTACAATGTAAACAAAAACAATCGAGAATATCTAAGCGTCAACAAAACTATAATCCGAACTCGAAATCGATTATACTAGGGGCAAAATATGACAAAAAGGAAACAATTACATGCAGAGTAAGCGTCTTCTGCTTCATATAAACTTAAGCTATTTTACAACAATTATGAAACAAGTTATCCAACTTATATTTATCACTCTTGTTGGCCCCGATGTTAACGGGCGACGGGTCTTATTATGGGATACCGGAGTACCTGGAGAAAACCATATGGTCGGGCAGGTGACCCAATACCTTTCCACGTCCAGTCGGGAAATCTAACCCCAGCCGCCTTGGTGAAAGGCAAGTGCGCTATCCACTGCACCACCCGACCACCATTCTGCTTCATAGACAAAATGCCATTATTGGTCACTTTAAAAAATATACTTTAAATGAAGTACGTTCCTATATTACAGACCCTAATAAAAATGTAAAAGCATAGGGACCAATGGCCATTACTGTTATCTTAAACAATTAATATGGAAATGAGACTGACTTACAAAACCGTACCTTACGATTGAAAAGTGTAACAGGTTTATCTAGGTAGAGGGGTTATTTATTGTTTATTTGATAAGTCAACAACTATGGGGTCTTAATACGGCTATGAATGTGAATAAATGGCGAAACAAATTCCACGATGTTTAACATATTCGGGAAGCATAACATCAAGAACAACTTTGGTAGATGTTTCAGTTTTATTTTAAGCTAGAATTGTGAGTAAAAGACGTTAAAAGTAACACCCAACAAACTCTCATAGGATCAAAGGCATTCGGTAGACTCCTGAAGCGATGTTACTATATTTGTACCTACTTTATTTGGTTTCTGCATACACGCTGTCTTCCGACAAGAACCAAGCACAATTGTACACAGTAAACATCTTGTTTCATAAAATTGAAGAAATGCAAGTTCCGAAGTCCATCGAATCCAATTCACCTTTCATCCCTACAAGATATAAAGGAGCGTATGAGAGTGAGTGGAATCTTATCCTTAAAGAACCGACGAATTCGACCGATCCACGAAATATCCTTTCAGTCAAGGACACAGATATATTTGCAAACGCATGGATTACTATAAGCCTAGTCGAGGCCTTTGTATATGGGAGAAGCCCAAAACCAAGCGAGGAACATCTAAGAAGATCGATCCATTCCATTGCTAGATTTAAAGAGAGAAATAAGTTTATTTCAAACTTAAGGATGACGATTTGGCCACAGAAATATGATTCAACTCAGAAGGTAAGAGGTTTGTTTCATTGGGCTTTAGTTGGGTACTCCGGTTCCGTCCGAGAATAGATTTTCTTAAACAAGTCATAGATATACATGTAAGTGTGGAAAGAAATGTTTTATTGAATAACATTTTAATTATTTACCATCATTTAGTATTCTGTGATTACTTTTTATTGCTTGATGGGCAACTAATGATAAAACTTCAGTTCTACTTTCTGTAAACGTACTTATTTTGGCAGAATCAAATTTAAGCGCATAACAATATTTCAGCCGAAAAAACAATGATAATTTTGCGTACTCACAATGCTTGCTGTAGAAAACAATATACAGTACAGTGTACCTGTAATTAGCACACTCACAATACTTGCTGTAGAAAGCAATATACAGCACAGTGTACCTGTAACTAGCACACTCACAATACTTGCTGTAGAAAGCAATATACAGCACAGTGTACCTGTAATTAGCAACTCACAATACTTACTGTAGAAAGCAATATACAGTACAGTGTACCTGTATTTAGCACACTCACAATACTTACTGTAGAAAGCAATATACAGCACAGTGTACCTGTAACTAGCACACTCACAATACTTGCTGTAGAAAACAATATACAGTACAGTGTACCTGTAATTAGCAACTCACAATACTTACTGTAGAAAGCAATATACAGCACAGTGTACCTGTAACTAGCACACTCACAATACTTGCTGTAGAAAGCAATATACAGCACAGTGTACCTGTAATTAGCAACTCACAATACTTACTGTAGAAAGCAATATACAGTACAGTGTACCTGTATTTAGCACACTCACAATACTTACTGTAGAAAGCAATATACAGCACAGTGTACCTGTAATTAGCACACTCACAATACTTGCTGTAGAAAACAATATACAGTACAGTGTACCTGTAATTAGCAACTCACAATACTTACTGTAGAAAGCAATATACAGCACAGTGTACCTGTAATTAGCACACTCACAATACTTACTGTAGAAAGCAATATACAGCACAGTGTACCTGTAATTAGCACACTCACAATACTTGCTGTAGAAAGCAATATACAGTACAGTGTACCTGTAATTAGCACACTCATAATACTTGCTGTAGAAAGCAATATACAGCACAGTGTACCTGTAATTAGCACACTCATAATACTTACTGTATAAAGCAATATACAGCACAGTGTACCTGTAATTAGCACACTCACAATACTTACTGTAGAAAGCAATATACAGCACAGTGTACCTGTAATTAGCACACTCATAATACTTGCTGTAGAAAGCAATATACAGCACAGTGTACCTGTAATTAGCACACTCACAATTCAGCGGAATGTTTTCAGCGTGAAAATGCCTACATTCAGATAACAGATATTAATTGGCATTGCATACTTATCATTGTACGAACACCAAACGTGTGCAGAATCCTTCCCCAAAAATACCAGCCTACTTTCCTTTGCCCATAAGGCCACCTTCAAGTGTACATTGCTAGGTCGGTACACGTTTTTGAACCATGCAAAGTCTTATTTCATTGCATTTCATTTGTTGATAAGCAATGTCTATACATTGTTGGATTTTATAGAAAAAAATTAACATTTGAAATGGCTTAATTTTGTACTGCCCCTCAACAAAATGGCAACTGCAAATTAAACACCTTTCCTAAAATATATCCAGGCTAAAGGGCACGAAGGATGTATTTGTTGTGGCGTGAAGACATTTAAGGCGCACGTGCCTAACGGATGCAAGAGTAAAAGTATGTCATTATTTTTAGAAAATGTCTACGTGGTATTTCTTGTCAAAGTTGTATGGACACTGACGTAAAAGGGGAAAACAAGTTGAAATATCACCTGGTTGTAAAAGATGGCAATTTAACACGTGTGAGTTGTCGCCATCAGCATCTCACATGGAAGTATGTTTTTACTACGTATGATACTGAGGGTGATGCTATTAATACATTGATTAATATTATTAGGAATAAGATTCATCAGTTTGGTATGAATGATATATACTGAGATTGGTTTTTGTTTGTACACAAACAGGAATTGAAAACTTAATTTGCGAGCTTTCGAAAACGTCTGTTTCCTTCGTCAAGCAATGAGTACAATAGCCGAGTATCGGTGTTCTGAACGCTGAAATCAGCTCACTACCCCGAAATAGGGCGAGTTGGAGAAGTCAGCTGTCAAAAACGTAGCGCGATATTTCGTCCAAATGTACTCTAGTACTACAGGTAGACAGAGGGACGGGTAAGATGTTTACGGGTAAGATGTTTACCCATTCCACCCCTTATTGGCTTATTGCTTGACCGAGGAAACAGAAATTTTCGAAAGCTCGCAAATTAAGTTTTCAATTCCTGTTTGTGTACAAACAAAAACCAATCTCAGTATATATTGATTAATATTGATTTCAGCAAGTCTTGTATTTTATTGTAAACCTTGAATATTAAAGTAAGCATTGGCTTTTTTTAGTTAACAATGCATATTATTAAGCTGTGATTGTGTTTTAGTAAACCTTTATTTTAGTAAGCCTTATATTTTTTGAACCTTGTAGTTTTAGTAACCTTTGTTTTCTTTAGCTAACGTTGTTATTTTTGTCAACCTTATATTTTAATGAACATTATATTTTTGCAAACCTTGCATCTTTAGTAATTTTGTATTTTTTAGTAAACCTTTTTATTTTTGAAAGTCTTTTCAATAAACCTTATATTTTATAATAAGCAGCGCAATTTTGTTACCCCGTCCTCCGTTTTCAAGGTAGGACATGTCAATGCTTGGAGTCGACTTGTCCCAGATGAAGCAGAACCTGCTTCCCTGTTGGAATACCTGGTCCTATTTACCTTGTGTTTTTCTAAGGATCTTCATCAAGATATTTAGATATTGTTCCATAGCCTTATCTCTTCCGATTTCGAATCATGTTTTGTGTGACAGTTCAATAATCTCTGATTCGTTTCTCAATACAATACATAGACAGCTATCCACACACGCTTCATTACAATGGTGGAGAATATAACTCAATTTTGACTTGACTTGAAAGCGGCCATACTTATTTGTGCCAATCTTTCCCCATCATTGTACCATATTTCATCATATCAAACATGCATAGCTTTTAATTAGTTCAAAAATATACAACAACATCAACACAAAGATTGACAGCTGAGGTCTTCAAATATAGAAATCAATACAAAACGAAAAACAACATAACCATCCACGGACTCATCAGGCTAAGTAAGGTGTTCCGGAAGGACTTCCCGCATTATTAGCATAGGCTAGTGGTCTTGTATATTTGATATGTAGCGAATCTAAGAAAAAGGCCACATAATGTCTCAGAATATCAATTAAAAAAATGGGTTAAATTTGACAGAAGACATATTTTCTTCCTTACAGGCATGGAGCAGTGGGCCTGTTAACCTAATGAGACTAGGGACATTTATGTCAGGTGAGAAAGTGGGACAGCTGTCCCGAGGGCCTGCTAAAAGTGACGTTCAGTCCATCATACGGTGTCTTACCCTCAGGTTTGTTATTATCGTTAGAGTCAGTAGTGACCTTCGTGTCATTAGGTGTGCTAGAGTAATTTTATGCTTAAAGTCTTGTGTCAATATAAAGCCTAATTTTCTTTTAATTCAAGCCGTAAAAGATTTATGTTTTTATTATATATTCCTTCTCTTATTCCTATTCTCGTGTGCTTTTATACAATATGTAAACAGTGCAGCATTTCTGAGAATAGTGTCGCACTGCTTGAACATTCCAATAGGTAAAAAATATCCACGTTAGTCTATGTAAAGTTAAAACTGGTTAAAGCCGAACAGGTTATAGTTTCCTGGATGGCTGTAAACTGGATCGTTTTGATGTTTTTCAGTCGTATAGTGATAAATCAATAACACTTTCATGATAAACTAAAGTGTATACAGGCAATAACAATAGTTGCATTTTGAGCCACGCAAAACTTCCACGTGACGCTATTATGTCACGATGAAATAGCGGTAGACACGTGTGTTAGCTATTACGGAAAAAGTTTTGGAAAAAAAGTACGACAGTATGTGTAAACATCAATGTTCATTACATTATATATACTCAGAGAAAAACCGTTTAGATCACCATAAACGAACGTTTATGTTATACCTAAAGTATCATATTGATGTGTTTCCGATTATTTCAGGAATACTTTTCTGCTTTGAGGGTTAATCTATGCGACTGAATGCCAAATTAGAGTGTTAATTTTGACCTTTATTACATTTATGCCTATGGTATATATCAATTATGGACCTTTGCTGAGGTCAATATGGTGTTATACCAACCTGGTAGAATTTAATATTAACCGATGACTTTAGCCCGAGGTCAATATTTTAGATTCTACCAGGTTGGTATAACACCATATTAACCGAATCATAGGTCCTTTATTTTTATATTAGATGTGAAACTTGTTTACAAAAGACTTAAATTGCATTATATCTGTCTTGATAAAGAATGAAATTTACAGTTGCATGCATTGGTACTATAATGTCACAATGATTATGTCGTCACAAATGACGTATTGACTCGGTGTATCTTAAAATAGAAACATCAGGTCGATATAAAAAAAAAAAGACGGATCACCATGTTTTAGCCAATGCGAGTTGAGGAAAGTCATACCATATCTAATATAAACTTTTATCAATGTAATAAAACTTAATATTATCACTGTAGTGATGAGTAGTGAAAATATAAGGTTTTGTCGGAACTACTTTCCTTTTTGTAAGAGTTGTTACCCGCTCAGCCGTTCACTTGCATCACAGACCGGTGTAGAACTCCTATCGGTTCTATTTTTAGATTAGATGTAGCGACTTCACAATGACAGCGTACGTTGGTACAGGTAACACATTTTCAGTTTTGAGAACGACAAATCGCAGCTAAAACGTCTATCGATAAAAACATGTGCCTCAGGCTCCGGCCGCTTGATTCTGATTGGCAGTAGGCCCTATAATGGATGAAAACACTTTCGGTCGTGTTTGTCAACACGGAAAACCTTTGGATAGTAATGCAATGAACAACATTATCCGTCTTTATGCTGAAGGTCTTTCGTTCTGAGAAATATCAAAACAGAAGGGAGTGTCGAAATCTGCGTGTCACAAAATTGCAAGTGGTAATCTATCGAACCCTAAAGTGAAAAGAATGTCAGTTGTAGAGCTAGGCCTACCAGCTACTAAAAAAGCTACACCAATGAGACACCTATCTCCGAAACTATCCCGTTTTTGCAGAGACTTTTCCGTATCTTGCCGTAGTCACGGCCCTCGGTGACATTCCAAATCGGGAGCTTGGGACTTATTTTAGCCTGTGTGGCTATATATAATTGAAAGCTGTTTAAAGGCCCAATATACGTAACTTTCGGCATAACTTGAAGCGAAAATCAAGCCCAAAAACTTTTTATATTAAAAGATTTAGTTAAGATTAACTGATATCAGCAATATTTAAGATCAATTCTTACGCGGTTACCGGTACAGCAGCAGTTGAAATGCGGTATTTGTAAACACGCGTCTATTTTGAACTGTCTTCTAACTTCGACTTGTTGTTGAAGTGGACCCCACCTGAATTATTTTCAATTATTTGTATTTTTCTGTCAAGAGTTTCTTGTTAGTTACCGCTCAGGTTTACTTCGTTTTAGGCATATTTGTGCATGGTTATCAACTTGATTTTTTCAGAAAAATGTCCTGAAGTTACGTATATATTGGGCCTTTAACTATTATGAAAAAAAACAGCATTTTTTCGATGAATGATCAAAATATCTGACTGTATCCTTTTGTACAAATATATTAAGATTTTCTCAACTCGTATTAATATTGTTTTTATTTTGAGTGGTTTCACTACCGAGTAGCCCGATTATCCAACAGATTTCACAGCTATACCAATCTAAAAATAGCACCGATAGGAGTTTGACATCGCTGTGATACAAGTGGACGGCTGAGCGGTAGGAGTTTATAATACCAAAGCATCAGCAAACTATAATCCAAACTCAAAATCGATAAAACAAGAGGCAACATATGAACAAAGAATATACATGGAGACTCTCGTAAAAGTACAACAGAATAAGACCAGGTGTTCCGGAAGAGTAAGCGTCGTCTGCTTCATCGACGACACCCGCCATGTAAATCTTGGTCACATCCAAGTCCTCGAAATGAGCCATCATTGTCAATTACAATCTTCATATTACACAAAGATACAAAATATTTCTCAATGAGATATATATTTAACGAGTATGGCAGATTTTATTTTCACATTATCACTCGTGTCACGCACTTGTGAAAATATAAGAAAACATCTGCCATACTTCAATGTATATCTAATATAAGTTACATACAACAATTCTGTCTGTTCTGTAACTATACATGTGGGCCTAAAAAACATTACACAAGCAGACTATATATACAATATCCACATATAGCGTTTGTACAGGTGTTCCAAAAACATGTCCCCGCTTGGTATAGACATACTGTTTCCCCGTGACTATAAAATAACAAACTGGTAATAATTACATTTAATAACTAGGTATTCATAATTTGTTTCCATCTGAACACAAAATAATGATGGTGTCATTATTGCTTTAATTATGTTATTGTCGACATAATCAAAATCAGATGATTAGCTTGTTTTTTCAAGATGGATGACAAAAAAGGCTGTGCAAATTGATGTGATGAAATTTTATCTTTTAAATAGAAAATAGTCGATATCAAAGAATAAGTATGAGAAAAAATATACTTATTATGATAATCGTTTATACAATTAGGAGAGAAATAGGAAAATTTCAATTGCCAGTAAGTTTAGAGACAGGTTAAAGCCTGTGATTGAAAAAATAGAGGACATCTTGAACACATCACAAAATGACGTTACATGTTGCAATGTTGGTCAAAATGACGTTACATGTTGCAATGTTGGTCAAATGACGTTACATGTTGCAATGTTGGTCAAAATGACGTTACATGTTGCAATGTTGGTCAAAATGACGTTACATGTTGCAATGTTGGTCAAAATGACGTTACATGTTGCAATGTTGGTCAAAATGACGTTACATGACAATTTGTACAAATGTGGCAATACTGCAAAATTTTTTTAAAGTTTTATTGAAAAAGCACAAAAATAAAAATTGTATGATAATACTCGTTAATCTAATGTATGTCATATTGTCATGATAAATATTTTATTGTTTTCATAATATCCAAAATTCGGGACAAGTTGTTTAAGAACATACTGTACCTTTACTATACCAGTTATAATTATTCAACATTGGTCGTCATTGCTATTTCTTCATTTTTCAGCGAGGATTTATTCAATGTTCCGCCAGATTTCGGATCAACGTTTATCAACATCGGTCTTGGTTCAGTGCTTCGGTCAATGAATAAATATTTCGTTAGTGCATATAATAGATGGACGTCGAACTTCGTTAATTTTACTTCTGTGATGATGTCATTGAAGTTCAACGCTTATCGTCCGTTCTCGTCATCTCACGTGGTCGACACGAGAACTTACTTCGTTTTGAGGAAGTTTCTAGAGGCGGCAAAACTGGAAGAGAAAGATGTGCTGTTGGTTCCGATACGGGTATCAATTTAAGTTTTCCATCCATTTGAGTGAACTTGTTTACTATTTGAAGAAAACAAATGAAGAGATATACTGGAGGAGAATAAAGCTGTAAACTTCCCCAAAAAGATACGCATATGTTATGATACAAAAATATAAAATGGAGAATACACTTTTATTAGGTCACCTGAGACGAAGTCTCAAGTGACCTATTCTAATCGCCTTTTGTCCGTCGTCGACCGGCGTCCGTCGTGCGTCGTGCGTCCGTAAACTTTTTACATTTTCGACTTCTCCTCCAAAACCACTGAACCAAATTCAATGAAATTTGGCAGGGAGCTTCTATGGCTAAAGTTCAACTAAAATTGTGAATAATATGGTCCCCACCCCCCAGGGGCCTGCGGGGCGGGGCCAAAAAGGGTCAAATTGACTAAAACTTCAAAAATCTTCTCCTCTACTCTCAGATATGGTAGAATCAAATACTCTTCATAGATAGAATGGTCTTAAGGTGCTTTACCAAAATTGTGAATTTCATGACCCTGGGGTCTCATGTTTGCCCCTGGGGAGGGGGTAAACTTTACTATAGTTTCTATAGGGAAATCACATTTTTGACTATTATTTGTTGGATTTGTATTGGAATTCATTCTAACTTGTATAAAATTATCAGCATGGGATGACACTTTGATGGTATGTACATGTTGGCCCTAGTTGACCCCCAGGGGCTGGTGGGCGGGGCCAAAAAGGGTAAAATTGACAAAAATTTCAAAAATCTTCTTCTCTACTCTTAGATATCGTAGAATCAAATACTCTTCATAGATGGAAGGGTCTTAAGGTGCTTTACCAAAATTGTGAATTCCATGACCCTGGGATCTCACGTTTGTCCCTGGGGAGGGGGTAAACTTTACTATAGTTTCTATAGGGAAATCACATTTTTGACTATTATTTGTTGGATTTGTATTGGAATTCATTCTAACTTGTATCAAATTATCAGCATGGGATGACACTTTGATGGTATGTACATGTTGGCCCTAGTTGACCCCCAGGGGCCTGCGGGGCGGGGCCAAAAAGGGTAAAATTTACAAAAATTTCAAAAATCTTCTTCTCTACTCTTAGATATGGTAGAATCAAATACTCTTCATAGATGGAAGGATCTTAAGGGGCTTTACCAAAATTGTGAATTTCATGACCCTGGGATCTCACGTTTGCCCCTTGGGAGGGGGTAAACTTTACTATAGTTTCTATAGGGAAATCACATTTTTGACTATTATTTGTTGGATTTGTATTGGAATTCATTCTAACTTTTATAAAATTATCAGCATGGGATAACACTTTGATGGTATGTACATGTTGGCCCTAGTTGACCCCCAGGGGCTGGAGGGCGGGGCCAAAAAGGGTAAAATTGACAAAAAATTCAAAAATCTTCTTCTCTTCTCCCAGATATGCTGGAATCAAATACTCTTCATAGATGGATTGGTTTTAAGGTTCTTTACCAAAATTGTGAATTTCATGACTCTGGGGTCTTGCATCTCCCCCTGTGGAGGGGGTTAAGTTTACTATAGTATATTGGCAGAAAAAACATTTTTTTGCATTATTTGTTTAATTGCCATAAGAAATGATGCAAATTTGGTTGAAATTATCAATATGACATGACTTTTGAGTAGTACGCACATATTGACATTGACTGACCCCCAGGTGCCTGAGGGGTGGGGCCTAAAAGGGTCAAATTGACATAATTTCAAAAATTCATTTTTTCCACTCCCAGATATGCTACAATGTATTGTTATAAATATTCATCTCAACATTCCCATATTTCTCTTTCATGTCAAACATCAGGTGACCGTTAAGGCCCATGGGCCTCTTGTTTACGTTTATCAGAGCGTTGAATTTGATTTTCTTATTGTCGCACACATGAAGTAACAATAACAAAAAGTAGACCGTTTTGCACTTAACATATCCATTTGCCAGCAGTTTGTCACTGGTACATGTGTTAACTTGCAGTTCGACGAAACGATGCCTTGATTTGTCCTTGAGAAACCTGTAGTAAGTCAATGGGGGTTCCATTACTGAGCCATAGCCACAGTAAATCTCATTGGAGTAGTGGCACGGTACATATTATACACATTTTCGTAGAACACGATTTGAAATTATACAGAACTAGTTTAATTTTACTTCTAAGTTCATAGATTGAAGGGGTTTTACACACCTGGCCCTTCTGCTTCTACATTAGTTTAGACATTTTAATTGGATTCCCACCATTTGGTCCCTAGCATCACTGAAGAGTCATAGGAGGACGAAACAGCTGCATGGTGCAGTTTAATTAATTTTTTTTTCGACATACTGTATTTATTACAAAATTTAAAAGGTGGAACATATGTCTGTGTTACGTCCTCTTCACCTAACTAATTACATGTCGCAAAAGATTCTCATTTTGGAGTTTGTATATACTTTAACAGATGGTTCGTGCTTTGTTAACCATTATTTATGCAATGTTTCCTATCTGAGAACAATCGACAAATGTTGATAACATTTCAGGGGTGCCATTGCGGTTGTTTTCTCTCGAGAAACTTCAGTAGACATCCTTTTTGAAAACTTGTTTACTAAATACTAGTCATTAATTTGAAATCAAACCGTACTCCTCAATATTTTATTAGTTTCTATATACTTTTTTTCTCAAGATTTTTGAAAGCGAAACTCATGACAATGAAAACTCCCAATCAACTAGACAAACGAAAACTATTGACGTCACAAGTTCGGCCAGTGTTCTGTTCGGACTGACCAACATGATGCTAACACAGATGGTCAGTTACGACGTCCTTGATGATCCAGATATCGAGGTACAAACGTGGAAATAATTAATCAAGGGAGATGGATAATGAGGATATGTGTCGTTAATATTTCTTAAAATCAATTTTGATATAAATATTACTTCATCAGAAATTAGCCAAGGTATTGGTAGGCCATTTGGTTTATTTCGATGACATACAAATGTAAGGATTTTCAAATTTTGCGGAACTTCTCTAGACTTTTCATAAGAAGTAATCTTGGGAAACTTACATTTTAAAATCTAGGCATACAAAATGGGAAGGAATAATTTTTAAAAAAAATATTGTGTCAGATGACATCTATGAGTT
Organism: Mimachlamys varia; assembly: GCA_947623455.1. Lineage (NCBI taxonomy): Eukaryota > Metazoa > Mollusca > Bivalvia > Pectinida > Pectinidae > Mimachlamys > Mimachlamys varia. The sequence goes on along the minus strand of OX392542.1, from coordinate 11,395,838 downwards.
AGTAAATATAAAGTTCGTTGTAAAACGGGAAACCAGGAAAATTTCAAAAAAATATAATTCGCTCTTTACATGAGAGATGGGCAAATTAAAACTCTTGGGATAAAACTCTTAAATACGTCGACCCCATGCTTAATGGTTTACCCGTACAATGATTCTTCTTGCCATGTTTGTATTCGTTTATTACCAATGTTCACAGTGTCAGTAAATACGACCTCGTGTTTATATATTACTTACTTGTATAACTTACGTTCTGATGCTTTAGTTTTCTGGACATAAGTACAAAGGCATTTTTAAATATCATGTTTTATTTAATAAATTTTGCATTTCTATAACCCCATGTATGATATTACAACAAACAAAATCGCTGTCTTCTACATTTTACTGTTTCATTGTTACTAGCCCAGTTGTTCATAATCTGTAAGTCCTACAAAGTCATCGCCTGTTAATGCTCTCAATGTACTGTGTTCCCAGAAGATCTACATGAATACCTCGTCCATGCTGGCGTTTTTGATACGTACCAATTTCTCTGGCCGTCCTGACGTCGCCCTATCCTATCATCCGTCCGAATTCCAGTTCTACTGGTCAGTAGCCAGGACGTTGTCCGTTCTCCGTCGTCACTTCATCCGACACGGACTGTATCACCAGGTTCGTTTTATATGGTTTACGTATCAAATGAACGGCTCTTGGAAAGTTGTTTAAACATAGTTTTTATGTCTGAGATAGTACACGTTAGGACGTTGCTTACATATGATACTCATGTAACCTACATTTTGTATGGTACGTCAGTATGATAAAAGTGTGTTTGAAACATGATAATTTTGCGTGGGCTAAAATGGACGCTATTGTTATTTCTTATCTTGTCAATTTCCGTTTTTTGTGTTTAAGTATCATTTTTTTTATCCGTCTTACGTTTCTTATTAATTTACTTAGTCATTTGTCAATCTAAACCGATCGAAATTTTATCATGAAAATACAATGAAAAATTAATTTACGTGTACTTAAATATACACATTAAACAACAGCATTTTCAAATCATATAATATCATTAAAATGGAGTTTCATTTGCGTGGTTTCGAAAAGGAGGAAAACCAAGTTTGGTGTTTTGAAGCCTTGATACTTCTCGGGTCTACCACTAGATTTGTCTGTGAGCATGCACAGTAACCAATTCAATGATAGCTGACAAAATATAAGCTTTATCTATTTTAAAACAAAACAACTACCAAATACTCTTTATGGCGTAAGCGCGCGAGGAAATTTATTGTTGGGGGAAACTGGGATACGCCTTAGCCGCCCACTTTTGCCCATTCGATTATAATTGACCATGCTTATCAAATTAGACTGTTGTGATTGTTTTATGTCGATGCGCGTGCTGTTTTTTGTCTTCAGGCGCTGGTATCTGTGATGTTCGAACTAAAGGAAGTCCTACAGGGCCACTGTACCGACAGGATTCTGAGTGCTGCGACCAGGGTCGGACCGGATCAGGTGTATTTCGGCGATTACCGTGTGAGTAGGGCTTCGGGCATGCTACCTTAGTTGTACGGCACAAGAAATATCATTTGGACTATATAAAAAAATGCTCCAAGCGACATAGAAAACGTATTTACAGGAACATTCGGAATAACTTGAGCAAGGACTGTACATATACAAACGACACACAAACAATAGCACCTTTACAATATCAAATAAGATACAGTTAAACAAAAAAAATGAACTAAAATGTCTCGTACAGTTTCGTCCTTTTGTTAATCGTAAGTGATGAAAAGTCAGGGCCTAAATTTGAGGTGAAATAAGTACGACTGCATCCGTATGAAAAACAAAACATCTTGTTTATTTGGACTCAACTTCACCATATGGAGCAATGTTGATGTTATCAATTATTTTTTATTTTGAAATCACCGTCAACATTTCTGTATATCATTTCTTGGTCTACAAAACGTCTGCACTGAGTTGCTTTAATGTTATACGTTTGTTTAAGTATATTTATAGAATACCACGTATCTACAAGCTGCCTAAGTTGATATATAATCAAAGCCTATACACTGTATGTTACTTTAAAGGCACAATATACGTAACTTCAGGGAAATTTTCGTGATTCTGAAAAATTATGGAAAAAAAAACAGTCGATAGCCAAGCAAAAATAAGCCTAAAACGAAGTTAACCTGAGCGGTACCTAACAAGAAACTCTTTACAAAAAAATCCAAAGAATTGAAAATAATTCAGCTGGGGCCCACTTTAACAAAAAACCGAAGGTAGAAGATGGTTCGAAATGGACCCGTGTTTACAAATAGCGTGTTTCAACTGCTGCTGTACTGGTTACCGCGAAAGAATTCATCTTGAATATTGCTGATATCAGTTAATCTTAACTAAATCTATAAATATAATAAGTTATTAGGCTTGGTTTTCGCTTCAAGATTTTCAGAAAGTTACGTATATTGAGCCTTTAAATACGTTTTATCGGCTGTAATCACACTCATATGATGTTTATCCAAGATCTGCTACACATGGCTTCCGTTAATTTTCAAGTAAGTGACGCAATTATTTCTTATCAAATCCACGGCCATTCGCGTAAGTGACTTTCTTGATGTTTTTTTTTAAACATTTCCCCAAAATCCAATCGTTGAACAATCTCTGAATTACAATATTCATTTTTAGAAATTTTTATTTAAGTAGCATACATTTATGTATAATTTCTGCTTAATGTTCGGCATTCAACGTTATAAAAATAGATTTCATACCATCAGGTTGCTAAGACTCAAACTTTGCTGCTTTGCTGGATAAAAACAAAGACTTTAACTAGCCGTGAAATTGTTCTGAGGGTGATTTCTTCGGATTTTTGTCGCTACGTAATACTTTAATGAGTCTTTCAGATCAATGCATATATGTCAGGACGAGTTATCTCCCCTTATACGTTGTTGCCCCGAGATCTCATCATCATCTGTTACAGTCTAATTGGACAACAAATGTGTCTAGTGTTTGATGAGTTAATAAGTTAATTTTAAATGAAATAAGCTCCTCTATTGTAGACGACCGGAGAGACAAGAATGTTCAGTACGGCCATGGCGATGAACACCCTGCTGTCGACCTGGGCAGTGTTTGACGAGGGCTCGGGCTACCTAGTATGGGAGGAATGTACGGGGATGTTCTAATCTGTCTAAAGCTACTGTTATACATTTATGTTTGATATTTCATTTGCTATCACAGAACACTGTAGGGCTTAGTTATTCAAAAGGTTTAATAAGTAATGAAGTGAAAGTTTTCTATTTCTTGTTTATCAAAATTCAGCCATTTTCTTGGAATGATTGATTAAAAACGCATGTAAAATTTTGCTAATTTACGGAATGATGCTAAGCTAAGGCTTAACATGTCGTTATACAATGGTTAAGCATACCACTATGTGAACAATTTGGCCCTGATCGCCTTGTTGTGTTAGTTTGTGATAGAAGTGTGAGATTTTTGAAGGAAACAAGCTTAGTAGTATTAGAAACATTTATTTATTCTATGTCAATGTTATTTGAGATTTGGAATACATTGCCGTGTTGTCATTCTAGAACATAGAACTATCAATACTTTCTCATCCATCTGTATCCCTGTACGATCCCTTTTTCATAATCTACGGTACGGGATGTTTTTCAAAAGCTTATTCTAATCATCAAGCAAACATACACTTTGGACATTGTGGTTGAAAAACACGCACATTTACCGTTTTTGAATAGTGTCATGTATTTTTATACAATATAAATGTGAAAAAAGATACAACAATTTGGTATGAATCATAAACTGTACAATGAAATATTACAAAAACTAAGTTTGTCTAGAAAAATCAGGAATTGAAAACTTATTTTGCGAGTTTTCGAAAACATCTGATCCCGATCCCGACTCATTGCAGGATTAGAGGGAGATCAGTAATTTACACCCATTGCTTTACAACGTTTTAAGCTGACAATTTCTGTTTGTTCTCAAACCAAACTTACTCTTTTATAACATGATGTTATACAGTTCGTTATCCATACCACACTGGTATTTACAAGTTATCACATTGTATTGTGCGTTGGCTTCTCAATTTCACCAACGTGTGCACGATGAGAAAAATGTTCCCACTACAAACTCTGAAAATATATCTACTATCGATATACTTTTTCATCTAAGAAACGTCAGACAATTGGCGCGGAGGAATACAATGAACTATGTTGAAGAAAAAAAACTGAAAAAATATTTGGCATTTGAAGACATCGTCAGTGGCTTTCTGATATGCATATTCACGCTTGAAATTGTGTGTTTATTGATGTTTTTATGACGGACTATTTTCTTACGTTGAGCACTTTTGTTGGGAGACTACTTTCGGTTAACGGCGCCACCTTGCTTAAGCAGACATTCTTTTTTGAGAAATACGTTCCTTAGTGCTGAGAAATGGAAAACAATTGTAAAAACATGCATGAGACTATTTGCGTGTTTGTTTTTTTACCAAAATACCCGAAGTGCATGCTTACATGGTAATTCGAATGAGCTTTTTAAAGACGCCTCTTTCCAAAGAATATCAGAAATGGATCATCACCTGTGAAAGGTTTGCAATTTGAAGTTAAAAATGATGATCGGTAAACGATTTTCGAGATGATATACTTGTCTAGGCTCTAAAATGTAACAATTATAAGACTTAGCAGTGAAATATGTTTGTAAATACTAAACAGGTATTGCAAACATTTATCGTTAATGTTATAGATACACCAGCTGATGTAAAGGTCAAAATGGAGTGGGCAGCAACCTGGCTAAACCGTTATATCCTCGGTGGAAAGTACAGGCCTGGAAATGAACTATTGTCTTGGCAAAGGCGTGGAGTAAGTATTGAAACATAAATATTGCCATTGACCTAGGTATATCCCTTCAATGGATAATGTCAAATAGCGAAAGCATACAAAGGCAAATTGGAGCAGCATGTTAAAAAAGGGAGCACTACAGGAACTTATGAGGTACAAAGACAAACGGATGGGTAAATGAAATATGACGTACCACATACATATGCTTCACTTTTAAAATTTAGTAATAGATACAGTATGAAGACAAATTGAATTAAACTGCATCATACAGCTGTTTCGGCTTCCTAGGACTCTTCAGTGATGCTAAGGGCCAAAAGGTGGGAATCTAAAATTTCTAAACTAATGTAGAAGCAGAAGGGCCAGGTGCCTAAAACCCCTTTAATATATGAATTTAGAAGTGAAATTAAACTAGTTCTGTATAATTTCAAATCGTGTACTACGAACATGTGTATATTATGTACCGTCCCGAAGTAACACACATGAATCTTCAGCCAAAGGGACGGGCATGTATAGGCTTACATGTAGCAATACATTCGACATCCGCCATTTTGTCTCAAAAGAATGACATATAGTTGTACACATAATGAAATGGAACACTCGCAGGTGACTGTAAATGTTTGGTAATGCATACTTATTTCTCTAACATGACGCACACTAAAGTACACAGCCTTTCGTCTTTTTATGCTTGGTCGGTGTTGCTTGGGGATTGAAATGGGAAATTCAAATTCATCGAAAATTATGTTGGAACAAAAAGTAGGTGCTAAAACAATTTGGTTCATTTCATACAAACAAAAAACTAAAAAAACAAAAAAACTGAACAAAACAAAAACAACCACAAAACCAAAAGAAAACTCCAAAAAGTAATATTATATTAAACAGCATGCCGCCCCTCACAATAGATAACGTTAGTGATCAAGGTAAGGTCAGTATTGATATAAAACATTCTGAACAAGTATATGAAATTGGTAAACACTGAAGGTCTTTACCAATGGGGAAGGTTATAGAGTATGGCTTGACATGCTTGGATATTACTTCTTGAGAAACGTATAATTTTGAAATGATTTGAAGCTTCATGTTACTGTTAACGTAAGCATTCATGTGTATAAGATATTCAATGGGAAGCATTATTTATGCATTTAAGTTTTCGCCATTGTGATTTAGCTCTATAAATAAATTGTTAAAAGAATTAAGATAATGCTACCGCTAAAGCATATACACATGTATACCAGAAAAGGTTTAAAAGCATATTCATGTAAAGCTCGAATAATACATCTTGAAATGATAGCATAATAAGCCTTAGTGTCATTTTGATTACAACAACGTTGCTTTTTCCTGTCATAATGTTTACCAACGGACATATAAATACGTCTGCCTAAACACATTTTCTCTGAGTTATCAAAATCGTATCGATAACATTGCTGCTTAGTTGCTCATTTCTGCTTTGTTTTGTAAAATATTAGTATCACAATGTTATCTACTGACACCTGTTCTCTCACTAGGTACACACCGACACGTTCCCGGCTAATGTTTGTCTGTATACGAACGGGACCACGTCACCCATCACATCACGCTTCCCCTGTGATGACCCATTGACCTGTACCCGGGCTGTCCAGGGCGTGTTGTCGGCGGGATGGTACCAGAAACAGCTGAAGAGACGTAAAAATGTAGAGCGTGGTATTGGTACTGATGATTCTATAGATGGACATATCGTTTGGTCGTCAGAGGCTTTCACATACGCTACCACTATGTATGCTCTTGCCTGTCATTCTAATACTATTTCCTATGAGGACGCGTACAGAAGGACGTGATAATGTCAACGATGTCGAACATTGACTTTGTCGACGTTTAAAAGAGAATAATGTTAAAAAAAAGATATTGAGTATGCCGATGTCTACAAGAGAATATACCAATATTGACAATGTTGACGTTTACAAGAGATTATACAAACATTGACAATGCCGACGTTTAAAGGAGAATTTAACAACATTGACAATGCCGACGTTTACAAGAGAATATACCAACATTGACGATACCGACGTTTACAAGAGTACAAGTCAACATTGAATGTGTATATTGATTAAACAACAATGACTATGGCGACAGTCTAAAAAATGGCAAAGCTACATTGACTATTACGACGCCTGCGATTTTGAATGAACAACATTGACTATGGCGCCGTCTGACCTACGTAATTGAAACTTGTACTACATTCTGAAGGCGTAGCTATGGTTAACGTTGTTTTGTCATCATAACTATTACGCCGAAATTTTACCATAACAGTGTTGATTATTACAATGTATTAACGATGAACATGCCTGTTATTAGGACCACATACAAATGGCAATAAGACCTAAAGCAGCACATTCATTTTAAAGGCCCAGTATACGTAACATTCGGAAAAAATTGAAGCGAAAATCAAGCATAATAACTTATTATTTTTTATAGATTTAGTTAAGATTAACTGATATTAGCAATATTCAAGATAAATTCTTACGCGGTTACTGGTACAGTATCAGATGAAACTCGGTATTTGTAAACAAGACGCGTCCATTTTGAACTGTTTTCTTACTTCGGCTTGTTGTTGAAGTGGGCCCCACCTGAATTATTTTCAATTCTTTTGATTTTTCTGCCAAGAGTTTCTTGTAAGTTACCGCTCAGGTTTACTTCGATTTGGCTTATTTTTGCATGGTTATCAACTGGATTTTTTTTCAAATATTTTCACAATCAATAACATTTTCCTGAAGTTACGTATATTGGACCATTAACCTAAACCTAAAAGACCTAAAGCAGGACATTAATTTTAAGACAGCTAGATAAGGATTACACAACGCTTATGATATGGATATGATGCCGTCTGTTTGTACAATAAACGTGATATTGTAGTAAGGGTTATGAAAAGAATTTAATATAAAATATTGTAATCTACAAATGATTTTTTTATAATATGATAACTTCAAATGTGCATTTATGATGATAATTTGTTTTTCAATCTCATTGTTTATATTGTTTTCGAAAGTTATACTCAAAGACTCAAATTTAATTATCTACATGTTCACTGACTTAAATAATCCCAAGACTTTTAAATCGTGTTTTTTGTTCTTCTTGTTACAACCAAAAAGCTTGATTAAATTCAGGGCTACAGTATATAAGACTTAGATCAGTCAGACTAAGCTTACACAGAAGCATGTGCAATTAAGTATGGGCACAATTCAATTTATTTCAAAAGTTATTTGAACATCGTTTTACAAGGTACATAAAAAGTCCATCAATACTTTTGCCATTTTCCAGTAGGGAAACATATTCGTTTACTAGTGAAATCAGATCATTTGATTGCACTGACGTCTTTCTATGTAGATACATTATCATTGAGGAAAAAGTTATCGGTAGGAAAAGTTTAAAGCTTTTGAGTAATAAAGTATGGAGATTTGAGCAATTGAATCTCAGTGATGGTACTTAAGGTGAGTCAGATCATGTTTCTACTACTACTCTAAAAAACACTATTAGCAGAGAGTTCCTTTATGGACGTTAACATGAACTAACACAGCTCTGTATGTTGAAAATGATATATAAAGATATTCTCATCGCACCGATATCTCACACCATACCTGTATTTTTTCGAATTAAATCTCGCAAGGAGTTGATAAATTACTAGAGGAGTTCCGAAATCCATCAGGAGCGCTTTTTGAATGTTGTATTTGTATAAGATTACATCCACCCGGAAACCAGACAATGTTTATGTTACATTGTCAACATCATACGTACCAAAGTCTTACCAAATCGGGGAATGGTTTTGATGTTAAGTAATGACATCTCAGAGTGAACTGTAATGTTAAGCGATTATAACACGTAAAAGTCTAGTACACACCTTCTTTAGGCCCCAGAGGTACGTTGTTTACCTGGGATTATTCTCCCCTGCAGCCGAGGAATGAAACTTTTAATAACATAATTACCTGGGCCGGCTCAGGTGTAATGCCCGAGGGTATATTAGTGATGATGATATGCTGTTTGCTAAGTCTATTGTACGTTTGGTGAGTTAATATGTGGTTATGGTCGTAGTGTGTTGGGGGAAGGTTAAGTGTGTGTACAGACTGCAAGGAACACTGTTAGCGAAACGAGCTCACATTTAATACAAACCTACAATCGATCGCCTAGTCGCCTTCACGTTGCACATGAGACAACGCCCTTCGCCGTTGCAAAATGGAACACCGTTCTTTAAGGTCACATGTTACTTATTGATTTAAAAAGTATTTCTCTCAAAGATAAAAACAAAATGTCAAACATGAATTGATCGCTTTTTTGGCTCGGGTGGGAAAACACAGTTTACCCCTTTTTAAAGTCCTGTTTGAAATATGTGCAGTTGCATGAGTCACTCTAATGTAATATACATGAACTCCTCGATAAAAAATAAATCTACAGTTGAAGAGAGGAAATAATTAATGTTTGTTTTAAGATAAAGGAAAATGCTCTTGCTAAAACACAAACCCTTTTAACTTCTTATAAAGCTATAAAACTTAATATTTTAACATTTTCCAATTATCGTCAACGTTTTTTTTTTTTATTTGACAAACCTACCGTCAGTTAAAGGGTCTCCCGTGACATTTGTGACCTTTTAACGTGTTGACAACGTGGGTGTAGCTATTGATCCCCGTTGTTTGTAATTAGATACCGATGTATTCACACAAGTACCCGTGCCTTTGGTCAGGCAGTCGTGCGCATGCGCATGCTGGTGGAACGCCTTACCGACAGAAAATGAAGACCATGTCGGGAGCTGCACTGTTTCTTTGTATTTTACTTTATATAACGAAAATGACAGGTAAGTTACATAAAAATCTTTGCTTTATAACTAAGTTCAAAAATTTAAATTGTTTGTTTTTGTTTCTATGTTGACAGTATCACTAGTACAAAGTGTACTAGATCTGAAGGAAAACTTATATTAATCATTATCAATGCATTCTTACAGTAGATCTATTCCTTCAAAATACATGTAGACTTGTATTGGCATATATTCCCAAAAACGTTCTGCTCAATACAGATAATTCTTAGGCAAAGCTTTCGATGATGTAATAAAAACCTATCGTTCAAATTTTCAAACATTTTCTGCCATACGCTGATTTTCTTTTTTCTTTTCCATGTATCACTGGTGTCTACTTGCGTGATTTATTTGTTAACAAGATTGGAGCTATTCCATTTACTCTTACAAAATACGGCTAAGATATTATATTTCCCACGGTATGAGACCATTATAAATTGTCATAGTATTATAAACTTTCAAGTTATTTATAAATTTACTCTAAATCATTGCTAAAGAAACATTAGATATTGTCTAATATCAATACCACGGAGACGTATTTTCCCCTATCGTTAACCAATTAAATCATTGTCATATTAACCAATCATATAAACTTACGAAGATCTAGTTAATAAAGATATTAGGATTGTTTGCAATACTGTTTACATTTTAAACCTGATTAAATATATAAATCGCTATATATTGTTTGTGTGTTTTAATGGGTATTCATTTTTGACTATTTTCATAATTGGTGAATAAAGAAGTGTGATATGTTTCATTATATGTATACAGCCTTTGGTCGGCTGTGTTGTATTTCGCCTAAGTCTTGTAATGAATGTAGCAGCTAAGTTTGGTGTTACGTAAGATCATAGCTTGGTAGTATAACATTCACTTAAGCCCAATCTGCAGGAAGTTTAACAATTTACGTAAAATCTAGTGCAGTGAAAACATTTACTTTGGCTTCTTGCATCAACTCCCTAACTTTTCACACAGCTCTTTGATGATTGTACACAAAAAGGTGGTGGCTGATTGCTGGTGATGAACCTTTAGGATTTCCGGTTTCCATTATCTTATCTTATCTTATCTTATCTTATCTTATCTTGTCTTATCTGATGCAGCTTATATATATGGCTGGTCTAGCAATCATATAAACATTAAAATACCGGTTTCAGAATAGTAATCTGTCGCATTCAATAGATGTTGATTTTGTTGAAATTGATACAAAGTCGTAATCTGCTGTTTTCTGTGTGTTTCGGAAAATTATACATGTTTAAAATTATACATCTTTTCTGTGATCTTTAATACCACGATGAGCCTTCCGTGGACGAATCGAAGTGGCGGTCGGTTTGTTTGCCTTTCTGCTTCTGAAGATACACTGTCGATCAATCCAAAATGACTGACCGTACCTTTGTCGCTAGAATTAATTGTGGTAACTTCACATGGAAATCAACATATAGTTATGTAGCCTTTATCAGTCGAAGCCAGTGTTTATGATTGTTAATGATATGAACGTGTTTAAAGTATCTTTTCAAATGGCCAGCACTTAAAACTATGTGTACATATTTTTATTTATAATTTTTACCAATCTAGGTTTTCTCAGAACTAGGTCCCCCAGGTTAAAGTCTTTCATTATGAACATTAGGAAATAATCAATTTTGAATATAATATAAAAACAAAATTTATCAAAATGTGAAAAATGAATTTGTATTTTCTTTCCAGATTCATTACAATGTTATGCGTGCGCAGACTCGGGGCGATGTGACACGTCTCTGAACGCCTTGATACACGACAGAGATAAGGGCGGTTACTATAGCAGGAATTGTTTAGCTCGAAACCAGCATTATTGTATGATAGAGAGTATCAAAAAGGAAGGTAAGTGTTACAGCATTATTGTATGATAGAGAGTATCAAAAAGGAAGGTAAGAGTTGCAAAGTGTTACACATTTAGGAATATTTAGTCAATATATGGTACTGATAATTCACAAAACAGTTCCAAGTTTTTATTGGTGTAGCCTCGGAATCCGGACTTTCATTACATATTCAAGTGTTGAAGAGAAGATATTTGTCGAGTGTAAAATTACTTTGATTTCAATGTTTATAATTCAGATGATCATTTTTCCCTATCGTTTAACACTGGTTATGGTAACGGCTTCATAATATACAGATAAACATGAATGTAATCAATAAAATTATCACAGAATATCAAAGCGTCAGTATATGATTTTAAGTTATGTTTCTGCATGAAAGCTATATTCAGCTGGACAGCTGGTATATATAATAATAACCAGTATACTGTAAAAGTGGAATCGTTCGCGGAATGGAAATTTTCGCTTATTTTGCTTAAATCAAATCTCCCCGAATATATCCAAACACGAACATATTTAACACCACTGAGTGTCTAATAGTAGTATAGGTACACATGTACAAAGCAGCATGACTGACAACGCGAAAATTACACCGCGAACAGTTTGGAGGCTGGCTAAGAGAAAAATTCCACTCGCAAAAATATTGTCTTTTACAGTATTTGTCTTGATTATTATTTTTTTTATTTCTTCCAGACAAAGATGTCAGCTTCATACGGGACTGTAGTGATGGACACACATTTTCTTACAACGACATTCCCCGTCTAAAGACGGTTTTACCTAACAACCAATCAACGTGCGCCTACTATCAGGCCTATGTGATCTGCATCTCCCTGTGTCGTACTGACTTCTGTAACGGACCACAGGAGGGGGTATCACGTGCCAGCAGTGTGAACACGTGGTCGGTGACGTTTATACTTCTACTTTGTTGGATTATTACTTAACCAGTCGAAAGATACATCATACAATTATGCAATCTGAGTGTCACGTGAACTGATTCGACAAGTCGTCAAACAGTAAACGATATTTTAAAGTGATATTTCGCTACATGTTGGATATTGTGGACCTGTATCCTGGATTTATACTAAGCCTTACGATAATTACATGATCTTGTAAGAAACCTGTGATTGAGTGAACGACTACAGATGCTTCTGCTTACCCAATGGCATACGAGGAGATACTCTTTGATTGATTTTGTTGGAAATATTTAAAAGCTTTTTATCTGTATTGTTTAAGTTACTTTTCTAAACTGTTTGTTCATGTTGGAATGTATGATTTACGTAAAGGTTCTAATGACCAGTGATATGTATGTACACACATGTGTAAAACGTGTACGGGTTATCCAGGAAACACAAAAAATCGATGTCGATTTCGGATCCACTTAAAAAATAAATTAGAGAATACCGAAGCGTTAAAAACATAATCCGAAAATCGATTAAATCTCGGGGCAAAATATGAACAAAGGAAAGATTTACATGGAGACCCTTGTAAAAGTACAAGAGAATAAGACCAGGTGTTCTGGAAGAGAAAACATCTATTGAATGTGTAACAAGAATGTTTCCACACACACATATACGACAAGTTTAAGTCATCATTGATATCACATTGATATTATTTAGATATAATATTATGCTTATGTTATGATAAGATTTTTGTAATGTTCCTGTTGTTGTCTAAAAGTGTTCGTCGTACGCATAAATGCTGTTCTATATAACATTACACGTTGTGTAAACATGTACATAGTGTTCAAATATCTTGTCTGTTTGTATTCGTTATTTTGTATATTGCTGTATAAACGACAATCGATGCTTGCCTTTTATATTGAGATATACATAAATGTTAATAATATAATATGACATTTTTCTTGTTCCATTTTTATAAGATTTGCTTTTTTAAACATAATTCCTTTGTAATTGATAAATGATTAATTAAGCGTAAAGAAATGTAAATCTAAATTGTATTGTCATTACTGTAAAAAAAAATATCACGATTTTTTCTTCCTTCTCAATTATTGGTTCCTTGTGTAAATATATATATTTAATCAAAATGCCTGTGTATAGAATATAATACTGTTTAAACCTCGGAGAGAGGAACTTCCTACAGGAGTCGCCTCCCCTTAGACACTGAGACGTATATTCACTGGAGCTGAGGCGATATCGTTTGCTGGAATCTGTATATTATGATAATCGACTTTCCGTTCACGCTCTTTCCATTTTGGGCTTATTATTGCAGTAAATAAGACCTTTATTCTTACTACTAGGCCATTTAGGTTCAACTGGACTAGTGATTTTCAGATATTATGCATAGCGATATAGCAATAGTAATATACCGAAAGTCCATGCAATATTGAATTACAAGGTAAAGGGAGACAAAAAACAAATAAAATTATTAGATCTGATATACGACTCTTGCATATTCGTAAAACTGTTATATACTTGTCTTTAAGCTAGTATGTGATTAAAAGTAAGCAACAGAATTATTCAATAGGATAGAAGTTTATGATAAAACCCGCATTCTCTAATAATTATTTGTCGACTTATTATTGATAAAGACAGATAAAAAGTATCTCAGAATGACCTTTATCTCTCTTTATCTAGATGCTATTAGTCAAGAAGCGCTGAGTTCCGAATTTTAATTTATGTTCGCATTTCTCTGTTATAGAAATAACATATTTTGTGAGTTTTACTTGTTCCTGTTGTAATACTGCTGTCAATTTGTTAATAGATACCAGTGTCAGTTACCACGGTAAGGAATCTCAAAGGTTAAAAGATCAACAATTTTTATATGAAAAAGATAAAAAAAAAAAAAAAACAAACAAAGAAACAAAAAACAAAGAAAACAGAAATTGCGAAGCGTAAACAAAACCATAATCCAAATTCATAATCGATTAGAGGCAAAATATTGTAAATAACTGCGAAAAAGAGAAGGTTTGAATATATTCCATACCTAACCTGAAAGGGTTGATACCTGGTTGTTTAAAATTCCAAATATCTCAAGTTTTGAGACTTGTACTTAAGAACCAATGAATCAAAATCATGCCTCACCCATATTTCAAAGTAGAAGTTTACACCAATTTGTCAGCTCTATAAAAAAGCAAGGAATATCTAAGCGTCAACAAAACCACAATCCAAACTAAAATCTATTAAAACTAGGAGTAATTAAGACCAGGTGTTCCGGGGGAGAAAGCGTCGACTGCTACACTACATGTAAACTATCTACGGTACAATCCGAGTAGCCCATATAGAAATGTTTTCACCTTGCGGTATTCCGTGTTTGTGTGGTCATTATGGTATTGAAGGCCGTGATAGATAACTAAGTTACGTTAACTTTCTAACATGTCGTTGATTCGTGCTATGTGTTGTGTCATTGCTTCAAAATTTGTCCAAACGGTTTCTAAAACTGGCTAAGTTTGGTGCTTGAATATATATTTAGTATAGTTCCAACTGCCAACAATTTCTCTAGACTGCGCCGTTCTCTCTTTCTTTCCTTACAGAGGTCCGTTTGATGCTGTTGCCTCCTCACAAGAGTTTGCAAACGTCAATCACCTTTTCTTGTCTACATGGTAGACGGGAGCTTAAATGGACGCAATCGTTCTTCGTACGAAATATCATTCATTCCTGGTAGTAATTTCGTAGGTCGCCGTTGAACGCTTTTAGCAGATCAATGTCATGTTGTTTGTATGGTTTCTTATTTCTATATGCATGCTCCATACTCTAAATTGAGTTCCGTATGACTGCTCCATTTATAAAGGCTTATAAAGTCAGCAGACGATTTGTTATTCAAGTATGTGTATGCTCATCTGATGGCACCAAGTATTCGGTTAGCTTATTATCGACAATTATTCCAAGTTCTTTCTCTTCCCGTTTCCTCTGATAAAAATACTTTGACCGTTACGCTTTGTTTCACTACTGCATCGAAGTTTATTTAGCCGTTTTCTAGCTAGATTTATCTGCGATGCACTTATCATTGGAAGAACCAGGTTGTATACTAGTATTTACTGCTTATTTTTCAAATGATGCTGGCAAAGTGTCATCGAAGCGTTATTAAAGGCTAAGCATAGGTCCTTAAGTCACCTATGTACATGCACACTACACTGCTCATTAGTTTTTCCAGTCGTAGCTGCTATTATATACGATGACTGTTGCACTAATAGTCGAAACAGTACGGATTCGATTACATGAATTGACTGTGTGACATCAATTGTACTAAACAGGGACCTGTTTCTAGATATTGTAGTTTGTACTGTCATTAAAACACATAACATAACACCAATACATGTGTAAGTGTATTAACGTCACAGTAGCAAATCTGAGTAATAACATAAATTAAAATTAAATACCTAAACGTGATGCCAATGCATATGTAAGTGTATAAAGTTTTCTTGCACACCCAATGTTTCAAGTGAACACAATAGTCATAAGCAATTAAAAATAAACTAAATTGTATTCATCATAATGAAATTCATGTGAAAAATCACATGAATACCACATGATTGAATAAGTATGTAAGGAAAAAAAAAGAAAATGCACGTTTCATGTGAAATTTCATTTTTTTTCCACATTTTACCACACGAAGGCAAATTGCATGTGTATAAATATAATGATCCTCTTCAGACGTGCTTTTGTAGTTCATTATTATCTATACTATACTGTTTAAATTATTCTAGACAAATATGTGGTTAAAATGCATATATGTAATATCGATTACACAACAAAACTAAAACAACAGTAAATCAAAAAATATGTTTTATTTGGCTAATTCATAAACCAACATCGCTTTTCCCCAACAATGGGACAAATACAAGTAATATAGTACACAGTACATGTAAGAAAACAAATAAATCCATAATTTTGTATACATAGCTAATAAGCATTTCATTAATGACATTATCACAAGTACGCACCACATGATGACGTCGTACGCAAAAATACAAAATATGAAGAAAGCAATGTTACCGTTTTTGTAGAGCTACAACGTCTACTGTTTGATTTGTACATGAACAAAGCAGAAACCACATATTTAAAAATAACAGAAGATATTGTAGATTTTAGGTAAATTTGAGAGTAAAATTTATTAAATCATAAAAAAGAGAAGATGGAATACAATGGGTATCGATGGACAGCTAAAGAAATGTATACATGCAAGTTAAGACTATAACGAGAATTATGATTGTGATATTGGGACTCAAAGGGGAATATGCTGTCACATTAAAAGCTGTGGGAAAATAGTGAAGATAAGTAGACTGTTTTATTGTGAATAGCATAATGTGCTCAGCCGGTCACTGAGTTTCTGAGAGATGGGGATGGTCGTACATTATATTAAATTTTAAGATCCAGACATATACTAATCGCATAGGATCCAAAGGAATATATACTATTCGCATAAGTTTCATAGGAATATATATACTATTCGCATAGAATCCAAATGAATATATACTAATCGCATAATATGCAAAGTAATTGTAATCGTATGAGGACTATCCGCATACACGTTCTTGTTTGCCTTTCCTTGTTGCTGGGGATGGTGATCACATAGAAAATAAAACATTTCATTGGACCTTACAGTGGATTCAGTGATTGGCAAGCAAGGGAACACAGTGCGATTTGCTACGAGGCAAGATAGTCATAACAGTGAAATAAAATCTACGTTATAAGATATAAACTATGCGACTAACAAATGACTGATTATATATTAAATGAAAAATGTTGATTTTTTATGATGGAATGTGAGACTAATTATAATAGACTAACACATAATGATATATACATAAAAGAAATAAACCCAATAACAGTTTATGTATTCAGAAAATGTGCATCAAACACAACTCTCTAAAGGCCCAATATACGTAACTTCAGGAATTTTTTCGTGATTCTGAAAAATTCTGAAAAAAAAATCCAGTTGATAACCATGCACAAATAAGTCTAAAACGAAGTAATCCTGAGCGGTAATTAACAAGAAACTCTTGACAAAAAAATCCAAAGAATTGAAAATAATTCAGGTGGGGCCAACTTCAATAACAAACCGAATGTAGAAGACAGTTCGAAATGGACTCATGTTTACAAATACCATGTTTCAATTGCTGCTGTAGGCCTACCGTTAACCGCGCAAGAATTCATCGTGAATATTGCTGATATCAGTTAATCTTAACTAAATCTATTAACATAATCAGTTATTTGGCTTGATTTTCGATTCAAGTTTTGCCGAAAGTTACGTATATTGGGCCTTTAAGCAAACATATAATTTTTTTCATTAATTGCAAATAACCGAAAGCCTCTGTCGAATAATGCGTTTATATATTTTTTTAATGTTACACTTTTTAAATATGCAACTCTTATTAATAGAATTCATCTTAATTTGAAATATATTAATGCTCTATATCTATCCAAAACTATAATCACAGTTTTGACCAGTAAGTATGTTCTATTAAAATGTAACAAAAATCTTCTGACAACTTTGTAGTAATAGTTTTATTAATAATGAAATGATTAATCTATCATTAGAAAATGAATACAAACTGAAGTAATTTTAATTGGTTAATATGATATTCACGTGATCCTGTCCATTAGGTTGACTACAGCACCCGACAGAAAACGTATATCTGAGTGATAAGCATACATTTCTGTAAATAATATTTCTAACGACATCATATTTACAAATAGTTATATTTCAGGTAAACGATGCATGATAACGCCTATCAGGAAACCGTTAAATATCACGTGATATCAAACCGCCGAGACTTCGGGATAAGCGACACATCTATAATGAAATGACAGGTTATTACGTCTAGTTTCCATGACAACGTCAGGCATATGCCAACCGCACGAGAAGATATGAACTGGTCTTGTCAGGGTTTGGGATTATTACTGTGTAATATCCCTTAATTAGGGCAGATAACGTGGGGCTGTAAATACCAGTTACGAATGGAATCTACCCCGGACATGATACCTCCATATATTCTGCATTACACTACTTATTAATACAGCAGGATTGAATGCATTGATAATATTTAATTGTTTATCATACAGGTAGCTGTTCATCTCATTCACACCCGAGGCCATAGTTTATCTCCTCCAATTCAAATGTCCCCCAATAACAATGGATAAGAAACATTAGGGATGGACGAGTTTAACCAGTTTGCATTTGTGTTTCAGAGTATTGACAAGCCAGCTGTCTATTCTGATTAAGGAACTAGAGAAATATCTGAATCGTTTGTGCCTTAGTCTCCACTATTGAGAGCTTCTTTCCTGTTTCTGATGTAAAATGTTGTCCACGCGAATGATTTAAGTTGCAATTGTAGGTATTTTTTTGCATTCAACTGAACAACATCTACATTAAAATATACTACTTTATTTTACAAATGAATAATCCAGTCAATCTTTGCCAACTGAAGGTTCCTTGCATATACTGAAATTTTGCATTCGCTTGAAATTTGAAAATCGTTATAATAGTAAAATTGTTTGTCCGAGGTTTCCGAAATCTACACTCCAGAGTTAAACTGAATCAGAAAAAATGAAACTGTATATAAAAGGGATAATGTCACTGAAATTGAATCAAATACTGATGAATAAGTGTTGTTTTCCATAATATACTAAATATTGCAGTTCCCAAATGTAATAGTACATGTATGCACCGATGTATGAAAAACTAGTCATTATGATATACCAGTCCCTCACTGTGTATACCCATGATCCAGTCCTTTGTTATAACAATATTTAAAATTCCATGATTTTATCGTTCCCTCGGACACAACTATAACCAGTCTGTGGATTGTATACTCATTATTCACAGCCCTTCCTTGTCTCTGCTGTTCTAAATCCTCGTCATTGCTTACATTGACATCTTAATTGAGCACATGTCGATATCCAAGGGCTTACAAAATGTCACGTGACAAAGATGAAAACGCATTGATAATCTATTAAAAAAACAGTAACAGACATACGATTTACTTCAGAACATTACTTATTACAAAATCGACATTTAAATTCATGATAAAAATATTCATTTCACACAATAAGATTCATTACTTGATCCCAAAAGCTATATGTTTTTAAAACGTGCGATAAAGTATACACATGTCCATTCAATCCTTTTATCCTCTGATTCACTCACTTGCGAAAGTCAATTTTTATCAGTTCCTCAGTGATGACGCGTAATATCCCCGCCCATGGCATCTTTCATGCCAAACACAACTTTATAAGTTCACTATCAAACTGTGATACAGTTTCGTTTTCTCTCACACTGGTATAATAGTGTCCCGCCTGTGGAACAAAACATTTATTCTCAATTAAACATGAAACTGAAACGTAAACAAAACATTCACCTTGATAGCATATTTCACATTGCACTGGATTTGTTTATGTTGCAATATAAGTTGTTTTGAAATAGAGACGCTTGATTGTAACTGAACTTGGAAACAATTGCTTGTCTTGAACGACGTTTTCAACTATTTATTTGATAGTGAATTCATCTTGATTATTATCCATTACTGCGTTTACGATCCCATATCTTGTCATGGATTTTATAACTATATCCATTGTCCAGGTAAAAAAGCGTCATATGATTTCTGTCACAGCACTGAATAAATTCACACAATTTTGGTGATATATGTTTTTTTCTGAACGTTTTTGGTGTGTGCTGGGTGTCAGCACAACATCCACACTCTGGTCACGAGTTCTTCTAGGATCTTTGATCCACTATATCAGATGAATGAAACGTTGAACACAATAGAATGGTCGCCTTTCTGATATATTATCATTTGACGTGATCCACTACAGAGAGTGTCACGTGATCATGAACTGGCCTGTATTGGGAAGGACATGGCTCGATTATACGGAACAACCACGTGCACGTGACCTGCCTCGTCTATGACCGGCGCACTTGGACTAGGCCTATCTCTATAAATAGCACCGGCATCTTGGGGCTGCAGGTCGACGTCTTTGCCACACATATTCTCCTCTTTAGACGGTGACGACTCCAGGTTGAGAAGTTTATCTTTTGTTTCATTGTTTTCCTGCTTGTTTTGGTTTCCATGTTGCCTGTGTTTACCACAGCTAGAACACGGAAATAGAGTGGATAAGATTCCGTTGCTGTATGTCGAATTCGGCTTCCGCTTCTTCACAACCCCATTTTCTAGTTGTGCCTCTGCGTCAATCACCACTTCCGGGTAGCCTGCGCAAGGAGAGCCAACTATTTAGAATGAATATCATGAATAATTAATACATGATTTTTCTCCCCTCTCAATTCATATTTCACATCAACTCGTTCACCCCTGATTTTTTATAAAGAAGTAATTCAACCTATAAAGGTAAATGAGTTAAATACTCATATATATATAAGAAATTATTGCGAATGTTTCAGAACTAAATTAATAAACAGTAAATCGGAATAAAATTGTTTTGAGTATTGTCACGCTTTAATGTGGTCCAGTCATATTTGAAAATGAATGAAGGTATATTCTTTAACACAAGTATGTATGTATAAGTATATAAAATTACAAATACATTTTTAACAAAAAGCTGTAAAATGTTTAGCTTTTGAGAAATGCTAGGTACCTTCTCGGAACTTGTTGCAGATCTCGTACACAATATCTTCTCGTCTACACTGTTTCAGACATCTAAACAGGAACTTCACAGACTCAGCTGTCTCCCCCATGTACTCCCTCCAGTCCTGAAGGTAACCATTCACAGCAAACTTGCATTCCTTGTCTAAAAAAAAACAAATATAGTGTGAAGATTAGTATAACCACTTTTTATAAGATAACGCAAACAAATTAAAAACGATTATAAATCCCGACAAACAAACTCTAGTGTGTCCGCCGTACTCTGTTGTCTATTATTATATAAGTGCTACAACTGTATATAACCGTTGTTTGTTGTTGTATACGTGTTTTAAATCGGTGTTATAAATGTATGTCATATATATCCAGCCTAACATGTTGCTATCATGTAGGTTAATTACTAATAACAAACATTTCCTTAATATCAATCAACATGCATATAATAACTTTCCTTAGATATATTAGTAGTTAACACATTTCAGAGAAAATTTGGATGATATTTTAACCTTTAAAAATACGAAACGATAATACAGAAAAATCTACTTAAGATACGTGACTTGGATATTCTTACACAACGTGAAAATGAGTGAATGTTTTATAAGAGAACGTGAGTATAGAGTAAAGAGCCCGTACCTTTGTATTTATCGACAATGACTTCGTACATGGCAGGCTGGTAGTGGGTCCTAAACAGTTCCTGGGCCAGCGACCATTTCTGGCGATCTATCCTGTCCTCAATCTCCCGAAACGACGCACTCAGCACTGGTCAAAATAAGACAGGACGAGGTGATTATTGGTTCAGTGACAGTTACAAAAGGAACCCAACTTCGTTAGGGGGGCTTAATATGGTAGAACGAGGGGAACACAGCTCCCTTAAACATTTAAACATCATCCACGTCATTATCAACATATATTTCATTATTTTCACTCTCCAGAATTGAAGATGTAATTTTGATGAGTGTGTTGCTAAGCTTACGATTTTGTGAGTTGTGGCATTAACTGTTAGAGTTAACGTTCACATTTTTTTTATTACACCTATTAGATAATAAACTGCAGTCAGATTGTTTTATATATATATCGACGAACTACATGTATCATTTTCTGTCGTAACTGTACCATGTTTATTTTTATTTACATGTGCGAACTATCATATATATATTAAAAAAACATTTGCTATAAAACTATGAAATACTATTCTGTTTCCGAAAAAAACAAATTTCACATCTTGTTTGTGAAGATATACTTCAGTAAATAAAATCTTAAGTTACGTATGTGGAGCTATAATAAACCGATCACGCTAGGGGCAAAAGCATTCCAGGGGTGACAGCCTTATAATTATGTACGAATCACTGAATATAAAATCTCAAGTAGCCTGCGATTTACCTACATAAACTCCTGATGATGTCTGACACGAAAGCTTACAGTGACTTTTACTTCACTGACCCTCTATCATTAGTCACGCCGATAGTGTTAGGGTATATAGTTTACTCGTTCTAGTGTCCACCTTACTACTCTAGTGTCACAGCCTCATATCACGTGACCACCACTAGGACAGGTAAGATAGACACCTGTTTAGCAGCGTCGTCTTATACAGACATTGACATACATACATACGCCCCTTCAATGTACAACTTTCTTGTTAATTTTTTTCCCCAAGCATCAAACATTTCCGGTTTATATCGAAAAACGTTCGTTATTGGAATCAGCACAGCATTATATGATACAGACATTTTTAAACAAAAATCACACATTTGATTTTCTACCTCCAAACAAAAAGATAGTCGCCGTGACGTGTCGTGACTTACAGACATAGATATGTTCCTGTTTTATGGCTGGGTAAGTAATCTTTACAAACTTGAAAATTTGAAACTTTATTTAGTGTTATGACGTTGATATCATTATGACAGTCACGGATATGTATCTTATTTCACCAACCGTACATCATAAATCAAACATGCGTCGCTGATTTTCAAGTTATATAATTTTGACAAAAAAAATGTTCAAGGTTTCAACAGGGTACAGCAGTGTTTTATATCGCGAATTTACCTCTTTAGACATATTCAGTTATACATGATGTCGCGAACGATGATCTAGAAATGACTTTAAATTCGCAAATGAAAAGAACTCCGGTAGCCGAAATTTCAGTATAGGGCGCCATTGTGTTCATGAACCTTCTACAAATTATCGTTCAACCTCCTCACACCTTATTGATCAAGTTAAATCATTCTTACACGGACAATATCTTTCCTCATTTACACAACTATCGAAACCATTAAATAAACCATCAGGACCTGTTGGTTTCATAATATAGTAACTTTTTTTTTCAATTACATATAATGTAGCAGCCGCCGCGTGCCAATTATTGCTGCTTACATCCATTACAAGTCAACAAACAGGGCCTACCTTTTTTACAATACGCTTCTTCCTCGTCCGACTTTTCAATAATTCGTTCCATTAACTTTTTAAATTGGTCTTCAGTCAGCGGGTCCTCTACGTTACGTGACTGTCGTCGGCGGCGGAGACAGATGAAGATGAAGATGATGAAGAAAACGACAACGACGGATCCGACAATCAGGCCAATGACTGCCCCAGTAGTGAGGAAACCCTGGTCACTTCCCATAGCATTATCAGCAGTCGCATTTTCACATTTAGACACATCTGAAAGAAAAGGGTAGTGGTACCACATGATGAATATTTATCTTTATTTAGAGACATGTTTTCGTTTACAAAATTATTCTGACCTACACAACAATGTAAATGTAAACAAAGAGAATACCGAAGCGTCAACAAAACCATAATCCGAACTTAAAATCTGTTGAACTAGGGGCAAAATATGAACAAAAGGGAAAGATTTACATTGAGACCCTTGTAAACGTACAAGAGAATAAGACCAGGTGTTCCGGAAGAATAAGCGACACCCACCACGTAAATAACACACAAAATGTTACGGCGTGTTTCATTGTTTGTAGGTGCATATCCTCCTTTAAAGGTCATTCCAAATATAATCAAAGGTTTTTAATAAAAATAGGATTGTGTTATAATACAATTAATGATTTGGAAAACAAATTTGCTGTTTGAGACTACAAGAATAATTAAAGCTTTTTAAAACAAAATACACATGAAATATGAAACTAGTTCCATTGTCTTAAGTGTTAACGCATTACATCCTCTTCATAAAGGTATTTATCAAATGAAACCAACTCGCGCGCACGTGTCTGCAACATGCAATCACTTCAAATAAATCGTTTCCATCTCACAAAACATTGCATGGAAACCCTTCATTATCTATGTACATTTCTCACCAACATCCGCAGCGGCTTCTCCGGATTTCAATACCTTCGTTTCAACTGACAGTTGTCAAAACCACTCATTGGTTTAAAACACAAGGGTTGGCATAGCAACCAAGTACAGACCGGAGTAAATTACCCACGAAACTTTTAAGTAACGATGAAGAAAACCCATCTTCTTAAACTCTCAAAGCTAAAAAGATTGATTATTTTCGCTTCAAATTGTATCTCTTCGCTTTCATCGTTCTTGTTGAATTCGAGGGCCTTGGGAATATACACGGCTCAATTAAAGACGGGAAGGGGAAGAACAAGAATGCTGCTAAGTGGATGGTTGCTACAACTCTGGTTTTAACATTTACCAGATGCGAGGACGGTGGAGGTGGTGAAATCACTCTCTCTTATTCACGTTTCTACATAACCTTTCAACCGTTTCAAACAAAGATCTTAATCATTCGATGTTTCCTTCTAATTTTCAAGAGAGGAAACTTAGTTTCACACACGTACAACATCGACAATAATTTTACTTATGAAATGAATGTGTTTTCAACTATGCAAAGTAACGCTTACATTCCTTTTTCTGAAAACAATTTTCATTTCTGTTCATTAAGGTTATTTATCTAAATTGCCGTCCATATTCAAATAATTAATTTCCCATTGATTGTATGCAGAATGCAGCTTTCTGATAGGTTGATATTTTCTTTTCATACCTTTATGAAAAACAAAATCCGAAAATGGCGCGAAAATGTGACGTCACAATACGGCAATTGACGTTGCGTGTTGATTTGTAAAAAAAAATCGTTGTAAGATCAGTCAAATTGTACATAAACATGTTTCAAAAATTAATTATAAGCTTTGATGTCAATTACGCGGATTCATAGAGTTTGCAAACAATTTTTGTTCATACCCCAATGAAACTAAAACAGTCATCAATGCTTAAAACAAAAAATGATTCTTAATTCTAAACATATATATTCTACATTGAAACCTAGTTCCTCGAACTTTTTGTTATATTCGACAATTTATTTATTTTGTTATATTTCGCTATGTACGATTTCTGTTCATACATAAAACTTTTAAATAGTATAATATTGATAAGTAGACCTAACACTACCGGAGCCCATCGCCTTTATCCCTACACCTAGCGCCACTTAAGCTGTCTAATTGGAATAAACGACATTGATCAGTGCCTCGTCCCGATATCTCTCACTTTAATGACATGCATCCCCAGTTCAGTTGATATAATTACACTGATCTATAGTTAGTCGATATTTCGAGTGAGATATATCTCAACTTATTACGCATGCTTTAAACTTTCAAACATTCAAACATACAAGATTTACTGGCAAGTGTAACGTATCAATTAACATCCGACACCCTGTTGACACTGAGATAACACAAGTTTGATGACTTAAATACTTTGTAAGGATGGGCCGTTTTTCATTTACGTGCAACGCGTGTACTTCCCCTTAAATTCCATATGTAGGTTTTTACCAAAAATGAAAAATGTTCATAAAGTCAAAAAGACTTCGTCTTTTAACGTGAAAGGCATGTAGCTCCTCTAAAAGACATGTGTAGAATTTTACCAAAACAGATTAATCTGATATACCAAAAATGATATCTAACTAACTGTATTCATTTGAACTGGTAAAAACAGTTTCAGACAAACGTTTTGGAGGACTGGCTTCATTCATTAAGATGTTTCCTGCACACAAGCCGCAGTGCAGCTCTACCTGTCTTAAGATTTTTGTTTGACTTTGAATAGGTGTGATCACCTGTAGATAGTGTCAGTCACGTGATTCTTACCTTTCACTCTACTGATGCCGCACACGTTGTCGAATGTACCATTGCTCTTTGTTTTAGTACAGCGGCTGTCCTTCTCACAACTACAAAACAACAAACAAACATACAGTCAGCATACAAACAATTATACGATCAGAGTTCCATACAAACAAATATATACGGCCATAATTGCATAACAACTAATGCAGTCAGAGTTGCTTACAAAATCAATGAATATAGGTCAGAATACAGAATCTAGGCAAAACGAGGAAATCCCAAGAAAAAGGAAAACGCACATCCTTATAATCGCCTTCTTTATATTTCAAATGAACAATTTATGCAGTAGTTGTCATCGTGAAATTATGTAACAACACATAATACCGCAACTGAAAGGAACAATGACATACCGGGTTATAATGCATACTATTTCAGAACACGTGCTGATGTTAAACATGTTTCTGTTTGGTCTTGAATGTTTTAAGTTGTATAATATATGAACACTTACGAATTTTCAACTTTTACATGCATGGTACCGAAGCTTTTAAGATATACAGATGGAAACCTGGTTCACGTATACCTGCCGAATTTCCAAAATACTTTCCAGACAAATATATCTTTGCATTATCGTGAAAGCTGATAAACGTTTGCGTTTGGTATCGGTGACAACTGTCCACAGATGTTATGATAATGTTATCAAACTAGACTATATATAACTTATAAAACCTGAATGAAAGAAGCGTTGGTGATATCAAACAGATCGACCAAGTATGTAGACAGACGATAAGGGGGACGAGAAAAAAGGAAAAGTAAGTTGGTCTGTCAGAGAGTGATAGCATATGTCATCATATGTGACATAGGAGTTAAGTGATACTGCAGACTGGGAAGTATACCACTGACGGGAAAGGTTGAGGTAACTGTTAGCCACAGGTACATGTGTTGTACAGGTAATACACAGGTAAGATACTGGTAACACACAGGTAAGATAATGTAATAGACAGGTGTAGCATTCAAATGAACCCAACAAAAGACATATCCTGTATCTACATGATAACAGGATAAAACTCCACATTTGTTGACATGAAGACAGAGGGACAATAACATGTGTTCGTAGTATGTCTGATAGAGAGATAGACCAGCAACTCGCTGTAAAGATGGATAAAGAAGCAGATAGGGAGATAGGCGAATCGTGCAAACTGACAAAGAAGCTAAAAAGATCAGAACCACGCCGCTATTTATAGAAAGTGGCGAGTATCTCACTGTTGGTGCCGACAGGCTGGCTTGGTTTTGCCTCGTGTATCAAATGTTTGTGATAAAGTAATTAAGTGGAAGTGGAAAGCTGTGAAAAGGCAGGTGTGACGTAGATACGGTAACCTACGGCTACACGGTGTGATCAACTTATGTTGTGTTAATTAAGACTCTGGATGGTGAAGGTTATTGGTGAAACTATGACATGTCTCTTGATTGTATTAAATCATGTGTAAAGATGACGTAACACATAAATGTGATGCACCTTTTAAATTTAGTAATAGATACAATATGCCGAAAAAATGAATTAAACTGCACCATACAGCTGTTTCGTCCTCCTAGGACTCTTCAGTGATGCTATGGGCCAAAAGTTCTAAACTAATGTAAAAGCAGAAGGGTCAGGTGCGTAAAACCCCTTTAATTTATGAATTTAGAAGTAAAATAAAACTAGTTTGTAAACCATTGTACAACTAATTGTAAACCATGTATTATATTATTGTCGTGTACGGCATGTCTTTGGATTGAATAAGACTTTGTGCGAGTATTATATCATGTGAAAAAATATGCATTGTAAACGCATGATGTCTGGGGTAAAACAATGGATTGTGTTGTTGTTTAAAACCTTAAAAATGTAAATTTCTAGAATGTATTATTTTCTGAAAGAGTAATAGTTCTTGTGTGAAATCATGGAGTGTGTTGTTGCTTAAAGCTTTTGTATAGTTCTTGATTGTAATATATTCTGAAATAGTATTTGTTCTTGTGTGAAATCATACGTTGTATCGGTGTTGTGAAAGCATGGCATGTCTCTGGGTTGCATTAGATTTCGTAAGAGTAAAGTTATGGTGTGGCTTTGACCGTACTAGATCATGTGTGAAACAATGGATTGTATCAGTGTTATGTGAAGATATCGCATGCATTTTGATTGCTCAGGACTTGTTTGAAATCGTTGTTATATTGGTGTTTTGTGACGCAAGTTTATGTCTCTGAATACACCAGCCTTTGCGTGAATATAAGACATATCCAGGTGTTGCGTGGAGCAAGGGGATGACTCAAGATTGTCAATGTTTCATGTAAAACAATGGGTTATATCGGTGTTAATTGAAGCACTGTTGATATTCAGGTCTTGTGTGAAACCATGACATATCTCAGTGTTTGTGTTAAAGGAAATGATCTACTGTGGTGTGTAAAGCCATGCCCTTTCTATGGACTCTCTATGATAGAGTGAAACTTTAAAAACCCAGGAATATCGTAGGGCGAATATATGTAATGTTTATAACTTTCTCGTGAACAAATCTACCGTCAATTCATCATTAGCAGTTAATTTGTGTTCAAGAATAGAAAACATTTCTAGCAAGGAATAAACACAATAAAATCACTAAATTCTTAATGTTATAAATTCTTTAAAAGCACTCGCTCAAATTGTCTCGACGAATTTCAGCTTTCTTAGTAATGTACTTGTTTTTCCAATTACAACATGGTCCTTTTTTCAGTCAATACCAATACAAGCTAATGCAGACAGGATTTACAATTAAACTGAATTTAAACTGAACAGAATCAACCAAAGTTAAGTCAGCCAAGGCGAAATTTGCTTGTGTACATTCAATTCTGAACAGTGGTGTTCAAAACAATGAAAAGACTATCGATTTTGAAGTTGGCTTTTTGGGAAGCCGTCGCTGTACGTCGCTGTATGCCCTTGTGGCATGTTTTAGATGCTCGAACAGTGTACATCCTACCTATGTGTGTGTGTGCCAGAGACACGCCAACAAAGACCGCTGCATGCGGGCTCGCAGTCAATTTCGATTTTTCAAAAATAAGCCTGTCAACTATTCCAATTGCGTAACACACAGCTTTCAATGAAACATTTATTTTCAAGATCAGCGTTCACTGGGAAATATAAAATGCGATTTGGGGAAGGCTGTTGTAGAAGATATGCTGCTGGTTGCAGTCCGAATAGAATTGAACGTTCAGACTGTGATCGATACTGATAACAGCCATTACAACTCTTCAATCTTAAAGCAAAACACGAAAACATTTGCTAAAGATCACATTTTTTGGTTCTAACGTTATTATTTGCCAATTCCATTGAGTATCAAGCTACGAATTCCGATTTCGGTTAACGACCTTTATATTGTTGCGCTAAAAGCTATATTACAATTTAGCTTGTAAAATGGCAGTAATGACTGAAGACTGTTTTTACACAGAACAACATAGCGAGCAGATGTAACCACACAAACATGTATCCAGGCGTTTTAATGTAATTAATGGCTGATGTCTTCCTTTGTATATTATTTCATGCATAGCATATATCTGTTTAAAATAACGTATATATGGTAATATACATTGTATCTAAATACACGTGTAATGCTATACTTTGTTATAACGTACATATGGTACAGTTATATACATATATATCTAAATACACGTGCAATGTTATACTTACTTTGTTAAGGGCTGGCACGTTTGGATTTTGTCCTTTTTATCGGAATACATGTTAAGGTCAATGCACTTCTCACATTTCCCTGTAAAACAGAATCAACAACATACAGTCAACATTAGCCAAGAAACCAATGACAAAGTCAAAGAAGAACATGTGACTAAATGCTACTAATGAGATGGTATATATCATATCCACTTTTAGCCGTTTATACCATGTACATTTAGGATGGCCAGAACCGGTTTTTTCGAGTTAATATAAATGTAATGTTTGTAAAGACCCAACATGTTGCAAAATAAACGGGTCTAGAATATTAAATGTATATCCACGACTACAGTGTTCACTTATAATAGAAAACATGAGTTCCGAGCGTCTCTAATATTAGTGTGGCTCGATGTGGTTAAAGCTAGTACATATTCACCAGGCATTAATCTTAGCTATGCTTTTTATCATCAGGAATGTTTCGTAGAAACAAAATACATTTACATTTTTTAATATTATTCAACTGAAGTCACTTCATTTCTATTTGAAAGTGGGTTGAATTAATTTTTTTTTTTTCAAATTCATCTTACATATAACAAGTGTGCAAAGCCATTTTAATTACATTTCCTATTTATAAATAGAAAAACTATTTACCATAATCGCCTTGACCGTATCCTTTATCGCAGACTTTATTTGGTACGCATGCGCGTTGGTCTATGTTTTCGAAGTGATATCCAGGTCTACACTTGCAGTCTGCGTCCCTGATGGTACTGCCATAGTCCTTGTAGGTCATGTTAGGGCGGGAATTACAAACTTTCCTACATAGATGAAAAAAGTATAAAATTATAACAAGGGACGATCACGTTAACTCATGTAATCAGTCCATCGAAACGGACACATCAGTCCATCGGAACGGACACATGAAAAGCCTAACATCTTACATCATTTACAGCGATTCCCACTCGTATTAACATTGACCTTTATAATTCCAGAAATGAACCAATCAAAATATTACATTCCAATCGTAGAAACCTGTATTCCACATGACCTGGACAGATTATTTCCCCTTATTGAAGTTGCTTAATATTTCGCCCTGCGTTTACACTTAAATATATGGCGGAATTGCTTCAGTTCTGGAAAAACTCAGAACAGCATTATTTTTGTAACCCCGATATCAACTAAATAACAAATAATTGTTACCACCAATATTAAATGAATAACAGTAACATTTTACCTGAGACGGCATTTATCCCCCCAAACATTTCTGTCCGGCTGGAAGGTTGAGTCCGAGCATTGTTTACATTTAAAAGACCCCGCCTCCTCCGGGCACTGCGCCATCTCGTGTCCTGTAAAACATGAAATAATTTGAAAAATTATTGGAAATGTTTTGTTT
Source organism: Mimachlamys varia (assembly GCA_947623455.1). Taxonomy (NCBI): domain Eukaryota; kingdom Metazoa; phylum Mollusca; class Bivalvia; order Pectinida; family Pectinidae; genus Mimachlamys; species Mimachlamys varia. The sequence goes on along the minus strand of OX392542.1, from coordinate 11,364,703 downwards.
TAGAAGTACATAGATCCATGCATAATCTCTAGTTCTGATTAGTTTTATATAACATGTTATTTTTGAGTTTGTTTCCCTTTTTAGCGGACGCTATCGCGTGAGTTGAAGAGATAACGATATATTTCCAGACTAACACCGGCCAAAAATGGACCAGATTATCCAATACCTTCCCAGCAGTCAATCACGAGCATGATCACCGGAAGTGGAAAGCGCGTGCTAGCGGCAGCCATTGATTTAGATCACGTTTTCAACCTTGCCACAATACATATACCTATTGCAATGGGTATTTTTTTTCTAAAATAAATGGCAAGACACATTATCGCTAATGGAAGCTGTTACATATGTAGAGAGAAAGTGAAACGTTATTCACACTTCAGTGTACCATGTCTATATTTATTAACAAATCAGTTATTTAAACGATAACCAAATCAACGAAAATATCGCTGAATTACAGTCCCCAACCGAATGTGAAATCATATGCAAAGAATTCACAGATAATAAATTACATCCGGTGACACAATGTATTATACAATTGTAGGGGGTTATGGCGCTGTGTTATCCATGTTAATTTGACCTTTGATGCCAAATGTAACAGCCGAGTAAATAACACGGCGCTGACCGGAAGTGATGTATGACAATCGAGAAACAACTCCTGACCGGAGGTGATGTATGACAATCGCGAAACAACCCCTGACCGGAAGTGATGTATAATGGTCGGGTACGACGGTAACTACATACCGACAATGATGTATGACGGCAGAATATTTTCTCCCCGATACACACCACTTTTGTTTCTGATCGTTACAAAGCTGTTCCATCAGACTCCTTTGATGTGGGGTCCCCAGGGGTGTGTTTTTATATCATGAATAAATCACCATTACGCGCTAGATCAATCTCTGGTACCAGTAGATCATTTGTCTTCCAGCTCTCAAGCTGCCTTATTGATCCCCAGATTTTCCTCCGCTGAGAAGGTCTCATCTCTTGGGATTTCTCAGCTAACCGACCAGTGTTATGCGTTTAAAACTCGGGTCTCTGTTTTTAGACAAAACGTTGATTTATTTTGGTATTTTTAAAAAAATTGTGTTGAAAGTAAAAAAGTCACAAATAGAGTTAACCTGACTTTTTCAAAATAAAAGTTTGAACCCTTAATTCACTTCATACATGCGGACCTTACCATCGTATATAATGTTCACCTAAAGGCACAAAAGCGAAAGAATTTTTACCTGATTGAAATCCCAACAAAAGAGATTACCAGATTAACCACGTGACATTAAATATCGCGTTACTAGGTAACGCCTTAGTCAAGGGACCCAGGCCACCTGTGTAAAGTTATTATTTTCTTTTTGTGATACAATCTACGGGTCGTGTACGTATTATCTTACATGTAGTTAATACGAGTGCAACTCCTACTCAATACAATCAGTAGGGCGGCAGTTGGTTGCTATATATAAACATGTATCTTAATTGTGACGTCATTATAGGAATAATGTGACGTGTCAATAAACTTTACATAAAACGAGATCACGAATAAGAATAATTGCTGGGACATAGCTATTGCTAGACAATAATAGCCAGTAAAATCGGGATGAAATGACCCTACATATGTGTATTTTTCCTCATTAACTCATGTTGTTAGACATAGATGCATTTTACTTGGTTGACGTCATAAAAGACAATATCAGCTACTGCTCCGATCCGTACACACTTCAGATAGTATATGTTCTTGTTGTTCAGATCAATATCAATAAGCCTTCATTTCCAATTTAATGAAAAATTTGATTTTGTAATTAAATAATGTCAGTCACACACATAAATATGTGTAGATATATAACCGTAATGAAATAGAGCCGTGGTATAATGCGTTGTAAGAGGGATAAGGTTTTAATGAGAAAACTAAGCAATATCCAATAATTCTTCCGAGATTAATTCCGTATACAGTATCTTAGTGGTCCTTGTTTTGATGAGACTTAATGCGTCTAATATGTTGATAGTCGTACAGCCATAATCTATACCGGCCCTTCTAATCCAATTATTTCTCCGTGCAGATAAAGAAAATCGAATCGAACTGATGCGCGTGCCCTCTGAGTAGCTGATGGCTGCCTGGCTCGAGTCCTTCGATTCATCATTTGCAGTTAGGAGAGGACAGATACACGGCTCAACAGTATTCCAGAATATAATTGGGCCTCGGCAGAGCAATAGCCATTGGTCTTTTTATTTCGAATGGTAGGAATTCCCAGGCTGATCTAGAATCCTGATCGAACACTGCCATCAACGACGTGTAATGTACGCGGGACATGCATACCAATCCCGACCAAGTGGACCTTTCTAACCACTGAACGGGACGGTGGATTGTAAAGGGCCACTATAACAACTCCAGGACAACTACCGACGTACATACTGATCATCTAACAACGATTGCTCTTTTAGTTTCCATTTTGAAATAATTCCAGGCCACGCCACCTTGGTCACTGCAGTGATCATTTAGATGATGACGTACGCAAGTTCTTGTTGTCCAATTCTCTTCAACATGCAAAGATGTAAATGCAATATTCCTTTTACTATGATTTAGAACATAGCTATAAACAGATGATTTTTGTCCTATGAAATGGCTGTCAGAACAACAAGACCCTACGAATACAAACCCAATGCGACACTAAACACTAAAATGTACCTCTTTGACAATCCTCGGGTATCAACTCCACCCCTCCCCCCCCCCCCCCCCCCCCCCCCCCCCCCCCCCCCACCCTCCCCCCCCCACCCCACACACAACACACCCGAACGTCTACAAGCTCCGGGAATCCCCAACCCCAAGGAACCATCTTATCCACACATCATAACGCCGAAAACATATCACTATTTTTTAGATTTCGGGAAATCTCTAAAGTTCTTTTTCTATTTTTAGAGATTAAAAAGGAGGTTAACCGTGAAATAAGCGAAAGCTATCGTAGTTGATATCTAATGAACTAATTATAGTCGACGATTGCATTAAGAACGTGCGTGTATTACAAGTAAATCGATTTCGGACTCCATCAGAACATTTATTTATAGAAACTGTGTTTGGCAGCACGAGAATCATATTAAACTGACTGAAAATGAAAATTAAATCCGCGAGAAATCTGTATTGATGAATAAAGTATATTAACGCATATATAGTCCAAGTTATAATGCGCCTCCATCCCAAGGGAGAAACTCAATCTTGATCTTAATATTTCAAATCAATAATTTCTTTCAAACGCATCTACTGATCCAGTCATATAATAGAAAGTAAAATATTGGAGATCTCCGCTTAAAGGGACATACAGTGTACCGCGAAAACCAAAATTTAAGTTTTTGAATGTACATTTTGTCTGCACTACAAAGTTTATTTCCCTGTTACCCCAATATTCAAATTCCGTTCCAGACGTTTTAATATATCATATAAGTTTTACACTTACATTGATCATAGTCCCAATAAGTAGGAGCTTATAAAACTATGTTTAATTATATAAGCTTTACACGCGCGTGTTTTACGATGCAAGATTAACACGGGTGTGTATGATTGTATAATAAGCTTGACAATTGTGCTTGATGATCGTAGAGTCAGGTTTTAGAAGTAAACAAAACCAGTGTCGTTCAAAGAAAAAAAATATTTTTGCAAACTTTGCTACCTGCTACCCAATATCACAGCATTCATTTTGCACAGCTTAAACACGTTTCATTACAACATGTATACATGGCAGAGTTCCCACCCGTCTGGCTTTGTTGTTTGACATGTATGAATAGGTTTATTTTCCACTGAACAAGGTATTACTTGAAAAGCACATTACATGTGTATATTTCTGAATGCCTTTGTCATAATTGTAAAACAACACTGAGTCCTCGTCTTGTTTTGTCGATGAAGTATAGTGTTGTACCCGTAGAGTGATTTTATCATAGACCTGGTGGCTTTGAAGCTGTATGTTGATGTCGACCATAACTCGCTTTGTAAGACGCCTGCTAAATCTGATGTCACTTATTGCCATGTAAAACTCAGTCTTTACTGTGTCTTAAAAAAGGTCCATTGTAAAAATGTGCACTCTAGCAAACAAAGGTTTTCCTCTGTCGCTTTATATTAACAATACTGGTCTCTGTCTCAATAACAGTCCCAAAAACAACTAACTCAAAACCAACTCTACCCCCCCCCCCCCCCCCCCCCAATTCTATTGCGTGGAGCAAGATATTTCATGTGCCACTCTCAACCTTAAAGTTTGCGGAGCCCCTATTTTCATATGCTTCCATAATATCATTATATTTCTCACCATTTTCCCCTTGTGTGGAATTCCTGTATTATTTTCAACACACCTGACCCCTGATGTTGAACCTGTGTTTCAATCATTTAACCTCTTGGATCTCCTATCGGACCTAATGTACAAGTTGTCACTCTTAAACGATTGACGTACATGTAAAATAAAGTTGCTAGCATATCGTATGCTGATCCACTGAACGTGACCTGTGCAGTATTTTGTCTCTCTGATCCTTATTAAGGATCCTCTGTGTGGTAATTTGCCCCTTTGCCCATTGTACGGATCATCTGCATTGGAATTTGTCCATATATCCCCTTATGCGGCTTTTCTGTACAGTAAGTTGCCCTTTGACTCAATATACGGAGCCCCTGCACTGTGATTTGCCCATGTAACCTTTACACGACGTCTCTATATAGTAAGTTGCCCCCTGACTCACTGTACGGAGCCCCTGTTTTGCAATTTGGCCTTTTGACCCCCTATGCAGAGCCTCTGTATCACAATAAGTCCCCTAGGGACCTGCGTGAAGATAAGACCGGATGACACTGCGACTCCTGTGTGTTTCCTGTTGCTGTTTGCTGAGTGGCTGGATGTAACAATGCCGAGTCCGTATTGATTTTGCTATGTTTGTTACCGGTCAACACAATTCATCACTGAGCACCATTGCCGGAGATTCCGAGCGACAATTCCTCTCCAACACTTGCCGTTTCTCACGCCTGCCGACAAGTTTAAAAAAATAATCAAATATGTCAACAGTAAAGTCAATTTAAACCTTAAGTTGCGTCAGAGCATTATGTTTCAAACTCTCGTCGTTGCTCGGTTTGTAAAATTTATCAGGCGAGGGCATAGCTGAACTGCTGTCGGTATGCATTAAGGAAACATTCTTTCTGCACACCATATTGCCAAAACGTACACTGAATCAGGAAAGGAAGGAGTATAATTTCTCAACAACATATTTTAACGCTGCAATCACCTTGAACACATGCAAAATATCGAAAAGGCTGGCCTAAATTGTACCAGTTGCTATAAATGAAGATATTTTATGCCAAGAATGAGCGTCTTACCGGATTTTAAAATGAAGTCTCTACACATCATTGATAGAAAATACAGAAATCCTAAAAATTCCGAAAATCTTTTGATTATTTACGACTTCAAGTCAAATCACCTGACCAATCCATCTCCATTCAAACATACTAGAAAGCAAGTAAACATAAACGGTATGACGTCATCGTCGATAAGCGCCGCACGCGACCCCGGTAGGAAGTAACCCTGTAAAGAAGTAGGTTTTTATTCCCTGACCTAGCCATTACTACCTTGGTAAAAAGTACAGGTTCCTTCGGTCTATAATCATTAGTTTCCAATTAGATTCCACTGTGTCTGCAGGAGCTGATCCCGGCCGCTCTCTTCCCTCCCCAGCATCATCAGCCGTATGTAAGGACATAGAATCGAGGATCGATAAGTGCCTTACATGTCTTACTGTGTGGGCCTAGGTTTTCGGTTTATACTACTGCATCGGTGCTCCCAAGACAGCAAGACGCTGGCTATAATTTTTAAATTCTCTTAATCTCAAAGTCGGGCCTTTTGTTTCCATTTGAACGGATCGTTTTTGACATTTGTTCTCTTGAAACGGAGGGAAATGTTTATCTAACTTTAAACTGTTATCCCATACAATAAAAGTAAAATCCATAAATGGTGATAGTGTTTGAATTATATTAAAATGATACCCCCCCCCCCCCCCCCCATTTTGAAGTAAAAGCTGACATGCCACGACTCAGTCAGGACGATGGAAACTCTGATCCGTACGAAGATGTAGTCTGTGTCTAATTGTCCGATGATTTCCATGGATACATTGCCGGGCCCTGCGTGGTCTTTTGATCGTATTCTACAAGACTTACACCACCCTATAGTGCCGTCTTTGGAAATGCTGTCAAAGATTATCGACATTTTCCGAACATTTATCAAGTTTGACCAAATAATGAAACCGCCGCATATCCATTTCCGCCCGATCAACCTCGCAATGAATGCTGGGACTTAACAATGTATAACGTGCCGAACGGATAATCATCAAACCGGAAATTGGTCTGTCAGTCTAAGCAAAGTCTCGCGTGCGTCGACAGAACACGGTATTTGGAGTCAGATGAGCGTTGGCGTTACGATGTATCATGAAAATTATCCCGGGTCCTATGGAAGGAAACATGAATTTCTAAGACTTGAGGGTCACTTGCGTTTTGGTAAAATAAACGTTATATTCTACAAAGATTAAATGGATTTAAAACTACAAACATGTAATCCACTACAATCCATTGTTTATATCGTACACATCTAATGATAACGAACATCTATTTTCGGTAGGTTAGGGTCGGAGTAGGGTTAGGTAGGCTCGGGGTAGGTTTGGGGGTAGGGTTGGGTAGGCTCGGGGTAGGGTTGGGGAAGGGTCGGCGGAGTAGGATAGGGGTAGGGTCGGGGTAGGGGTGGTGTTGGGGTTGGGTTGGGGTCGGGGAAGGTTCGGCTGTGTAAGGTTGGGTAGGGTCGGAGTTAAGTTGGGGTATGGTCGGGGTACGGTCGGGGTAAGGTTGGTATAGGCTATTACATATTCGCTAATATCCTTACACTAGACGGCTCAATAGCAGTAGTGTGAAGCATGTTCCTGTTTTTTTTCTGGTCGTTGTTCAGTTACCACACTACCCTTCGATAACAAGATTACTAGTCAAAATGCATCAATCTCTAACACATAGTGTCGTGAATTTCTTTTCAAAACCAGTTTAATTTAGTTTCCCTGAACCCTTATTTCTAGGGTGTCCCGGTATAATGTTTTTGTGAAACCTTACACGTCGGCGTCTGACACCGTGCTCCCACATACCTACACACAATGAGAACGAGGCTGACAGCACGTGACCCCCACCCCCCAGGATACAGCGAGGCCCTGTTTCAGTATGTCTGGTACAATCCTATAAAACGAATCTTACTTGTTACCAACATCTTCGTGGATCCGTGACAATGGTCATTTAATATATCTCGGTGTTTTTCTCTCAGTTTATCAAGCTTAACCCGACAAAACCAAACACGAGAAAGTTTGAGGCATTTCACATCCCGTAACTCAAGACAGTTTAGAGACGGATATTTTTTGCGATGGATGTACAACAAACTTCATTCTTTATTCATACTGTGCAAATGTTTCACTACATGTTAAAGAATATCAACGTCAACTAACCAAATTAATTTTGGGTGTAAAGGGAAGCTGACCATACTTATAATCTGAGCTTGAGCATTGTTTACTATCCGCGAGTCGCGTTGATATCAGTAAGTATATATTACAAGTGTTTCTGCAACGTGATTCTGATGTTCCATTGTACGTGGCATGTATGTTTTTCATCTGACCTAATTTACTGCTTGTCAAACTATTCCCGCCTAATATACATATATATGTATGTTAGCGTGTCTAAAACGCCAGTGACAAAATAATCAGAGAATATCGAAGCGTCAACAAAACCCTAATCCGAATTTAAAATCATAATCCGAATTCAAAATCGTTTAACATAGGAACAAAATATGAAGAAAGGACAGATGTATTTGGAGATTCTTGGTTAAGTACAAGAGACTAAGTCCAGCTGTTCCGGAAGAGTAAACGCCTTATTTTTTCGACGACCACCACTAAAATGCGAAAAATGTTATCAATGATACCACACATTCGTGAATCTCTGTTCATGTGTTTTTCAAAATATTTAAATATTATCTAGAACTCGGCTGTTGGTAACAAACATCCCTGACTTGTAATAATCCAAGAAAACTGGCGGTTTTGGCAATATCCCACGTCCCAAGTAATTGTTGTGAGTGGCAGACAAGCTCCAAGGCTTTACTCTGAGCAATTGTTATGAGTGGGTCCCCTCTCCCCCTCCCGTTACTCTGAGCGATTGTTATGGAGTTGGTCCCCCCTCCCGTTACTCTGAGCGATTGCTATTGAGTGGGTACCCCCCCCCCCCCGTAAGTATCACACATACAGACGTAACATATCACGTGCGGTGTTTTCCATCAATGGAAATGTACGTGCATTCCTTACTTTCATCTAACATTAAAAACAATACCTGCATGTTAAAAGGAGCTTAGAGCAGCCATGTCGTAATGCAGTACTACATTGTATCAGCCGCGCGCGAGATCAGCACGTGCGTGCAGGGATACATTTCTGTCCGTTTTATTTCTGTTTCTATTTGGATAATATACACAACGAAGTCCTATCTTCGACGTGTTGATAGGGCAGTGGCGTCAAATGTAACGTGTAGACCAGGTTATACTCGGGGGATCGAACTGTTCAAATAATATCGGTATCCTATGTACATATAACTGATTCAAATGAAAAGGCTTCCAACGAATCCCGATTTTACAGCTGAAATTTGCTCCGATCTTTTTCCAAGCTTAGGAAAATGTTAGAGAATCGCATGCAGGTAGACCGACATTTTGAGAATCTAGTAACCATACGGATGATATTTTGGGATGGCAAACTTAGGTAATTGTTCCTGAAATAAATATAAATTGTCGTGAAATATCTGTGGTATATTACATTGTATCGCACCCCCACCCCAATCCACGCCCCTCATCCCCCTGTCGATCAACGCGAAACGTAATATTACGAATTGCGGCGGCATTACAAAATGCGTTGCAACATCTCCCATCCAGAAGCTCACTGATGTAAAATTTACAATAAACATGTGACGTTCTGGGCGTTTGAATCATCCCCCTTTCAAGCTTCTGTACATATTTTATAATACCGAAGGATTGTACAAAGGCACACGAGAATAACACCTTTATAATTTAGAATGAGATACAGTCGATCCAAATAATGAATAAAACTGCACCATACCGATAACAAAACAATAACTAAATAAACAGTAAATATGATCTCAAAGACACGTCACTGCTGTCTGCGTCTGTCAGTTGGAACTCTTTTGTGATGTCTCTGGTCCATTTTTGTATTACCTGCCACGTGATCCATATAATCCAATCAAAAATGCTGTTACTTTGATGAAGTATAATAGTGTATTACCTAGCCATCCTACTGACGACCAAACTCGGGTCTGTTGGCAGTTAATAGGACCAAGATTATGAAGCTATTAGTCTATAAATATTACAGAAATTACCTCAAATTAAAAACCCCAATTTCACGTGAATGTTAATTACAGAAACAGTATCCGTACTCGGCTAGAGTGTGGGTCATTACAGTGTAATTAACATAGGCGGAGATTGGCTTCAAATGGAGGCGTGAATCATGTACAACATATAGGATGAAAGTCTGACATGTATGTACTGTTATAAAAACTGTTTATTGAACATATTAGTCTAGTGGATATAAATTTCGTTGCTGTTTTTCTAAACATGAACATATCGTTATGTAATGGAGTCTATATATTCTATTCCATAGGACTTATTAACACACAAAAAAAAAAACGTTATTGGGCCAATAAATTGCAGACTGGAAATGATCAGATGATTACGATTTGGTTTGGTTTGGTTTATTTGTTTTACGTCTTATTGACAGCCTGGATCATTTAAGGATGTGCCAGGTTTTGGAGGTGGAGGAAAGCCGGAGTACCCGAAGAAAAACCACCGACCTACGGTCAGTACCTGGCAACTGCCCTACGTGGGATTCGAACTCGCAACCCAGAGGTGAGATTATAACGCAAAAGGTTTCAAACATACGAAAACGTAAAGACAAACATGAATTTGAATTGTTTTTGGATGGTTTTGAAAAGGTATGCAAGACTTTTACCGTTTTATATTATCTCCTCTATCTTATAATGCTTCAGATCAACACAATCTATGACATGTGAGGGGTATGGGTGCGAGATCTCAGGTAGGCCGCGAGATCTCAGGTAGGCACACATCGTTGGAATACCGTCTCTATGCCGAGCCACCTAGCCTCCGCCTCTACCCTGGACCCACATTATTTATCCTTTAGATATCGCATTTACTAGACGGATTTGACAGTCGTTTGCTGCTCGAGAAAATTTCCATAATAATCACAACCTATGTCTGATCGGTGTAGCAGGCAGATAATTCTGTCAGTCTTCCCTACGCCGAGTTTCCATAATTCTTCATCCGCCATGAATAACGCGACGATATGCAGATCCCAGTGAAACGAGGCGACCATTTGTCACCCTTACAGACCTCGCAAAACGAAATTGGGGAATTTACATGTATCTGTAGGTCTAGATTAAAAGTCGCGGACCTATTGTGGGAATGCGTCCGTACATGTCGTTATCTTGGGATCTGATTTATCAGGGACCGTTCGATTCGAGGATAAAAGTGTAATTTTGTCACAAACCCTAGGCACGGTAGACCGAGCAATGTCACATTTCCATTTATAACTGAATAATAAACAATGCTGCCACGCATAAACATCAAATTTCAGCAGCCAACTAGGGGACGAGATTTGAATATTACATGATTTACATGTAATGGTGGTTCAGATTGGTCCGTTTCTATGAGCGCAGTCGTTTAATGTCACTATATACCGAACTGTTTTCGATCTAAAGAAACATACGGAAACTGCCAGTCTGCTATTTTGTATTTACATAAGTATTACACAGTGTAAGTTTAAACTACTAAATCAAATTGTTTCTTTGATCGTACATGTATGGACGGTTTCCTTATTAGAATCGTATTGGTCCTAGCTTATACATGTACCACACTTATTACGTAACATAACGTGGAATGAGAAACTATTGCATATTTTTTTCTCATGTTAGTAGTCATATATTCATATCCACGAAACATGTATCAATGAATACAAATCCTAGCATTGTGAAATAAATATTCTTTTTGTGTTCGGAAATAATTTTTATGAGCATTGTTCTCACAAAAACAAAACTTCTTATAAACATGCGTATACATTTTAAGATTCTTACATGACCAGGGTTATAGGAAAGAGAAATGCTACCAGAGGGGTTTCACAATTGTAAAACACGAGGCTTCGAGGAAGGACTTAAATTTGAAATTTCCGGGTGTGGAATTCAATATTTTACACTTTAACATGAAATGTATTTTTCTCATATTTCAGAATTTTGTTCATAAAGGATGAAAATACATTTGGAAAGCTAACACTTTTGAAAATATCAACTTTTCCCTTGAGCTTTTTTGACGAAAACGGATCAGTCGGCGAGATAAAGCATGCCCAATATTATTGGGCAGAAAAAAAGATCTCATCTTTCTAACGTGTACGGTAAATATATCAGAGAAGTTTTAATTTCTTTAAGTCGCTGTTGCCGCAGTTCGACATGGGAATTCGTGACGTCATGTGGAATGGATGCAAGACAGAATTTTTGCTTTAGCATTGTCACACAGGGAATAAGAGGAAATAACTGCTTACCTTGCGGACAGTTGACGAGTTGTGTGGCACATTCTTGTGAGAACTTCCCCTGTGCTGGCCCGATCTGTCGAAGACAGAAAAAATAAATAACATTAATCGAAAAGTATCAAGGTATACATTTATAAGCTACAAATTGGTTAACGTTTCATGAAGATTTAAAATATATATATAGTTTAACGTCTCTGTCATAACAAAATTCAATCAGGAGTAATTTACATGTGTGACAGGATTCGTACTACAAGTAAACGTTACCACATCCGTTACAGTGTCCATTTCGAACCAATCTTAATTTTTACAATAACCTCAGCTCTACCCCACTTAAAATAAAGATAACATTCAAGTTCTGTTCGGCGATCGGTTTAGACATGTTTACAGATAAAACAGTTTCAGTGAATTTTAAACATTTTACAGATAAGACGTTTTCTTGCACTGCATCAAGGTAGAAAGTGTCCCATGTATAGTTCTCTAACAAGTGAAACACATTAAAGATTGTCGGAAACAGTTTACAAATGAGTGGTGAGCAACTTTCCATACTAACCAACTCGGACCAATGTCAGAAAGACATCAAATCGCTAAATGTTATTATCCGACATAGAAAACCTGTTTTCATGACATCTCGCCCCTCTTTTTCCAAAACACATTAAAAGTGGAGAGTGTCTTTATTACTGTTTACAAGGATATCGCACGGCCTTGTTTAACAAACATCCTCAATAATCACTCCCTTATCTCCATATTTCTGGCATGGCTTTCGCTTAATGCATATTTCTATACTTTAAAACAGAACGTGGCCTCGTGTCGAGTTCGCTAATAACCTATACAGGATATTCCCGTGGCTCTATACTCCCCCTTTATCACGAGGGGCCCGTTATCTATATATACTAGTTTTAATGTCTCCTATTAAAATATTCCGATACAGTTTATAGACAGAGTGACCCCTTCCTGTCCGTATTTACCGGCTATAACGAGGTACTCGGCCAATACTTGGCCATTAAAGCACCTGTAGTGGTCATTTAGTTAGGTGAGGCACCAAGGTAAACACGTTGTTTATTTGACCAGGGTACATTGTGTTTTAGAATCATTTTGGCTGGTTGTATTTTACATCCTGTCAAAAGTTACGGGTTATTTCAGGATGTGTCAGGTCTAAGTGGCGGAGGAAAGCCGGAGTTCCCTGAGAAAAACCACCGACCTACGGTTAGTACCTGGCGCTGCCCCCCCCCCCCCCCCCCCGTAGGACTCGAACTCGCGACCCAGAATAAGACGGCTAGTGATAGCAGATTGTCAAATACTTTCACCATTTTGCTACCATGGTCCCTTTGTAGAATACATCATGTTATATGATAGAATATGTACAGTTACAATGTACCTGCATTTTTAGTCTGACCAACCGCTGTATAGTTTACAATGCATACACATACACACGTACATGTATATACTGTCCATGGCTTTCAGCTCAGTCTGCAAATTCCATTGTAACACGTAGGAGTTGTGGCATCAGAAAATATTTTTGTTATTTCAGTGTTGACAATTGACAACTATTTTGTATATGTAAACACGGAACTCTATGAATTAAGATCCACTGCGCAATTACGGAAACATGGCCGCATAGCAAAATAGTTTAGGTGTGACTTGCGAGTACGCATTTTTCTTTTCCATTATTTAAGGTTCATTAAATGAGACGTTTATTTGTCATACCAGGAATGTGTACGAAGTTTGATATCGACCCATGTTCCCAGCAAGGTCTTATATCGAGTGGACTGATCTTGGCAAGATTATCGACCAGTTATTTTTTTCCCATCAAGCCATTTTAAAGCTGAAACTCTGAACAAAATAAAATGCGAGCATTTGGACATGTTTAGAACTCGTTGCAATTATAGCGTTATAGACGCGTCAAGTTGGTAGAGCTAGGAACAACCAGGCCCCGGCTGTAAAGAGGGAAAGTACCTCACTTCCGGTAATTTATCATATTACTGTCAAAATTAAAACGCCAATCACTGAACGGCCGCGTTGGGAACGTTAAAACAAAACATTAAAGCTGGGACAGAGTACGACGCGAACCCATTCACTACAATCATGTAACACTGGCGCTATTTTACGAAAACGCAAGCTTAAATGTTTTAAGTAGTCTAAAACACAAAACAGCAGCTGGAATTTATCCGGAATCTGTATTTAGTTTCTACCGTTCCCAGTCGGTTAAGACGTCATTAACAATTACTTTTACGATGAAAAACACAAAACTTCCATACATAATTGACGAAGCACATCGGAGGCCGAGAACAGCTAGAGCACCGACAACGGCCAATTATAGCTCACTCTCTTCCACCAAACACCGTGAAATACTCTCTCCTTTAATCTCAGAAGGCCGTGCTCTCAATCTAATGTTTAGGATTTCCTCAAGCAGGTGCGCGTGTACGCGAGTATGCTACAGGAAAAAGTCAAACGGTCGGTTAGTGGTCTTACATGTAGATGTTGTATCTGTGGTTTCATCTTATATTGCGATTCGGAGAAAGTATGGAGAAACACGAGCTTTCAGCATGCGTGACTACTAACTCATCGTAGCCTGGGGTAAATTGTACCTATCCTCGTACAGCCCTCCATTCCTTCGGACCAACAGTAAGCTTTCTATAAACTCGGGAGAGATGTATGTTTCATTATGTAAAATTACATAGGATTCGTCTCCCATGTCTACTGGGGAAGTAATCTTAGATTGGAGCGGCTTTTACAAGGCAGGGACCAGATACCATAAAGGCTGCACAATCCTAAAACAAGACAATTGCATGCGAGCTTCTACAACAGTAATGACAGACTGTAGGAAAATGGCTGAAACGCCATGACTGCACGGAATTACAGCGCTGTATATATCTCACATGATATTGACGGCGTCCTTGAAACAACCGAAATGTATCGAGAAGAATAAAATAAACTTCTCTAAATCAATGAACTAGAGAGTTATATAACTTGGAATTAGATTAACAATGATAAAATTAGGCCATCAGGAAATTTCCATCTCAATCAATTATGTACGTTCGAGTGGTACCTGAATAAATTGTATTAAATCCGCAACGAGACATTAAATAAAACAAGCTCATTGCCAATTCCAAAGGTATTAAAACTGCAACTACCAAAGGTAAATTACCAATACCAAAGCTACCACTATCAATTTGTTTCTGTACGTATCTTCCTACCCTGCATGTGTAATTCCTAGCCCTGTATACTTATATAAATGTGTCGGTACATGTGCGAAGTATAGTGTCGAAACGTCATGATCGTAACTTATATATAGTTTATATATTACACGAGTGTTTACCCCAACTCTATATATAAGTATACACGAGGTAAACAATATACAATAAGGTCTCAAACCTCTTTATATTTTCTTTGAATAGAAAGTTACCTTTAGACATTATGTTATGAAATTGATAGTTCCCATATCTCACATGTATTAATCCTCCAAATTCTAGATTTAATAACACAAAAAATACATCTTTATGACAAATACGGACTTGTATCGAGATATGTACGGTTGGGGTATATCTTACATTTCTGTAGCTGTAAGGGGATACAATGTCCATCTATTTGACGGCTCTAAGAGCTAGCCAATTTCCTTAACGAAAATCAAATATTTGTTTTACGGAGACCAACATCCGTCTGATTCCCAAGAATCCTGGACGCCCTCGGGACCGCTACACTGGGTGTGTAGGATACACAGCCCGTTATTGGTATTCGATATTAGTGTTATTTAAGAGAACAGGAAATCTATAACGAATACTAACGACGTACCGGATACAAGGGCCTTTTAACAAATTGATTCAGTTCGTGTTCAAAGTTTGTCCCGAAGACATGAATGAAAATGAAATGTTGCAAAGAATCGGGTAACGAATTGACAAGCTATCGATCTGTACAGATCAGCCGTGGTTTCCGTGTCGGGTTTGATCAGGCAGTAACGATCCACTTTATACAGAAACAAAGATTAACAATCGTTACTGATGGAATATATCGTCTTTGTATTAGAAAGAAATATCACGCCAGCATATTTCTAATGAAGTTACAACTGTTTATGATATACCTTTGATCACATTGCATAATGATGCAAGAACCAACAGCATGATACATGTACAACTAAAAATTCTACAATTTTAGCATACAACTTCTTTGACACACTCGATAGATTACTATTCAGTGATTCAATGGAATATAATCTTTCGACCACATCCTTATCCAAATTCGTATATAGAGGATCTCACACTCGTGTCGATGTAATATGGAACTTATTCAAAGCTCAAAATAACCCATGTTCTAATTTTCTTTTGGTTTTTACCTTCTTAATTTTGATACTGAATAATAACCGCTGAAATGGTTCGCTGCTCACGAATCCCTGGATATTGCGGATATTTATCATGCACATACTCTGTACAATCATTGTACTTAATTTTGTATCATTTGGTAGTCGACTAATATTTATTCTGTATATTTCCGTATTAGTACGAGTCCGATATAGAGGCAATCCGACTTCCGCATTGTGCATTCCGGTAATTTTAACAATAACACCTACACAATGAAGTTCTCAAAACCTGACGAATACAGAATACTACACCTGTTGTGTCGCTATTATATTATATATAGTAACACAGGAAATGCCCCTAGCGGGAAACAATGACGACATTTTGTGAGGTAGAGTGGGGGCTACTTTGAATGAGATGACTCATGTACGTACATGTAAGTACTGATGCCCCCCAGTTACAGCGAGTCATTTTCTCATCGCGAGTTCACACGGTGCTAATTCTGAATTATTTCAATTTCAACACTTTACATTTTAACGAAAGGTTGTTGCTCTCGATTATTCCATTGGACTGCTTCAAACACAAAACATGTTTAGCATAAATATTCAGAATTCTTATTTCATCCCTAAAATAACTTAAGCTCATTAATTCCTTAGGCTTATCTGAAAAAACCCCACCTAAATAAGGTCTGCTTGATACATAAATGACTTTCTATAATACGTGGATTCCTCAGACGCCTAAATGCTGTTTCTTTGTTGGGAGAATCTACTAGATTATCGAAACAGTTTTTTTCAAAGGGTATAATTGTTCAACCCTTTTAATATGTAAACTGTAAGTGATGAGTTGTCAGAGAACAATATACCATACTAACGCTGGACCGACTTAAATCATAAAGCGCATTTGTCGTTAAAATATCGTTTCCTATGTACATTGTAGCTGTCATTATTTATGTTAGATTTTAATATTTTCTAATTAAAACATTAACATGAGAATGATACAGGACGTGGTAGGAATACTACTTAAACAGCTTACTGTACGAATGAACGGATATCTGTATTAATGTACCATATATTACTTTTAGCAATCATAACTAAACAGTTTTATATGCAAGGATGTGTATGATTTTCCTTTGAAGTCATAGAAATTCGTTTAAGTTAAATTTGCTAATTTAAGAATAATTTCAAGATGCCTCGTGATTTAAATGTTTCATCATCTGGACTTTTGAAGTCGGAACGCATTTTTCAGAGTTATTAGTTCGACAACATTACGTAAACTTTAACACTTTGTGCACAATCAACTACATATATTCCTAACCGCATATCGATAAAAAAAAACTGTTGCTTTTCTTCTTAATGTGTCGATGGACATTGAGAATCGACGGTTTCCGATAGATAATTGACCTTTTCCATGCTGCTGCTTTGTTCAAAGTTCTTGTTGGTCCATCCTATATAGCCTTCTTTGTGTGCCGATTTGGTAGCCGTTAGTCCATATCGACACGGACCATTTAACCTCAGTCTACTATACATTAACGAATGCTTCATTGAAGTTGAATTATTATTCATAGTCAGTGAAATTTGTGATCTGTACAGTAAAATTAGACAGCTGTTTCTTGAACAACGTTTACATCATATTTAATTCAGAGCTAACGTTTTTTATGACATTTCAATATGGCGTCGTTCAATCGCATGCACGGCTTCCACAAAGCGTGCAGAAAAGATAGACAGGTGCCCGTCGTCCGGGTAAATATGTATATGTGTGGTTTTAAAATTAGAAATCTGTTTCTGTTAATTTGGATGAAAAAGGAAGAAAACAACAACTGTTGAAGGCAGATGCGGCACAGGTGGCTAGTCCCGGGGGTAATTGGTTCGTCTGTTCATCCAGCCTCGCATCATATCATCAGGTGCGTGAAGTACAATTCATAATCTGGAAACGGGTGTCAGTGAAAAAGGTAGAATGAGCATACCATTGATTTATCTCAGAATAGGTATGACCGCACGAGAGTTACACATGTGTTACAAACATTGGGTACAAAACGTTAATATAGAAACAGGTTGTTTCAGCTATACTGATGAACATTTCATCAAGACATATGTCAGTAACATTTGTGCTACAGGTATTGGGGAGGGAAAGAAATGCTATCATTCGTCTTACACGTGCTTCCATGGACTGATTGTAATCGCGTAGGAATATTTCGTCCTCGAATGGAGTAAAGTTCTCCGCCGGAAGTCATAATTCGCTTTGCTGATTAACAATACAATTATTACAACCCAAAAACTGCTATCTCAATGCATATCTGATGTACAACGTTCGCTTTCAAAGCATCAAAAGGTTTCGTCTTTATGAAGAAAATTAGCATACGGAGAAACGTTAAGATCTGCTCTGACTTTTGAATTGACAAGCTATAAACTGTGGCTTGATCATCCCTGTTTGTAGCTTTAGAGCGGGAAATCCTGCAACCTTGGCATGTAAATTGTCCTTTATTCAACCCCTAGACAAGTACTTTATATCTGATAAAAATCGCACCTAGGAAATTGATATTTTTTTGTCAATGAAAATCCATTTTTATATCAGCCATATAATTATACAGTGAAAACCTAGCCAAGCGTAGAATTGATATCATACAGATAACTTTCATTGTTGAGAAACGCTTTTGAAACAGATCTTGTAACTTTCCCGAATTCAATCCAGAAAGGAGCACAGGCATACATATAATTATAGTTCTTCTTTATATTAAGCGCCAAATAAGGGCATATTCATTTCATAAATGGGCTTGAAGTTCATTTTGCCCTTCTATGACAATACATACAAACACATGTACAAGTCGTTCAACAATTTAACATTGATCCTTAATTATAAGTCCGGGACTCCGAGGCTGTTCGATAACATCTCCCATATTATACATTCCGGCCATTGCTGCGGTCAGTGGACGGATGACCGATCATACGTCTTTCAACTCACTAATTGAATTAATTTACATACTCAGAAATAACTAATAGATTCTCATCGGTCAATTGCAGCCATTACGATGCCATAAGATAAATGGAGGATCACGTTTCTCTGCCAAGACCTGATAAACCATCGGCGTTACTATTGTCCAACGCAGTTCATCAATATGTAAATGCATCGGTCATGGTCCGTTTGTTTCGACCAGGTCAAATAAAAGGTACAAAACCTACATAGTGATAGAAACTTTTAAAAGTTACGAGCAGTGTTCTGTGACAAAAACATTTAAATTTGCCCTGCCATATTCTCGTACAAGTATCCGTATGTTCTGATTGAATATAACTTTAGCTCCATGTGTGAATGATTTGAATTTTTTCGTGTGAAATAATAAAATTCAGCTTGTTAAATGTTCCAGACTGTGGACATGCTTTAACGAGATGTCCGGAGATAGGTTGGACACAGCCAGACATTACTGTTCTTTTGTGGTGGACACCAGACTAACGATGTACCGAGTCAGAGGTCAGCCATTATCACAATGGAGGGCGTCCTATGGACATTTATACGTGAGGAACTCGAACAGAACATGAAAGTGTATACTTCACTTAGGTTTTATTCATGTACTTCAGATACACGAATACATGTTCTATATAATTAAGGCTGGATGACTCATCTTTAGTTGATTTCAGTATACATATAGAGCATAGCGAACCTGACAATACATACAGGAATTCTGACCACTTTGGACACATTACCGCACAAGATATTTGAACACTTCGGACACCTGACCACACACTATATCTGACCACTTCGGACACATTATCATACAATATACCTGACCGTTTCGGACACGTAGCATACAGTTTATCTGACCATTTCGGACACATTGCCGTACAGTGCAACCGTATACTGGTCAATTTCGGACAACTGACCATACAGTACATCTGTCTATTTCGGACACCTGACCATAAGTTTATCTGACAGTTTCGTACCGATGCCGATCATGCACAATTTATGATTAGTTTGGCACCGCGGGATACAAGTCTGTATACACCGTTACAATGCACATATTATACATTTCGCTGTCTTTCCTTCATTTGTTTCTATTCCCTGTTTATAAATACTTTCATCATTTGTTTTCATGTAATTTGGAGAGGGTAATTGGTAAGATGTAAAAAAACAGAATTATTTGCACTGAAAGATGCAGTTTATGTGGTTGTCTGTACGAACCTGTGCGGAATGACAAAGGGAGAACCAGTAAGGAACCGACATTATTATTATTAAAGAATATCTCACGTGCGCCCATTAATGCTGGTTTGGCACTAATTGGGGCTCCCCAAGGGATACGATGTTGGCAGAGGTATTCATTATACCTTAATTAATAATTACGTGAATTACATGTAACAGTGCTTCAGAGTTTGACTACCAGTGGTGCCCCCGTAGGTCCCCCGAGACGACTAGGTTTATGAAGTAACTCTCGTACGTCTTACAAACGATAGCAACACGGTTGTAAGTTTTCTACCCACATCTGTAATCACTAAATCTTGATTTTTTTTAATCGTTCTCTCAGATTATATCCGTGTGTTTTAGACAGTCCTCGCTGTAGAGCCAGACCGTACTGAACCCTGCATATCTATATTGTTTAAGTGATTTTTTTTCACAAGAGTAAATTTAGGACATTTTACCCGCAACCCGACACCACACACAAACCGACTTGCCCTTGTGGAGCAGGCAACACTACACATAAAACAATGACGTCATTTCACTTGACAATTGTTAAAGCAAAACAAAAACAACCGATGTGGAAGAATTCAAAACACACGGGTCAAATCAATACAGAGTTTCTAAACAAGATTCCTGTGACTAGTACAATACCTGTTAGCACCAGACGGTACAATCTATCATTCGAATCCACACCATTCTAGCAAATGTTCTTTATCAACCAGATATACTTCACAATGAACTGAATTCAGCTGCCAGCCATTTTCTTTTGATTCTAAAACTAAAGGTATCATGAAAAACACCTTTGTACATAGGCATTTTGTATCAGCAATGACTGGAATTAGGTACATTGTAGGTACTGGATTCAGGGTTGTCTGTCTACTTACATTTTAATATGAATTCATACATGCATGTAAACATAAGGTACAGCGCGTGTCTATTTTACATACATGTAGTTAATTCGGGGTAAGTAAATATAATATATGTAAATACCATTATTAAACAATCAGCCAGAAACTACATGTAATTTAGTTATCACAATGCTAATTGCAAGTAGTTTAATACCATTTAGCATTTAACTATATATAATCACGAGACATAACATGTATTACGTCACATGCCAGAGATTTATCTGTCAATTAGTCGAAAATATTAGTAAACAAAACAGACATTATCATAACAAACTTCAAACATCAATAATGCGACGTTACACAGTCATTATACATTTCAGGAATGTACCATGTTTTACATATTGTCAGTGCACCTAATAGACAGTCTGTATGACCTTTAACTTAAAACGTAAAATGTTCTCATATAGCACAGGCGAATGTAGTCGATGCGTTGTTTGGAGGATGTTCAAAGTATTTTGAACGTATGATCTACAAAATTATTAAACAAAATATTATATAAAGGTTCTTCTATTGCTCGCCAATAAACACATGGCTTTGTTCTGGACACGATTCATACGACGTCCGTGACCGGAACACCTAAACCAGAAACGCCAAGCATAGACATCTTGGAGTCAAAGACAGGATAGGGTCATCCTCCATTCAAGCTGATAGGGACCTGATTTCCACGAGATAATTACAGAAACCAGAAACACCCTCCAACACCCCACCCCCGATCAGACGTGAAAAGCTAAGGGGGTAAGCGCCCCGACCACGTGGGCCCTCTCCAGTGAAACCGGTTTCCTCTAACACAACTGATAAGCATAAGTTAGAATAATTTGTTTCAATTTCTTAGAAACTTAATAAGGTTGATATCAAAATGAAACATTTATTATAGGAGATCAACATAGAAACGTACATTCTAGAAATAAATCTCGAAATTTTTAGTCGTGATTTATGGAAAAACAAAATCGGAGATATCATAACTTCGAAACATACAACAAAACCAACCTATAATTCTGAATTTTGTTTCCCAACACCTGAGAGATACAAAGACGGAAATGATATGTTTCACGTTCCAATACGGAACCAGATTACTTGTTTAGGGTATGATAAAAGTGTGGATATTTGTTTACAGCACCTATTCAATGACAAACCAGACATGTACCGGGTGTCATACCCGCGGGTGAATCTCCGGCGATCCTCAACAATGGCAGCGTTCGAGATAATGAAAAATAAATAAGGTTTAAAATATACGTAAATAAAATGATATTCTTTCATTCAAAAAGTTTGTCTGGCCAGCACGTAACTCAACTCGCAGCAATCCCTCGCTCCCCACACCCTCCGGATGATGTTTCATCAAAATATTCCAACCCCCTTTTTCCTCGGTAACTGCGAGTAGTGAGAAACGACTGCCACTCAGATACTACAGGTACACGTATACTGCATACCTTATATTATAACGAGTATCACTCAGATACTACTTATACTCATTATAATTAGTGAGTAACGACTATCACGAAGATACTTTATTCTATACTCATTAAAATTAGTGAGTAACGAATGTCACTCAGATACCATATTGTATACTCATTATCATTAGTGAGTAACGACTATCACTCAGATACTTTATTCTATACTCATTAAAATTAGTGAGTAACGACTATC
Organism: Mimachlamys varia; assembly: GCA_947623455.1. NCBI lineage: Eukaryota > Metazoa > Mollusca > Bivalvia > Pectinida > Pectinidae > Mimachlamys > Mimachlamys varia. The sequence continues at coordinate 11,342,091 of OX392542.1, read as the reverse complement.
ACGAAGATACTGTATTGTATACTCATTATCATTAGTGAGTAACGAATGTCACTCAGATACCATATTGTATACTCATTATCATTAGTGAGTAACGACTATCACTCAGATACTTTATTCTATACTCATTAAAATTAGTGAGTAACGACTATCACGAAGATACTGTATTGTATACTCATTATCATTAGTGAGTAACGAATGTCACTCAGATACCATATTGTATACTCATTATCATTAGTGAGTAACGAATGTCACTCAGATACCATATTGTATACTCATTATCATTAGTGAGTAACGACTATCACTCAGATACTGTATTGTATACTCATTATCATTAGTGAGTAACGACTATCACTCAGATACTGTATTGTATACTCATTATTTAATATTAACAAGCAAGATACAGTCGTATTTATTTCGCCCTTCCAATAATCTTTGTCGTATATGAAACCCCAGAGAGAAGTGTTGGGCACCAGGCGGTTTGATCCTGGTAACCTGAAGATGATGAGAGAGATGGTCGTAATATTGTCGGTCGATATTCCAGCAGAGTTATTGGTCTCGGAAACGAGCACCTTAGAGATGTGTTAATGTTTCTTGTCAGGCTTAAAATCTTATTAAACTGGCAAACACAGATGTGTATATGTCAGTCGGATTCGTTTGTACACAGTTTATATCGCAGGGAACAACTGGTATCTCTTCAGCTTCCCCAAGCCAACACTTCTCCAGAACACAGACAAGACGTTGTGTTCCGTGGAGTTTATCATACTCTCGCCATTCTTCACCCCAACTCTACAAATATTTGGTACTGATGCTTGCTCGCGCCGTTATTGTAATTCGATTTCTGTCAAGGGCACCCTAACAGACTGCCATCTGTATTATTGTTTTATTGGTTAGTTTACCATGCGTTTAGTGTGACTAATCACGTGTATATTTCGCTATTACTGTATTGCACTTTGAACTCCCCACAGCTACATTTCTACACCATTCACCAGCTGACATTCCGTGCTATACGTGTGCAATTTTTTATGACACATTGTTTAAATTTTTAATAAATTTCGATTCACTTCACTTTAAATCAATGAAGTTTTATTTAGAAACGATACATATCAGTACAATAAATGACGATAGTGTAACGTTCTGGTTATTTATAAAGAATCAACAAAAGAAAACATGTAATTATAACTTTATAACAAGTGCCCCTTTCCCTACTTAGTACGTAATTACCAGCTGCGATTTTATACATTTAAGTTAAAGTAGCGTTGCCCCATGCTATATCGTGTTTATAGGAATCAAATATGTTATCTCACTAAACAATAATGTTTTCCCTCAAAATACTCCCCCACAAAAACTAGGGAACGCTTGATCTAGGATGGGAGATAGGTAGAGTTTGAGAAAGGAGGTTAGGGCGTGAATGAGTCCCCCCTCCCGACCACCTTGTCTTCATACTTTGTGTATATAACTTCAGAGACCCCCTGCATTATTCCAGCCACGGAGACTGGGTCTCCCGCAGATTTAATACATGCCGTACATGCGGAAGCAGCTCCGAGAGAACGCTACTATAGACTGTATGTATACGTACCGGTTCCTTTGCATCATCACAATGCAAACTGGAACAGCCCGCTCCAAGCATCGCCAGCGTGAAGGTTGGGGTAAAATCCTTCCGTTAAGAAGGTCCGGTCACACTAAAACAATGGACAACCACGTTGCTACTTCTCCTTCATTTCACAACAAAAACAAGGTTACACCACTAAATAGCCATAGAGAGAGGCCGTCGTCCCGAGCGTCTACACCAGGCAGTAGTAGCCGTATACACAAACAACACAGCGCAAGTCAGCCACTGAAACCGGCGGCTCAACGCGTATTGATTTTCAAAATGGCGGATTGAAAGAAGATCCCAGTATATATACTTCTTTAGAGTAAAGATTGACGGAGTCGAAAGACGTTGTTATACCTTCCCACAGCACACTGTATGCAGAGATCAAGACGAGTAGATTATACCATCACAATAGGCCCTAACGCCTTTGTTTCCTTTTTACATATGAGCGCTATTCAGTTAGATACGTGGGTATATGGGTATCAGATAGCGCTGAACGAGCCAGTGTAGAACACTCGTGTAGCGTTTCCTCTCGCTAGTCACCAACTTCGCCTTCATTAACTGTAACGTAAGTTCAAATTGAACTTTTACAAGTAGCGTGACTTATTAACTACGTGAAGGAACAATATCAGAGATTCCCGGCCTCTTTAAAAATCTCAAGTGTGTGAAACGCTCGGGCTGTTTTCTCCACTATAAGTATATGTAGATATACCAAGCGTTAAATACCTCCCAGCATTGATACGGACAATTATCCACAATGACATATTGTAAGTATTTTAAAGTCCATGCACAGAGTAGTATTCAACAAATGTAATTGTACACCAGCAATTTTCAAACACCTCGAGTACATTTAAGTAATTATAATGCCAGTGTCGTAACAACGCTCACTGAAATACGTATTTATTATCTACATGTGCAGGCTATTATCGTATAAATTGTGTAAATATGACTTTCAATAGTTCCATTATGTAAAATGTCGTGAGCGAATTTCCCAGACAAGATATTCTTTTATCTTTGCATGTACATGTACAGAGTTCTCTTCAACTTTTCGACAAGAAAATTGATTTTGTCATTTTTTTCTACTTTTTCTTATTTCAAATGGGTATCGAATTTCACTTTTATGTTTCCACTCTGAACATTTATGCCTATAAAATCCATCTCCTCTGAAAAGACACTATAGTATATCACATAAGTAATCCCCATACATTGTACATTGTGAACAACTGTGTAACATTATACAGAAAAAAATAGCCAGTTACCCGGGGGAAATATAGTCAACGCCACGAGACCCAAATATCAAAACATTTTTTTTTCTTTGTAGGAACGTGTTTGTCAATTTGCATAAGCAGCCCGCGGATGAATATGTTTCAATTTATTCGTAATCACGCGTTTTTATCTGTATCTAGATGTATGGTCGGTCAACCGTGACACAATAGGATACACAACATTAACACTACGTATATATCTTATCGATAAATATAGGCCCCTATATAATTATATTCACGAGTTTAAAAATCGATATTTAGTGAGTACAGATCTGTACAAACAAAGACCACCTCCTTTGGAGGGACTGGGAGACGTTTTAGCACGCCAACAATAATAATTATAAAGACGTATATTGTGTAAATTTGTTTACAATGAATGTGTAAGTAACAATGGTGGTTATTGTAAAGGCGCGCTCAACAATACGGCTTTTTATAAATAAATTCTAAAGATTGTTTCTAAAGCGTTTCTTAATAGTTATAAATAGGGCCTGCATCTACATGTAACATAGCGAAAGATATACATCTACTTTGAGCGAAGCAGGTAGATACTGTGTTTACGCGGTTTGTGTATTTGTGTTGTTGTATATTTGCGTTGTTGTGTACTGTTGTTTATTTTCATTGATGTGTATTTGAATAGTTGTACATTTGTGTTGTATATTTGTATAGTTTTGTTTTGGTATGTACAAATGTTGTACCGGTAAAGGTAAGAAATAAGTTGAAACTAGCTAGTAGTCGTATGAATTCCTTTTCAACTCGAACCAAATACGTAAGCTTTAAGCTTCCAATAACCCTGATTGACGACTTCAACTCGCGTTTAGACTGTAACCCCTTAATGGCCGCCAAGTAAGGGTGTGCGCAAATCGCCACTGTCTGTGTCCGATATGTATACAACCGTTCAAATAATCAAATATGGGACTCGGTTTTCAAGAGGAGCTTTATTGAAAGTTAATGAAGCTTGAAAATAGATGTGTCGAGAGAGAACCATCACTAAATGGAGGATATAAATAGCGACAGTATGTGGAAAAGACCGCCTATCGACACCTCATTACTGGCCTTACTGGTACCAGCAGGGGGAACTAAATCGACCTGTTTGGGGGTACAGCTGTGGATGATGATGATGTTAATGATGATGATGATGATGATGATGATGATGATGATGATGATGTTAATGATGATGATGATGATGATGATGATGATGATGATTTTTATATCTGCTGCTTCTCCAGTGTATTTGTACTACTAAATAAATATGATAATGAAATAGAGGTAAATCTGGGGCATATATAAAGGTCAATGATATAGCATTCCAGAGGTTCATCTTGTATGGGCCCGTTTTCATCAACGCTCCTTAAGTTAGGGAAAGTTTTATAGAATGTAAGGGGGTATCTTAATATTCATTAATTTCGATAATGCTTTTCTATGGAAAACTTCAAGTTTAGGAATTTCCCTAAGTTAAGGAAACCGGGACCCGGCCTTACACGTTCTGTTAAACGTTTGGACCGTGATAAACAGAGGTGCCATGGAGAGTCAGTATTGAAGCAGGTAATTTGTTGTTCATTTTGTTGTTGACAAAGAGCACATTTTTCCAATGAAAGCACAGAGAATATGAAATGTGGTCTGGTGTCCCATTGCGACTGTTGGAATCATTTTCATTGCTGTCTTTTTATGCAACTCGGTACATTTTAATCATAATCTGACCGGAGGGTTTTCTAACTTCAGCGTTCATAAAAAAACTTATCGTTGTACATTATTTATTGATCTCATTATGTTTTACATATCGGAGACCATGGAACGATTTCGGACTTGAATCAAAAGATACGACAGATGATAAAGTGTTTGATGACAGATAAAAAACAATGCTATCCCACCGCTGACACCACTTCCAATTATTACCCTAAGAACATTCTATTTACAACTGAGTGACGACTTTAGCATATTGAATTGACGCGCACCTATAACTATCGCCGTGGCATCAATTCTGATTAATTAGCGCCAACCGAGCCCTGGTGGAGTCCGGGGATATTGGTTAATTCAGGTGGACGCAGGCCCGGGCTGTTATTACTGTCTGTTCCCGGAGCTAAACCAATGACATAGAGTCGACTCTAGGGAAAAGCTAGATCCAGGCTACAAAGGTTTACCCAATAACGTGCCGGGCTGCCGGGACAGGTACGGGTGATGGGACGAGACAAATGATAGGGAACAGACATGGAGAGGAGATCCAATAACAGCCCGTAATAACACGAGGAGGGCTGGTGTAGCTTTTCCATCTTGACCGATCATTCCGGTAATTGATCTGTTGGTCTCTAGTCCGAACGGAGACTTATAGAAAGGTCTGTACACCGTATAGCGCAGTAACTCGGCGATTGCAGACATAAAGAAACGGGAAGCTTTGTGTATGCGACGATCTCAATAAACTTCATGTGTATCATAAAATTAAGCGACGCATGCATCGACTATATATACAGTAATGTACAGCGTTCAAATATCAGAATCCAAATAAAGTCCGAGGTTTAATTCCTATAAATAAAACAAATACTCGTGTTTTTACAGGCAGTTACCTTTTTTCTATTTTTAATGTGTATTAAAAATAATAGAAACCGAATATAAATTGATTTCAAAACTTCGTGAAAGGTTGTCCGCGTGCCTTTACTTTATCTGTTTAACATTGTGTAAGCGTGCGTGACTCAGTCCTTTGGGATCCTATACGGGCCGAAAATATTCACTCAATGAATTACATTTTCACAAATAGGTTTTCCTGATACTCTTGCTTTTACTCCAGAGTACAACGTATCGCAATGTCCATTTAATTATAGACTGGTGCGTGACAGAAGGCTAATTACACGGGGCTAATGTGTGTCGGACAGAAGCTTCAACTCAAAAAACTCATTCTGAAATGGAACTGAAAGCATATATAAGGTTATAGCGTCGTTTGTCAATAATTTTGATAAAAAGGATAGAAATACTTCCAAGATTTAAATTACACGTAGAATACCTGTACATTCGTGCCTTCAACATTTTGAATTAAAATATGAGAGTACGTTGAAGCAATCTATTACCAATATCTGGCGTTACGTCATCCTAAGAGGAATATTTAAAAAAAATATCTGAGTTTTATTTCTGATATCTATTTTCACACCAATGGCGATCTCAGTTGTTATCGAAAATATCGGAAGTTACCGAAAACGTCGGAGGTTACTGAACATGTCGGATGTTACCGAACATGTCGAAGGTTACCGAACATGTCTTAGGTTACCAAACAAGCCGGAGGTTACCTAAAGTGTCGGAGGTTACCGAACATGTCTTAGGTTACCGAACATGTCGGAGATTACTGAACATGTCTTTGGTTACCGAACATGTCTTTGGTTACCGAACATGTCGGAGGTTACCGAACATGTCGGAGGTTACTGAACATGTCGGAGGTTACCGAACATGTCGGAGGCTAACGAACGTGTCGGACGAATGTTTCTATTCCTACCACGGAAAAACTCTTTCTCGAACCATCAGCACCAAATCTCAAAGAACAGTAACACACACATATGGTGCAGTGTGGCGCACAGTTCCGGGAAACAGAGGCCATTAAATATCAGGGTTAATTATATAATTCAATTGAGAGCTCACACTCACACAATGGTGAGGGTTAAACGGCATAAAACGCGGGAAATAAAATACCTCCGACTGCTTAACGTAATTTCTAACCAGGAGACCATTCCCATGTGACAAATAGATCACATGACGTAGGACCAACTGGCTTTTTATAATGTTCCAGGGATAGAACACAATTACGTATTTATAACGTGATAAATTACCACCCGTGACTTCCTCACTCGATTTTGGCCGGAAGGGGTTATTCAGGATCTTGTACATGTACGAGTAGAGCGACATGAAATGCATCATGATTATTGGTACGCATTGGCGATCTGTTTAATATTTTGTATTCAATGAACTGAGGCCGACTAGCCCATTGTATATACTACATTTTGTAATTATTATATGACAGTCACAGGATGGTGGAATGTCATGCTGTCGTATTCAGGCTAAGCCACGGCGTCTTTTATATGACGTTAGCAGTTTCCCACTAACGCTTAAGGATCATGAGATACAAAGGATACGGCGTATGGATATAGACCAGAAATGTAAGCCGGGTGTGTAAATTAGAAATGTTAACCGGAAGTGTAAATCAGAAATGAAAACCAGAAGTGTAAATCAAAAATGAAAACCGGAAGTGTAAATCTGAAATGTAGATCAGAAGAGTGAATCAGGAAAGTACACCGGAAATTAAACCAGATGTTTACTAAAATAAGAAGTTATATCCGGAAGTGTGCACTGTGTGAAAAAAAGGAAGTGTGAACCAGAAGTGTTAACCGGAAGTGTAAAGCTAGAAATCTAATCCAGTATTCGTTAAATTAACAATGCTGTTCGGTTCCGCTGACAAACATGAGAGAACATCGATCTCAAGCAGCAGGAGTTTGTGTGCTCGCTCAACGTTCTTTATTTTTGAACATACAATGTTGTGATCAGATTTGCAATTGATCGAACTCGGATTTTAATTATAATTATATCTTCTACTTGTCACGTCTCGAACGCGTTCGTGGCACGAGCGCACGCGAGTAGGCAGGGTGTATCGAGTAGATGTCAGGTGCTCTCCGGGAAATTAAGTCTCAAATCAATGCCTATGGCGGCGTTATCATGATGGATAACACTGCCAGGTCTCTCCTGTCCGCCATTAGTATAGCGGAGGAAGCTCACAGTATTCATGATATCGTATTTATACTGCAATCGTCTAAAACATCAATATCTTCAAGGAATCTCCGCGGATTCCTTGTCACTTGTATGGAGCACATCATACAAACCAGTAAATTATTGAATAATTCAAATCTCACACCGCATCTTCACAACTTGTATCTGTATTTCTTATGTTATAAATGTTTTATGAGCCTTGTTATACGTATAAATCGTTCCTAACCCATACCCAAAACTACCACATCCAAAACTTTCCCAAACCTACCACTTCAAAACCTTTCCAAGCCTACAATTATGTACCACATCCGAACCTTCTTACAATATAAACCTACCACATCCGAACCTACCACTTCCAAACCTATTCAAAACTATACCACTTCCAAGTCTACGCCAGCCTAGCTACTCCAACCTATCAAATCTAAACCTACCATATCCAAAACTACCTCAACCTACCAAAGCCAAGCCTACCCCAACCTACCACATCCAAACCTGCATGTACATGTACCTAAACTTATTCCATTTAAAACTACAACAGCCTACCCTAACCTACCATATCTAAACATACCTAAGCCTACAAGTTGCTACAACACCCAAACCTACCACATCCCTGCCTACCCCGACGTACCACACCCCAGCCTACTACAAAATACCAAAACGTTACTTTTCTCTATATAAGTCAAAACATCAAAACTTTTATTATTCTACAATGCAAAACAATTGATATATATCCACATGCCAAACCCAGAGCGTGTGTGTACAGCTTTGCTAGCTTTGAAATTCCTTCTAGAAACAAGATCCAGTGTAATTTCAGAGACTGGAGAGTAAATCGTCTCCCCGAAACTCGATGTGTTTCGCTCACTTACATGTACTCTCATCATTTACGCTCCTTGCAGAAAACAGATGAGCGTAACACTGAAGTTGACCAATCTACTTAAAATGTAAGAACCAACACAGACGGTGGCAAGGTATATATTTATATTATTCCTAGACAGGATAACGACACAATCTGTTTCGGCCCAGAGGAATATCAATATTTCTAATCAATTTTCAAGATCGCGCCGTCTTGAGGACCCCACTAATCGTGTTAAGTAATTATCTTCTAATTTGCGCGAGAAGAACAGGTAAGCTGCAGCTATTATTCGATGAGCTTAGCAATGAGATCCCCAATACACAGGAACAAGCCAATTTTTCCCGAGGAAAATCTGTATTGACAGAAAGCATTACCCATCGATATATTAGTCACTCGAGTGAGGAAGCACAAGACCTGTTATAGAAACCTCGGCTGTAAGCTGATGGTGAACGCCGTGAACAGGTGTGGCTAGGTACAATGTGATTACAGCCTCTACCTTTGTTTGTTTCACCTGAGGTTACCTGTCGAGAACGGCTGTCGTCTAATCAAAATCATGTTTAAAATAAGATTCCCAACACGCGTGACAGCAGCTTGTAAAGAACATGTATATACAATGTACGTGTATGTATATTATAAAAAAATAAAACAAACCAAGATTCCAAGTACTTTCATTTGCTTCTACAATCTCTGATTCCTGAAAAGCTTTCTTTTACCTTTTTTCTTTTACCAGTATAATTTTTCATGAAGAGCTGGCAGAAGCATGTGAAAGTACTTGCTGGATATTTTATCTTTTTTTTTGACATACATACATGTACATTGTATATGCACATGTATACTTTATAAAGTCTCTGATATATTGTATATAAAGTAGAACCTATACGCTGACTACAATTCAGCCAACTGTGGAACACCAGAATTGTCACGTTGCTGCATATAACCTGCTTGTTCTAATTGGACTTAAGATGAATCTGGTACAACACATTTCATCAAGATCTTACAACATAGCAAGGTTTACGTTTATCTACACCTTGTTGTCTCCCCTTCCTCAAGCAACACGTTTTATTTATATCTAGGTCGTTTAAGAGTTACCAGGCTCTCTTCATTAGGGTTCCCACCTGTCGTGTCACGACGCCTTTCGTCTCAATAAAGGTGATTGGATTGACATTTCCGTGAGTGTTGTTTCATTACAAGTTTTAAGCAGGTACTCGTGCGGAACAGCCATTAACTACCCGTTTCCCGCCATCTGATTAAGGAGTGAAATCAGACGGATCTCTGTCACGGCTCACTGAGCACGTGCATACATTACAGTTACCTACCATGGGTAATTTTCCACGTGGGTATCGAAGTTAACACTTTCAGATTTATATCAAAATAATTTATTTTACTCAAAGAAGAATAAATACTTCTATTTAGTATACTTGAATATACCTGTATTGTATACAATGTTCAGACAAAGGCTACACATTCTACATGTGCTTTTCCTCATCTTATATATAAATTTCGAATAGGGGTCACTCAACTCGAAATTATACGGTGGCCATCTTGGAACACGAAGATCGCCGCCATGTGTAATTTCAAGCAATATGTAATATATAATGTATCACCTTTCAACACTTGTATACACCGTGGCGTCTGATACAGTTTATAGGCTGATGGATGCAAATGAATGTGTATAATTTGTATCGTTTTACAGTAGTTTATATTTAATATATTCAAGAGGTTCGATTTATTAAGATGAATGTAGGTGTCATCTGGATTATACTTAAAGTCTGCATTTGCAGCATAAAATGAAGGTATACCTGATGCAATGTATATAATACAGATAAAGCTGTGTAGTATAAAAAGGGAATTAGTATAGATCCCTGGGGAACACCTGTTACTGATCATTAATTGAACGTTACAGTTGCATTGACCGTGGCTGTATAAATGAGTCCAAACCCAGCTGTGAACTGATATCGCCATCAAATTTAAAACTTATGTAACAGGACCTTTATTAACAAGGACAAACTGAGATTTATAAAACCTGCTCTGATCAATTCGCCAATGTCATTTTGTTTTCTCGTTTTACCTACCAACGATCCTAGAGATGTATACAACATTCTGGGCAACGGCATAAAAAATCGAATAAATTCAACTCCGCACTTTTTTCAAGAAGATCGAGTCGAAATCGACTGGACCGAAATCAATTTTAGAGCCATTTGGTATGCCACATACATTCTGATGTAAGAAAATCTATACTGACACAAGATATTTCGGAATACAATTTAGCAAAACCTGGAATCCAAATCGATGCAAAACACACATCAACTATATATAGACAGCACTGCTGAAACTTTGGGGACGCGATAATGACCGTACGAAGCTTCTTTATTTAGACGCGAGGTAAAGTAAAATATACGGGGCTCGTACAAAAACCGCTGTCAGCAGAGTCTATATAGGCATTGCCATATGAATTTTACTTTATGGAAAAACTGAACGGCTTCATTTGGGCGAAACCATTTTGGTGACCCTAGGACAGTACGAGAATGTGCTCTTGTCGCCAATCCAACGATTACACAACCAAGAACACCAAGATGGAGTCCATACAGCTTTGGGCACACCGAATATTATAATAGCAGCGCTTCGCCATCTTTGATGTCGGGCGTCAGATAAAAGTAAAGGTTAAAATGAAACACGGAGTATGGAGTGTTGTACTTCATACATGTAACAATGGTGTTGAAATTAATAAAGCTTCATATTCATTTAAAAAAATGTTGTCACATGCCCCTGTTCCATGAAGCGATCTCCATCTGTATAGTCGCGTTTCATTGGTCGGTGGTTTACCTGTTCTAACGTCGCGTTTAATTGGTCTATGGTTTACCTAGTCTTAGGTCGCGTTTCATTGGTCTGTGGTTTACCTGTTCTAACGTCGCGATTCATTGGTCTGTGGTTTACCTGTTCTAATGTCGCGTTTCATTGGTATGTGGTTTACCTAGTCTTGCGTCGCGTTTCATTTGTCTGTGGTTTACCTGTTCTAACGTCGCGTTTAATTGGTCTATGGTTTACCTTGTCTTGCGTCGCGTTTCATTGGTCTATGGTTTACCTAGTCTTGCGTCGCGTTTCATTGGTCTATGGTTTACCTAGTCTTGCGTCGCGTTTCATTGGTCTGTGGTTTACCTGTTCTAACGTCGCGTTTAATTGGTCTGCAGACTCTGTGTTTCGCCCACTAGACCAGTTAGACCAGACAAGTAAACAAGACATACGATACTAAACAAGGTTTAGTTGTTCGTGATCTCTTCTGCACACGGTATTTGAAGGTCTATAACGTTTTTCATTCCGGTGATGAAATGATGAAAAATATCGCGAAACGTCTTTGAATATAAACTTTATTGATTTACACAGATATTGCCAAGTTTCATTAGCAACTTTACGGCATACAAGACCGTGCTGTATAGACATACGCAATGTACGGGTATCTATTCCAGAGAGACGATTAAATACGGAAGACCACCGATTTAAACCAAACACCGCCGACTCCAAGATTTGTCAGCTTCCAAACATTCTAACTGGAATGTGTTACTGATAATCTGTTTCCATTGATGACTACATTTCATCATCTTACAATGTAGACACCGAAAACCTCTAAAAATATAGACAATCGAATCCGCATTCAATATTGACTTAACTACTATACCAGATAGGTTGTGGTCAAACTACCGGCAAAACCTGCCACGAAATACAGTCCGGGAGGTTGCAATCTTGTGTGCTTTTTCACATATTGATTTAAACAAACTTCATTGCATATATATCCAAAGAGAAAAACGCATCAGGCAATATGTCCTGTTCTGTTCTGGAAACACACACTTTACTAGTGGCAAGGGGTCAAATGTCAGCTAGTGACAAGGGGTCAGATGTCAGCTAGTGACAAGGGGTCAAATGTCAGCTAGTGACAATGGGTTATATGTCAGCTAGTGACAAGGGGTTAGATGTCAGCTAGTGACAAGGGGTCAGATGTCAGCTAGTGATAAGGAGTTAGATGTCAGCTAGTGATAGGGGTCAAATGTCAGCTAGTGATAAGGGGTTAGATGTCAGCTAGTGACAAGGGGTTAGATGACAGCTAGTGACAAGGAGTCAAATGTCAGCTAGTGATAAGGGGTTAGATGTCAGCTAGTGACAAGGGGTCAGATGTCAGCTAGTGACAAGGAGTCAAATGTCAGCTAGTGACAAGGGGTCAGATGTCAGCTAGTGACAAGGGGTCAGATGTCAGCTAGTGACAAGGGGTCAGATGTCAGCTAGTGACAAGGGGTCAAATGTCAGCTAGGGACAAGGGGTCAAATGTCAGCTAGTGACAAGGGGTTAGATGTCAGCTAGTGATAAGGGGTTAGATGTCAGCTAGTGATAAGGGGTCAGATGTCAGCCAGTGACAAGGGGTCAAATGTCAGCTAGTGACAAGGGGTTAGATGTCAGCTAGTGACAAGGGGTCAGATGTCAGCTAGTGACAAGGGGTTAGATAACAGCTAGTGATAAGGGGTTAGATGTCAGCTAGTGACAAGTTGGTCAGATTTCAGCTAGTGACAAGGGGTTAGATATCAGCTAGTGACAAGGGGTTAGATATCAGCTAGTGATAAGGGGTTAGATATCAGCTAGTGATAAGGGGTTAGATGTCAGCTAGTGACAAGTTGGTCAGATGTCAGCTAGTGACAAGGGGTTAGATATCAGCTAGTGACAAGAGGTCAGATGTCAGCTAGTGACAAGGGGTTAGATGTCAGCTAGTGACAAGGGGTTAGATGTCAGCTAGTGACAAGGGGTCAAATGTCAGCTAGTGACAAGGGTTATGTATCAGCTAGTTATAATGGGTCAAATATTAGCTAGTGACAAGGGGTTAGATATCAGCTAGTGACAAGGGGTTAGATGTCAGCTAGTGACAAGGGGTTAGATGTCAGCTAGTGACAAGGGGTTAGATGTCAGCTAGTGATAAGGGGTCAAATGTCAGCTAGTGATAAGGGGTTAGATGTCAGCTGGTGACAAGAGGTAAGATCGATGTTAGGTTCATACTTATCTTCACTGCTATTTTCTCTTTATCGTTTTACTCGCAGTAAGACGATGTCACATGACTTGAGTTATTTATAGAGTGTCAGAAGTATAAACAGTAGATGCAAGCTCGGTGGTTATGACATAATCTGGCCATAGTTTAAGGTTACATGTCTTATCGGACTTTTCCTTCGCTATATTCTCCTATCTCCTGTTAGATCGCGCCTTATCTTAACACTAGGGTATACACTGCGTGCAATCTTGTCTTCTCTTACTGAACTGCACGTGATTTACTGCACGTGATGGATTGCGCGTGATAGTTCTTTCAGTGTGAATAGACGCCTTTATCAATGGAAAATGCACCAAAGCTGCATGATATTCTTCAAATTGATTTTATTCAAGAAAAATTGATACTCAAGGGATCCCAAACCAATTCTGTGCAAGTTATGACGATTTTATCTTACGTCACTTTGAAGATTTTTTCTTTCTTTTTCGTCACTTTCAGTTGAGATAAAGGCGGATCAGTAATAATTACGTAGAAAAACAAATCTTCAAACACAGATAGTCGAACAATGACCTTTTAGCGTCAGAAGGAACTTTTGTAATATCTCTATGTTTCTATAACATCACTAGTATACTTGGGAGATAAACCCGATTCATCCCACCTTTCAGCTTCTTATCAAGATTTACTTAACACTTTTAATAGACTTTATCAAGATTATGTCTAAGATGATCAACGTCTCCGGTTTTCTTAAAATTCAAAATGTCGTCTTTATCACAGCGAGGATCAGTTTTCATGTCCCCTGTCTCGATCAAGCGCCTGACTGATACAGACGATTGGCGGTCCATCAGTTACTGTAGCCTCGCTTTCTATAAACATTTTATCGGATTTATGTTGTTTTTTTATCTACTAAGATATCGGATTTCAACCTTTATGTAAAGGTAAATTTCGGTTGAAGGAACTCGCCAAGGAATGACTCATAAAATTTTATAAAGCAGCGATATCATACATCAGCTTTAGAATGTTACCGTCTGACGTGAAACATGAATTTATATTATTTTCAGGTACATATTTAAGCAAAACCATGAATTCACATTCATAAATTGAATCAACAAAAAGTACTTTGCTTTTATAATTCTCGAAACAAAGTCAGACTACTGGATGTTTGTGCAATCAACATTATACAGTACCAGTTACGTTATAGGCCTGTCTGTGTTACACACATCAAAGAGCGACAATGCCAATATAACAGATCGATACACGCCAGGCTAGTTCAGATTACCTCCCTTAGACCGAAATATGAGACTCCGACAACACATTGTGTATTTCTCCATTCCTAAACACACACATGTATGTATTTTGTTACTCTCCGTGTTACAAGTATTTTGGTAACAACATATGGACGTGATATCATAGGCGGGTCCCTTAAAATTCTAAACAACACCATTTACATGTATGGCAAGTGTATTTCAAAGCGAAGCAGCGTGTTTTCCCGGACACAAAATGAATGTTATCGGTGAAAAAGTCCAAAACTCTTAATGGCTGGTTGTGTACGTGTACATAAACATGAACTTATTGTTAGAATTTGAAAATTGTTACTCGAGTTTAACTCATAACCATCCACTGTTAGATGGATTCGTTGGGAGACCTCTGTACATAGAAAATATTACAGCGTTAAACAAATCATTTGAAGCATGATCCTGATGTTATTCGAAAGATAGTACTAGTGATTATGTCGTGACAAAGCTGAATAGTGATCTTTCACTGAATTGGGTATATGTATAAGGCATTCTTGACTATGTAATAATAGACACCGGTCGACGGTATACCCCTGTACAGGTCAGTACTATTCCGGGACAGGAAAGGAATTTATAATAACATTATTTCAATTTGTTTCCTGCCTAATCTCAAATTTAAGCGGATGACAGACAAAATCTCGTACTAAAGATGACAATAGTCAATCTTTGATTTTCTAAAGCAGGACGCTTGGTGATGAGAACCCGAACAAAGCCTTGTCGAGTTTGTTTGTACACAAATGACTCATACATACATGGAGTAAGGAAATTAAATTTTATATCTGGGACAAAGATAAGTGCTGTTACAATCTCACAACATACATTCCTATGTAACACGTGTTGGTCTGTCCTTTATCATCTGGGCCCACCAGGTCACTGTATACAAGCGTACATCTGATACATGGTAACTTTACACGACGATAAAATAGACAACATTTTTCTACATCCATGTAACTAAATCATTTTTTTCAATTGAAAAAATTACATTTTCTTATTACTTCAAGTGTAATTTGTTAAATCATATTTTCTTCGTGTTCGTCTAAATAGTAGCTGACAAAGAATGGTGCATGACGGGAAGTACTGACAGAGGACCACGTGCTGTATTTACCTGTCTAGTTAATCACCTTTAATTGTATAACCTGGGGCGGGGCTTATTACGGAAGCCCAAACGTACAATGATCTCTTCACAAAACATTTTGTTAACCACTCTTACGGTTTTCAACAAAAAACAAAACAAGAAGTAGCTGAATGTATAACATGTAAGGATTGAAATCAGTGTCCCACGGGATACTGGCGAAAATTCATATCGAATGGTCCTCGCAAGGACTACACAAAAAAGGTATATAACGGGGCCTAATATTTGTCGGGTTAAATGCTTCCATACTTCGTTCAAATAGGGACCACTTCAGAAACCTCTCTTTTGATGTGTAATCGGGCACAAGACTAATGTCCTGATGTAACAGCGACATACCAGCGGATCACGTGACCCACTCCATAAATCCGTACACATGTTTAACTGACATCAAAAAATAATACGACCAACTGTGAAGGTAATCTCCAGTTTCGTCTGCGGACTTTAAATTTGAGGAAAAAAATGGGTTTTCATAATCACTGATATTTAACACGTCAAAATTAACATTTAACATGTGTCGGCAGTCAAATAAACAAAGATAAGTTCAAGAGTGTCAAAAAAACTAGACTGTGATGATTAAACATACCGTCGTTAACGTCAAAACAGTCTGACGGACAGATCTAATAAAGTATATCTGAATTACAGGGATTTAATAAATAGATGTGTGGCATATTTATATTGTAAAGCAGTCGTCTTCAAGCTTTGAACGAGAGGGATTTCTCCCTTAGTTCAGCGGTAAAGCGTCTGACTAGGAAATGTTCGGTCGAGGGTTCGATCCCCGTCGGACACACATTGCTCGCTTTCCTAGGAGGTCACATGGCTAAATAACACATAACGTTAATAAAAGTCCAGGATACCGTAACTTATCTCTGTACTTACTATTAGTAATTCATGAAATGTTTCTTATCTGACTAATAAAATTAAACTAATTTTTTTCCGGTTTTTAAGAGATTCACAGCGGTCTTGGTATTTCAACTGACTTTGATCAATACATGCAAATCGGCAACACAAAGAACAGTATGTCTCTTATCACGAATACATGTTGTAGATAAGTCACATGATCCGTGCGACCTCATAGGAAAATGATATTAATTTGAAACAAAACAGTGTTCTTCCAAGCTTAGCAACACGATTCTTTTAAAGAAGTTGTTTGATTTTTCGATCACCTTTTAGTACTGTGACAGCCCTGGAATCTCACTCATTTGAAAACACTTAATGACACTTGAGAACAGCAAACTGCGTGCCACTAACATATATATATATTTCACTAAAGAGTATTCACTTAAGTCATAACTTCTACAACGTAATTCTCATCCTAACAAACCGAGGCAGTACGTACATGTTCATTTTAGGAATCAAGTTTCGCGATAGAATCAGTTTGGAGTTATAGCATATTTTATTCCTGCTATCACGAGAGTTGATAAATTAAATCTATTGAACAGACTTGATAGTTCTTCAGCTCAGTCTGTTGGTTTGGTATAAGAAGACGACGGACGAACAACATTGAGGACAGATGCCGTGCTATTGCGCATGTTCACAAAACGGCTTTACAACGAAGGCCATGTGTAAGTAGCCTCCTTCAGATGGACCACTGTTAACTGTTGTTTTCAACGTTTCACTTCTTAATGATCGGTTAAAAAGAAACCTCTTTATCACATCACAATCGTTTCACCAGCATGTAAGCTCATTTCTCAAACCACTGCCATGGCACATCTCAGACACAATGACCCATTATTCAAATGTAACGTGCTCTGTAATTTAACGCTTGTCTGGACCAATGGCAATGGGCGTTACATCACGTTAGTACGCCTGCTGTGATTGGCTCAGTGGCAAGGTTTGTATGGTATATACTGGCCATAGTAGAACGCAAAGCAATACATCACAAACCTAGATGATGCATTTCGCTGTGGAACGTCATCCTGGATATTGGTTTTAACGTAAAATAAAGAAAAGAATGTCACAGCATACAAGGAAAAAATCTTTTTATGATAAATGGTTTTAAAAAAAACTCCACCAGAATCGTTCCAATTCAACAGCACACAAATCCATTTCTCAATTCTCAAGGAATAAAAATGGCGCATTTCAGA
The DNA here is from genome assembly GCA_947623455.1 of Mimachlamys varia. Lineage (NCBI taxonomy): Eukaryota > Metazoa > Mollusca > Bivalvia > Pectinida > Pectinidae > Mimachlamys > Mimachlamys varia. The sequence continues at coordinate 11,324,120 of OX392542.1, read as the reverse complement.
CAGAATATATCATAATTCAACAAAGCATATATCTCCTGGTGCAAACAAAAATATGAAATATAAAAAACAAAATACGAAGTAGAAAAAAGACCGTGGTTAAGGTTTCAATGCAAATTAACATGAAAGTTTGGTCACCATTGTATCAGAATCGTTAACAATGTCGTGAGAAGTTCAGCACATAACTTAAATTACTACATGTGATAAAAAGTTGGGAGTCCACAATAGGATGGAGAAACACAAGTAAATAAGCCAATATCTTTATAAAATGACAGGTTAAACATGAAGGATTGCAAGGACGTTAGTAATACAGAACCATAACAAGTTCACAAATAGTATCCAAGTGTACTGTGTTAGCAACTTATATTGGGAGAAGGTCAGTAACATGTCGCGGAGTTAGCTCGAACTTAATACTATCATTTCTAATGGTGCACTGGGTCGATGATAGGAAATAAACTGCATCTATATTCGGCTTAATCATGTACTTGCACGAAAATGCAACCAACTTGCTCATCGAATATTGGTTTTCTGTCTTAAACTGAATTTACTTCCATATCAAAATGGTGATCGTCTAAAAGCTAGCGTCCGTCTGTTGAGCGTGCTTGTAACGCTAAATATAGGCGCGTTTCCTTTGCTGATCCCGCGAGGATGATGGACGATCTGTATACAGGGGTCTGCTGCCTGTCTGGAGTAATTTATACTGACTTTCAAGGATAGTTTTCCAATACTATCAAAATATTGGTGAGAGCCCTCCTTGCTCCTGATGGATCGCCCGAGATCGTTTCCGGTAAGTTGCAGGAAATTCGACACTATTCTTGTTTTTACTTATGGGAATTGACCTCCTAGCAATATCTCATAGCAATGGAAATATTGGCAGAAGCCTTCTCCCAAGATAGATGGACTAACATGCTTTTGGTACTGGAGATAATATAAATACCGTCAGTGACCTATAGCCTCACATATCTGGACATGTTTCGTGTTTGGGCACAGAATACCTGGTAGAATTCTGTTTTTGAAACTGTATCCAGAAAAAGAAACCAGGTCAGCTGATAGCATTCATATGATGATGAACTCCGGAAGCGTGAACGTTCTAAAATAAAACCCAGATTGTACCGGAAAATTACTGCTTTCTACTGAAGTTTTGTCCTTGCACGTGTTGTTGAAATTCTCGGTTTTCACGTGTCGATAAAAACAGTAGTTCTCTGTCATTATAATACACAACGGACGAAACATTTCCTAATCATACTGTTACACGACCCTAAGGGCCTATTATAGGTACGTAAAGAACGGATCTATGTGTGTATAATTAAGAGTGATGATACAGAGTCAGCTACCACAGGGCACACAACACGACCAGCATACATATCCTGCACAGTCCCTCTATGCTATACTGTAATCGTGGTCAATAGGTGTTTTTGCCCCTTGTTTAATCGACTTTGAATTTGTATTACCTAGTATGGGTTGGTTGACGCTTAGCTATTCTCTTATTTTCTCCTTCTTTTTTTCCCTTCTTTTTTTTTTCTCAACTTTGGCTCAAACAATCAATTTAACTATTTAACAAGCAGAAGCTATTCTCTGATTTTAAATTTTATTCTTACTCTACTGCACCATCAACGTATTAAGACGAAACTTGGTTCATGCTTAAAAACCCAACATTCATCTAACAACATGGTCAACACATCAAGACAGAAAGCTAATTTCATCGTGTGAACAAAATCTCAATTCAAACCTGGTACACAATATCGCATATGGTCATGAGCACGCCAAAGACAGAAGCACGGCCTAATAGACAAGAGGGACAGACAGCAAACATATACCAAACCAAAAGGAAATATTTACACAGAGACACAAGAACAAGTACCAGAGAATAAGACCAGGGGTTCCTGAAGAAAAGTTTACATCATGATCACATCTTTTCAATGCAAACTAAGATGATCTCGAGAGGAATCAGCCTCGGCAAGTTGATTAAATAATTAAGTTGTAATATTCAATAATGAAGGAATAAAAGAGAATAATAATGTTCTCTTTATTAAGAAAGGCAAGTTAATTAGTGTTGTCCTCTTTAAAAAAGTACTTGATGTCCTATTTTACCCTTAATTCGTTATTGTAATACAATTATCTTCTAGTGCACCTCCAACAAGACATGGTCTGAATTTTGTTGGTAATATCGAATTTAGGAAACGAGCTAATATGACACACATATAAACTGGTCAAAACAATACACAAAAATAAATCGTGACGATGGGACAAGAATGTATGTGACACAACTAAGATACACTGTATAAAATGTCTTTAAATAGATCATGGCTGTCGTCGAGAATTACTCATTTAATCCCACTTTCACTTGACGTTTTCTAAGCCTAAGGCGCCATTTTACGTAGTTACCATTGACAATGAAATTGAATATAAGCCAGAAATATCCATTATGAAAATACCCGTGGTGGGATAACTATGGCTACCTATAGAAAACCGCTCGTGTGGAACCGAAATCTCCAATCCTTTTAAATGGAGTCACCCGGTGACACCTTGTTCAGTTATTGAGAAATATCACCGGTCTGAGAGAGGTTTACATGACGACTGAATATAGCATTTAACAACCCAATCTACCTACACAACACCGGGCACAAACACACCTGTATTCTGTTAAAAAACAACCCGGTAGTAATGGCGACTGTTCGGAGTTAGAGTAACACCAGAAATCTATATTTTAAGAATATAACGTAAGATTACACAAGTACGACGTGTCATAGAAACAGATATAAATCAAATATCATAGCAACCAAAAAGATCTTTCAACATGACTCACGAAAAAAATCACAAGGCAACTTCCTGTTACATAATATCACACAACTAACACTTATAAATACGTTTTCAATAAAAAAAAGACGTAAATTATTGGGTTTCGCTGAATCGGAACGTAAAGCAAATTAGTAAGAAAGACTTTGTAAACAGGATATATTTAAAACCAAGATAACTGATTTGAATGGAGATACAAAAGATACAAAGCACTTTTCTTCAATATATTTATCCAGACTATATAATTTGAGTATGCGTTCATAACTTTATAATAAGTTTTCCCAGCAAGTGGTCCCATCACAGTTTAAACCGTATTCAACCAGATAAGTCTTATACAATGTTAGTGACCGAGAAATCACGCACTGTCATTAGTGAAAATTAGATTTAATTACAATGCTACATGATGATGTCTATATATACGGAATCATTTTTAGGGCTGTCATGTTATCTTGCATTGAAGGACATACCGTATACAGTGTCAGAGGTGGACACCTCAGGATACCACACTTTAAATAGTGGCTACACCATTAGGGATTATAGTGATGTTGTATAATACTCCAAAACAGAGCCAGGAGTCTGGTTACGAATACGACAGGATGAGAAATTAGTCACGTCGCCGTGATTAAGACCTATGTTTAAGTAAGTTACTTGGCCAATATCGTCAACGCCTATTCAGTTTAATGTGTCTTAAACAAAACTTTGTAAACTGCTTTTTAATAATTGTGTACTTCCGTTTATGGATAGTGATATTTCATACACGTAGGTTCATATATTAAATAATATTATTGAAATATACACTTTGTTTACCTAAATATGCCGTGGTAAAGCTAACCATGCTTTAGATAATATAACTAGGGTCTTATATCCCCCTCTTACTTATATATGAATACATCCCAACTTACTTATATATACAAATCCTTCTTAATTGATGCCACTCGCTATGAGATCCAGCCTTAATATCTTAATCCCCTACTCTCATAGAACAAATTGTTTAGTCATAAAAGTGTTTTAATATTAAAATTACATGACATGTATATCTGATAAACATGTTTTTCTTCATATTTCTAACATACACTTACAAGAAAACGTATGTGTCAAGATGAATATTTTATCCTTTTAAGATTTCAAAGATTACTAAAATGTTCAAGAAGTACCTCGTACGAAATTTCTACCGGAGCCAAGATGTCAGAAATGTGAGCGATTTATCATCTTGTACAATGATGGGAACGATCTCAAACAAACCTCAACATCACCAAAGATGTGGATCTTACATATTTTGTGGTGAAGGCCAAAGGTATCATGTTGTTATTGTCTAGTTAACATCTATCACCCAGTGTGTTTATGTCGACGCTAAAACTCGTGACAATCCCCTGTGAGGACAATGAATTGTCCCCGTGTCACCTCTATGCTGTGAACTGATGACGAGATCTAAGGAAGCTACAATGTAGAATTCTGGTTTATGTCGACTATCGGATACATATCGTTTAAATAATGAGGCTGTAAAACAGGTTACATTGAATCAAGTAATGATAAAAGATGGTATCACCTTCCCACCAAGCAGCATCGTGACGTCAGAATACTGGAGAAATCAGATCCTTTCTCTCACAGGTGAGGTCGCATCAGAATTCAACTTCTTGTAGACAATGTCACAAAGGATAGCCGGAAAGTCATTCACACAGGTAGATCCAGAAAGAAATTTGATCACCACATTATAACGATGTATACGTTTAATGCATCACATCCGCCCCGATATAAACTAGACCATCCACCCTTATTGTGTTGTCTACCATGGGCAGTCGAGCACGACGTATGTATCCCAACCTCGTTCTGAAAAATCTTCAAATTGGAGGAAACTCTATATAAACACAGTCGTGACACAGACTAAAGCAGGCGTGTGTTTCTAGTGAAGCAGATCTGTTTCCAATGCTGTGGACACTTCTGTGCTAGAGCGACGTTATATGACTAGTCGTCCACAAGCACAACTTATCACATCATTCTACTTTAAAACATCCTGTGCGTTTGCCACAATATGTATGGTATGCCCACTCTCCTATAGCTACACTGTGCAGGCCTATGATAACGCTACACAGTCTGGCTTACACAATCCGCTAAATTTCTAACATGAAGAAAAATTTCGATCATCCCTTTACACAAAGAAGCGGAAATGAAAACAAAGCCTTTGTTACTACGGGAGTGAATCTGTGGAATTACAACTCCCGCTAGTCTTGTAACGTTACGCGCTGCAGTTCACTGTGTCCGACAGCAGAGAGCTTTGGCTCCTGCATGGGTAGCTTCATCAAAACACACGTTCGTAATTATTCCACAAATATCTTAACATTTTGTTATCGGATCAGCAAAATATTAATTTACCAAACTATATTAAATAGACATTGTCTACAAAATAAAACAGATCATTAACCTATTTTATTATTTTATATTAATGGAAGACACGGGGAGCTGACCATACTTTTCAGACTATTTTCGGGTTACACGTGGTAGCACAAAACTGAACCATTATTTGTTCAACCCCGCGAAAAAAATGTTATTATTAAAGATCGGTGAATAGGACTTTTAACTGATGACGTAGACATCGACACTGTTTAATTTACCTAACGGATTGAGGTACTTATAGGTACTGGACACCTGGGAAAGACAACATTGTACACATTAGCATATAACACGTACCAAAGGGGCTACTAAATAACTGTTTAGCGACACTTGTACTTAAGTTTAGTGAACCGGTTAATTCCATGCGTAATATTAATCAGACTTTGTAAATATAAGATGTTGATGATTTTGAACTAAACTAGATAACAATGTTGATGCTTTTGAACTAAACTAGATAACAATGTTGATGATTTTGAACTAAACTAGATAACAATGTAGATGATTTTGAACTAAACTAACATACAACGTAACAATGTTGATAATTTTGAACTAAATTAACATAACAATGTTGATGATTTTGAACTAAACTAGATAACAATGTTGATGATTTTGAACTAAACTAGATAACAATGTTGATGATTTTGAACTAAACTAACATAACAATGTTGATGATTTTGAACTAAACTAACATACAACGTAACAATGTTGATAATTTTGAACTAAATTAACATAACAATGTTGATGATTTTGAACTAAACTAGATAACAATGTTGATGATTTTGAACTAAACTAGATAACAATGTTGATGATTTTGAACTAAACTAGATAACAATGTTGATGATTTTGAACTAAACTAACATACAACGTAACAATGTTGATAATTTTGAACTAAATTAACATAACAATGTTGATGATTTTGAACTAAACTAACATAACAATGTTGATGATTTTGAACTAAATTAACATAACAATGTTGATGATTTTGAACTAAACTAACATAACAATGTTGATAATTTTGCACTAAACTAACATAACAATGTTGATGATTTTGAACTAAACTTACATAACAATGTTGATGATTTTGAACTAAACTAGATAACAATGTTGATGATTTTGAACTAAACTAGATAACAATGTTGATGATTTTGAACTAAACTAACATACAACGTAACAATGTTGATAATTTTGAACTAAACTAACATAACAATGTTGATGATTTTGAACTAAACTTACATAACAATGTTGATGATTTTGAACTAAATTAACATACAACGTAACAATGTTGATAATTTTGAACTAAACTAACATAACAATGTTGATGATTTTGAACTAAATTAACATAACAATGTTGATGATTTTGAACTAAATTAACATACAACGTAACAATGTTGATAATTTTGCACTAAACTAACATAACAATGTTGATGATTTTGAACTAAACTAGATAACAATGTTGATGATTTTGAACTAAACTTACATAACAATGTTGATGATTTTGAACTAAATTAACATAACAATGTTGATGATTTTGAACTAAACTAACATACAACGTAACAATGTTGATAATTTTGCACTAAACTAACATAACAATGTTGATGATTTTGAACTAAACTTACATAACAATGTTGATGATTTTGAACTAAACTTACATAACAATGTTGATGATTTTGAACTAAACTAACATAACAATGTTGATGATTTTGAACTAAACTTACATAACAATGTTGATGATTTTGAACTAAACTAACATAACAATGTTGATGATTTTGAACATGCTAAATTGTCCTTGTATGTATTAGCATACATATGAAACAGAAACTGAATAAGATGAAGGGCAGTATTTAAAAAATTACTGCAGACATTTTGAGTATTAGTAGTATCAAAATCAAATCCCGTTAGTTGTTTCCAAGTGATTGGAATTCAGAAACAAATACAGCATTATAATTGTCTTTGTAATTTCCCATACCGAATATTTGTTAACGTGAATAAATACATTCAATAAAATGTCCGCTCAATTTTTATATTGTTTCAAAATATCGAAGAAAATGCAATTAAATTTCAAAATGAGAAATTAAAACATAAGCAGCAATATGTTAACATATAATATTATTCTGAAAACAGTTTTATTTATCTTCATTTCTTCGATATTCTTGTGCTACAAAAAAAAAAGAAGAAAAAAACATCCACACAAATAATCAGATAATCCGAACTAAAAATCGATCAAAATCGATTAAGCGACATATATATAATGTCATATTTCAATATATACATGTAGAGGTACAAAATATATTATGAGAAGTTTTAAACTGGCAGTTTTACAATCATATTATGATATAGAATGCTAGCTTACTTTAGAATCAAACCAAAGTCTGATCACTTAAAAAAAAAATCTTATCATGAAGCCAAAAATTCAAATTTATCTCCAATCTTCCAAAATCGCGATAAAATCAAATATCTTTTTGAAGATATATACGTCTTATCTGTCAAAGTAAACATGTTCCACAACATGCAGGTGGCTTATATCAAAAACACAGAAGAGTTCAGAATGGCGTCTAGCTAGAAAGAAAGTCACTTGACTAAAAATCTCGAAGGAACTGGCGAACCACTGTCAATGACAGCAATACTAAACCGGATTAAAAATAATATGGATTTTTATGCTATTCAAGCCATGCTTGTTAATTTTATTGATAGATTACCCACCGGACGCTATTTCTACGTTATCTTGGTGCGTGCTCAGTTTCTGTCGTATCGGAGAAGCCATCAAAAGATGAGATGATTGATTATTCGTTCCCGAGATTTTTTAAACAGCTGATATTGCGATAAAAAAAGTATGAAACTTAAGACTGGAATCCCCGACCAGCTGCTTAGCGGGTTTCTATAGCAATATGACATTGATGACCTCGCTATTGGTGGTTGGAGAAGAGAATGCTAGATGTTGGAATGTTGAGCTGATGTTTTGAAGATTCTGCCAAGAACAACACCAATAAAACCCTCTTTAAAATAAAAAAAATCTTCATCGTTTCAGATAGGAAAACAATTTGAAAGTGAAGAAGAGCTTTATTGTAATGTAGAATAAGCGGTTATAAAACGTTAATGTTGCACCCGAAAATGTTTAAACTTTTTGGAGCATGTTTACCTTTACAGTCTCAACATTAGCAAACACTCCTCTACCTTGGCTGTTGTGGGTAGCTATGAAGGAAAACGAACATATTTCTATTAATTCATTATATAGAGAGCCACTTTTCTTTGAAATTAACTCTCTATTCCTGAAAGCAATTTACATGGGTTTAGTATCATCATTATTTTGTCTGTCTACCGTTAATGCCTTTCAAAGGTTATATAGATACAACAGGAAGAGGAAAGTTAGGTTCGTTCCCTCTAAGACTACAAACCCTTTAAATCCTTACAACGAGGTAATTGGTTTCTCGTGTATGTTGAGTTATTATTACTTACTTATTAGAAAGTTTCTGGAAGTGAAAATGTGTTAAAAATAGATCGTTAAAAAAATTGTTCACAATGGATTGTTTGAATCTTTGTTTAAAAGACCAGGCTTGTTTTTGTCAGCGATGCAAGAATAATATATGGTTAAAACCTCTCACTTATATATTATCTAATTCATTTTATATATAAATACCATAAAATAAAAAGTATATTTTAAGTTTGAAATGGGATATGGGTCAAACATTGTTTGGGTTTTTCTTAAAAGATCGCGCACTAGTAGTGGATAATTAAGTTATCAAAATTATTTGTTAAATAACTAATTCCGTAGTTCTGGAGTAAATTAATATGTTATCAATGGACTAATTAAATGCAAGTTTGCATTATAAGAAGGTCCATTATTTGTTGGCAAGTTGAATACGATATACATGTACTACTTACAAGTTTAATTCTTCATTCCTGAACTAACTGAATTCGGTGTTCATGAATTAACTAAATTAAATATTTCTGTACTCTTGGTATTCTTGGACTGTTTGAATCAAACTAATTCTTCCTGTACGAAGGCGATTTGTCCATTTTTGTCTCGTCAAGTCTATGAAAATCAACATTGCCATAACCACTAACTTATGTTTGTCATAACCACTAACTTCTGTTAAGTGTATTTCCCTCTAAAACACTTAAGTGCTTGCTGAGTTTCCTGGACACGTAAACAAACAGACCGGATACCGATGTCAGGGCACGTCGACTCCGAATACCAGTATAGTCTATAGACATGCAAAGGAAATGGTTTATTACTAGTAAACCGATTCATCTCGCTCTAGGAAATTATAGTAGAAATTGAAATTGTCACCCAAAATGAGACAATTTTCTTTTCAATCAGGACTATGATTAGTCAATGAATGGCATGACGGAGAAAGACTGGGGCAGTGTATAGGGGGTCTATATCTTATACACAACTGTTTTCTCCAATGCATATCAATCAGTTTTTTTCAATTTTAGTATATGGATATTGAGTTAAATTTGTCAACATTATTCAGCAAACATTGTATCTAATAAGTCAATAGATAATATATTAATTTAGTCCAGAAATTGTGAATTAGTTATTTCACAATTAATTAACTTTAACCATATTTAATCATGAGAAAGTACATGTACAAATTACAAAACAATTTATTTCTACCCTAATGACACAAGTACTATTGTACTTATACACGGGCCTTCTCGTCGTACATAGCAAGCTTAGCTAAAACTGAATATAGAACTTTGCAGTAATGGTTTGCAAATGCACACAAGAAACTGCTTAGAAAGACAGATGGGACATGACATAAGGTAAAGAGAGACAATGATGGAGCAAATACATTTTTATGTAAGGGTAATTTATATATTAATATTACATGATTTATGTTAGATTTTAATATCTAATATACACTACAAATTAATGGTGATTGGACCTGCACGATGTACATTGCATCATTACTTAAATATTCATAAATGTACAAATCCCATTCTTTTAAGAATTCAATTTCTGACTGTGTTGACATACATTCTTAAGTCAGGTACTAGTTATTGCTATCAAGTCTAACTAATCACTTTCTTCCAGAAAGGAGAAATGAAGAGCCAACAAGGATGGGAGACAGAGAGGGGAATTTGAGAAGTGTTGGGAATCATTTCCGATTAAATATTCACTTTTCCAGACTCAGATATTAAGAAAATTCTTGAAAATGTTGTTATTAATGGTAACACATTACAAGAACAATAGAAATATTCTAACAAATATTTTATGCATTTTTAGTATTAATTTACAGTGTGTAAAGACACCACAAGAACGATAATCGTCTGCAATTTCATTAGCCTTTTTATTCGAACATAATTATGTAATACATGGACTTATGTAATATAAACCTCTGTAGATGTATATACCAATCAACCTCACAGAATGTTATATAATGTCAAATTTTATTACAAATCAAATTGAAAACAAAATCACATTATGTTTTATTATGCAAACTGACATAAATGTTTGTTTGGTACAACACATAAAGACTTTCATCTGTAACTTTCATACCAAATCATGCATTACTGTCCTCTGTGATGATAGACCATATCTATTAAGTCGATATAATCTTATGTCAGCAGGTTAAAGAGGACGTGTCCCTCAAACTTTCCCATTTAATGGTGTTCTCTTTGACATCCGAGAAGCCGATGTCAAATAGGGTATCCAGATGACGTCATCGGATAACTATTTTTAAATACTTTCAAAAGAATGGCGAGAATATTAAGTAGTCTAGATAAGAGGGTGTCCAATAAACTGGCAGAGTTGAATGCTATCTAAATATTTGGAAATATAAAATATGAAAAAAATTGACAAAAAGGTATATGTGATTAAGACTTCGCATAAGTCATCTATAATTAGTTTACAAACTAAACATTGAATACAAAGACATACTTGGCCCACATGAATGTGTAGAATATGTCATGTACATGCATTAAGAAGACAAGACAACATTAGGCCGTGACGAATGGTTTCCCTTGGTGATAGGTGTCCCTACTCTTCGATTCTTCTCTAAGAGATAAAAACAATATAAATATTCATAAACTAGAGCTTGTTACAATAAAGGCCAATCTATTTCCCATCGGAAAAGTACACTTTATCTCGAAGGAACTGTCAAAATTGCCGTGTGTGGAATGACTTATCTCCCTCATATAGCATCCCTGCTACCGCAAAGGCGTACACTGTATACTTCAGTAGAGTACTCAGAGCTCGCTAACTCTCCGCCCGATTGTGAAATATTTGGCCATTGTTGACCGCAAAAACGTATAAACTACACTTTCACTAGAAGTAAAGCCAACATAGGCACTTAATAATAAAACTAAAAACTTAAAAATAATTTACGGTATTAATGACATATTTCATTCTGGTGATAACCTATGACGTCACAGCCTTTAATTATGTAGCGTTCATCATTTCGTGGTCTTATAAGGATTTGTGTACAGCCTTTATCATTCCCATTGAAATGCTTTAATCCTAATGCATTATCAGAGAATGTGACTTCATTTAGATGTTACGTCCCTTTAGGACTCATTGAAGACGCTAGGGGCCAAACTAAGTTGGTCTTAACTTCTGTTGAAACAGAAGGGGATGTGCATACAAAATAAACCTAATTTTAGGAATGCAATATTTTAAAGATCTGAGGTGGTTAAAGAAACCGTTATTCAATTGAAAATACCTTGTTACATAGACACAACTGAAGTAAATATATGGAACATTAAGTCAGGCAATCAGGTGAGTAATGGCGATAGGAGTACTACATACATGAACTGTGAGCGGTGCAATACACATCAGATTATATCAGACGTCGTGTTTACTTAACCTAATGACATAGAAATTACATATATCTTATTTCGTCAATCTATTTTTTTTCGAAGTTTGAAGTTTGGCAATTTCCGGTGTGGAACAATCTCAGGTCCTGATCGATCGTTCACACCTGTGTCCCTATTACATCATTTGTTTCCAATTAGAACGAAACCGATTGGTATACAACTGTAATGTGCATATAGCTTAGAACTGTCTACCTTACACACCAAACGCCATTAGTAAACTTTGCACTCTTCGTGAAATGAGGTTGTAACACATTTATATTACTAATGTCATTGTTTAACATGAAACATATTGAAAACACGAATCGTATGTGCTCTAATTCTTATTTCCACTGTTTTAGTCGACTATAGAGGTCAATATACAGTATACGATGTTATTTCGACTAATTATGTTTCAGTGGCAAGGATGCAATTATTTATCTATGCCACATAATTTAATGCATTTTGACATATCATGTCAGTACTAATAATAGTAATACATTGGCAAATATATATGATAATTAATGCCATTGCAACTCACAGGACTTAACTGTTTTTATCTATCACAACGGTACACCTGCCTGCTTCGTTTGTGTACTTGTGTACATATGTGAGGACATGTTGACGGTTATATGGAGACAAAGGTTATATCTCTTTCGTAAAGAAGCAAAGGGTAGAGCATGCATGTCATCTCCATAATGTAAGCATGCATGCAATAAAGAAACTGAAACTAATAGAGGAAATTCGTTCGATTAACAGCCAAGGACATTTACACACTTGCCTCCATATGTTTTATGATTATTCTACGTGTGTATGCTTGTATGTTGTTTATCTGTATGTTAATCAGCAACCTCCATTGGATGTCTCGCTGGTGTAGTGTGCTGGAGTCATGAAGTCTTTAGGGATAACACGTAGAGAAGGAACAAATTTAGGCTACAATGAAGATGTTACTTAAACCCATGAGATGTCGAAAGAACCTACCCTTACGTCCTTAAAACAGAACTTATTTGTCCGAGAAGAAACGAAACATTTTGATATTGTAATGGACAAAGGCAGTAGGAATTATTTGCCACTTTCTTCTCAAATGTCAGCATCAATTTAAATAACATTCCAAAAACGATAGGACATAAAAAGTCATTAAACCATGTTAACCCCACAAACTGTAAACTCCGTGAAGAGAGGTTAGCGTACAAAAACGGTCAACATTTTAAACATGTCAAACCAAGCGCTAACTGTTCGCTGACGTTTTGTGTCGTAAAGACATTGAGGTGAGGCTCCCCGGACCTGTTCATTTCCGTTTAAGCTCCCTTTTATACAGGTATATAATTTGACATTTCATCTAGAGTCTCTCTCCCCAGATAACAGGGCGGTTAAAAGTCAGAAAGCAGTGTCCCTTTATAGTACTAACGCTTTACAGACGATTTTATCTTCTCCAAATGTCAGCCATAAAGCTTTTGTGTGATGCAGGTTTATTTAACCTATTAAAACGTACTCCGGCTGTGGCTAGGTCTACAGCGATCCGGCTCCAACAAACGTTTTACAGCAGGTGACACATCCGTACACAAACAAGAACATCTATCACACGGACGCTCTACCCAACACTTAGGTGTGAGGCTAGAGGTTACATTTTGTACCTCGACATGTCTGGTCAAATATATCAAGGTCAACTAAGGTCATATTCTTCTAACAATACGTATACCCGTATTCTTAATGCCGAAAGTGTAAAGGTCATCGGTGAAAACACCAATTGAAATCCTTTAGGCCACAATTATGCTCTATACTGTATGTATTTAAGAAATATTAAAAGGACGCTAATGGTCAAAATGTTTCATTTTGACGTTACTTGCATGAATCAAATATCTCCCTTCTGTGAATCTAAACTACTTTCAATGAATATAAATTACTCTCATTTCCCCGAAGCAATAGACAGGATCGATCATACAAATATATTTTGTCTTTAAAATCACAGCAAACATGCTTTCATGCTCATTCATGTTTAACAACATTTCAAATATTACCATATATATACGCACTTAGACAATAAGCGCACGTGAATGCATTTCACTTCACTTCAACTGACTGTCATCAACATAACACAGTAAACAAATGAAATAATCATAGATGTACCTGAAATGTTTGACATTTTCTTATATCCGTCGGTTTTAGTCGAGGGAATTTACATTTAAGAGTTTAAACTTATTTCAACAAATACGTTTTTAGTAATTAATTATTCATCAATAACTTTGACAAAAATGATCCACGATTAAATACATGAAAAGATAGACATATAATGTTTAACACGTTTATTGTGGATTGACCATTCAATTTAAAGCTAGCTCCAGTTTGACCTACTTCAGTCCATACAAGTACAATAGAGACACTGGGATATTTATCCAGACCTAAAGTCCTACCTTATCACAGTGATAGCACTGTCTAACAAGGACCTCACGAGCGCGCTAATAAGTCGTTTCACATTTAACATTAATTTCACAATCGGTTTTACAAACGTGTATATTTGTTTAAATCCTGAACAAACTGTTGAAGACCCTTGGTGACTATGTTATTCAAACTAGCCCACTGCCTGTCTTCAGTAGCCCTTACCACTCAAGTTCTGTAAACATTTTGTTGACATTGGTCAAATATAGGTACAAAGCGCGCGACGGATAGGGAAGGGTGTAGTTCTAATTCCGGAATCGGCATCGGAAACCGGATCATCCTATTCGTGTTGGCGCATACCCTTTCAAAAAGAATCATACAAGCCTACGTTCCTGTAATCTAGTGTTTTATAAACCCTATAAAGTGCAGTTTTATAAATTCTATAATGTGTACTGGTAGAATTTAGCATGTTTTATAATATAATACCAAAAATTTGCAGCGATTTTAGTGCGTTTTATGTGGTGTAATACATTTAGGGTGAGAGATGGCATGACGAACTTACTCACCACTTGGTTTGATGGTTGAAAAGCAGTTTCAAAAAATGATAGTTTTATCATTTTTAAATTGTTTTAATAATAAAAGATATTTGTATGTAGGTGGGTTTTCCTATGTTGTCGTTTCGTTCAATGTATTTATGTTTTACACTCAGATATCGCTTTAAACACAGCACGAAGGGAAATGTGTGATACAAAACCATGCATGGATATCCAGGTACTTTTTGTACAATGGGGAAGCCAAATGATACACTGACTAAAGCAAAGTTTGATAAATTTGATTAACTGATGACTCGGTAATTACTTTAAGGACTTGATGTTTACTTACATGTGACCAAGATCCTCATGGCATGCAAGTTTCATCGATAGAGCAGAAGACGCTTACTCTTCCGGAACACCTGGTCTTATTTTCTTGATTTTAACAAGGGTCTCCATGCAAATCATTACTTTGTTCATATTTACCCTCTAGTTTAATTGATTTTGAGTTTGAGATATGGTTTTGTTGACGTTTGGGTATTCTATGATTTTGTTCGATTATAACAATGCAATACATTTGTACATGTGAGCTTATCAAATTATACCTCATTCCTCGAATCCATGCGGAAGAATATAACATTCCACACCAGACCTCATTATTTCCTTTAAGAAACATCCACATTTGATAACGAATAATTTGTCTGTTACTAGGTAAGGTTCAACACAATGCTAGGCGTGTAGGTATGTTAACCTTCTATAAACATGTTCAAATAATACAAATAACCAACCGTGGAACGATATCGCCTATTCATATAAGTGATAAATGTAAGTTTATTGATCCTTCCTTCAAAATTTCAGAGGAAGTCATGGTTCAATTTAATAAAATGATATATATTGAAAGCAACGGGCTTCTCAAGGCTTTGTGTTATCAAAAAGTGAACCAGGTAAAAGGTCGAAATTCTCAATCTCCTTTCAGCCTTCTATACAGGTGAAAAAGTCATTAAAACAGCCTAAATACCAGACAGGTGACAACCGGGACACTCTGACACTGTGTTGTTGTTCGGAAGATAAATACGCGATAACGAGGTAAATTAAACACAACAAGTGTATCTTTATATTGTAGTAATCGTGGATAAAATCCGAGGTTCTCTATATAGTAGTCATAGATAAAGTCCGATGTTCTCTACATAGATATCATGGATAAAGTCCGAGACTATCCACACAGTTATCATGAAAGGAGTCCGAGGTTCTCCGATATTTTGACCTAGACAAGGAGGCCGATCGTGGCACGTTTGGAAATTAATTTCTTTTCAATAAAAATGATTACAGTGATGTTGTTTGATACAAGTGGTGTTTTCTGCTAACTTCACGATCACTCGATACCCTGTACAGACTGAAGTCGTTCTGATTACCCAGCCTGTCAATGTTACGGAGTGGATCGTCCGCCATGACACTGCGCCAGCCACCAAACAGCTCGTTTACATGGTGACATAATACAGGAAAATACTTTGTCCATGTCACTTGAAAGGAAGCCAGAGGATATAAAATTCCTCTTGAAAAATAATTCACTTCTGAGATCATCAAATCTCCACAAGCTATCAAAAACACGTGTTCAAGCACTTTACGCAATGCAGAAAAAGGGCGTGCGTAATGTTTTTTAAATAGCTCTCTGTCCTGACAATCAGTTGTACTTTAAAAGTAGAACACATATCTATTAAGACCTGAAATTGTCTTGTTTCATTATTAAAAAAACAATAATAATAAAGTGCAGTGTAACAATACAACAGATTGTACTGACGACGTCAACCACTGCGTTAAGTAAAATGCTCAAATACATACATAAACAAACTATATAGAAATGAACATCTACAGCAAACCTACCAGCATTTATCCCAGTAACTGGCAGTACGAGAACGGAATATCAGGCTGTCTGTTCGCTCTGCGATAGCTTTTTACCTACTTTTTTAAAATAGGTTTGGCAAAACCCGCCTTTGATCGACAAAACGAAGTAAACAATGTTCGCAAACCCAGTGCATTTATTCCATTTCTTCATTAAGGCGCATTCAAGATATATGCATTAATCTAGAAACTTTATACGATACGTTGTATATTAGGTAAATCTATCGACGATCATCAAATTACCGGAAACAATTTGATGTTCTAGTTGAACTGAATCTACTGTTTCTATTAAATGAGTAGATTTATATATACATATGTATTTGGGCTCATAGCACGCATCACACGTTTTATTTTTCATCAATATAAAAAATCACAATAAATCTCGTTGAATCTACATAGAGTAGCAAATATATGTAATCACATCGTCTGTAACCAAGGGAGGTAATCTACTTACAGGTGTTGATATGTCGCCTTTCTCTTCGATATCGTTGAGGTCTGGAGTATCCATGGTAACGGTAGATGTGAGCTGTGACTTTCCCGACATTGGAGTGTCTCCTGGGATACGTTTACATCAACAGGACTTCACATTACAGCCGCTCCAATATATCCGAACGACTCGGCGCTAATTACGTCACTAGTCAGAATGATAAATCCCGAAGCCTCTATTTGCTGCTTGTAGATTCGTCTTAATAGCCTAACCGCACGACAGGTAAAGGTCTGGTAGTGTCGGTAATAATTTGCAAAACATGTGACAATGGAAGAAGTGTATGGTTAACGGTCTCGTGGAAAGAACTTAATTAACTCAATATAAACTACCAGAAATACTGCCGAGACACTTTTGATCAGTATCAATTACCTTTATTTCTGATTTTCAAACGTTTCTGTTTTTTTCACAATGTTTTATGCAGCCAACATTAATAGCCAAGGCAGTTGGTCACCGTTTAAAAAATGTCTCTGAAAAGCGATGATGAAAACGTTAAATCTGTGGCAGATCCGTTCTTCCTCCTTTTACATAAATGAAAACAAAAATCTAAGTTTACATCCAAAGGTATTCTGAAAAAATCCATAACTTGTCACTGATATGTACTACTGGAATGTTCATCCATTGCGTGAAAATAAAGTAAGAAAATGGTAAAAAGCTTCAAACAACAGACTTCTGATGGAAGGGAAATGTGTCCACAACCGAATCAGGATTATCGTTATGTAAAATCCAACTGTCCTACACGCAAGTCGACCACGTTATCAGACATCAGCAATTGGACGTTTGGAACACATCAGTAACAACAAGTGTTATTCCTACTTCCTTTGTGTCTAAAATGATACAATTTAATAAAGAACGTCCGGAAGGAAACGACAATGTTATCTCTGTGGGGACACGTAGTCCAACTGACCTCGTTAGGTCAGTTTACTACACAAAGTAATTCTTCAATCCTTTGTCCAAAATGACACAGTTTGACAAGGAACGTCCAAGCCAACACGATAGTTGGATGTTATCACTAATATTGCGGAATATGTAGTCCGAATGAAATATTTGGTCACTCTGCTATATAACCTTACAGAACTGTGAAAGTTTATATGTGGCCTGAGATATCGATAGGTCCAGGTCGACCGTCCAAACGTTGCCGGGGGACATCTGATATTGTTAGATCAGCCACGGGTACACTAGGTAGACGAAACTTTTCACTGAACAAGATTGTTCATACTTGTAGATCAAGAGGTTTCCAACACGGTAACACTCCGGGCCGTTAATAAAGCGATCTTTCCGGTTGATTAGAGTCGAACTAGATCGATCGCGTCATATTAAACAACAGACAATGGTGCAGTGCTCTCAACATATCTCACGCTCCGGTTGGATAAAAGGCATCGACACTTTAATTTATATCAATGTGTATAAATATATACAAATGTACAGGCGACAATACGTGGCCGCTGATCAGAAGCATTGTCAGCACCAACCGAACGACAACATTAAAGACAACTGCATATATCTTTTAAAACTTCTATCATACTTGAATACGAATAAGGTATATCGCCAATACTCCAGGTACAATGATATTAAATATACTGATATTCGGGCTCATACGGGGGGAATATGAGGTATGGCGGCAGACATTACGACAGTACAAACCTAACCAGTCTTTTTCGAAGGAACCACAATTACTTTAATTTGTTTCGTTTAAATGTCATACAGGTTGTCGTACCTGGATGGGTGTATGTCAGACTTTGATATAGGTGTTAGAACCATGTGCCCTTGTTAGCATGCTGCCTATATAGATATAGGTATAACGTATTAATAACGTGATGTCTTACAATGACTTCAAGCTCCCTCTCTGTTCCCGTCCGATTAAACTCTCGTTAAAATTATAAGACGGCTAGGATCTGAATGGGAGAGTTTTTACTGTCGACCTGTCAAAGGTTTATACACAGCTCAATATTTACCCAGTGACTACTTGAAGTATCTTACATTTCAAACCGATAAAATATGACATGTTCATGTGAAGAAATTACAGCCTTACAATAAAAACATTCTATAGAAATAACAGCCTCTTATCCTCCTCTCAGAGCTTTATCCCCTACAACGGGTACCTGTCAAATTAGAAAGGTATTTTATATAGTATTTCTAAAACATTTATATTCATTATCTTCATACAACGCACCTGTTAAACCTAAGAGAAAATTCTATTGAAATTGCATGTAGCATTCTAAGATAATCCCTGGAACAGAACTTTCACGATCAATTTAGATTAAATTGATCGTGTAATTTCAAAACAGACTTACAAATTGATAAACAAATTAGGCAAGTACAGTTTTGTCCCGAGTTCAGAAAGAAATATAAAGGGTAATTATATTTAGCTTTATCATTAACAGGCAAGCAGCCAAGAGAATATAGAGTTTAAACTATTTCATCACATGTAGGAACGCATAACCAGGTTGATATTTGCCAGGAAGCGTTGCAGAGTACGCACCGTGAAAGGTCTGCTAATTGGAAAATCTGCGCTAACATGGTCACATGACCGGGGATTGTGAGATAACTGACAACACGTCTGCTGTGCGGGGGGAACGTCATGCTTCGACATCATTATCATTTCGTGAGGTAAAAGTAAAGCATCAAAATAAGTCAAATTCTGATAACAAGACGTCGTTTCATTTTTGTTTTCTTTCCAAAAAATACGGATTTAAAGCTATCGCTGACATGTTCACGTCTATAAGACTTCCTTATGTTGCACTCATTATAGCATATTTTATTTTGCATATTAACTTATAATCATGGTGAAACCCCGATAAAACTCGCATTTTCTTTGACAATTTGGTCTTATTTACATCAAACCACCTCGTTATATTTTTCTAAACTTCCACTAGAACTGTTCATGATAAGAAAATAATCTATATCAAACATGTTTTTGACATCCCCTGTCAGAAGTACTTTATATATAGGGATAAGGGAAAGTATCAACTTTCTATACATCAATTTGGTTGCGCAGACAGGGATTTCTAGAACTTTGAAATATCAGAATGAGCCGACAATAGCACGATATCATTACTCACTTCTTTTTCATAAAAAAAATCCTATTTTGATGCTTCCCTTTCATTATACAACATGTGTTCTTCTCATTATACTCCCCGACTGAAGTAAAAAGCTCTTGAGAATCGGATGATGCACGGAAGCACAACTGTTCATAAATCATTTGAATTTCTCCTCAAATTGCTATGTTTATGTTTTGTCAGCCATAAACCCCACTTCATCATAACATATCACGAACAGGATTGGAGGCATACAAAAACATATTTAGAGACAATTTATACACGCAACAGTAAGCGAGCAGCATCCAACAAACCACCAGTGTAGCGAGGAATTCTTCTCTCAAAAATTAATTGGCAACAAGAAACGAACCATCATTGTAAGGAAACCTCCTCTCACGAACCATCATTGTAAGGAAACCTCCTCTCACGAACCATCATTGTAAGGAAACCTCCTCTCACGAACCATCATTGTAAGGAAACCTCCTCTCACGAACCATCATTGTAGGGAAACCTCCTCTCACGAACCATCATTGTAAGGAAACCTCCTCTCACGAACCATCATTGTAAGGAAATCTCCTCTCACGAACCATCATTGTAAGGAAACCTCCTCTCACGAACCATCATTGTAAGGAAACCTCCTCTCACGAACCATCATTGTAAGGAAACCTCCTCTCACGAACCATCATTGTAAGGAAACCTCCTCTCACGAACTATCAGCATAGAGGTTGTAAGTGGTATCCTCCAATGAACATTAGGTGGAAGTGATATCTTCTAATAAACACTCTTACTTCAACATATAATAAATATCCCTAAGGAAATATTGATTGAACGTCCTCTCATGTATGTTTATCTTAAATGAACGTCCTCTCTTGAAAGTTCATTGTGCATGAACGTCCCCTAACGAACGTTTATTGTCAGTGAACGTTCGTTCACTAATGAAACAAATCACAGAATAGTGAAAATCAGAGAATACCAAAGCGCCAACAAAACTATACTCCGAACTCAAAACCGATTAAACTAGAGGCAAAATAGGAACAAAGAAAATATTTACATTGAGACCCTTGTAAAAGTACCAGAGACTAAGACCAGGTGTTCCAGAAGAGTAAGCGAATGCCCCTCACGAATATATACATATTTTAGGTTAACGTCTTTTCTTCGATTCAATCTGAGTGAACGTCCTCTGGTGAACATTTATTGATAGTAAACCTCCTTTGGTGAACATTCATTGATAATGAACCTCCTCTAATGAACATCCATTGATAGTGAACCTCGTTTAATGAACATTCATTGATAGTGAACCTCCTCTAATGAACATTCATTGATAGTGAACAGTCGCAAATGAACATTCATTGATAGTGAACGTCCACTTATGAACATTCATTGATAGTGAACGTCCACTTATGAACCCCCGTTTAAGTGAATGTCCCCACACAAAGCATTCATTGTGATTGAACGTGTCATGGGCAATCAGTGTTAGTGAATGTTCTATAATATAGCCGTTCATTTAAGTGTATACAAAATGTAGTAATGATTCGTTCAAGCAATAAAGTTCAAATAACAAATTGCCAAACATGCGTTTCCATTATATGCTTTAAAGCCAAAAGCTAGTGACTATTCTTTTGGAAACTGAAAGAAGATATCATATTACATAAAATGATGAATTTCCTGACACATGTGAAAATTAAAAGTTACAATAAAAATCTATTAAGGTCATTAAAGACTGGCGTTATTTTTGTTATACTCAGCTGAACAGCTCCGTTTATAGAAATACACGTCATTTCTCATCAAGAATCTTTCATTTTGCTTGCAGAAGAACCAAAGATCAATAAATTATGCATCCATACTGGCTGATATCTGAAACACCTCTAAACAATGGGGCTGGCATGGCGAATAGGCACAATAAAACATTAACGAGACAACACAAAGAAGTTATGTCATGTCTTTGTCGGTGTCCAGATGTGTGTTCAATAATACAACGAGGAGCAGTGCTTTATTCTCAACCAACATTCGACAATAACAAAGGGAATTTTCCTGAGCGCAACATACAGAATTTAAAACTTCTTGTCGACATGTTTTACTTTTTATAACGATCTCTGTGGAGACATCCCACATGTTTACCAAATTTAGAGCAAGCATGGATTCATTTTTCATGTAAACATTCAAAGTCTCCGTGAACATGTAAATCTTTCCTTTGTTCTTTTTTGTCCCTAGTTAAAAATATTTTGAGTTCTTCTGATTATGGTTTGATTGACGTTTTGGTATTTTTGGATTTTTTTTACAACGCGAAAACCCTGACGTTTTGAGACTGAAATTTTAAATGGAGTCTATAATGTGGTTCGGATAACTGCAATGTAAACGTTCATCATTATATATATAATGAAACTTTTCTCCTCTTTTACATTATTCAAAATCATTTCATAATTTGGTTAAGTATACACGGAAATGAAATCAACAAAATAGTTATACAAAATCCATACAAAGTTGTTTGAACCATTTTGTATAGATGCTAAAGTAGAAATAAGATACATTGTTATTTTTGACCTAACCAGACAATGATACGACTGTGTTATTATTTTATGAGAAATGATAAATCGAATCAGCACAGTTATGGCTGTCTATAGTAGATATTGACTGCTGATCTTTAGCAAAATGGCATCACTTTCTGGAATCACAGCAACGTCGACCGACATAAAAGGGGCGACGGCAGTAATAGCTGGTCATTTCTCTATGTTGATGATCTATAGATAAATATACTAGATAATATTTCATGACTGATTTATAGTTAAGTCGATAATTGCTTGACAATTCTTATCATTTCGTCTATGATTAAGTGATAAATAATCCCCTGGAATTGCACACAGAAAATTGCTTCATTATCACAGCGCGAGTTTATTTCCCTATATTACCCGGTAATTTGGTATTATACGCTGACATAACCTATCAAATTTTTCAAGCACTTTGAGTCATAATAGGAACGACGAATTACGTCTCCTAAATGCCTTTCTCACGTAGAACTCCTGTTGTTATACCGTATATCTATATAAACAACCTAAAGTTCCATTAATAGTGAAGAGTGATTTTGTTATTTAATTGTACTAGCATTAAGAATATACCAGCCATCTGTTAATCATATTATTTTTGGTAAAGAAAACAAATACTGATAATCGACAGAAAATATTGGTGTTTCAACAACAGTTATTGATACAAATATTCTCTTCATTGGATTTTAAATGTAAAAATTTGAAGAAGCTTTACAGAATGATATGTTACTTAATTTTCGAGTGATAGTACAACACATTTATACTACATGTAGCAACCCTCCCACCGCTGTAAAACTCGGTCGGCTTGTCCAGTTTAATGCATGGC
This sequence comes from Mimachlamys varia, assembly GCA_947623455.1. Lineage (NCBI taxonomy): Eukaryota > Metazoa > Mollusca > Bivalvia > Pectinida > Pectinidae > Mimachlamys > Mimachlamys varia. Next base: position 11,300,451 of record OX392542.1, on the reverse strand, counting down.
AGTTTTTACTTAATGATGAAATGGTTAAAAAGATGTTGGAAGAACATGCAAATAGCAGTCAAAACAAACAGAATGCTATCAGACAGGTTTATAAAGTGTATATTAAATCAGCCATGTCTTGGATTCCCTGTAACCGGGTATTTATAGGATAAGTAGATTCCCGAACACTTGTCATGTTTAAAAGGAAATACCTCCATTAAATCTCACCAGATGTCATTACGAATTCTAGATAAAACGATTCGATTTTTTAAATTTATGTGTATGCTATAAATTTGAGGCATCTGGATAAACTTTGTGGTGATGAGAGAGACTACTGCTAACACGACATACGGAAGGACGACATAACACTGATTTGAGATAATAAATACTAAATTTAACCAAATAACACTGATTTTGAGAAAAAAAAATACTAAAATACTAAATTTAATCAAATAACACTGATTTTAAGAGAATAAATAGTAAATTTAATTAAATAACACGGATTTAAGAGAATAAACACTAAATTTAACCAAATAACACTGATTTAAGAGAATAAATACAAAAATACTAAATTTAACCAAATAACACTGACTTCAGAGAATAAATACTTTTAACCAAAAAACAATGGTTTAAGAGAATAAATACTAAATTTAACCAAATAACTCTGGTTTTAAGAGAATGAATACCAAAATACTAAATGTAATCAAATAACACTGATATAAGAGAAAAAATACTTTTAACCAAAAAACACTGATTTAAGAGAATAAATGCTAAATTTTACATAATACTGGTTTTACGAGAATAAAAACTCATTCCAAACACAGTTTGGCAAATGAGTAAGTGATACTACACTGGTACAAGTCGAATCGGGATAATGAAATTTGTTTTTACGCTTTCTTCGTTGTATCAGGTTAAATCTAGGTTAATTCTCTTTCTTTTTAAAGCCATTTCCTTCTTTCCCGGCTTTGTAATTCCTTGAAACGGTAACTCATTCAACTCTAAAAAACATCATAATGAACTAAATTCTAGCCAATTAGTTGGAAGAGTTCACGTGTGTCTTTAGGGGTCAAGAATTGAGTTATGATGTGTAGACTACATCTGTTTTTGTATGCAGATGATTGCAATAAATTATGACATCACTTCTTGGTAAAATAACTAATCCCGGTTTGTGTATTCCATGTTTCTATTTATAGACAAATCGTCTCGAGACTGTTTCATGTTACAATTAAGGTGACTATTTCGTGTTCCTATTTATGTGACTGTTCCTATTTATGTGACTATTTCGTGTTCCTATTTATGTGACTATTTCGTGTTCTAATTGATTTGACTATTTCGTGTTCTAATTAAGGTGACTATTCCGTGTCCTGATTAATTTGATTATTTCGTGTTCTAATTAAGGTTGCTATTTCGTGTTCCAATTAATTTGACTATTTCGTGTTCCTATTAATGTGACTATTTCGTTTTCCAATTAAGGTGACTGTTTTGTGTTCCAATAAAGGTGGCTATTTCGTGTTTCAATCAAGGTGACTGTTTCGTGTTCCGGTTACAATGCGACTATTTGCTGTTCTAATTAAGGTTGCTATTTCGTGTTCTAATTAATTTGATTATTTCGTGTTCCTATTAATGTGACTATTTCGTGTTCTAATTAATGTAACTATTTCGTGTTCCTATTAATGTGACTATTTCGTGTTCCAATTAAGGTGACAATTTCGTGTTCCAGTTACAATGTAAGGTGACTATTTCGTGTTCCAGTTACTACACACACATCCCGATGACTACTCGCTATCAGTTACGTAAAGCTAGACTCGTGGCGGATGCCGTTAAACTTTGGTTGCCTTCAACCATCTCTCTTTTACTTTACGAGGATATCCTCCAGGAATTGAGATGGCTTTCGACTTGAAGAAAGATACTGCGATCTTATCAAAGGATACAAAAAAGGCAAATCGACACATCTCACCCACAGCGTCGTTCTAAAACGGATCTTCACGAAAACCAATAATCAGAATTGGTATCGGAAAGAACACATCCGAATATTTTAGATAAGTTTTTCTTTAACTCAATCAATAATGACTTTGAAATAAAGTTTAAATAAAATGTAAAAATGTTCGCATCATCATCATTAGTAACATATCATTTACAATCTTGAGTTTAAGATGACTAAGCTTTTTTCATCATCATCCTAGGTCCTGATACTATTTCGAGTTGGATGATGATGCGAGACAGAAGGTATTATGCCGAGTGATAGTTGTTCGATATCTCGTGGCAGGCAATATATCTATGTTGTCACATTACGAACCGATCGTACTCCAGCCTAGACGGATGACATATGTTAACCGTAAACTCTAGAAATATTTATTTGGTAGTCTTCAAAACAAAAACTTGTCATACATACATCTTTTTGTCCGATTGCGCATGACCTGCCGCTATTTGTTAGCGATATGTTGTTACTACTCGAGGGTATTGCCATTTATACCAGTCTATCGATCTACGGATTTCTCCCTTAAATAATTAAACTCCCTCGGAAATGAAATGTTTGAGATCATCCGCAGATTATATCCGCGGTGTTATGGAGTATCGATTATTGTCTGGTTTTTATGAGGCTTCGCTTGCTACTTCTCGCGCACACTGACAGCGCAATATGGCCAAGCTCTCTGCCAATCAATGCCAAGTGTCTTTTATGTAACGTTTTGGCAATGCACTTCACAGCGAGATATTTAACTCCTTTTTAAGAGCATTTTACCACTCAATACCAGTTTTATCGGTCTCGGAAACAATTCCGGAAGTTGTGTTCCTACTGGAAATGTTGCAAAATTGTGATTTCCGGTAATGCTTTAAAGATAGGAAACAAATAGAAGGAATGACTTGCCGACAAGCGTTATTATACCAGCAGATTCCTTAACGTCGAAATCAGATAATCTTTTTGTAGTATAGCAGATTTATTTGGAGCCTAAGATGAGATGATCGCATCAAAGATGTGGATGTACTGGCCCATTCAACATACAACATTTACACTGGGAATATGATAGGGGCTGGTTAAACTCGCTAATCAAAATCACAGATAAAGGATTATTGTATTATATATACATAATACTCTTCTTATCTCTAAATCTTGATTTAAAACTCATATATCCTCTAATTAGCCGTAAACATCCCGACCGAAACATACCAAAGTTTATGTCATTAATACTGTACATTTGTGCGTTACACTGTATGATAAAAAATAGATGAGACATTTCTATCCTTTTTTAAAGCGAAACCAAAAAAAAAAAAGATTCTTACATGTAGATATTGACCATAGCACAATTTAAATCGAAAATATTGATAAACTACACACGTTCCTTGACCAATAACAGCACTCTATAGTGTAGTATTTAAAGTAAGCTGATGTTCACCACCGACTCCGTGTGAATAATCCCACTCCTCCCATACACTATAGAATATAATCTGGATCTACATGTATCTGTGAAAGCATGACAGCTCAAATATGCTATTTTACGTAACCGACATGGATGTTTGTAAATCTCGAACCATAAGTAAAACGTGACCCGACCGTGACCTTAGTTGTGACCCTAGCACGAGAAGGTCACATATATTCACAGACACATTATCTTTGAGTATACATAAGCAGCTTGCATTGAGTAATGGGTTTATCCCTTAAAGAAATGAATCTCTTGTTACCTATTTAATCTGGAATTAGAATGTTTACTTTAAGACCTTAAGTTTATATCCTTAAGGTCAGGAGAAAATCCCTGATAGATTCCTTTATGTTCGGGAGAAGATACCTTTGCGCCAAGGGAAAGATGCCTTTGTGTATTAAATATTCGACATGTACCTTCTTGTATATATGATCGGGATTAATCATTGTAGTATTTATCCTGGAGCATTTCTCTATGTTGCAATCTTGGCTTTGTTGGTATTTTAATTTGATATACATATTTACACTGTGCCCGATGAAGCAGGCAGTTCTGTTTTTGTTTTTATACTTAGACAAATGTTTTGTTTTTATATCCAGACAAATGTTATGAAGAGAAATTGCATTATCTTCCAGCGCTTTCATTATAGCAGCTGACTGCTCTGAATCTCCATCATTCTCAACATCTTTACAGTTTCGATGTGTTTTGTTTTAAGTGCTCCCCTCCCTATACGTACATCTATTAAATAATGGCTGTTTGACGCCAGCTCTCAATAGACATATCCCGAGCACCAGAATTACTAAATCCTTACTGTTTTTACCATAGCAACGAATTGGTTTCCATGTCGACCGTTAATGAGTCAAATAGTCAATTTTTTACAGAACCTTAAATTACAATAAACGAATTCCCTTCGATTGCCACCAAGCCCCTAACCGTTGTATCGTCAATAAGCACGGCTCCTGGAAGTGATCACTCCATGCTGCCGTTACCGAGACTTACAACAGAGCCGATCCTCGCTCTCAAGTGTCCAAATTCAATAAAAAATACCCCGTGTCAGCTCCGAGATAGATGAGCTCCTAGGAAAGCCTTCCTAGAGAGCAACACGGGGGATTCTCCAGTAACGCTGGAAATAAAACCCGATAGCAGTATCCTCCAACAGATATGGAGGTTAAGCACAACCGTTATCCATGTTAAAGCCAAACAAACTTTTGCCCAATACCCTTCGCCCTGTTTCATGACAATTAAATATTTTAAACTATAACTGTATTAATATGACATTGCGTTATATAAAAATGGAACATGCGCACAGCGGTTAGCAAGATAAATCTCCATCACTCTGGATTTTTCTCCAACTAAAAAAAATTAAAAGAAAAGTGGTAGTGGCAGAATTTCAAATATGCATCTGAAATATGAGCCTGTCACGCCGTTTCAAAACGAGCACCTGTAATGGCTTTGTTGTCACGTGACGCGGACTCATTTCACTGTAATTGAAGTCTAATGTAATTGCCGACTGATAAAAAGGAACCATTAGCCAGAAAAGACGACTGGTGGAAAGTTAAATCATATAATCATCGGGTTTCGCTTTCAGAATAAGGAATAGCAAAGTTAATGAGTTTAAACCGAGACACAATTTGCTGAGAAGATCTTAGGTGATTATTGTAATATTTCATCGATATATTTTTGACAGATACCTGAATTAAAGTAAGACGCTACTAGAACAGCCATAAAGGGTAAACAGTGACACAAAACTAAGCCTTGAAATTATCGCTTCCACCCGTGACCCAAAGTGCTGCAGAATGTCTGACACTTTAACCACCCGTGACCCAGAGGGCTGCAGAATGTCAGACACTTTAACCGGGGACTTCCCCGAACACCAACTCTGCTTATAAAAACATGTTTACTTAGGTGGTCAGTTGTGATGATAGTGAGTTATAGTCTATAGCAGAAATGTTGTACAGGTAAGTTACACAGGTAAATCAACTTCTGGTAACTAATCAGATGCTCAATAACTAATGATATTTGCAAATAAATGATAAATAGGTACTGCATAAAACAGCTGCAGATTTAGGAAAATTATCATATATTACACCTGATTACAGATATGTGTAAATGATCATATTTATTGATAGGTATATAAGTTTACATTCTTTCAGATTTTTGTAAATAAACATAATTATTGTCATATATTAATTTAACTTGTACCTTCTTTCAGATTTGTGTAATTGTTGTCATATATTAATTTCAAAATATGTCATTATTTATACAAGACATATAAAAAGTCCTACAAAGAAATAGTATACATATGTATCAATAATATGATTAGAAATCAGGCTGAGCCTATTTAAGTCTTTTCCAACAAAGATAACCAATATCCTTTATTATATACATTGACAGTTCAATATCCTATTTCGATGCGGATGGAGTAGGAAATTAGCAGTATCATGTTTTATCAATTAAAGATCCCTTTCTTAATCACTTTCATAACTTTATTGTGATTTATATTTAAATCACATTTTGAGAACTCCTTTAGTTATTTAAATATGAATGCATTATACATCCAGAATATGTTAGTGCTTTATATAAAATGTACATATATGTATGAGCTAGTATAATTAGTATAGTTGAATTTATTTCATCTGATATACCAACTACACCATTAAAAAAACCTGCATTATAGTATGGTCGTTAAAGAAAAGAAGGTGATGAGGATTAGAAGGCCAAGGGAGAGTAAAATTTAATGCTACTGTTGTAGTTGGATCAAAATAATATGCCATTCATTTATTGGCCCAAGCAAGGATTGATGAAAGATCATCATTTAGTATATCAGCAGGTGTATTAGGGTCATCATCACTATCTTTAATAACATATAGAGAAGTATAAATTGCAAACAAGTTAATATAAGAAGTTACATCAGCTGTTATATCAATAACGGATAGAAATAAAAAGGGCCAAAGAACAGATCCTTGAGGAACTCATGCAGATATGGATCAAGTATTTGATTGATATCCATCAATAATTTCCCTTTGGTTTTCTGTCAGATAATCAAGCTTTAAACCACACAAATATTTTTTTCTTTTTATACCATTTTTGATAAGTTTATACAAAATACTTACATGCCCGCCGAACCCTGTCAAATGCCTTATTTATATCACAGAATATATTAGTTAAACTTATACAGATTTAATTGTGTTTAATTTGTGTGACATCAGTTTAGTATTATCTGTCTTCATTTAATGTTTTTCAGTTTAAATACTGATGTCTAAATATTATTTTTCGGTGCTGTATTAAATATGTGTTATTATAACATGTATGAATAGAAACTCTATTTTATTACCAATATGCTTTAAATGATTCAATTAAGGAGATTTATTTTTCAAATAATGTATTTCAATTACTATTTTTTATTTATTGAATCTAAAAAAATAATATTTAATGATCATTTTCTATTGCTTAAAGCTATATGAAAATATTATATCAATTTTATTACTGAGTTTAGTATCATGTCTAAAAATCAAATGAGTTGACATTCTTAGTTGAAACAGACTATAACTTAAACTTCAAATGATTTCCTATATAAACACCTTTCTTTCAAGTTACCAGAGTTGGTGTTCGGGGAATGAGCCCTTTAACCACCCGTGACCCAGAGGGCTGCAGAATGTCAGACACTTTAACCACCCGTGACCCAGAGGGCTGCAGAATGTCTGACACTTTAACCACCCGTGACCCAGAGGGCTGCAGAATGTCTGAAACTTTAACCACCCGTGACCCAGAGGGCTGCAAAATGTCTGACACTTTAACCACCCGTGACCCAAAGGGCTGCAGAATGTCTGACACTTTAACCACCCGTGACCCAGAGGGCTGCAGAATGTCTGACACTTTAACCATCCGTGACCCAAAGGGCTGCAGAATGTCAGACACGTTAACCATCCGTGACCCAAAGGGCTGCAGAATGTCAGACACTTTAACCACCCGTGACCCGAAGGGCTGCAGAATGTCTGACACTTTAACCACCCGTGACCCAAAGGGCTGCAGAATGTCCGACACTTTAACCTCCCGTGACCCAAAGGGCTTCAGAATGTCTGACACTTTAACCACCCGTGACCCAAAGGGCTGCAGAATGTCTGACACTTTAACCACCCGTGACCCGAAGGGCTGCAGAATGTCTGACACTTTAACCACCCGTGACCCAAAGGGCTGCAGAATGTCTGACACTTTAACCACCCGTGACCCGAAGGGCTGCAGAATGTCTGACACTTTAACCACCCGTGACCCAAAGGGCTGCAGAATGTCCGACACTTTAACCTCCCGTGACCCAGAGGGCTGCAGAATGTCAGACACTTTAACCACCCGTGACCCAAAGGGCTGCAGAATGCCAGACACTTTAACCACCCGTGACCCAGAGGGCTGCAGAATGTCAGACACTTTAACCACCCGTGACCCAGAGGGCTGCAGAATGTCTGACACTTTAACCACCCGTGACCCAGAGGGCTGCAGAATGTCAGACACTTTAACCACCCGTGACCCAGAGGGCTGCAGAATGTCAGACACTTTAACCACCCGTGACCAAAAGGGCTGCAGAATGTCTGACACTTTAACCACCCTTGATCAAAAGAGCTACAGAATGTCTGACACTTTAACCACCCGTGACCCAAAGGGCTGCAGAATGTCTGACACTTTAACCACCCGTGACCGAGAGGGCTTCAGAATGTCTGACACTTTAACCACCCGTGACCCAAAGGGCTGCAGAATGTCTGACACTTTAACCACCCGTGACCCAAAGGGCTGCAGAATGTCTGACACTTTAACCACCCGTGACCCAGAGGGCTGCAGAATGTCTAACACTTTAACTACTTGGCCACCGAAAAGGGAGGCTTTACGTAATTAAGTCAAACCAAAACATAGCTTTAGACTCTGTAATGTTCTAGATAGTTAGTCTCAGTGTTGGCCGAGAAGGAAGTTCTGTTAGTATGCATTGTGTGATATGAAGATGACGTTTTTGAGTTTGCTTATTAGTGTGCTTACTTGTTGTGATTAACAATGATAACTCGGTTCTTATTTTGAGGAATGATGCTTACATGTACTTGGATATGACCAAGATTTACATGGCGGGTGTCGTCAATGAAGCAAAAGACGATTACTTTTCCGGAACACCTGGTCTTATTCTCTTGTACTTTTACGAGGATTTCCATTTTAATTTTTTCCTTTGTTTCTATTTTGCCTCTAGTTTAATCGATTTTGAGTTCGGATTATGGTTTTGTTGACGATTTGGTATTCTCTGATTATTTTTATACCTAGTATGATGGCACTAAGCGATTGGATATCACGAATTTTGACTTCAACGAAGTATTTACCATATCAAGGCATCAAATTGCTTTCTCTGTATACTACACGGGAAGTTCTGAAGTTCATACACCCATTAAGACTGCACGGGAAGTTCTGAAGTTCATACAACCATTAAGATTTCTTTCTTTTTAAAATAGTAACCCAAGCAGTAACGCAATAGACATAACGACCTCTATAAAACATATCTGAGTTTGATATTTGTTCTTATTAAAGCGAAAATGTTTACTTATATTTACAAGGAAATCTTCGTTAGCGTCGAACTTCTGAAACTCCGCAGAACACAGACAAACACGAGACTTGGAAAGACAGGTTCAAACTCATCATCATCATAGGCCGTGTATCGATTGTGGAAGATAAGTACACACAGTGAGGATACTTTGTGAGAATACCTAGTCACAGCTTGACTTTAATCTTCGTAAGATCGAACCCTTACGCCTATATCACCGATAATTCTCCGTTGTGTTAACACCTCAGGTAACACGTGTTTCGCGTCTATTGTATACTGTACCTGAAGTTATGAAATCGATTCGGTTATCTCAAAATCTCCTCTCTAATAAAATGTATCTTAGAGGTGTTTCAGGGAAAGTGCAGCGAGGGATAAAACGAAATATAACCGATCATAAAGACTTTATGAGTTTCCAGAAGCTTTGAAGAAACAACATATCCATCCTTATGCTCAACATTAAATAACGATATTGATTGTGAATTACTTTTTGAAATTTCATTTTGATGAAAATGATATTAGATTGACGGCGTGATTGTCAGATTGGTCTACACAAACAATAAGAACTTCCAATTTCTCGAAATGAATTTCCACAACTTTGGTAACATTTAAATTGTTTCATTTCTGAAATAAACGCAGAAAATAAGCGCTATCATTAAAACTCACTTTTCTTTTATGAAGAAGTTATTACATATATATCGTGGATCAATACAAATTAAACTTTCGGAAAAACACATCGATAAAACTTTCGCAATATCTCTTGTTCATACGAAACTTCTTCATTAAATACATCAATATCAATAATTCATCATTTTCTATACAAAATGGCGAGAGTTTTTGCGAAACCCATGATCAAGTTTTACGGAATCGGAAAGAGAAGTCTGATAATATTGAGGTTGTCCTGGCAATTTCCTGTGTGTATAAAGTGTCAGACGGTGCGGTGTGTATTTTATACCTAACACAAATGGTTCCGGGTCATTATAGACGGTGAGTGGTGTGTTTAAAACCTCAACCAAAATGGTTTCGTATCAAATCTGATACACAATTACTGTTTATCTTTCTTGGCACTGCTCTGTTTTCCCGTTAATATTGACAAAGATGTATGGATCGTCCTGTCGTCTGATCCGTACCGGCGGCACCTTACCGACAATAACGACAGGGGCTGCCCTGGGGATTCCTTTTGCACTTCAGTAATGTACATGTACTACTGGACTCCCTACTGTAATATAAAGGCCGTATCTTATAAAACAATGGTACCCCAAACATGATCAGGTATCACTCGAAATACACAGATATGAAGCACTTTTTAGGAACTTTTGTTTGTAGATACCGACAGCGCAGCAATGTCAACCTTTTTATGCGCCAAATATAATCATTGTTTCCTTTTAGGAACCATTACCACTAGTTTGATACTTGAAGATTAGGTGTCGTGGGCAAGAGTTTACGTCATCAACTGGCATGGTAACAATTTGATGCATTTAAATGTTTGACGTAAAGGTGTCACGACCATATTATGGATAAAGTACACAGTTCTTGGCCCTCAATTAGGTCACCTCTCGCTCTACGAGAAACCAGTGTAAGAATTTACGTAAGTTTAGGCATTTTTCAATAACATATAAGACAACGAAATTGCTGTCAATGAAAACCAACAATTCATGAAGATATACCTAATACCGAAATACTTCACACGTGATTTTTTCAATGTAGTGTAACTAAGGGGAATGCCTAAATAAAGCACATAACATTAAATAAGATCGTGCTACCTTTTTTAATACATTTAAATAAAAAGTTCATTTCAAATCAATAAATTATCGATCCGCTCGTTAAGAAGTTCGGATAGGTATCCGTGTAGATGTCTGTCCCGCTACGCGCCTTGTGTGTATTTTAATAAACTGCACGATCGTGTCCGTTTTATCATTCGGCATTTAACTGTTTTTTTTTATATTTGATTAAGTCGATGCTGCGGACATTTCCTGTTTGTTGTATGTACAGTCACGTCGTGTGGTGCTCTCCCAGGTAACATGCTACCTATCACCAAAGTCAGGATTATCCAGGACATCAATCAGTCCAGTGTTATCACACCATCGGAGTCCCACAGCTTTGTAATGGTGTTGGGGCTATCAGATCTAGACCCAATCATATCTAAAGGGTAAACGTCACTGAGTCTCGGGGTATACCCTCGAACCACATCGTAGGAAAACCCTGCTGGTCTTTTGTCTCTGTAGAACTGGAGTATCACACAGGATAAGGATCAACAACAATATCGATATCGAGCACTATTAAAGAAAAACATTCTAAAGCTTGGAGCTTGTTATGATTTTTGTTTTATTATTGGGTTGAGTGATTTTAATCATGACAAGTTCAATTTTCTGCACACCAATTTGGTAACAATTCATTTTTTTTAGAAATATTGTTTATTTTCAGTTTTTGAAGACATAATAAAATCTCCATAATACATTTTCAAAAGTTATAACAAATGATAACCCCTGTTCCAAATGGACTTCATATGTACATGCAAGTACCTAAAATAAGGTACGGCCTACAGGAAGTGAACGATCGTTTGATAATGATGTCATACAATGGAATGTAATCACGAGAGCTTTAGAATAACGATACACTTATTATAGAGTATTACTGAACCCCGTTTAATTGGTTAAGTATCCGTTTGTTTACAGAAGCTATATAATCCTATTTATACATACAACCGTTACTTTGTACTGGGATTAACTTTACGCCATGTTCCCGCGAGTTATCTACCAGGGGTAAGCCTTGGTTAATCTGTCCCTGATGACAGGTGTCCGGGGTGTTACGCTGATTCTACAGGTATCTGGGGTACTACATTTGTACGTTGATTCTACAGGTATCCGGGGTACTATATTTGTACGCTGATTCTACAGGTATCTGGGGTACTACATTTGTACGTTGATTCTACAGGTATCCGGGGTACTACATTTGTACGCTGATTCTACAGGTATCCGGCCGGGGTACTACATTTGTACGTTGATTCTACAGGTATCCAGGGTACTACATTTGTACGCTGATTCTACAGGTATCCGGGGTACTACATTTGTACGCTGATTGTACAGGTACCAGGGGTACTACATTTGTACGCTGATTCTACAGGTATCCGGGGTACTACATTTGTACGTTGATTGTACAGGTACCAGGGGTACTACATTTGTACGTTGATTGTACAGGTACCCGGGGTACTACATTTGTTCGTTGATTGTACAGGTATCCGGGGTACTACATTTGTACGTTGATTCTACAGGTATCAGTGGTACTACATTTGTACGCTGATTCTACAGGTGCCCGGGGTACTACATTTGTACGTTGATTCTACATGTACCAGGGGTACTACATTTGTACGTTGATTCTACAGGTATCAGTGGTACTACATTTGTACGCTGATTCTACAGGTACCAGGGGTACTACAATTGTACGTTGATTCTACAGGTATCCGGGGTACTACATTTGTACGTTGATTCTACAGGTGCCCGGGGTACTACATGTGTACGCTGATTCTACAGGAATCCGGGGTACTACATTTGTGCGTTGATTCTACAGGTATCCGGGGTACTACATTTGTACGTTGATTGTACAGGTACCAGGGGTACTACATTTGTACGTTGATTGTACAGGTACCCGGGGTACTACATTTGTACGTTGATTCTACAGGTATCAGTGGTACTACATTTGTACGCTGATTCTACAGGTACCAGGGGTACTACATTTGTACGTTGATTCTACAGGTATCCGGGGTACTACATTTGTACGTTGATTCTACAGGTGCCCGGGGTACTACATGTGTACGCTGATTCTACAGGAATCCGGGGTACTACATTTGTGCGTTGATTCTACAGGTATCCGGGGTACTACATTTGTACGCTGATTCTACAGGTATCCGGGGTACTACATTTGTACGTTGATTCTACAGGTATCAGTAGTACTACATTTGTGCGTTGATTCTACAGGTTCCCGGGGTACTACATTTGTACGCTGATTCTACAGGTATCCGGGGTACTACATTTGTACGCTGATTCTACAGGTGTCCGGGGTACTACATTTGTACGTTGATTCTACAGGTGTCCGGGGTACTACATTTGTACGTTGATTCTACAGGAATCCGGGGTACTACATTTGTACGTTGATTCTACAGGTATCCGGGGTACTTCATTTGTACGCTGATTCTACAGGTATCCGGGGTACTACATTTGTACGTTGATTCTACAGGTATCCGGGGTACTACATTTGTACGCTGATTCTACAGGTATCCGGGGTACTACATTTGTACGTTGATTCTACAGGTATCCGGGGTACTACATTTGTGCGTTGATTCTACAGGTATCCGGGGTACTACATTTGTACGTTGATTCTACAGGTATCCGGGGTACTACAATTGTACGCTGATTCTACAGGTGCCCGGGGTACTACATTTGTGCGTTGATTCTACAGGTGTCCGGGGTACTACATTTGTACGTTGATTCTACAGGAATCCGGGGTACTACATTTGTACGTTGATTCTACAGGTATCCGGGGTACTACATTTGTACGCTGATTCTACAGGTATCCGGGGTACTACATTTGTACGTTGATTCTACAGGTATCCGGGGTACTACAGTTGTGGGATCGCACAACGTTACACGATGTGCGGTGGGCGCACGATGGGCGAACGGTGTATGCACGATGTGCGAACGATGCGATCCTGGGCGATAATTTCTAACGCACATGTGGGCGCACGATAAACTTACATTGTGCGATGACAATCGTGGTTAATGTAAATTTAGAAATGGTTGAACAATATATACGGTTTCGCGCTGGATGTTTTAAACATATTTCTATATTGTAACTATTTACATGAGCTGATAGTTCTATCTTTATATTTCATAAAATTAGTAATAGTCTTTATGTAGATTTTAAAACAAACCAAATAGACACATGTAAACTTTCAACACAAATTGACAAGTTCTCATTCAAGTAAATATTGCCAGTTTTTACCAAGTTATACACTGCACCTGTACATGGACAACATATGTAGATGTCTCTGGCCCGGGGCACTTACAACACTCGCCTAGGTGTGAAAACACAGGTAAATTGTTGGGGAGGGGGTTTTCAAATAACTAATTATAAGAGTCCAGTTTGTTTTCATAACGGTCGCTCGGTAATGGCTGTCGGAGCGGATCGCCGCACACGGGACAGGTAAAACTCTGGCATGTTATTTACCTATTCTGTTACCTGTTAGCTAAACCCGCACTTGGCTGTCTCATGGTCACTGTAATACTGTTTACTGTATATTGTTAAATTGACATAATCCCAATAAATATGATGCGAATTTAAATAGTTTTTGGACAAGAGGGTTCCATATGTTTTTCATTCCGTAATATGTATCGACCAATTGTACCAAATGGTGCGTGTGTGCGATTCTATCGCACACATAAACGCACGATCTTTAGATCTCCCAGTTGTGCGCACCATGGGCGAACGATGTGTGCACGATGTATGCACGATGAACGCACGCAGTTTTTGGTGCGTTGTGAGATACCACAACTGTACATTTGTACGCTGCTTCTACAGGTATCCGGGGTACTACATTTGTGCGCTGATTCTATAGGTATCCGGGGTACTACATTTGTACGTTGATTGTACAGGAATCCGGGGTACTACATTTGTGCGCTGATTCTACAGGTATCCGGGGTACTACAATTGTACGCTGATTCTACAGGTATCCGGGGTACTACATTTGTACGCTGATTCTACAGGTATCCGGGGTACTACAATTGTACGCTGATTCTACAAGTATCCGGAGTACTACAATTGTACGCTGATTCTACAGGTATCCGGGGTACTACATTTGTACGTTGATTCTACAGGTATCCGGGGTACTACATTTGTACGTTGATTGTACAGGAATCCGGGGTACTACATTTGTACGCTGATTCTACAGGTGCCCGGGGTACTACATTTGTGCGTTGATTCTACAGGTGTCCGGGGTACTACATTTGTACGTTGATTCTACAGGAATCCGGGGTACTACATTTGTACGTTGATTCTACAGGTAACCGGGGTACTACATTTGTACGCTGATTCTACAGGTATCCGGGGTACTACATTTGTGCGTTGATTCTACAGGTATCCGGGGTACTACATTTGTACGCTGATTCTACAGGTATCCGGGGTACTACATTTGTACGTTGATTCTACAGGTATCCGGGGTACTACATTTGTACGTTGATTCTACAGGTATCCGGGGTACTACATTTGTACGTTGATTGTACAGGAATCCGGGGTACTACATTTGTACGCTGATTCTACAGGTGCCCGGGGTACTACATTTGTGCGCTGATTCTACAGGTATCCGGGGTACTACATTTGTACGTTGATTGTACAGGAATCCGGGGTACTACATTTGTGCGCTGATTCTACAGGTATCCGGGGTACTACAATTGTACGCTGATTCTACAGGTATCCGGGGTACTACATTTGTACGCTGATTCTACAGGTATCCGGGGTACTACAATTGTACGCTGATTCTACAAGTATCCGGGGTACTACAATTGTACGCTGATTCTACAGGTATCCGGGGTACTACATTTGTACGTTGATTCTACAGGTATCCGGGGTACTACAATTGTACGCTGATTCTTCAGGTATCCGGGGTACTACAATTGTACGCTGATTCTACAGGTATCCGGGGTACTACAATTGTACGCTGATTCTACAGGTGCCCGTTAACGTAAGCTAATTAAAGGCTATACGACCTAGTAACAACTATAAAAAGTAGGCAACTTGTCGAGTCCCAGAGCGAGCCTTTCAGAGGCCTAAAGAAATCGTATTATAAAAGGTATGGAGAGAGTATTATTGACAGGAAATTATTAAAAAGTTCCAAGATAATTCATTAATTTTACGTTATAGTTCAGAAATCAATTGGTCAGACCAATACTAATAACAAACTTTGTATATCGACAAGAATCAATCTTTTATGACACGTTAACATTTCTCACGACGCTGTCGATTGTTTACAGTTATATAACATTATATTACACCCTGACATTAATTACCCTATAGCTGGATGTCGATTTATCAAAATAGAGTACAACATGTGATTACCTCACACCATACAAAACATACACGGGCATTTAAATTTTAATTAGAACCCAAATTAAATAAGTATGTTTTAATCAAGGTGTCAAACTTGATTAAGAAGGTATTGATCAATTGACTTATTATTTTATGTCATCAATAACGCAAAATTATATCGTCCGTCAAGCATCAGTTCACTCCCTTTGTTGGAGTTCTCCATAAACAGCGGGGTAGAATGGACAAACCCGACGTGTAGGCGTGTATACACTGAACCATTGTCCTTGAATCTCACGTGTTACGATGTAACCCTAACACAATCGGTCAGCATGATGTCTCTGTGGTCAACACCGTGTACTGTTACGATTTATAGCCACTGAACTCATATCCTCTAAATGTCTGGTAAATACAAGCTCAATGCATTTCTACCTTCTTCCATTACATCTAAGTCAACAAAAACGCACCAATGAAAACAGAATATTTGAAAGAAAACCTATGAGATCCATTACCGTTTTTTGTCTATTTATATGTTTAATAATGTAACGTAGCTAGTATAGAGTTCCACTAATTAGTATACACGTATTATTCCATATTGCAAACAAATATTAAATGGCGCTGTACAAATCCCATTAATAGGAGCGGACAGTTGGTGACATCATACTAAAATGTATCTCGGTAGTCGGTTTTAATTGGAACAAAGCGGTTATATCGGCTACCACGTTTGTAGGACAGTTGGTTATAATAATTATACCAGCTACCACGTTTGTAGGACAGTTGGTTATAATAATTATACCAGCTACCACGTGCATGGTTGTAGGACAGTTGTATATCAATGATTCTGTGTACAGTGGGTGGTTGATAGATGGGGTCACCAGGGTTAATGTTTGTTATGTTTATATACACGTTAACACATGGTTTCGTTTATACCGTCATATACTACAGTACATTCATATCTCTGTAAACGCGATTACTCAATACATATATCTTTTCAGTATCAAACGTTCATTGTTTGTTGTTGTTGTTTTTTTTTACTTTTTAAACCTACTGCACTTTCTTTTCCAATTTGTTTCATAATGCAACCAGGCCTTCTTTTTCCCTTCGTTTTATTGTACCAACAGACCTCCTCTTTTTCTTTTTATCGTAAAACACATTCTCTTTTATTTTACCGCACAACAAGACCATCTCTTTTTTGTTTTACCGTGCAAACAGAAGCTCTCTGTTTTACCATATATCAACACCATTTCTTTTAGCCGTTCGACAAGACCCACTTACATGTAACATGTTTTCTTTGTTCACCATACAGCTTGTTGTTCATGGTTTGTTCTACCCTAAAACCACCCCTTCTTCTTTAATCCCCTCTTCATCTTTTATTATTTTTTTTACACTAGGAGGCCGATATTAATATGATGATGTGTAAGAGTAGGTGATCACGGGGTACTTGAATAATGGTTCATTTGTACAGGAAATCACGAAAAAGCTATTCAAGAGAAAAAATGCAGAAACAAAAAATGAGGGAAAAAACATATAAATACTAAAAGGAATGCAAAACACGGGGACATTTCACCATAAACCATAGCATTAAATACTTCAGGGTAGAGACAGGGTACTTACCAGATCTGAGAATAGAAGCATCACAAACGTAACCGTTATCATCGTGGAAGTTTCTGTCAAAACAGGTCTATCCGGTAAAATTCCACAAATCTCATCAAATCAGCGAGTAATTGAATACAAGTTTTCGTATTTCCGGGAAAATCTCGCCCAGCACGTTCTGATATTTCACACGTCTAAAACAATTGTGCTGATTTCTGTTGAGGCTGGTCCAATAAAGAAATAGCAAGGTACAGCCGAGTGTGGAACACCTGTGTATACACAATAATCGGCTTCAAATATAACACTCGGCTCTGTATTGTTTCTGTCAATACTGTCTTACGCCTGCAGATGAGACAGGTTTTTATTCCATTAAATCGAAGACCTGTACTCGGTTTCTGTCAATAACAAGCTTAAAGATAGTGTAGAGTTTCAGATCCAATCCCAGAAAATCCTATGTTTTTTCTAATACAATCCCTTACGCGTTGAATGAAGATTCGGTTTCAGAAATTCGTGATCAGAAGTAAATTAAAGCCCTGTTTTAAAGTCCCTGTTTTAAGAGTTGTTAAACATACCTGTCTGTCAGACCCGCTATACAGGTACGAAGGTCTAACGCCCTCTGGCACAAGTGTCAAGTGCTTAGGTCTATTTCCATTGTCATATCAACTCCTGGATTCTACCATAATCTCCGGCGTTAAGCCCACTCTTTATCGTCAAACTAGCACGTCCTCGAACTGATCGATAATGATCGCGAGGCTATCACTTTGTCCCGGGGAGATGATAGTCTTACCTAACCGATAGGGGAGATAATCCCAGGGACATAACCCAACGATACCCGAGATTAATGGAAAGAGCTTGAGAAATATCGGATGTGTTCACGGAAATACAACAAATTGATACAATGGGAAGCGGTGTTGTACAATTATCACAGTCAGTGTCCTCATCCGCTATATAGAACGGTATACAAACACCACGCAGAGAATCTAATCATATCCGTCGATGAAATGGCGAATGAACCTGCTGTCATTTATGTGTGTGAGTAGATGTCAGTTTCATTCCCGCGTCTGTTCGCGCCACCGCTCAGCTGCTGTAACCATGCGTCGATAGCGAGGCTGTAGCCGACGGTGTCGGCCTCTGTACACACAGTGCACGGGGTGTTGGGTATTCTATCAACACTCCGTGGTCGATAATGAAGACATTTCAAATGAATTATTAAGAAATTACAGCTTTCTCGAGGACTTCTATAGCACTATCAGCTATATTGATATTATTGTAAAGGCTGGTCACTGAACCGAAGCTACACCGCATGTATATATGCTTGTATATATATTTACCTGTTCAGTCATGTGCAGAAGCCACATTAGATAACATCATCTATAATTAGACACTCATAATCATTTCTTAAACAATAAAGGACGCATGCAGGATTGCACACATATCTTGCAATATTATGATACAGTGTAGGAATTCTGAAGGTAGTCTATACGAGTAAGGTGAGGAATTATCACCAGTTTACACAGAGCACCATTACACGTACAGGTTTATGTACCGTTCCAGACATCAATTAATTCTAGATGGAAACGTAAGTGAGAAAAGATTGCTTAAAACATGAGTGAGTTTGTTTGTGGATGAAAAATAATATTCTACTTCAACTAATCATCCCTTGTTTTATAAGAACAACAGTACGACATGAAGCCTGCCCCAGAATACATATATATGTTTATATATTACACAGCATTATATCTCACAGAAAATATACAATGGGCTATTTCCCGGGGTTTAGTTCGTATACAAAATATATGTACTACATGTATCTACTATACAGGGAATAGTATCCAAGGCTGCCGTGGGTATTGGCCACTTATTCAGACATTAGCGTGCCCATAAACTATTGAACCCGTATCTGAAATAGTCAGCCCCAAATAAAGAAAAGACAATTAAGGAAAACTTAATTAAACAAGTTTGTGTCTGTATATCCCGTTAAAGGTACGATTGAACTGTTGATATATAAACCAACGGCTTAGAGCTCAGTTCACCGAACCTTTATAAGAAACGATCTCCAACGTTTCTCTCAAACCAATATACAGGCTATTAATTTGTGTCTGAGCGTCTGAGGTTTTGCCTGGAGATATATATATGTTCTAATATGTTGACTCCTTCTTGACTTCGGACCATGTTTGCTAATCAAAGACGCGACTTTGGTTAAAACCTATGTCCTTTTGTCGTTCCTACTACCTCGGGCCTTTTACTCACACAAGATGTCCTTATCAAAATCGCGCGACACTCCATCTAAGAGGAATTTGTCATAATTTGAAGACTTGCCTTCGGGTACAATCTGTGTTAAGTATGTCTTCGTGTGTTTACATGTCATACAGGCTGTACTTTATGTAACACATACGTTGTTAATTATTGTCAATAAACGCCTCCCCTTACTGTATACAAATTATACCAGGTCTCCGCTATTATAAACCAAAACCCAATCCATTGCTTTGTGTCTAAACACGTCCTGGTTGGAAAAAATAATAATGTCAACTTATCCCTCATTTGGTATGCAAACTCTGGCCATGAGCAAAAAAAAAAAAAAACAACCGCCGAAAGCACTTCTACCGATGTGTCATTGGTTGAGCAATGTCACGTGATAATAGTTTCAGCTGCTGGAAACTGTCCTCGTGTATCTTAATACTAATTCTCACTGTGTGACATGTTTTAAGAGAAAGGGCGACGCGAATTCTTCAATTAAACAACGTTGACAAGAGCTATTACCTTCCGAGCTCACCATCAATCTTGGCCTGTAGCTCAGGGGGATTCCGAACGGAGCAGGCTTCTCTCTTACTAATGCCTTCTGTCCGGGTTTTGTTTTCTCTCGTTTTTATTCAGCCTCTCGTTTGGCCGACGAGAGGGTTTTTTTCACATTAATCTCGAAGCATGAGTTTGTTTTATCAATGTTTGGTTTGCTTCAGATTAATTAATATAATTAACACCACCCGGGTTCTCTTAGAGAAAGGACAAATATTTATCGTATGTTTGATAAGTGAGTAATTCTATAGAAACTAAATTCAAAGTAAAGAGAAGGTTAAACTGTTATGTAAGCACAACGAAACCGGTCATATTTGTAACTTACATCACCATAGTAACGAAACTGGTCATATTTATAACTTACATCACCATAGTAACGAAACTGGTCATATTTGTAACTTACATCACCATATACATGTAGTAACGAAACTGGTCATATCTATAACTGACATCGCCATAGCATTGACGAAGTGTATTGCAATGTATTTCAAAGCATCAGCTACATGTGATTGATAAAGTATAACTAAGACGCACAAGAAATATTTAACAAATAAGCTCTTGCTCTCACAAGCTTAAGTAATACATTTTTATTAAAAAATGATATTAACATATCAGAGCATCTTCATTGGACATATCGTTTTATGGTTCATGTCACTGATTGCTTGACCTTAAAATAACAATTGACAGAACAAATACGCTGGTTTGTAACATCATCTCCCCAACCTAATTGAATATGTACAGTGTTTAAAGGCACAGTATACGTAACTTTCGACAAAACTTGAAGCGAAAATCAAGCTTAATAACTTATTATATTTATAGATTTAGTTAAGATTAACTGGTATCAGCAATATTCAAGATGAATTCTTTCGCGGTTACCGGTACAGCAGCAGTTGAAACACGCTATTTGTAAACACGCGACCATTTCGAACCGTCTTCTACATTCGGTTTGTTGATGAAGTGGGCCCCACCTGAATTATTTTCAATTCTTTGGGTTTTTTTGTCAAGAGTTTATTGTTAGTTACCGCTCAGGTTTACTTCGTTTTAGGCTTATTTTTGCATGGTTATCAAATGTTTTTTTTTCAGATTTTTTCAGAATCACGAAAATTTCCCTGAAGTTACGTATATTGGGCCTTTAAGACAGGATCGTGGTTGTTGTTCAGTAGAGGTATATTTGTATTAAAACAATAAACAAGTTTGCCCCAAAACCTTAAATTAATTTGAAAACCCGTCAGAGAAAACCACAAAGTTCTGAGATTACTTTTCCCCCTATGTCCTTGACCTTCGACCTTATTGAAGGATTTCGCGGCTTTGGCTGTGGAGGTTCGCAGCTGAGGCATCGTGATTACCAATAAAAATTATCCGGGCTTTATACAAGCTAACAAACCATTAATTTGCTATGCGCCTAAATCTGCTGGTACGGAGGGTCTTGGTTCAATTAATGACATCCAGTTGTCGGAGCTTTGTTTATTTTACCTGTACACATGCATACCTGTGTGAGCTATTACTGTCAAGGTATATGGGCTGAAACGGCTCTATATTTATACATAATTAATTAAACACCATGAATAATGACATGAATTATTCATAGATCATTAGTCTCTCGTCACACTATACTGTATCGATTTATCCCCCATATGACAATACCTTTCTGTAGGGTACGGTATTGTGAACATGAGGTTTAAAACACAACCCGTCGATCGTACATGTATTAAGGTATTCGATAGGTTAATTGAGAGTTATTACCCCTATTCTAACGTGCGCACTCATCGCGAGTAAACGAACTTGTTCGATAAACGATTTTACAATATGGATCCCCTTCCACAGGGACCTCAGAATTTGTTACAGCTAGTTTTGTACCTAAATATTGTAAACTAAGGTGTTTAAAGTAATTTGACACTTGGGGGGGAGGTGAGATGAATTTTCGATAAATATGTCCCCTCAATGGTAATAAAGGCTAAAGGGTGGATAGCTTTCGAGGTCGAAAATAATCGACCTTACCTACATTTCTTGCATCAAAAATCACATTTTAGTTATGGTACGAAAAAACGCTTGATACCGTTGGAAAAATGGATAATTTTTATGTTACAAACATTCTAAATGCACGTCAAATGAATCCTCCATCTGCAGAATAATCTCGATTTCCTCCCAAAAGCGCGCATAATTTCTGTATGTAAGTTTTCGTCAGCTATCCTGCCACCTTTTTCATAGCAATGAGTTTTGACGTAACCTCACGCGCTCGCCTTTCGCTGTCATTGGATGCCTATATCTAGAGGAAGACAGCCATCCAGTAACAGTGAAAGACCAACGCACATGTATATTTGTCCATATTACTGAATTCATATAAAAAACTGCCCTGCACGTAAGGCGTAATAATTGTACCTGCTGCCCTCATTGCATGATCGTAGAAGGTGACTAAACTTGGGATCTAATCTAAGCTCAATAATGAAGAGGTGTAAATATATATCTGGTAACACTGCTGCAGTTTGATTAATTCTCAAATCATTTTAAAGCCAAAACATGAAACAAACTACTAAAAAACTACAATGCAACACGTACTATGCATATAATTACACATGGATTGGAAAATAAGCTTAGGGCTTATGTTAATTCCTCTTCAAAAAATATCTTTTGCTATGTGACACACATGAGAAATGATAGTTTTTATCCGACACTGCATCTTTAAGAAAACGAATCATGAGTTTCACGAAACTATGATGCAAACATTTCTAGTGATCGATATTCACCGGAAGTGAAATCAGAATCCGAATCACGGGCATTTTAACACTCGAACACAGAAGTACCGTCAACAACTCAGTTTCATCGCTTCGGGCAACAAAAACATCCGCTATTACAGGAAAACCACTCGTAGTAAAGACAATAATTAAAGAATCGGCCAGAAACCGGATCGTAACGTCTTTACGGGAGACCAATTACACGCGGAGTGATTCAAAACGATTTCTGCGGGATTAAACACCACCAGGCCGTCAGCTGGGAGTAATCATCATCGTAACATCTCGTCATCCAGAGGGGATTCCGAATGTGTGAAGATATCGTATACTCTCGCTTACCTGATTAAAATCTCACATTGGTCACAGGACCTGATGAGTAAAAATGATGACGGTTGTACCACCCGCCCCCCCCCCCCCCCATCCCGGCAAGAGATAATGTATTGAATACACGTATTTGAAGTGTGGATATTTTGTATCAGAATGTAAATTTAGATTAGAGAATAAACAAATGTCTTTATTTTATTGATTTCAAACTTAAGAGCCCATCCTTAACGGATTAAAAGTTATTATCCGGGCCAGAAATTATAAGAAGAACCAGAGGCAGAAGGGCCAAAAGAATCAGTACTAGTACAACATGGGAGACATACCCGTAGATAATATATGTATTTATTTCAGTAGTCGCCCAGAGCACAAAAATGTCTCCCAACTTTGTAAATTCTGGTAGCCTAGCATCATTTCAGAATCTCAGAGTCCGTATTTTCGGTCTCTGTATCCTTTTTATGCTTTAGACAACAATATTTTTAAGGTCACATGGTTCAAATTGGATGAAAATGCCAGCAATGTTATTTTCAAATACAATTACACAACTGATCAGAAGTAGGTCTAATTGCTGTGGGTTTTAACACAGAATATCAGCTGTAGTTTTGGTGGTATTTTTGGCCTTCCCTGGTGCATATGAGCGAAATAATCTAATTTGGCAGGGTGTAATAAACTGTTGGTTTTGATTAATTTTCGTTAATATCCTCTACAGCTAATCAGCCTGACTGTTGTAAACCGAAGTGATTACATTTACACCAGCACACGTGTCACCCTCACTGGGTACACAGTGTGTACAATACAGTCCGAGTATTACAAAATGTATGGAGATGTTCCGAACTGCAAACTAGGGAGTTTCGAGACTATGTCTCTTTGTATGGCATATTACCGACTACGGGTACCACAATTGCTGTTGGAAACCCAATTAACTATAGGAGTCTGGTATACGTATAAGTAAATTCTCAACCCCGGCCAACCACCTACACGTACTGGTAACTTACAGTCCATGTAAATTCTGTCCCGATGTAAGACCAAAAAGGGGACGGCATTCGGAGGTATTCAATTGTACCCAGTTTAACAATTTAGGATTCTTCTATCTCCTTTTCGTGGCATGATTTCCCAGTATTTAAACGATCAGTTCTCACAAGAAATAAAACTTTGACGTCACATGAAAAATGAAATATGACGTCACGATCAAGAGAGGGATGGCGTGTGTAAGGGTTCGTAACATCGTTATCGTGGGGATGAATTCTATAATGAACAGATAAGGATCTAACGCGGACTTGGATGTTCTATACGTCACATTGATATGCCAATAGATAACCGTTTTTAAGCGAGTTTTCAGACACTTCGATTCATGAATAACAAGCTAGGCACCTCTACATCACCGTCACAGTTGTGGGGTACATGTACACCTTCAATATTTCCGCTGTTTAATGACACACACGGTTGTTAATTCTCATCACAACAGGGAGAAAAAGCTAAACGCGTAGAAATCTGCATCCACAAGTCATGTTTATTTCAAATCACAGCCACACAAATGTCACTCTTCCCCTTAAAAACATTATTTATGAGAAACGCTCATAGCTTTAAAGGTGAATTTATTTCATTGTCTCCGTCCGAACATCGAACAACAATCGACTTTTGTCCTACCCTGTAAAAGTTCGGGCCTAGCTGTGCGAGAGGCAGCTGACTGCACTAAAGCGCGGATTTATTGCGGAAATCCCTCCAAAACAAAGACGCTATCTACCTTGTAAAGATCACGTAAAGACAGCTCGTGTATGTTAAGGGTGAGAATTTATCACGTTCACACGTCGCGAATTGTGTTGAGTCAGGATGCGTGTGCGATATTAATGTCTGGTACAATTACTGTAGGATAGCTGACCCGGGGAGCAATCGATTTGTTTGCCCCACCAAGTTACAGTACGGTAAGGAAAAGTGCAACGGTACGAAGTACACTATCCCTGATCCAGCATTCTCTAGACTCGTACACCAATACAACTGGACTTACACTGTACGGTACATAGTACAACACAACTGGACCAGCATTCTCTAGACTCATACACCAGTAAAACTGGACTTACAATGTACTACATAGTACAACACATCTGGACCAGCATTCTCTAGACTCATACACCAGTAAAACTGGACTTACAATGTACGGTACATAGTACAACACATCTGGACCAGCATTCTCTAGACTCATACACCAGTAAAACTGGACTTACAATGTACGGCACATAGTACAACACATCTGGACCAGCATTCTCTAGACTCATACACCAGTAAAACTGGACTTACAATGTACGGCACATAGTACAACACATCTGGACCAGCATTCTCTAGACTCATACACCAGTAAAACTGGACTTACAATGTACGGCACATAGTACAACACATCTGGACCAGCATTCTCTAGACTCGTACACCAGTAAAACTGGACTTACAATGTACTACATAGTACAACAGAACTGGAACAGCATTCTCTAGACTCATACACCAGTAAAACTGGACTTACAATGTACTACATAGTACAACACATCTGGACCAGCATTCTCTAGACTCATACACCAGTAAAACTGGACTTACAATGTACGGCACATAGTACAACACACAACCTGCACCAGCGACTGTCCCAGGTAGGCCTCGAACCCGCGAGTTGCAGGGCTAGTGGTAGCAGAATGTCAGGTTTATACATCAATAGTATTTTCATCTGGTAGTGGGTGTGCTAATTATTTGTTTAACATATTTATAAACATCACATGGACACTACGCATCTTTAATCATCATTATTGTAATAGACATGTTTCAAATTTCTCCTTTCCAAACTCTCCTAAATAAATTATCTACATAAGCCAGCATGGTCTTGGATAGTGTCGGCACACTTGATGTTATAATACAGGTCTGACATTTCCTACAGTGTGGTCCAAACGGGAGACAACACAATACAATTACAAATTGCGAGCACGGACAAACTTTGTCAGAGACGGGATAATTGGTAAACCGAGGATAGAATACATCCGACACGTCTAAGGGAAATGACCAGGGAGGCTCGGAACCAGTGAGCGACCGGACAGAGATGGGGTCTACACGGGGGAGGCACGCGAGTCGGAACGAGGACCGGACAGAGATGGGGTCTACACGGGGGAGGCACGCGAGCCGGAACGAGGATCGGACAGAGATGGGGTCTACACGGGGGAGGCACGCGAGCCGGAACAATGACCGGACAGAGATGGGGTCTACACGGGGGAGGCACGCGAGCCGGAACGAGGACCGAACAGAAATAAAGTCTACACCAGAGACGCGCGCGAGCCGGAATGAGGAGATTTACAGTCAACACCGGTAATGGGAGCGATCGTATATAGCGAGGAAATGGTTGGGGAGTTCTGGAGGAAAGGGTTAACACCGCGCAAACAGGGATGAGAAAATGAGATATAATCCTTGAAAAGACTGAGGAGTGAGAAAAAAGAGCAGTGCGAACTAGAAGAGGGAGGCAGAGGAGTCTACACAGGAGAAAAGGCGTAAGCGTGACGAGGAGAATGATCTGGGAGGGAGATAGATAAAGGCAACACTGGAGAGTCGTGTAGATATGGTCTACACTGAAGAGGTGGTTGAGCCGGGAGGGACATCTACATGACCTAAACTTACATGACCAAAAAACACATTGGCAGCCAGCACGTTCACATACATTTAGGTTTTTATTTTGATTTTATAACAAATATATCAGTTGTGGGAAATGTCTCGGCAAGACAGACACTTATACAAGTTAGACTTCATACTCCAATACTAACGACCCTGAAATCCATCTTAGATTAATGTATATATGTATATGGAGACTAGGAAGCTAGATAGTTGTTTACATGTAAAGCCAATCAAACATCAGGTTTTGGTGAATTGCAAACATGCATTTTCATGTAAAACAGCATATCCTAGAAATCTTATACATGTTAAGTTCCTGTCTCATCTTCTCGCTTATTTCTATTCAAATCAACAGAAGGAATTACAAGACCAGTCGAGGATTTTCTGAAAGTGAATACCATTATTTGTCCAATATCTAGAAGACATGAAGACGATATGCATTTCGCCACCGTTCCGACCCGATGATGGATTGTTTCAGTCAGATTCACGCTCGCGTGATGTCATCAGTGAAGTTGGTCAGGGAGGGAATTACTTGGAGGCCCAAACCAATGAATGTTGTAGACATGTCATCAGCGGACTATTAGACCAGATATGTGGACGATCACGGGACACGCCGAGGCGGGCTAGAGTTATTTATCTCGTTTCTTTCCAAATAATATGACATTGGATATTGCCTCCTCGCTGCCTTCAGCTTCCGATGTAACCATTATACATTTTATATATTTCAGACTTTACAGACATTAGACGAGTCTGATTATTGTGAACACGTGCATGCGGTTGTTGATCAATAAGCACCATTTACGGTCATATTTGAGTAAAACCCCTCTTCACCTCCTATTCGCCAGGTGATGCCGCTATCTCCTTGGTAACCGTACTCCCTTACCTCCATTTGCAAGCCCCATGCGTTCAAAGAATCCTGCTCCAGCAAGGATATCTTGCTATTGGTAAATACTGTGTTTTAATTACATACCCCAAAAGAACAAATCAAAGATCTACACCTTACTCCCCCCACCCCCGTCTACATTGACCCTTTCATACTTTCATAGTTATATGCATTGACCCCTGACCTTTACCTCCACTGACCCCACACTTCTACAATGTTTATTGATCCATGACTTCATTTGACCTAGATTTACTCTTTAATAAAACCCTCCCTCAATTTCTTCATCGTGTTTGATTCCATCAAGATACAATGTAGCCATATGTCACTCCATATAACCATATCCCTCCGTCCCCTTAATACCTTGTTGGTTTCTAATTGGATCAGGATACCCGCCCCTCCGTTACCAGTTGCCCCTCCATTGAACCAATATCTCTGACCTCGTACAGACCTCAAAACAACAGCACACTGATGATTCTGTGTTGATGGATGGGTGTTTACACTCGACTAATGTGAATTTCAAAATAATAACCTCCCGTTAAAATCAACATTTCACACATGTCAAAACAAAACTCGTGCCAGTAGAGTACGGACATGGACGTAAATGACTGACAATATTTGTCAACATCACATGTAGTTAAAGGGATGGGCGTTAACGAAAATCAAACTTTTATTGGATATAATAATGGGATAATCTAAAGATGTTCGTGTGTATTACTGACTTTGAATATCGAGGGACATGCCGATCGTGTTGGGCGGAATATGGTAAGACAAAATACAAAACTGTAACGGACATTGGGGTGTGGATAGCCAAGCGTCTCAAAGATTCATGATCAGATGACAAACGTTTCCGTGACCTCGACATCGTACACAACCCATATTCTTGCATCAGTATGAAAAAAAACGTCGCTCTTTTCAAATCTATTCGCTCCAAAATCAAACCGCTAAAAACCTAAAATCTATGTATCCTATATACATGTACATTATTGTTTCACTTGAAATAAAGAGAGCAAAAAAACATATTCATCTATCATGTAAGATCGATATTATCGAGAGTGTCCTACCATGCAGGAGCATCCACAGGGAGCTAAGAATGTTTAAGTAGTTTTCTACCTAAACTCAGGTGTTCAGAGTAATTTTACACTTTTGGGGGGTTAATATATATTGCCTTTTTATCGAAAATCAACACAAACCGCCCAAAAGTGTACAACTTACTTAAAACATTTATTTATGTCCAAAACTATCTGTAACAAAATTCCAGGTCCCTGCGGGAGCATCGTACACGTGGTACCTCTCCAATTTAAAACATGCGTGGATACATACATATATTTAAATTAGAAAAAAAAAGATTGTGAAATTATAGATCGTTATTGAAACAAAATGATACAGGTCAGGCTGCTGTATAATATTGGTTCAGAGCGAACGCTCACATCTCCACGTTAATCAGCTTAAACTAGGTCCGAATGTTGTATTGGAGGGTTCATTTACTTCTAATTTGAGACTTGTCCATTCTTGGCCAAAACTGAATAAATTGGTGCGAGAAAGAATTTGCATGGAATAATCAATACAGTTTTCAATGAATTGAATCCACAAAATTTAAAGGATAAAATATTGCAAATAGTGTCCAATCACTCCTCTAAATTAAAATCATAGTAAAAACAAGTTGTGGTAAAAAAAAGTAGGACTTCCCTTACAATGATAAACTATACATATGTACATACCTACTCTACAGCACACACACACTGTCTATACACCTATTGTAAAGCCTCCCTTCCAGTGACTAAGTCGACTTACCTGCAAAGACAAAAAATGAAAAACAATGTTAGGCAATTTAATCAATACTAATTGCAATAAAATATTAATTACATAATCCAACAGAAAGTAATTAGACGCATCGCTTATACGTGCAGATGTCGTTAATTATTGATAGAGACTCTTGCTGCAGTGAAAGTACCTTACAATCTATTTCTGGGGCCCGGGGAGAGCACGGACTTTTGTGTATGCTCGGGCGAGCTGACTTATTTCTGGGGCCCGGGGAGAGCACGGACTTTTGTGTATGCTCGGGCGAGCTAACTTATTTCTGGGGCCCGGGGAGAGCACGGACTTTTGTGTATGCTCGGGCGAGCTAACTTATTTCTGGGGCCCGGGGAGAGCACGGACTTTTGTGTATGCTCGGGCGAGCTGACTTATTTCTGGGGCCCGGGGAGAGCACGGACTTTTGTGTATGCTCGGGCGAGCTGACTTATTTCTGGGGCCCGGGGAGAGCACGGACTTTTGTGTATGCTCGGGCGAGCTGACTTATTTCTGGGGCCCGGGGAGAGCACGGACTTTTGTGTATGCTCGGGCGAGCTGACTTATTTCTGGGGCCCGGGGAGAGCACGGACTTTTTTGTATGCTCGGGCGAGCTGACTTATTTCTGGGGCCCGGGGAGAGCACGGACTTTTGTGTATGCTCGGGCGAGCTAACTTATTTCTGGGGCCCGGGGAGAGCACGGACTTTTGTGTATGCTCGGGCGAGCTAACTTATTTCTGGGGCCCGGGGAGAGCACGGACTTTTGTGTATGCTCGGGCGAGCTGACTTATTTCTGGGGCCCGGGGAGAGCACGGACTTTTGTGTATGCTCGGGCGAGCTGACTTATTTCTGGGGCCCGGGGAGAGCACGGACTTTTGCGTATGCTCGGG
The DNA here is from genome assembly GCA_947623455.1 of Mimachlamys varia. Classification (NCBI taxonomy): domain Eukaryota; kingdom Metazoa; phylum Mollusca; class Bivalvia; order Pectinida; family Pectinidae; genus Mimachlamys; species Mimachlamys varia. Next base: position 11,269,789 of record OX392542.1, on the reverse strand, counting down.
CGAGCTAACTTTTCAGACCGTCTGTTAATCAAAGTAAGCAACGTCCGCAAATGTTTGTGTGTGTTATTTTGTGATTTGTTTTTCATATTTTTTCTATTCATTCCTCATGTCTTAATTATATCACTCTAAGTTAGACCATATAACAAACTATGTAAGGCATACGTGTGTTTCTGTTCTCATACTTTCTATTCTGATACTTTCTGTTCTGCTTACATAGTTTGTCCTGCGATTAGAATTTGTAATTATATAAGATAACTCTATTCACGAAGTAGTCACAGGTCGTCCCTACCTCAGGGAGAATTGTAAAGAAAAATCCGTTTTTGGTTCATTTTGTGTAGACGGAACAGTTTTGGGTTTCTACTATAGCTTTTAAAATTAATTATTATATTGTATTGGGATTTTAAGACTATAAAGACCTACAGATTCGTTACATGACACTGTTCCTTAAAGCTATGAAGAACATGTGTAGGAACGAGTATCATGTGTTATACAAATGATCCAAGGAACTAATTGAAATATCTCTGGAGTTCCAGAAACACGCGAGTTATATATAACGGGAGAGTAATTACATGCATGTAAATTGGTATAGTGGTTGACATTAATCCCATAATTCTGATTAATGATTCACGGATTTACAGCAAAGATACATATACATGCAGTACCTACAAATCTGTTCAATGTTTTTTTTCAAACCCCAGCGGCGCGAGGCGCCGAGTTTGATCTGTATAAACACTTTGTGCACTTCCGGTGCTTCCCCATGCGTAAAAGCCTTCTGGGAAATTAAGGCCGCATACGGTCTACAAAAATACGATTGTTGACTCCACGGTATTCATGTCAAGTACATTATACTATTATACAAGGGAAATATCAGGAATTATCCATTTGATAAATATATATATACTGAAACGAAAAAGAAACGCAACTTCAAATTGTAGGTTTAATAAAATAATAATTGTGAGCATTATGTTTAAATTTCATATGTAATAGATAATATTGAATATTGATGTAACATCCTTATTCAATATTTAGAGATTTTTAAGAACAGGTCACTTTGCTAGAAGGTCATGATTGGTAGTACCCTACGTGAATCCAAGTTGAAATGGCAGCAGTTTTGAAACCGTGCCCTAATATCGTGTAATTCTTTGTTGCATTGAGTTCATCAGGGCATTGACTTTCCGTATTGGAATGTTATTCCATTCTTGGACGAGTGCATTTGCTAACTGAGGGAGGGTATTTGGGGGGTTACGGCGATTTCGAATTCTTCTGTCTAATTCATCCCACAAATGCTCGATTGGGGACAGGTCGGGGCTATATGGAGGCCAATCTATAGGAGCAATGTTCTGTGTCGCAAGAAAGTCTCTACAGACTCTTGCAACGTGTGGTCTCGCGTTATCTTGCTGAAAGGTTAGATGATGCTGCCTAACAAACGGCACAACATGGGGCCTAAGGATCTCATCCCGATAGCGTACGGCCGTTAAATTCCCATTGACTATCACCAAAGGCGTCTTCAAACCATGGGAGATTCCCGCCCAAACCATAACTGATCCACCCCCAAATCGGTCGTGTTCCAAAACACAGGCGTCAGCAAAACGTTCGCCTCGACGCCGGTACACACGTTGACGGCCATCTGCTCGAAATAACGTGAATCGAGATTCATCGGTGAAGAGCATAGACCTCCAACGTCTCATAGGAAAACGTCTGGGCATATGTGCCGTTGCCCATTGCATACGACGTGCTCGACGTTGCGGTGTTAGTGGTAAACCAACGTACTGTCGCCTTGCACGCAAATTAGCCTCACGCAGTCTGTTGATCACTGTTTGGGGATGAATTCGACGGTTATGATTACCAATCGTATTCCTTGCCGTTTCAGCGGCCGTTAATCTCCTGTTACGCAGGTGTGCCAACCTAAGAACCCGGTCTTGACGTCGCGACGTTACGCGTGGACGTCCTGATCTCGGCTGGTCATCGACTCTTCCTGTTGCGTTAAGACGTGAAACTAATCGACTAATAGTCGATTTGTGAACTCTGAATTGTCGAGCGACGTGAAGTTGCGTGTTCCCTGCCAGAAGCATCGCTATAGCACGTCCTCTATCAACCTTTGATAACCGTGGCATAATTGTAAAAGGAATTATTGTTTGCAAAAGTATTGGCGATGATGTGGCTCAATGTTAGTGATGAATTGATACTGGTTTGAATGAAAAAAGAACGCATATGTTTGTACAGGCACGGTTTTTGATGTTTTTACCGCGCCGGAAGTGCATAGGTCTCTAGTCACACTTGGGTGATTTTGAAGATTGGTATGGGTGTTAGGCAGGTTGCATGTTTATATCGGCGATTTTTATACAGATATGTATATTTAATACAAAATTAATCACAATTTTCCATGTTGCGTTTCTTTTTCGTTTCAGTATATATAACGCAGTGGAGAGGTACAAAATTCAGCTGTAAGAAATCCATCCAAAATGGTGTTGTCACTGGTTGTCAAGCCTGACGTCATTAGAACCTGCTACTAATCCCGTTTTAGCCGTTTACCGGCTAAATACGATATAAGTGGAGAAAGTTTATATCATAAATAGGATATTTAGTTAGAGTTTTTTTCTAGCTTCGAGCAAGAGGGGGTTTCCCTTTAGGTCAACGAAGAGCGTCCGACGAAGAACTTTGGGATTGAGGGTTCGATACCCCTGTAGAAACACACTTTTCTGTTTCTCGAACATTACAAAAGGTGTTCATGGTCCTCGTACCAGGGAATTAGAACCTGACTTGTGGTGATGGAGGAAGAACACATTTAAAAAGCGGGGAAAGGGTGTCAGATTTTAATTCTACATGAAACTAAAGGGGGGTACATTTCCCCTCTTACTCAGTGGTAGAACGTCGGGCTGTCCGAAGGTCAAAGGTCGCGGGTCCGAGCCTAAGCGACGGCACAATCATCACCTATTCTTCGGTCTATCTTGCGAAAAAACAGCAATTGCGTCTAGACAAAATGGACCAGTAGTAATAAATGTAGTTAACACACCGGACGTTTTAAGCCATACAACTGTTGATATTATATCCAAAAACCATTTCTAATATCATCCCAATTTGCAAAACATGTCTGTTTATATCTACTGTTTAACAAAAGAATAAAATAGAAATATTGTTAAACTAAACTTCTTGATGATGCCAATATAAATATGACGATGTGCTCGTATACTTTTATTTTATGAACAAATATTTATTAAAATCACATTTATCGTTCTATTTCCACTTCCCTTGCACATTTTGAAGCGAGTGGAATTGATGTAAATCTCCATTGGATTGAATAACATGGTCCGTTTTAATGTGTCACGTGACAACCCGTACAGAACATGACTGTCACAATTACCATTGTTTTGAAAACATATCCGAGATCGTTGTATTCGTTTAACGATGATTATTTTGTTTTCACTGACACGTTGTTTCAGTAATTCAAAAAGATTCACAATGAAAAGTCTAACTGTGATCAAACTTTTGATTATTTCAGTCTGTGTGTCTGTCCGTCTCGCTGGTTGAACTTTACCTTTGCGCAGTGGATATACTGTTGTAAAGACACAAGAGAAAACGTATATGGTACGTTGTACGTTCACAGTGACAGGGGAGGTAACTATAAGAGGAAAATATGCAAATGAGTTTACACCATAGTTTCCGATATACGGAATTTGCTTATATGAGAGTGCCGGATAGGGTGGACGGTGGGCGAGATCAATCACCTGTTGACTATGGAACACGTGAGACAGTCGTTCTGGAGTAGGGAACGTCCCAACCCCGGCAGCCCACCCGGTGATCGAGGGGCCGAAACCCCCGTGGTAGCACACCAGTTCGCCTCCCACAAAACAAAAAGGGATTCATGGTCTTCGTATCAGGGAATTAGAACCTGGCTTGTGGTTTTGGAAGAATAACACTTTTAAAAAGCGGAGAGAGGGTGCCACATTTAATTTTTTGATTGTATATGAAACCAGAGAGTGCACAGTTCCCCCTCTAGCTCAGTGGTAAAGCATCGGGCTGTCCGAAGGTCAAGGGTCGCGAGTCCGAGTCTAAGCGACTGCACAATCCTCACCTATTCTTCGGTCTATCTTGCGAAAAAACGGCAATTGCGTTTTGACAAAATGGACCAGTAGTAATAAATGTAATTCAAACGCTTGACGTTTCAAGTCAGAGAACTGCTGATATTTTTTATCCAAAAGTTATTGTCAAAAGAAATATTCGTGCGAATTACTGTAATTTTGGCAATATATATAGATGTAAATGATACCGTAGTAACAATAATGCAACTTTTCAGTGAACGGAATAATTCTGAACAGCAAAATTATTAAATGACATTAAATTAATAACAAATTAAATCAAAGCATGCTGTTTACTTGTGTTTTTTTATTGTCAGTAAGTCGTTTTCATAAAGACATTCTGTGTCAAGCAGCTATGTTGTATTTTCTTGTTTCTGGAGTCTACGTTTAAGTATTAATTTCAAAAATGTTTGATTTTGGAAAAAAAAAATGTTGAGGATATAAAGTTTGAAGACTTACACAGGAAAGTACACGTTCATAAAAGTGTAAATGGAAGGCGGCCAGTTTGGAGGGGGAGTATTGGGGGAGGGGAGATTAGGGGTATCAAAGGAAAAGACGTTTCTGAGGACGACCAGAGGCTAGATCGAAAGTTCACTCGATAAGATACGAATCATAGCTGCGGTTGCTTCCCTTTATCTTTCCAGAATTGAAAATTGTCGGGATAGCTGAGTGAGAATTCTGTTGTCAATATAGCAACAGTAAAACAGGGGTGTGACACGACAGTCCAGCGTAACAAACGTCACCATGCATGCGTCAAACGCCGGGGCTCCACACGGTAATCGTCATAGAGACGAATTTTATACGTTCATTATATACGTTCAGCTACAGTGTGTAGGCATAATAAATTAGCTGACAATGCAGTGTACAATTTTTTTTTATAAGTAAACCGCTCTTAATAGTATAAAGTCTAACATCGCTAAACATGTATATAGCTCTATGTATCAATTCCTTACTGCTATATATAGCTCTAAGTATCAATTCATTACTGCTATATATAGCTCTAAGTATCAATTCCTTACTGCTATATATATCTCTAAGTATCAATATACACTGTATTTACCGATCTATATAATTTGCACAATGTAGCTGCAAGTATCGATTCATTGCTGATATATACATCTCTAAGTATCAATTCCTTACTGCTATATACAGCTCTAAATATCAATTCCTTACTGATTATACAACTCTAAGTATCAATTCCTTACTGCTATATACAGCTCTAAGTATCAATTCCTTATTGCTATATACAGCTCTAAGTATCAATTCCTTACTGCTATATACAGCTCTAAGTATTAATACTTTACTGCTATATACAGCTCTAAGTATTAATACCTTACTGCTATATACAACTCTAAGTATCGATTCCTTACTGCTATATACAACTCTAAGTATCGATTCCTTACTGCTATATACAACTCTAAGTATTAATACCTTACTGCTATATACAGCTCTAAGTATTAATACTTTACTGCTATATACAGCTCTAAGTATTAATACCTTACTGCTATATACAACTCTAAGTATCGATTCCTTACTGCTATATACAGCTCTAAGTATTAATACCTTACTGCTATATACAACTCTAAGTATCGGTTCCTTACTGCTATATACAACTCTAAGTATCGATTCCTTACTGCTATATACAACTCTAAGTATTAATACCTTACTGCTATATACAGCTCTAAGTATTAATACCTTACTGCTATATACAGCTCTAAGTATTAATACCTTACTGCTATATACAACTCTAAGTATCGATTCCTTACTGCTATATACAACTCTAAGTATTAATACCTTACTGCTATATACATCTCTAAGTATCAATTCCTTACTGCTATGTACAGCTCTTAGTATCAATTCCTTACTGCTATATACATCTCTAAGTATCAATTCCTTACTGCTATGTACAGCTCTTAGTATCAATTCCTTACTGCTATATACATCTCTAAGTATCAATTCCTTACTGCTATATACAGCTCTTAGTATCAATTCCTTACTGCTATGTACAGCTCTTAGTATCAATTCCTTACTGCTATATACATCTCTAAGTATCAATTCCTTACTGCTATATACATCTCTAAGTATCAATTCCTTACTGCTATATACATCTCTAAGTATCAATTCCTTACTGCTATGTACAGCTCTTAGTATCAATTCCTTACTGCTATGTACAGCTCTTAGTATCGATTCCTTACTGCTATATACAGCTCTTAGTATCAATTCCTTACTGCTATGTACAGCTCTTAGTATCAATTCCTTACTGCTATATACATCTCTAAGTATCAATTCCTTACTGCTATGTACAGCTCTTAGTATCAATTCCTTACTGCTATATACAGCTCTAAGTATCAATTCCTTACTGCTATATACAACTCTAAGTATCAATTCCTTACTGCTATATACATCTCTAAGTATCAATTCCTTACTGATTATACAGCTCTAAGTATCAATTCCTTACTGCTATGTACAGCTCTTAGTATCAATTCCTTACTGCTATATACATCTCTAAGTATTAATTCCTTACTGCTATGTACAGCTCTTAGTATCAATTCCTTACTGCTATATACATCTCTAAGTATCAATTCCTTACTGCTATGTACAGCTCTTAGTATCAATTCCTTACTGCTATATACATCTCTAAGTATCAATTCCTTACTGCTATGTACAGCTCTTAGTATCAATTCCTTACTGCTATGTACAGCTCTTAGTATCAATTCCTTACTGCTATATACATCTCTAAGTATCAATTCCTTACTGCTATATACATCTCTAAGTATCAATTCCTTACTGCTATATACATCTCTAAGTATCAATTCCTTACTGCTATGTACAGCTCTTAGTATCAATTCCTTACTGCTATGTACAGCTCTTAGTATCAATTCCTTACTGCTATATACAGCTCTTAGTATCAATTCCTTACTGCTATGTACAGCTCTTAGTATCAATTCCTTACTGCTATATACATCTCTAAGTATCAATTCCTTACTGCTATATACATCTCTAAGTATCAATTCCTTACTGCTATATACATCTCTAAGTATCAATTCCTTACTGCTATGTACAGCTCTTAGTATCAATTCCTTACTGCTATGTACAGCTCTTAGTATCAATTCCTTACTGCTATATACAGCTCTTAGTATCAATTCCTTACTGCTATGTACAGCTCTTAGTATCAATTCCTTACTGCTATATACATCTCTAAGTATCAATTCCTTACTGCTATGTACAGCTCTTAGTATCAATTCCTTATTGCTATATACAGCTCTAAGTATTAATACCTTACTGCTATATACAACTCTAAGTATCGGTTCCTTACTGCTATATACAACTCTAAGTATCGATTCCTTACTGCTATATACAACTCTAAGTATTAATACCTTACTGCTATATACAGCTCTAAGTATTAATACCTTACTGCTATATACAGCTCTAAGTATTAATACCTTACTGCTATATACAGCTCTAAGTATTAATACCTTACTGCTATATATAGCTCTAAGTATTAATACCTTACTGATATATACAACTCTAAGTATTAATACCTTACTGCTATATACAGCTAAATTCCTTACTGCTATATACAGCTCTAAGTATCAATTCCTTACTGCTATATACAGCTCTAAGTATCAATTCCTTACTGATTATACAGCTCTAAGTATCAATTCCTTACTGATTATACAGCTCTTAGTATCAATTCCTTACTGCTATATACAGCTCTTAGTATCAATTCCTTACTGCTATATACATCTCTAAGTATCAATTCCTTACTGCTATATACATCTCTAAGTATCAATTCCTTACTGATTATACAGCTCTAAGTATCAATTCCTTACTGATTATACAGCTCTTAGTATCAGTTCCTTACTGCTATATACAGCTCTTAGTATCAATTCCTTACTGCTATATACAGCTTTAAGTATCAATTCCTTACTGCTATGTACAGCTCTTAGTATCAATTCCTTACTGCTATATACAGCTCTAAGTATCAATTCCTTACTGCTATATACAGCTCTAAGTATCAATTCCTTACTGCTATATACAACTCTAAGTATCAATTCCTTACTGCTATATACATCTCTAAGTATCAATTCCTTACTGATTATACAGCTCTAAGTATCAATTCCTTACTGCTATGTACAGCTCTTAGTATCAATTCCTTACTGCTATATACATCTCTAAGTATCAATTCCTTACTGCTATGTACAGCTCTTAGTATCAATTCCTTACTGCTATATACATCTCTAAGTATCAATTCCTTACCGCTATGTACAGCTCTTAGTATCAATTCCTTACTGCTATATACATCTCTAAGTATCAATTCCTTCCTGCTATGTACAGCTCTTAGTATCAATTCCTTACTGCTATGTACAGCTCTTAGTATCAATTCCTTACTGCTATATACATCTCTAAGTATCAATTCCTTACTGCTATATACATCTCTAAGTATCAATTCCTTACTGCTATATACATCTCTAAGTATCAATTCCTTACTGCTATGTACAGCTCTTAGTATCAATTCCTTACTGCTATGTACAGCTCTTAGTATCAATTCCTTACTGCTATATACAGCTCTTAGTATCAATTCCTTACTGCTATGTACAGCTCTTAGTATCAATTCCTTACTGCTATATACATCTCTAAGTATCAATTCCTTACTGCTATGTACAGCTCTTAGTATCAATTCCTTACTGCTATATACAGCTCTTAGTATCAATTCCTTACTGCTATATACAGCTCTTAGTATCAATTCCTTACTGCTATGTACAGCTCTTAGTATCAATTCCTTACTGATATATACAGCTCTAAGTATCAATTCCTTACTGCTATATACAGCTCTAAGTATCAATTCCTTACTGATTATACAACTCTAATTATTAACTTACAATTATATATAATTGTAAGTATTAGTTACTTGACCACACTATACCGATATATATAGCACCAAGCATTTAATCATACGCTACAATATTTAGCTCTAAGTGAATATACAATAAATATATATCTATTGATGCAAGTCAGACATTTACTTCATCTGCGTTTAATGCTAAAATTTCCTGTTTCTTCCAGCTCCATTTTATACGAGAGTGTTTTTATATAATGAATATCCTTATTTTACCTATATTCTTCGATCATTATTGTAGCATATTTGGTCTGGTGCAAAATGTAACAAATTTATTGAGATAGAATGCATGACACTCGCACACACCAAAACGTCTGTAATCAACATTATAATTAGATACGGTACATGTACTGAAATTGGTACGAGTTTACGTATATAGACTGTAAGTGTGAAATAAGGTATGCTGATGACTGGCACTTCCATGCAATGTTAACACATAATAGGACAAGCATATTCAATCTAAGAGATGGCTACATGTTATTGTGATCGAGAAATTATAGCGATATGCGTAACAGTGTTAATGCGATACAAGGGAAGCTACTCCCCATAGAAATTAAAACTACTGCCAACATCAGTGACAGGACCAGCCGGCACGGTATAGTCTATAAACGTCAATATCGGCAGTGTTATATTACACACACCCATCATAGATCAATCCATTAATCAAATATATGTCACATGCAAAAGCATATTACACACACCCACCATACATCAATCCATTAGTCAAATATATGTCACATACAAAAGCAGTCTCACTATTTCTTAAAATGCACTATAACTAATAAATTGCTGGGTTTTTTTTTCTTCAATAGTGAACTTGAATGAGTAATAAAACCAAAAAATGAAACTTGTAAATCTAGGTTATCATTTCATCATCATTTTTAACACCAACTCCCTACCTAGAAGGGGTGGAGACCGATTGTCACGTCTCCGTGTAAGATAAGACATGTTGGTATAATTCAAAGAGAGTGCAAGTCTATATGTATATACGTATTATCAGATAATCTATCATCATCGAGAATCACGAGTAGGTTAAGTATTTTATAGCCAATAAAAAAGGTCATTATATAAAACATCAAAACGTAGCCGCTATCGCAACGTTCAGGAAGTGACGTAATTCTGACATAACAGCTCACGCGCAAAACGTGTCTAACAAGTCTAGTTAGCTTAACTCATTCACGCCTGAATCATAATGAACTAATTCAACTTTGAATTGGCAGAATTCAAACGCACCTTCAGGAATAAATGAGTTAAAAATGCCTGTATACATGATAAAAAACAGGGGACGTTTTTATACTACTACGTATAACATATGGTTTAATAAACATTTCCAAATGTAAAAAAAAAAAATAAGAAGAATAAACGATTTCAAAACAGGGCATGTCATATAATACTCGTACGATAAGTGAGATAAATGAGTAATATATTTTTTATATGTTTCTTTTTATTATTACTGTTAAACAGTATAACGACTGTATACCATACCCTTACCAAGCTAACAGTTCTAAGTTGTCTTTCTCTGTCACGCTAGCGTTGATATGAGCGGTTTCACACGTGTGTACAGACCGGGGCTGTGTTCTCCATTGATGCTCTGTGATAGCCCTGTACAGGAGAATTGTTGACAGATATTTACACAACCATTCAAAAACATACACTATCCCAACCCAATAGGGGCGAGCAGGAACTCGTGGAATGGTCGAGTAGACGCGGAGTGCTGGCCTTCTTCATGAATGAGTGCAAATTAAAAATGTACAGGAAAAAAGAAACAGTATTTTTAATTTCGAGCAATTACCGAAAATAAGTTGGAAAACATCTATGCATATTACACATTCAAGTTCATTCATGTCGAACTCATAATCTAAAGTAACACTGTATAACGTGAGTCAGCTAAATCATCACGACGAAAGTGATTTAAAACTACCTGTATCTTAACTTCCCTCGAAATAGTGACAAATATTACTCAACATCTGCAGCACAGAACGTGGCGTTTAGTTGACGAATTTATATTAATTAGCTAGCTCAAAATATAAATGAGTAGTCTAAAACAACAAGTTAATATAAACATTGTGACTAAGGACGTACCTGTCTATGTTACTAGCCATATAACACAATTTTGAACACATTGTCCCGCTTGTCAACATAGAGCGATGCTTGTTTTTAATTTTATTGTTGCTCAGAGTGAAAGTTGTGTCGTTATTTTAATATTCAGGTTAAATAAGCATGCGCTGTATGTATCTTAACTACAATGATGTAAGTTTATATATAACAATACACAGGTATTTCTGGCTATACAATGTAGGCGATTTGGTGCCGGATATCGTGAGTTCGAGACCCGGACAGGGCACGAGTCAAAAATTGTCTTCCTATGTCATTTGTGTTTCCATGTTATTAAACACAATGTATCATATACACTTAGTGTTGTTGATCCGAAGGCTAAAATGGGAATTTCCTGTCGTAATTGCACCGTGTTTAATTTATATAACAATACACTAATATACACAAGTTGTATTTAAATTGTATCTTTAAGATGTACAGATTTTAGAGCATGCCGTCAATACCGGGGCGAGACCGATTCACATAACACACCCGGTAGATATATAAACATTTATATACAAACAGTTAAATAAAAAACTAGCTAAACGGGTCTATTAACAGGCGAGTATACTGTCCCGTGTGAGTTGACCGAGACATATATCAGTGAAGTGATGGCATAAACAGTTCTTGTCTGGCTCAATATCTAATATAAATACTTTTTTTCATTCTGTAAAGAAGCATCACGAACCTTTTCAAAAATATAGGACATTTAGGGTAGTAATAATTCTTCTGAATTATTATACAAGTACGAAATAAAACATTTAAAAAGCCAAATTAATTAATCCGTATGCTACAATAATACATTAGTATTTGGTGTGTGATAGTAGCCTCTATACAATCTGTTAACACAATGTATCTTCACGTGTTCAGGATGTTTCGTATTCTTATAGAAAACGACATTCTCCTTTCATTTATTGTTTAAACTTAACCTATTTTCTCTCTCTTTGAAATTGTTTCACTTCTGTTATGATCTTTAGAAAATGTTAAATCTTGCACCAGCTCCCTTCCAATGAAGGAAGGAGTTTCTATAACGGTTTTTGTTCCATTGGAGAACTTAAAGACTTTGAGCCAGCTACATTCTATCTTCATGGATATCATTAAGTCTATGGAGAATTGTGATTTTCAAACGAACAACCCTTTTATATTCTAACGATTTGTAAATGTCTCCAATTCATACCTTTGGAAAATCCTTTATATACAATATCAACGGAATAGTATGATAATTATGGTGTAGTATTTATATCAACAGTTTAGTATCGATATTTACGGCATATTATCGATATCCACGGTACTATATCGATAACAACGATGTAGTTTCGATATCCAAGGTGGATTGTCGATATCCACGAAGTATTTTGATCATAAAAAGTTTGAGTACCAACAATGTAGTTTTTTAATGTTTTTGGAAGCATTTGATTATTTAGCAAATATTGAATCTTATTCTTATTGGAATCTAGTAAAACATTTGCCGTAAAATTGACACCTTAAGCCCATTCGAGAAAATTTCTGTAATATCGTTATAAGTTCGAGCAAAATAACTGTATCTGACACTATCTGCGATTTTAGGCTTTCTGAAAGCTGTTGGTCTAATTAATTAAATAGAAGTTAATCATATCCATATTCAATATTCACCCTTTACCATTAGTTTGTTTTATGTTGGTTTTTTTTTTTGTTTTTGTTTTTGTCGACCAATTGCTTGCCTTAATTTTATAAACATTGTAATGTATTAAAGGCCCAATATACGTTACTTCAGGAAATTCTGTGTTTCTGAAAAAAATCCAGCTTGATAACCATGCAAAAATAAGCCTAAAACGAAGTAAACCTGAGCGGTAACTAACAAGAAACTCTGGACAAAAAAAATCCTAAGAATTGAAAATAATTCAGGTGGGCCCCACTTCCAGAACAAACCGAAGGTAGAAGACGGTTCGAAATGGACGCGTGTTTACAAATAGCGTGTTTCAACTGCTAATGTACCGGTAATTATAACCGCGAAAGCATTCATCTTGAATATTTCTGATATCAGTTAATCTTAACTTAATCTATAAAAATAAAAAGTTATTATAAGACTTTCGCTTCAAGTTTTGCCGAAAGTTACGTTTATTGGGCCTGTAAAGGTATACTACCAGGTAAAACTATCAATATGATAAGTTATTAGGCTTGATTTTCGCTTAAAGTTTTGCCGAAAGTTACGTAGATTGGGCCTTTAAAGGGCCCAATTCATCATAGACCACTTAGATATGTTTGGTTGCTTAAACTTTCTGAAAATGTTAAAAAAAAAAAAACACAAAGAAAGTAATGAAAACACACAATGGGGACATTTATATACAAACCCTTGAGAAAATGCAATGAAAACATATCTATTAAATGCAATACCAGCATGTAGAACTAGCCAAACTTAATCATGTCACGTCCTCTTGGCGAGAACCGGGATTGTGACGACCTTAAATATAAGAATCGGTGATTCAAAACCAAAACTACGATATCAAATTCAGAATGTAACTTTAGTGGGTTTTGAATCAGGAATGTAACAGCCAAAATAAAAGGACAATTTACGAACAAACTTCATGATTGTCCAAATATATCGTATACACCTGCTTATTTAAGGATACAGGGAATGGCAAAAGTGTATTAAAGTCTGTATTGTTCTGAATTTCAGGCTAACGACCGATGTTGTCAATTAAGATACACGTATTACTATTATTTTAAATGTATATATTAATGTGAAATTAAACAAAAAAAAAAAAACGCGACTAAGAGTAGCGCTTCCAGTTCTAATAACTCTTCAATAAATCTAGTTTCGTTTCAGGAGAGATTTGCTTTTAAAATGCTCAAAAAGGAGGCATAATTTGTTCCACTTTGAATGCCAACATTGTACTGTAAAATCTTGCCACCAAACTTAAATAACACATTTTCAAACAGAAATTCAATCATTATATGGACCTTAACCGTGCTTTTCACGAAATGGAATTAACAATAGCTCTTACATCTATATGTTTATAGTTATAGTTACATCACAGGGATTCGAGAGATGCAGGTTGATCAGAACTATGAGCAAGGTTTATGGTCGCCATCTTTTTCCTGTTGAGAAATATTCTGTGTGATATGAAGATCGACGTTTTTGAGTATGTTCATAAGTGTGTTAACTTGTTGCGACTGGCAATGATGACTCGGTTTTCATTTCGAGAACTTGATGATTACTTGGGTGTGACCACGATTTACATGGCGGTTGCCGTCGATGACGTAGAAGGCGCTTACTCTTCCGGAACACCAGGTCTTATTATCTTGTACTTTTACAAGGGTATATTCATGTTGATCTTTCCTTTTTTCGTATTTTGACCTTTGTTTAATCGATTTTGAATTCGGATTATGGTTTTGTTGACGCTTCTTAATTCTCATTTTTTATACATTGATCACTAGCTGCTTTCCTGGAAATGGATGCTCTCAAATTCGCCTTAAGGCAAAGGGAGCAAATGTGCTGTTTCAGTTTGGTACGAGGTATGTTGAAGTCAAAACTTCTTATGGAAGTAATATTATAGGGAAGGATGTTTATGATTTATTGGAAGATGCTCCGAATTCTTCAAAATACATGTTTAGTTTATTCCACCTTTGGAGCACACAATGTCATAAAACGATTGTAACTAATGGTTTTAATGGATTGACACTATTACTTGGTAACAATGTTTTAAGATTGGATAATTGTTTGGATGAGCAACTAGAAGAGCCAGTGATACAATGCTGTTTATAAGGACCGTTGTGAAATTTCGGAGTATAGTTGTTTTACTAGGTACACTGTACCTGAAAATACTGAAATGAAGTATCTTGATCAACTAGTGTTTCTTCTTTCGAAAAAATGGAAATGTGAACATTGGATTTTACTTGGATTTCAAGCAAACCTTGGTTCTTATAACACAACAAATTCTTGTAATGCCAGTATTCAAGATGGAATTTTGCAATGTAGACAACTGTATCGAAATACATGTATATGCCAAGATTCGCCAGTTATGTAATAAAAGTCATGTAAAATCACTGTGAATGAAACCTATGATTATAAACTGGTATAACAAAAGAAAACTAGACAAACAGTCAACAAAACAGGGTTTTTTTTGTTTGATAACAGTAACATTCCTTAAAATCAAACCGTACCATCAGCTTCAAAACGTTCCGTTTGAAGTCCGACGTTGGGTGTACTGGTTGTAGATTTCAGCGTTATCTCGTGTTCGGTACAATACGCGCCGGCACTAAATGACTAGTAAAGAGCTGGCGTGATTGAGTAATAAGGATCGATTTTCAAAGTTTAAATCAACTTTTGGCTTCTTGTAGGAAAGTAAAATTACAAAAACAGATTTTTCTAGACAGCAAATAAAACCAATAGTATAACAACAATTACAAAACCAACAATTCGTGGTACTCTGTAAGCCGCTCTCGACAGGTGCTCGCTGTGTGTTCGCGCTGCAAACGGCAAACTGTTTTGCCAACTCTCTAGTTAACTTGTCACTTCGATAATCGAAATACCTACAGTATTCATACCTTGTGGCGCGTGCCATAACCCGCCATTACTTGTCGATTTTAGCACGTGTTCGTGGCGCCGATACGTTAGCTCAACACACACGGTTTCTGCGGGACTGCTTTAAGGTGAAAACCGACATGCATCTTAATCAAAAGGCAATAAAATTTGTACATCAGACTGTTGCTGCCTGCTGAGTATGGTGAGCTCAATTCGATCTCCAATAGTCATCGTATGTATGATAAGGTTCTCCACAACACTTAATGTGTTTCGGTTTTTGCTTGGGGTTTTTTTTTACGGGGGGGGGGGGGGGGGGTAGAGGATGAACATATATTTTCACAAGGTTCATACGGCTGTCAGTGTCAATATAGCAACAACAGAGAAGAGTACAACGCATTGGTCATTTGACCAGTGGTCATATGATACACCAGATAAACAGTGTAGACGTTTGGAGTATAGTGTCCTAGCATCTGCTTATGTAGAAAATTGGTCACCTGACGAAGGATGCGACAGCCATAAGAGAAGTAAAGCAAATCAGGGTCGTTATGACGTCATAGTCAGACAGATACCTTGATTTGGAAGGTGATGGAGTGAAGTCAGGAGACAGAATAGGCTGCTTAACTGTCACAACAGAGAATATGGAAGACCAAAGGTCGAAGTTTCAAAATTAGAGCTCCGAGACATATTTATCCTCGATTTCATGGGAGTACGCCCACCTTCACTCTCTACACCCCTGGAATATGTCATGGCAAAACCGAACACCAACTCTGTTGATCAGGCAAGAAGACTGATTTGACCCTTTGATGTAGATCAAAATAATATCGTTGTCAAATAACGGTAAAATTGACAGACTTTGAAATCGGATGCGGCTCCTTTGCAATATTCAAAGGACAGACATGTAGCCTAGCGATTGGTCAGGATTTTTTTTACCTGAGCGTGCCTTCAGTTTTGCCATGACATGTTCCAGGGTACGGTATAGAGAGCGTAAGGGAGCGTAACCCCTGGATATCGAGGATGGTTCTAGGGGTGTAGGGGGCGTAGGTGAGCGTAACCCTTGGATATCGAGGATGGTTCTAGGGGTGTAGAGAGCGTAGGTGAGCGTAACCCTTGGATATCGAGGATGGGACAGGTCCTAATGAGTTAAACTCGTTTGAATTTCCAAAGACTCGCATAAAAATATACGTGTAGATTGTGGTTTGGTTTAATCATAAAAAAAAGAAATAAACATTAAAGCCAAATCTGACTGTAGATGATGACATTGTGAATACCCCGGATTTACATCATCGTCAGGGGACAGGCGAACAAAGGACCAATCAAAATACAAATGATAAACACGGATTACAAAAATAAGAATCTGTCGGGAAAGACTGGTGTAATCTTTATGATGGTATCTGTACTATCATCAGTCAACGTGTCATCTGAATGTCGGTATACTATCATGTCAGGTTTCTAAGAAACGATCGTTGTTTCCATAACGCCCAATAAAAGGCGACAATAAGCGGATTAGGGTATTGTATGTGTATCGCCCAGAGGACAGTAAAACTCTACAGCAGGACGAACGGGGTATCAGTATGATATTAAATCAACACTCTGGTATAGTTAATGCGTTACGTCTCAGATAATACCAGACATATGTCATATTTTACGAGAACTAGAATATTGAGATACTGTCACGTCAGGAAAAAATATTGAATAAATGTTCCATGAGGGTTCAATTCAAAAAGGTCATCGTCATTTTAAGCAATTTGGAATCGATGTTTCAGTTCGTCTTACTCTTGTGGCACGTGTAAAAGAGCTCATAAAAATAATGTGACATATTCTGTGTTCGTAAGTACGTGAGAGTGTGCGGAAACATCAAGTTCAATTAAATATTCAAATTTCACTTTTGAAAATAAAGTTAATTGAAAAAAAACATGCATGTGTACATGTAAAAACTCATACAATTTACCTGTTTCTGACTTGAGAAACCCCCATGGTATTATATATCTGCAGCTTTCATTACTCGTCCTCATTAAACCCGATCTCGTTAAAAGACAAAGCCCAAAACTACAGTTGTTCGCGTCAGAAATAGAACAGTATTGTGATCATTCTAAATTTATTACCAGGAACCTTCAGGGATACTAACATGAAGATGAACATCAAATGATAGAATAGCTGTAAAACGATACTCATAGCTCTATACCATACATTTGAAATACTGCTATGACATCTTACATTAAGGATATAAGTATGTGTTGCTTGGCTCCAGAAAAAATTGTACTGTATCCCGTGTATACAAAAATGCATGTCATTATAAATGTTCTTAATATAACTACATTGTATGTACTTCCGTTTTATATCCTTGGTCTGCAATTGAAATATTCCAGGAACACAAAAAACTACTTTGTCACCACTTTTTTTCCACAAATCAATTTGTATGAGTTTTCTAAAGTTAAAGAAAAAAATCGAAACACAATCCACTTCTTTTAAAGTAAAATTGCATTCGCCAAAAAATAAAACTACACCTTGCAAGATAGCATTTGAAGAACAGAATACGTTGCACAATTATATTAGACTCTATATATAATAAACAAAGTACTTCTGACTACAAGCCACAGTTATCTCACTTGAGTAGTGGCACGGTACATACATGTTATATACACATTTTCCTAGTACATGATTTGAAATTATACAGAACTAGTTTTTTACTTCTAAATTCATAAAATGAAAGGGTTTTACGCACCTGACCCTTCTGCTTTCTACATTAGTTTAGAAATTTTGGATTTTCACCTTTTAGCTTCTAGCATCATTGAAGAGTCCTAGGAGAACGAAACAGCTGTATGGTGTAGTTTAATTCATTTTTTCGGCATGTTGTATCTATTTCTAATTAAAAAGATGCAGCACATGTGTGTGTTACGTCATCCTTTTAATAGTTCTGGAAAATCTCGGTAAAGTAACATCACAGCTTAGTTAGACCGGATGAAATTGTCGTTTGTGGATTCGACACCAGTCTAGCCGTACAATCGTTGTCTCTGAAATGTTTAGCCACAGGTAATTGAAGTCATAGAATTCAATATTCTGGTGTTTGTATGTGTTTTCGCTTTAGTCAATACCTGTCAATTAGTTAATGAACAGCAAATCCTTATGTAAATGAAACAACAATGGCGTGCTATAGCGGTCTATACAAAGGTAAGCCCCATGTCGGGCTAGATTAATGGCACCGGGATATACCCATAGGATTAAACCGTATACATAACGTAGACTAAATAAAGGATTTAAAGCGTGTATGTAACACAGACTAAATAAAGCACTGATGTAAATTCTGTCAATCGATAAATCAATAGAGATTGGTCCTGACATCAGACGAGCTTTCTGCGACATCCATTAGCCATCAAGCGTCTTTATGGGTGATTGTAACGTCCTGGCCGGAAAGAGAAGCCGGATAACACACGCTCTGATCCGGATTTAGTATTCTGTAGCATCACTGCATAGCTAGTTGGTTATACAAGGAAATAAGATGTCATATAAATGCAAATGGGTCTGATAACAGGATTGAATATTTGTACCGGAACAAAACACGATTGAATCGGTCCCACCGGAACCATAAAATGCATAACAGTAAACTTCCTTTTTATCCAATAACGAATAATTTAACAGAAATCATCGCTACTGCATTTTATTCAAACACGTGGATCACGATTTGTTTAAATCGCATTAGTGTTAATTAAAGCTACAAGATAACAAGTACTGTATACTGCCGTATCATTGACCTTTCTGTGGTCACGTGGACAGCTACATGACCTGTCCATAACTACAGATCAATGGACATGTGATTCATATCACAGGGGCATGAGAACTGATTACTTCTAGTTTTGACCTTAACTAAGGTGTTAAGAATAATTTGACACTTTTGGGGGATTTAGATAAATTTTCCATAAAAATGCCTCCCTCAATGGTAATGTATGAACCTTAGTTTAGGTCCGAAACTAGTTGTAACAAATTCGTAGGTCACTATAGTCAACACATATACATCATTGGACATGTACGCACCTACATGTATACAGATCATAATTAACAAGACGTACATGCACACTTGTTGTATTGTGTGATTCCAGCAGAGAATTAAAGTGGTCTGTTCAGAGTTGCTTCAATGACCTTATTATATATAATTTGGTAATGAATGACAACAACTTCAAGTGGTTTTGGCGCAGCGGGAACATTTTGTTGGTTTCGAAAGTTGTGTATCAAAGACAACTTATGTTGAATCCATACATGTAGCATTTATTTCAGCTGCGTTACTCGATATTTTGTTTTTATTATTATTACTTTCGATAGCCCCTTTCAATATCCATATCGACAATGACGTGGAAAACATAGTAGAAGAGATCTATCAGAAGTTAATTGTGTCATGTCTTAAAACATTACTCTGGACATTTTGGTTAAACATATTGTACCCATGTAACCTTGTCTATGGATTCGGGGCATTCATTTGAACAAACTTGGTAGCACGTTTTCCCAGAATTCTATTGTTCAAGCCTAATACCAATATTTTTTTTTTTTTTGCGAAGTATTTTGTTAACAGATTTGACCCTTGTGACCTTGGAAGTGGAACAATGTCATTCATTTGAACAAACTCGTTGGATCTTTATCACAGCATGCTATAGGTCTATTATCAGTACCCCGGGTCTTTTGGTAACTGAGATGATATGCCTTTCGGGGGAGCGAACATCTTTAATGTCCCTATTTTTAGGAACCAGTATCGAATTTTTAATTAAGTGCCATAAACGATTACACATTTTTGCTTGATTCCCATTTGTTGGAAAACACTCACGTGGGGATTCACGATTTACGAAACTACCTTCCTAGTTTTTTGTTTGATTCCCATTTGTTGGAAAACACTCACGTGGGGATTCACGATTTACGAAACTACCTTCCTAGTTTTTATTGCAAGTATTTTTAAATTATTACGTCACTTCAAATGCATGTCGTGTTTAACTAATCTCTTGACGACATTTTAAAACACAAATCACGAGCTATCTTGTTTAATTACAAAAAAAAAATGAAGAAATAAAGTCGTAGATACTATACGTGGTAATGGTTGAATATAAAGACCAGAAAATTATATCGAACTCAACGTTGTCTTCTTTTGTTATTCATTTAATTTTTCCGTAATAATAAATCTTCTTATTCACTCCATCAGAAATCTGTTATACTATAGATAGATAAATACCGATCACGCTTTGTAGTTTGGCTACCGTTTGGGATATTTCAGTATATAGTCATGTTTACTGCGCCAGGAAGGAAGCGCACATTAGTCTGTGAGACACTGCTCTGGGTCCCGATCAATCTTACATAAGCTTTAATAGGCTTGATCGGCGAGAACGTAGACAATGTAGCATGCCATAGAGACATAAATCAGACCTTTTTAATGTGAAAATCACAACCCACCGCCATAGGTTTCATTAATACCCCGTCCTAGACGCTCAAACACACTGAAATTCATATGCAAATCGCATGCCGCAAAGAATGAAGATTTCGGGAGTATTTCACCGTGATCTATTAGAAAACTATTAAATGACAGCCTCGCAATAAACAAAATATCGACACGGACAGGTCTTGAAAATACGACATTATATTTAAAATAAATAATAATCTATGCATTAAAATAAATATAGGTTAAAAAGGTAAACAAACGCTATGATCGAGAGTTTGTAGTAAAAACTCGGACATTTCCAGAGAAGTCGTTTACGTAACTCATCAGTGTGGTTGACATGCCATATCGTAACAATCGTCGATCGTGTGGTTGCCACTCTATACAGCATTGGCTATGCACGAGAAAAACGTGCTCCCATATATATATATAATGGCATTTATAATGGCTGAGTTTTGTGTATATCCGGTATACAAGTTCTGCTGCAGTCAAGCAGCAAATACATCCTTAACGTTAGATGTAATAACAGTATTTCCAGAGATATGACAATCGTACCATGTATTTCAGCTTTTATTTGGTGTTAGTATCCCTGCAAGTTCCTGATAGCTCTATATTAGGATGGTCACAGTAATGTTCTATTTCTGAATAGTACAGCACTGTACAACTGTAGTTTTGGGCTTTGTCTTTTAACGAGTTAGTGTTTTGTTGTGAGGCGTAATCGGAAAGCTGCAGATATATAACACATCGGGGGTTTCTTAGCGTCACGTCAAAAAAAAAAAAGGGAAAATTGTGCGAGTTTTTACATGAACACAGTCATACATCTTTTTTCAATAAACTTTTTTTTCAAAGTTGAAATTTGAATAATCAATTGAACTTGCTAGTACAGTACACGTTGACGTACTTAAATACACAGAATATGTCACCAAGATATTTTCAAGAATGGCCTACACATGCATGCGAAACAGCGGTTAGATTTGCTCCCACCTTTCAACATGTGAAACAGCGGTTAGATTTGCTCCCACCTGTCAACATGCGAAACAGAGGCTAGATTTGCTCCCACCTTTCAACATGTGAAACAGCGGCTAGATTTGCTCCCACCGTTCAACATGCGAAACAGAGGCTAGATTTGCTCCCACCTTTCAACATGTGAAACAGCGGCTAGATTTGCTCCCACCGTTCAACATGCGAAACAGAGGCTAGATTTGCTCCCACCTTTCAACATGCGAAACAGAGGCTAGATTTGCTCCCACCTTTCAACATGTGAAACAGCGGCTAGATTTGCTCCCACCGTTCAACATGCGAAACAGAGGCTAGATTTGCTCCCACCTTTCAACATGTGAAACAGCGGCTAGATTTGCTCCCACCGTTCAACATGCGAAACAGAGGCTAGATTTGCTCCTACCTTTCAACATGCGAAACAGCGGTTAGATTTGCTCCTATCTTTCAACATGCGAAACAGCGGCTAGAATTGCTGCCACATATCAACACGCGAAAGGGCGGGTAGACTTAAATTAGCAAGACTGACATTATATGGACACCCATTGAACTTCTCTTTATCATCTCGCCCAATACTGCTTGTGACGAAATAAGTTAAAACCTGTACATCTACCTAGACATAACATTTATGTATACTCATTACATCTTGTATGGAGTGTGTCACGTGAATTAATTGTGTGTGATGTATTTATGAAGAAGAGTCCATAAGTTGGTAGAACCTGTCTCTTACCATTTGTCTCTGGCATTGAATTGTGTTTAAATCAAATCACACACTGCATGACCATTGTTCCACGCGGTCATAGTGTCGGACATTCAGTAGGACAAATCCAATGGCCACGCCCTATCATGCCACAGTTGCTTGAGCTTCTGTCAGTAAACAACATACATGTATAGATATATTCTATAATGGGTGGCTCCTTATTTATGATGTATAGGCCTATATTGTTTTAATTGACGGACAGAAACTCAAGTAACTGTGACCGTGCTCTGCTCAGAGAAAGCGAGACAGGGAAACAGGGGAATTTTCTAGGATATCAATGAGAAAACGATTTTAAAATATTACACCATTATTTCGGCAATGTCTAATTATATTTAGCTGTTCTGTATCTAGATCTTTAGACATTATAAACAGGCGCACGTGGTTGTGAACGGAGAATATCAGATACACTGACAACACTACCGGGCTCCATGACCAAAGCAATCTTCGGTGACGTATTCGCCAGATATGGTTTGGACAAAATGGAAGAAGAGTACCTTTTGATTGCTATGAAGAAATAATTTTCCTGGTGACGTTTAACTGAATTCAGGTATCTCTATGTTCACTAAGAATAATCTTTGATAGCCCAGACGCTTGATCTGAAGCAATGTCCGTTAAAAAGGCATTGTATCATCCTTCCCTTCCAGGGATCACAAACTACATGTTATTTAAGAGAACAAAAGATTCATTCTAGAGTAATTAGAAATCCGAAGTGCATGTGGGCCCCAGGAGACAGGTTGTCTCCGAACTGTTAGTTTATTGGAGCAAAATTACAGCTCGCGGTATTTGTCTGAAATTAAAGGAAGTGGTCATTTAAAGGAAGCATCGATTAATCAAACTATTAAGTGACCATTACGGTATGAAAGCATCTGTTGGACACGCAATGCTGACCGACTGCTGAAATCGTTTTTTCTAACAATAGAAACCGACTACCGGACCTGTGTATCCGAAGATATGATAGAAACCGACTACCAGACCGAATTTCCGGATATGTATATCTTAAGCTAATATTAAAATAGACTGCCGGACAAAATATGTTTTAGTTCCGAAAAAGAAAATGAGGTTTAATGTAGAAAGTAAGAGTTCTTTCTATTCTGTAAACCGCAACACTAGCACAGCTGCCTGGGAAATAGAGGAAATGTTTTCAGAAGGAGAATACTCGAAGTTGTTTAAAACGAAAGTTATATATCTTTCAAACAGTACCAATCATTCTTTCCTATACAACAAATGGAAGTGTGATTTTTTAATACGAGTAAATCAGGCGAGGTCGATTTTTTGACATCGTCAGCTAGCCAACGTTTTAGTATATATGATCATAGGGGTGGCATTTGTATCGGAAGTCAATCTAAAATTCATAAACGTACAAAAATTACTTTACACACCCCACTCTATGTCCAATAAAAAATTAACAAGCTCTTAGGCTTCAGTGACAATGAAAAAGGCCATCTCGCCTTCTTTAGTGTGTAATAATTTAATATTAGTTCAAAACTTTATGCTTTACACAAATATACACCTTTTAAAAGCAGACATAGTATAGGCCATATACCTTTTGGGTTGTATTAGTTTTTATTTTCTTTAAACTTAAACCTTTATGGCCAGATTAGTATATAACCAAGGTGAAAAGCAATATTAACACTTTAGAAGTTGGCTATCGTGTTCTTGTCAGTCGCGTTTTTAGAGACGTATTGTCTTAAAGATCTAAAACCTAGACATGGTCACTGTTACCTGTGTGAGACTAGCTCTAAATACAAATTACGTATAGTCTGAAAAAAATCGCTACGAGACACAGACGGTTTTAAATTACCGGGGTTGTTTTATATATTTAATAAAGATGGCACGAAAACTGTACAAAAATCAATTCGTTTCTATTTCAGCCTCTTTATCTATCCGTCCTTGACCCTATCGGAGTTGTTCAACATCGAACCGTCAGACAATCGTCCTATCGCTGGACAACAATAAAGGTGTTGAAACATATTCACGTAATTAAATTTTTGAATCTTATTGGACTGAACAATAGAGAAAATGACATCTGGATACTATTCTCAAAAATTATGTCCATGTAATAAATATTTCTCTCCGGTAGTAATCTAATTCTTCGCCTATAAAATGTTCCTTTTTATTATCAGTGAAGCCAAACTTATCTCTAAAACATGAATTGTTCACGAAATAGACAGCATATTACTGATTCAATAGTTCCACTGTAGTAATGTGTAGCAGTTGTGTAACTGCATTATATTATACAGAAATTACATTTGTAAATGATTCGTCATCTTTTGTACAATAAGCAATTATTTGTCACTGCACTTACACCATAACATAAACTGCCGACATACATTACACAATGACAAAAAAAAATCCATAAACCACGGAAACAGCAGACATTATGGACCATTACAAACAATCAGAGAAATATTATTTTTAAAATATGAGTTTTGAAATAACGTTTCAGAAGGATAGTGCCGGAACTAAGGTCTACATTGCTGGTGTCATTGAGCACGACCCGTCTCCATGGTATCGTTACCGAGGAGGGACAGCAACGGACGATAACGAGGCTCTGTCTAGAGAGCAACAAAAGCGATAACGAGGCTCTGTCTAGTTTGTAATAAAGATGATAACGAGGCTATCTTGAAATTTGTCACAAAACAAAACTCCTGACGCTATACCGCTAACGCTGCCCCATAGAGAAACACGGATACGAGCAAATAACAACCAATTAAACTAAAAATACCTTCTCAAAACTGAACATATATCATTGAAGTCAAGCTTCGACATTCCGGACCTGCCGTATTACACAGCATGATGGCAGGTGGCGATTAATACGAAACCACTTGATTCAGTATTGGCCTTAATGTTTGTATTATAGAGAACAGAAGTGAGCAAAATTGACCCATTGACCAATAAACACCTGGTTAATTTATGTTTACATATCTCTCTTACTGTACCGAAACTCTCTGAGTGGTCCTCCCTAGTCACTTGGCTCAAATGATCCTAACCCAAAGCACACAATCCCCTAATTATCCGTGCATGTTCTCAACATTGTAACACACTGTGACACATGTCAGACTGGCACGAGACAACCCCTATACCAGCTCAAAACCTACAGAAAAGAAGCTATAGACAATGTTATTAGACGAATTTATACTTCTAGATATACTGCCACAAAATATTTACGGTATAACTGGGAGCAGTGGGCGTTTACTTAAACCGTTTGTGATGATATAGTGTTGGGACATTATAAAGATCGACTCAGACATAAAAATAACGATGCATCATTATGTACCTTCGTTAATTCTGATTAAGTTCAGTTAGCTTGAACTTGAAACCGCGAGTCCTCCCAAGTTGTCAGGGATATTGAACATTATGTCTTCACCGCGTGTAGTTAACATTTCAATGCACGTGCACGCACGCGAGTTGTTGTGAGTTCTGTACATGTGTCTCCAGTAAGACATGTCAGCCGGGTACAGCTGTCAAGTCTGGGGTACAGAACCTCAAGGTTTGTGTAAAGAATATAATTCTGTACGATGTTAAAGTTATAGGTCTTTATAAATCTAGCGTATCTGTTGGCGAACAACCGTTCATTATTATAAAGTTGGTGTTTAGGGAGCACCAGGATAACTCACCTGTTGTGAAGACCAATAACTAACACGCGAAGTCATGCGGATCACACATTGCATGTGCTTGTACTTATAAACTCTGAAGAATCCCAGATGCATCTCATTAAGGATTGCCGAAGACTTCCAGCTGTTTCGCTAAGTCTAGATCCACAGACATATGGTATGGTTCAATTATAGTTTTAAAGAACAACCAACTTCTGATTGCAAATGTCGAAACCCTAATATTAAAATACCTTACATAACAGGCACGTGCTCCGGCACGCGCCGACATTTAATTCCGGCTATCCAAGTCTCGGGCTTGTACGATAATGTCGTTTGTACTGTACTTGGTCAGCTTATCGTTGTAATTAAAACTCGATAGTTTCACTGTATATTAGTCAATGGCTATTCATGTAGCTTTCCAATTTCAAACCTCCGAAAACTAAGGAATTGTAGCTTTAATTATGGTGAGAAAGGATTACAAAAGTACAAACATAAACTGGCGTGGATATTAAATGGTGTATTGAAATATAAACATATTTCACTTTTTGTAAAGATCTTCCTGTTATTACACGAAATATCTCGCATTTTCAACAAATCTCATGACATCATTCAACCTACTTTGTAACAATTTAACAGACATAAAGCTGTAGACTTCTGTTTATAATTACAATGATATTCTCTCAGATCTGTAATAACCACACGTTTATACCGCTCCAGGTGTACAATAAACTCAGGGATTCACCAAACATGCTTGTTAGCTTCCAAAAAAGCGTCCTTTTGAGAATGATCTTCCTGGAACAAGAAAGGTCAACAATACGTTTGATCAATCCTTATCTTTCTCTTCTTTTTAAAATAAAATTACTTTCAATTTATTTCTGATTCTAAGAGCACAAAATAATTGTATTATTGAAATAATTTTATTACAAAAATCGATTGCAGAATGTTATACAATAAATTTGGCGATACATCAAACCGTTCTGAACCTTAATTTTATCTAGAAGTCACTTTTTCCTTTCTCTGGCAATAATTTATGTCTCAAATAATTGAATTTGAAATCTGCATCCCATTCCGAAAATAAATTGGAATTCTGATAACGCCATGTTCCAGAAACGTAGTGAAACTAAGCACCGACAACGTACGCCGTAACAACGACTGATAGCGACTGATAACATTGTACAGTGTAACATCAATTGCTGATTTCATTTAGAAATATTTATGTTGAAAATAAAATCTTTTGTGAAATAGCAATAAAATATTCTAAACACAAAGTCAAGCTTACTGACAGACCTCATAAACATTAAAATTTTCACAAATATTCCGACAATCTGCTTGTAAACGGTGGCACCCAGGAAACGTACCGGGAATATTTCGTAGATAAAGACTCATAGTAAATGGTGAATCAGAATTCTACCATAGCTTTTGTATCAATTTACTTCAATTAATTCCGGTGGCATATTCTGAATTATTCCTTCAACATGACGAAGCAAAACGAATGGAATCAATCAATATGTACATTGTAGCTATAAAGTAATGATACAGATAATACTTTCCCTGAAACGTATGGCTATTTCAACTTTTATAATGTCCTACTTCAATTTAACATTCTTAACTTACATCAAAATTAATCTTAATATTAATTATATAATAAATCTTTATCATAATTAATGCAGATAAATTCTTGAAGTAATTAACTTGTTCCGAGTCCTTTTAAACATTTAAATAGCGGAGTTTGTAAAATCCATTTACATTTTATGTGTTTTGGAGTATTATAGTACGTGTAGTACATGTATACAGTACCTTGTGTTTTAAGAAAGTCGCCTTTATCACAATTAAAAAGATACCAGATTTTGTTTTCAATTTAAAATCACATATTTAATTTAAAATCGCATATAATTATAAACAAAGAAATATTAGTGTTACATCGCTATTTCTACGACAAACAAAAACGTTATAAATATACATACATAAGAAAATACGACTAAAAATTGCAATAATTTACAGCAATATTGTTTTGTTTTTGAATGATAGAATTAGTCATATATGAATTTGGAGTCGGTCCTCCACACTATCTATGGTACATTAGTACGAGGCACGGCTGTAGGTATTCACTGTTTGGTATGTCAGAGCCAAGATCCCAACAATTGTACAGATCGGGTTGTGTCTTCAAACCCATAAAATGCCCGAATACATCTTCATCTCATCGTATCTTGGTACAAAATCGGGATATCTATTTTAATTAGTGGCCAACATCGCAGAACCCACTGCCAGAGTGGAATAACGATTTTCAACTTTACTGCCAATACAAAACGATAAATCTAAATTCAGAATAACAAAACGAAGTTTCTTGAACAGACAACGAATTGGAGTATAGCAGCAGAAAGTCTGATATAGAGTTCCTGTATAGAAATCTGTCTCTACGACCAAACATATAAATAAGTTTTTACAATTTAACTCTATACCGGATAGTGCACGGTGTATACTGTACCACTCGTTATAAACCCATTCCCTGATTAGTTTCAACGTTTCTTGGAAGACGTTCACCTATACGCCGAATAAATCTGAAGAAATTCATATTTTTTTTCACAACTAAATATTTTGGAACTGGAATGTTTTGCGCAATCTTCTCCGGAAAGACCATTAATTTCAACATTTCTTGGAAGGAATTCCATCTCGTGTCGTGTCAATTAACTGATGCCGGGTAAATTATGCAATATTTCCGGCCATTTCGTCAAAGTTCAATGACACACAAATTATCTTTACGATCCAAGTAATACCAGTTCTCTGTAATTAGCAGTAAATACTGGCCCAAGATAGAACTTAACAGGCGAAAGTTTATGTTCTTCAACATATGCAAGTCAGGGGAATGAAATGTTTAAGAAAATAATTCAATCTGTAATTAGCGTAACAAACGAAATACACAACATACATGTAATTTTAATAGCGTAATTTTGTTTCTGTGATACTTTTGATGGAACTGTGTAAATAAAGCTTTAATTGATGTGTTTAGTCTAAATATGGTAGTTTAACCAAATGAACTAATTCTATCCCTATACTCCTGTGCTGATAATGTGAATGCTTGTTGATTTAAATAATCTTTTTACTAACAAGAGAACCACGTAGAAAATTAATTTTGCTAAATATAGTTTTTTTCCTTTATAAATAAAGATTTTTTTTTTATATAATAACAAAATAAAATAAAAGTTATTATCATTTAGTTGATGGACCTTTAGACTGTTGATTGATCAGCATCAACAATTACATTATAATGCTAAACTCAGTAAGTCGTACACAACAATACAACAAACCCAGTGACTTGTAACCGGAGCACATGGTGCTATTATCCGTAAACTCTTTAAATGATCTCCATGAACATCTTTCCTTTGTTCATATTATATGTTGCCCTGGTTTTGTCGATATGCGTCGGACATTGTGTTGTGGACACCTAGGTATTCGTTTGGTGATTTTTTTTTTCATTGTAAAAAGAACTAACAGGAGTAAGATGCAATCCGTTCTCTTAATCGCAAACATTATACTCTGCTTAGTAAGTGTTAGCATCACCTGTACCTGTGAATCTGTATTGTTTTTGAGCAATCTTCGTAGGATTTCACTTCGTTTAAAATTCGGTTATGTGTATAGTATTTACTGTAACTATAAACTTATCATTGCACGATATCAAATGAAGCGGAATGATACAGTGTTAAATATTGGACAACAAACCCATCAAAATAAATCTGAAGACCGAAAGTACAGTAACCAGGCAAACAGAGCAAAACAAACACCGCATTCGAGATGTTTTCGCCATTCTGAATTTTGAGGTTCACAAGCATACAAGAAACTTTTGATACTTTTGACGTCATCAATTTTAATTTACACAAGTAGCCATATTAAATACAAATTTCAGTACTGCTGTAGTAGATTTTCCTACATAATTTGTAATGGTGAAGCAGAACTGACTTAATGTAGAAAATTAACCACCAGGAACCTAGGGTAACCCTGGTATCCCTCCCAAAGGGCTGGGAAATAATAAAAACAAAAACAAAATTACCCCTTCAATCATTATTTAATGTGTATATGTAGTTACAATGATTTTAGTTTTCATTAACGGCAAAGTCAACTTTTGCTGTTTTCAACGGCAAATGTAAAATGACAAGATTCGCAATCTGCAAATCGAATAAACAACAAAAACAGGAACTGACGTTTCCCTTTAAGATACATTTGAACAATTAGCCGGATTGCCTGTTTAAAATACTTAAACGAATGTCTACAACAATTAGTTTTCAGAATTTGCTTTTGATTCATCAGGTATTTTGAATATTTTTATCTAAATGGAATAATTCGGAATATATGAAACAAGGTGTATAACGACTTATTTCCCCACGTCGAATTTATATATTTTTAATCATATATATCTGTTTGTACAGTGTGTCTGTTGAATATCTTATTTTGCAGACACAATTTTTATGATGGAATCTTATTCCTCTCATCGAATTCACCAGTGCATATTTCAACGTTATAAAACGGTCTAAATACAGATAATCTCTTCTACTCTGATATCCAATACTGACCTCACAGCGCGTGTTTGGTGTTATTCTGTGATGTACGGCAGGTGTTTTAGCAGCACGTGCTGGATATCGAGTTTTAATTGGACAAGATCTATAAACGAGCGGAGATGTTCCTCGTTATAACCAAGTCTGACTAAACAACCCTCGGAGGACTAACACCGCCAAAGGGAGCTAAAGTATACCAACAACCATGTGG
Source organism: Mimachlamys varia (assembly GCA_947623455.1). Lineage (NCBI taxonomy): Eukaryota > Metazoa > Mollusca > Bivalvia > Pectinida > Pectinidae > Mimachlamys > Mimachlamys varia. The sequence continues at coordinate 11,238,698 of OX392542.1, read as the reverse complement.
GACCTATTCCCTCCCACCGGAAACCTTCCACATCGGCTGCAAGATGGTGGGGATAATAGAGAGACGAAGAATACCAGTGAAGGAAAACAAATATACAACATACCGTACATTTAACATCACGCGTTCCAGTTTAAACAAACCACATATATCATCGCTAGTACAAAGTCTTGAAAGCCTTCAAATACATTTCTTTAAATTTTGTCCTTAATATTTCACATAATGCTAACACATGGAGAAATATTCAATATACTTGTACGATATAAAGGCGGACGTTTTTGAATTTTTCCATTAGAGACTGATGCCTCCGTTTTCACTTTGAGGGCATGCCATTTACTTGAATAAGACCTAGATTTACATGGCGGGTGTTCTCGATGAAACAGAAGACGCTTGCTCTTCCGAAATATCCGGTCTTATTCTCTGGTACTTTTCATTGGTCTCTGTGTTAATTTTCCCTTTGTTCATATTTGTGTCCGTAGATTAATCGATTATGGAATTGCGGACGGTTCGGTATTCTCTGATTTGTTCTTCGATTTGCCTGCCATAGTTAACATAAATGCTGACAGTTTCAAATGCTCTCTGAATGAAAGGTTCGAGTTTCTAACACCTAATTGAAGACGTACACTGACAAAAAAACCTTATAAAGTTGTAACATAATGAAAAGATTCCCGCGGAGTAAACTGATTATAGTTATAAATTAAAGAAGTTTTACACACCTGACCCTTCTGCTTCTACAGTAGTTTAGTAAATTCCGATTCCCATTTTTTGGCCCTTAGCATCACTGACGAGTCTTAGAAGGACGAAACAGCTGTATGGTGCAGTTAACTTCATTTTGTCGACATATTTTATCTATTACTAAAGTGGCAGCATAATGTGTGTTGCGTCAAATTTCCACTGATAACCATACTTTGAGCAATACACACAGGCTATCAGTCATAACAATACTATTTGACCATTGCACAACTCCTTTGTCACCAGGTTCGTGATAATGCTTAGCTAAAAAGTTTTTTTCCATAAAATTGAAAACAACGTATTGATTTAATACTTGTTTATCATCCCACCACTTAAATATCATACGTCTTAGCGTTAAGGATAAATCGTTTAATTTGACGGGAAAATATCAATTGTACTCGATAGCGCCATCGTTCAAGCTCTAGGTTGCAGGTTGTACATTAATGTATCCCAACGTAAACAGGACGATTATGTAGAGATAGCACTTCATAAGTCATGAACGTCATGAACGTTTCTGTTTGTCTACTGAACTATCTAAAATTACTTTCGCCATTTCTCATACCATTAAAATTCCAACAGAAAGATACGTTATCGCCTCACCTGGTGATGCTGGATTACATTTCTGGAAGGTGATATCAAGGTCATAAATAAAATCACCAAGCTGACGTTGTTTCTGGGCGTTAATCACTTCGTATCTACTCGCGTAGACGTCGGTACTGATAGTGAATTTATAAATGCACGAGTTTTTCATGCATTTTCCAACATGCTTTTGAATTTCAGTCGTATATACTGTCTAGCACATATCAGATTAATTCATCAATAATGAAGATTTAAGTTGGCAAGTTAATAAGCCCAGATAATAGTAAGCTAAAAGGACGATGCTTCACAAAAACAACACAATCGTAGATATCGCGAGGAGCGTTTATCAAAATAAAGATAAGCGCGCACTTCACTTCGATATTTCTATCTTTGTGCCACAAACTATATCCTATACTTAGAGTGCACACATTCACAAACTTTTCTATCTTCACCATAAAACGTATGTGTTTGTACCCTGAATATGCAAGACTAAACAACCCCCTTGGCAATTCGAACTGACGGTTGTGACAGTTTATAATTATGAAGCAATTAATATAAAATTTGAATATACAATCATGAAGTCATACTACCAAATAAAATATAGAAACATTTTCAACTGATTATTTTATATTTTCGGAAAGATTTTATAAGATCGCAACCAACCATTTTCAATTTTGTTTCTGCACATCACTGTTGCTAGGGGCGATTTATCATATTTTCGGGCGATGTATCGTGGTTACATGTATAATGTTAATTGACCAATCAAATGTGGTGTTACATCTAATAATTATAGATGTTTAAAAATACATTCAGTCCTTGAAAATATTTCATTCTCGAGATAACGCTGGGGAAACAAGTAAACCTAATAGGATATGTCAGTTAGAACTAGATAAACTACACATATAAACGATCTCCGAACGTGCGTTCTACAAGCTGTCGGGGGATAACTGCACAATCCATACTGTTTCACTTTGTAAGTAAATTAATGGTAGCAATAACTTATAGCATATCGAAGAGTTACAACATCTCGTACGCCGTGAATTACTTCAGAAAGGATATAGACGTAAATGTATTAAATAGAAATGGGAGAAAATGCATGTTGTTAGACACATTCTGAATGTAAAACACTTAAATTCTTAACTAGCGAAACGTTTTGTACAAAGATAATTAACGTGTTCATTGGCATTACGTAATGTACAAATTATGACTGGCATTCTCTCCTACTTTAGAACAATGTTATCGAATTATGATTACCTGCATATGCACGTGAAATCCAACATGCATTTTTTTTTTTTACAGTTTTCTATGTTTCACACGTCGTTAAGTAGGCTCCGTCTAATGCAGAACAGAGAACTGTAATCATTTCACATTGCCAAAGGGTGTAAACCCTGGGAGGGGGTACGGCATTACCAGGAAAAATATAACAACGAAGGTTAAAACATATAGGTAAATATATGACAGGAGTATATTATATAGGTGTTAAACTGATAATGGGTGTTACCCCGTCCCGCGGAGTTGTGGATCTATCACTGTTTACGGTATACGCACCTTCCACAGAGCCTGAAGTTTAGAAAACTTAAATGACTCACCTACCAGCATTGATACTTTAAAATTTAACATTTTGTCTGAAAGCTTCCATTCTTTTCCGAAGCTCCCGTAGATCCCGGTATACGCTTTATGTGTTGTATTTCAGCATATACATTAACCTAAGTAAGCTAACTAGACCCTGTACTCTAATATTAGCTCCACGTGTGACTGGGACATATAATGTTCTCATCAGACTTAAGACCAGCCATACATTGCTTCTCGGGGATTAAGCAACTGTGAGGCAACTTTCTTATGTGAATGTCTTTAATGTGTTTCGTGTAAAAAAAAAATTCTAAAACAGCTTCGGATCGCTGCCAATATCGGAATTGAAAGCGAAATTAAGAAAAAAATACGAATGTTGATAAGACATTCCGGGATATACCTATTTCGCTAAATGTGTGTTTCTATATATGTAATTACAGGGTACAAAAATTCGTATATAATTTAGAGAGCAAATGCCTATTCCCGCTGAATGTAGTTTCAATGTTTTTAATTTCCTAATCGTAGAAAAAAGTTTTACAATTTCCCTCAGCATCTTGTCAGTTGGAATTGAATTAAGCATTTACACACGTGCATGTACGGAAATAAACGTAAATAATTTGAATTATATTGGAGACAATGCGACCCTTTCTTGTCGATAACACTTTCCCAGGTAGGTCTGTAACTCTAAATTCTCCCGATTTATTCTCTAATTTATCAAGCAACTGTATCAAAATCGATGGATCTTCTGACCCCCACACACAAAACTATCGTATGAGCAAGCAGTATACATTTCTTTGCAAATGTAGTTTAATCTCTTATTTAAAAAAAATACTTCTACTGCCACAGAAACGCGTTTAAGCCGATCAGCGTCATCGTTAATTTATGTTCGATCATAAAAATGATTTATTATTTCCCGTTGTCAACTACAAACAGTAGTAGTTTAAATAATGTTTCTCAACAATAAGTTATCTATTCCTAAAACACAACAAGAAATTACCGGGTGGGCTTGGTCGATAATGCAGTGTTTTTAAGTTTGTTCGTTAATTGGTGTCGTCATGTTTGGTTTGTGGGGGTTTAGCTACAAGTGTACACTACAGTAGTTACAGCTATAAAATGACTACATCAAGCTTCTCTTCACACGACAAAACTCAGCATCCACATCCCACAATACCAATGAGACAATCCATTTTGTGTTCACGTCAATGTCATTGTGGGACCCTATTTGGAACACCACGTAGTTACCATATTCATTAGGAGCAGTCAAGACGCGCGCGTGCGGTGCCATGTGCTATCATCTGTCCCCTCGTCACCCGTCAGAGGGCGCAGTAAACCATTCCAGAAAGATTGGAGGGGACAGAGCGGTCCCAGGTCGGCCAAGATGTCGGCCGTTTAACGAATTAATTAAATCTCATTCCAGATCGGATACAATCTCCTCGGAGATGTTATCGATGTATGATCGTTATAAACGGAAAATTATTCAGAAATTGTAACTGTACATTCCTCCAAGCCACCCCAGGGAACGGCGCAGGAATATTGAATTATCTTCCCTCGAAACAGAGCGACACTTGGGAAAGGCGAACTCTTCAAAGCGAGAGGCGGATAAGTGTCTTAGCTTAAAAGTTGGTTGTGTCTGAAATGGCGGTAAATCCCAAGTGGACTCGTCTGTGAGTGTGTAAATGATGTATAACGCTCAGAGATTGTCTGATTGTCCGTTATCTGCAACTAGTTATTGTCCACTGACGTGTCGGTACAGCAAGTGACGATCAGTTCGGATAACAAGCATTAGTACCATTAGTCTGTCATTAAGTTCGAGATTCTCAAACGAGGATGGGGTTTTGTAGACAAGATACTATCTACAGATTTTAACCTTTTTTTACATAAATGTTTTGTTTGACCATTCAAATACAATGTCTTTACACCTGTATGCGATGGTATGATTATACGTTGTCAACGTATCTACCGGCCGCAAATAGAAATGATACAAAAACATGAGTGCTCATGATGCACGGAAAATGGAACATTGTTACATTTTTCGAAATGGTTACATGTTTCGTTGCATCAGTGTTCGTATTTATCTAATAATTCATGTGTTTCTACATTGTATGTATATTAGATGTTTGCTTTTGACTATGGAGCTGACCATCCTACTAACTGTCATCTTTGATTAATTCTAGACATTCGATACAACAATAAACCATGCCTATTTATCTAAATAAGCGCACAAGACCGCAATATCCAACCAAAACGTTGCGTGCTCAAATATATTCCCGCATTATATCCCATACCAATTTTAGTTCTGATTGTATCGTTATAAATATCAAGCAGGTTTAGAGAAACAGTTTATCCATACACTGTACTGTCTATTTAGAGCAGAAGCCACAAATCTCAAATTAATTCAATTTTTCAGGATCACGAAAATTTCCCTGAAGTTACGTATATTGGGCCTTTAAGCTAGGAAACGAAATGTTATGTGTTTGTATATCTTAAAATCGTTGCGCCCTTTTTCCCGCTAGCAGAGATCCCTCTACATTGAGAACTTCTCTTTGTGTGCATGTTACTAAGTGATAAAACGAAATCCTATCGTTTGTCGCTGTTGTCATCACTACTTGTCACCCGACTCCCGCCTAAACACACCGAGGTATTCCGAAGGGAACCCCGACAACTTCTACAATGAATTACATGTTAAACGTTACTTTGACACACGGTAACGGAAAAAACCCGGCGATATATCGAACGTCAATTTCACCAAGACCCCCATAGTTCCATTTATTGCGTTTGTCAACTTTTCCAATCCTCGTGGGCCAGCCATTAGGATGTGATCACCTGACATTTGCCTCGTAGCCCGTAGTTCTCTGACAGTCGAGATTCCAATCAAATTAACAAACACATTTGAAAACAGTATGGAGGATGTTTAGCTCTGGGACCTAAAATGGTTGTTTTTGTTCTTATACTTCGGTCAGCTATACAATCTGGGATAACAGGTACCAACAGCAAAGATATCCTGGTCGGGCACTTTGACTGGATTTCACGATGTACTATCCTCGATCACTTTTTTTTAACTTTTGCGTTGAAAATATTATCTTACTAAGAAAACTTATCCGTTATAACTTAAAGTATCTAAATCAATTCTGGGCACCTTGGTGTCCCCAAGATGACGTCAGACAAGGATACCTTATCAGTCCCAAGTTTTTTACGTCTTACTACAATGTACCCGAGCTAAATAAATACGAGGTCTGCAGGGTTAGAGCAATTAATTTCATCATCAAGAGGAACGGTGCAAATTGCTTATAGAAGAACAAGAAGAAAACTACGATTATTTTATAAAATGGATTGGACTACACTCCAAACAAATTTACTTCCTCCTACCGTTGGAGAAAGTAGAGGCGGCCTTGGAAGTAATGAAAATTACAGAATTCCCAACTTCAAACTACAGTATCTTTTACGAATCTTTCTTTCCTGCCTTCTTCTTTGAGGATGTGGAATACTCTTGGCGATGGTATTAGATCCATGTCCTTTTCTTCTTTCAACCTGCTTTAGTCCCAGACTTACCATTTTCAGTAACCCCTTACTACAGTGTACTTACTTGTAGAAAGAAAACTTAATATTTTTTATACTAGACTTAGACACGAATGCAGTGTTCTTTATCGTGCAAGTCTGGTCCAGGACTCAAATTATATAAATTGTGGCTACCATTGCAAGAATGCCTATCACTTCTTCTTTGAAAGCCAGGCTTACTAAAATGCTCGTACTGACCTTTTAACTCATTTACATAGTTTAAATATTCATATATCGTTAAGCTTATTACTGTTTGGTAATGAAAATATGGCTTTGGATTTAAATTGTGACGTATTTCATCAAGTGCAAAATTTTATTAGATCCAGCGGAAGATTTTAACATGTTTATTATGATATTGACTTTATAACAAATGCTTTATATGTGCATAACAAATTAATCTCTTACTGATGTATTAAAACGAACCGTCAACCTGCTTATCCAGAATCCACCCACCCACGCGATTCCGAAAGTCTCGTAATCCTAGCTTTATCACTGACGAGTCACAGAAGGACGAAACAGCTGTATGATGCAGTGAATTCTTTTTTCGGCATTTTGTATTTATTACTAAATTTAAAAAGTGCAGCATTTGTGTGTGTTACGTCATCTTTACCTAAAGACTATGACCAAGTTTTATGGTCGCCATCTTCTCATTGAGAAATATTCTGTATCCGTCTATGATATGAAGGTGTCCGATATTGGCTATGCTCATTAGTATGCCTACTTGTAACGTATTTGGTCTTAATCTTTTTCAAGGATCTCAATCTTAATGATTCATTTGTTATTTTGTCCCACCAAGAAGAGGAATATATTTTGAGTTCTGATTATGTTTTTTTGTTGACACTTTGGTTTCTCTGATATTTTTCGTAGCATGACCTACAAAAATGTACCTATATATAACTCGGTATTACATGACACTGCGAACGGAACCCTAGATAACCTTAGATCTTGATTTAAAAGCTCAGAATTCAAATTATTAGAAATTCGTTTAGTAATTTAGATACCGGTAATCAAGAATGTACAAATATCTTCTCTGAGGCTCTAGGGCTGTTTACTGACGTCTGGAATGCATGTAGAACGTTATATAACATTTCACAGCGATACATACATTGGAGAGTGAAGATGGTTCCTAGTTCCGTTTAAGGAAACTGGGACCGGCAACAAGGCACTAGTTCCGTTCAAGATGAACGGGACCTGAAACAAGGCCTAGTTCCGTTTAAGATAAACGGGACCGGGAACTAGGCCCTAGTTCCGTTTAGTTGAAAGGGGCCGGAAACAAGGTCCTAGTTCAAATTAAGATGAACGGGACCGGAAACAAGGCTCTAGTTCCGTTTAAGATGAACGGGACCGAAAGCAAGGCTCTAGTTCCGTTTAAGATAAACGGGACCGGGAGCTAGGCCCTAGTTCCGTTTAGATGAAAGGGACCGGAAACAAGGTCCTAGTTCCGATTAAGATGAAAGGGGCCTGAAACAAGGCCCTTGTTTCGTTAAAGTTGAACGAGACCGGAAATTGGAACAAGACGTATGTGTGTCTTGTGGACACTCGTGTATTGTTCCTGAGATACCTGGCTACACATGCAACACACTGTATACACAGGACAGTGATGGCGTGACACGAACCAGTTTGTAGATGCTACTACAATGAGAGTGATCTATTATTTATTATATCAACCGCCATCGGCGATGGGTTGTTAGATACTTCACACACTCCTCTAAGCGAGTCATTAATTGTTAATGACAATGCTCTATCTCTCATTCGTCTTGCTCACGCACTTGTTAAATCGTACAGCCATTTACACATCTGAACAACAAAAGACATGACCAGATCGTTAAACGACAAGCAGAAGACCATTGAACTTGATCATTTTCTCAACATCTTTTTGTTTCAAAAATCAAATTTAGATATTTTGAATAAATTTTCTTGATTTTAAGAACTGCAGTTCGCTTCAGGTGTATTTGAATACCATTGGTTACCGCTAAATAATATATCTCCCATTACCAGTATACATTGTATGACGTTCAAGTGATGTCACGCTTTGTGCATGCACACGACAGTCCTGTATTACATGTACTTCGCAGAAGAATACCATCAAAATCATTTTAAGACCAACATGATTTCTAAACACCATGAAATATTCTGTTTACCGTACGCATAATGTACATGATTTGCGAGAAGAATACGGCAAAAATTGCTCAATTTGGATCCGAATAGGGAACTCGAACGCAAACAACATTATACTTCGAATTGTAAACGCCTCTTCACAGATTTTAGAATTATATACTATTTAACATAGGGGAGTGTCATGGATCTGTTTTGATGCAGAGAACAGCCAGACCGAGCAGAAATTGGGTACATCCGCCCGACTGTCAGAGCGGAGTCTTTGGTTACGTACAGCCGCCATCAATAATACGAGAACTGATATATCTAATGGTAAATCCTAACTGCCTGCTTCCTGTAAATGGTAGAACACTGTCTGTCAAAACAAGACGGACAAATTCATCAAAAATCGTCTCTGGCATCAAATTTGGACACTCACATTACTAAGTTTAGTTGATCTTTGTGATTCAGACATGTGTTTTTCATTTAGTCCACTTCTCTGAACTTTATTCACTGGTCTTTTGGATCATTAAATGAAATCAATGACTTAATACTTATTATATCAAAACGGTTCTAGTTCCAGCTGTTTGGATGGGTGGGGAAGACTACAGTGTGTATGGAAGTCATGTTATTCTTCAAAGTGAAGAATTTCTTTCAATGGAAACCCGATTTTGATATAATAAGACACTTTTGTCTGGTTAAACTCATGTCAAAATACCCTTTTTTCAACAACAGCCCTTTTAAGGTTTCGAGAATATTGTCATTTCGATCAATCGCGTGCATTATATATTGTCAAAATTCCCATTAACAAAAGAAGTTGAACGTAAAATGTCCTCGAATTACATACATTTACAAGAAATTCATCTTGCACGTTTTTTGCATTTGGCGTCGTCAATGAAATCTACACGTTGTTGTTTAAACATACTGTTTTATTTCCTTCTAGTCCTACACAGCAACACCATCAACAACAGAGAAAGTGATTCCACGCGGTTACTATGGGCATGGATTCATGGGGGGTCAAACTCTAATTGGAACACACGACCAGTTGCCCACGGCATCTTGCTCAATTTCCCGCGGTATTTATGGAGCAAAGATGTCGTCTGCTTCTGGCGATGTCATTATATTGGCGACACCGACCGGGGCTGATCTGATTATTCGGAAGTTGAATTCTCTGGGGGAGATTTAGAAGCCAGAGACATGATGAACATTACGGAAGATGGCCGTGGTACGTAGTTTATCAACGTCAGGTATTTATCCAACATGGAGAATTCTCTCCGGCTTGCTAGTCCCCCTGGAGTATACTATTGGTCCATAAAAAATCCAATTTCCCTGGTCGTCTGCTTGTAAGAGGGTTGTCGTATAATGGAAATAACCCCGGTATTTTATGTCATTATTTATTCATTAATTTACCAGAAAAAAGGGGCATTACTATTTCTAAAACGTGTTTGAAAATGTCGTCAGTTTCACTTTTTTTTCTTATTTATCGTGCATCAAAATATCGGCGTATTACATATTAAATAGACAAGCAGGATGTCGTCCAACATCTGCTGTATATTTATACACAAACAACGTATCATATTTACATGTTATTGAATATTTATCATAGTTTACTTTTTACTGAATAATACGCCGATAGTGTAACTACAAATATGTATAACCTGAAGTGCATGTACACGATATACTAACGAATGTGTAAACTGGAACTGAGCTTGGTCAATTATACATTGTGTATCTAGATGTTAATTACCCTCAATTGACCATGTAACTAGTGTAAACTCGAACTGAGCTTGGTCAATTATATACACTGTGTATCTATATGTTAATTACCCTCAATTTACCTTGTAACTTGTGTAAACTCGAACTGAGCTTGGTCAATTATACATTGTGTATCGAGATGTTAATTACCCTCAATTGACCATGTAACTTGTGTAAACTCGAACTGAGCTCGGTCAATTATACATTGTGTATCTAGATGTTAAATACCCTCAATTTACCTTGTAACTTGTGTAAACTTGAACTGAGCTTGGTCAATTATACATTGTGTATCTATATGTCAATTACCCTCAATTTACTATGTAACTAGAGCAAGGTCGAACTGAGATTGGTCAATTATACATTGTGTATCTATATGTTAATTATCCCCAATTTACTATGTTACTAGAGTAAGCTCGAACTGAGATTGGTCAATTATACATTGTGTATATATATGTTAATTACCCCCAATTTACTATGTAACTAGTGTAAACTCGAAATGAGATTGGTCAATTATACATTGTGTATATATATGTTAATTACCCCCAATTTACTATGTAACTAGAGTAAGCTCGAACTGAGGTTGGTCAATTATACATTGTGTATCTATATGTGAATTACCCTCAATTTACCATGTAACTAAAATGTGCAAATAAGACTGATTTAAATCAATTTTTATCAGATATGATTTTTCAGTTTTTTGGATTTCTTTTTCATGTTCTTAAACTATAGATGTTTTTTCATACTGTTTCGGTAAACGCTGAACACTAAGATATGTTTCGAAATCCGATAAAAATATTGACAATATTAGGGGCCGGGCTGTCTGTTGAAATACAACTGAATGTTTTTCCTTTTAATTATACTGCACATTTTGGGGAGATGGCTTCATATAAGAGTAAACTCTTGTTGCCAAATCCCATTTAATCAAATATTGTATATATTGAATCTTGTATTGTAAATAATTGGAAATAAAATACTGTTTAAACCATACTGCACATTGCTTCTTTGTATGCTTTTACAAGGATTAAATTCTTATTGCACTCACATAATCGTTTCTATCTTTGTTTCATGGTTGTTTCCTTCACTTAATATATCATGATTGTGTTCAGATCAAAACATTTCGCGAACAATTCGTAACGATGGTGTTCATGTTTCCCATTAGCGAATTGGATTTTTGAAGTTATCCAAATAACTTAAGAGACATATTTTATTCTTGATGATGAAATGCTGCACCACTTCTTCAGCAATGCAAATATTTGATCAGTTATTTTTTTCTCTTTGAGGGAGAAAAACCAGATCTTCTTCAAAGTAAATCAGGGAACTTGTAAAGTTAGTTAACTGAAGGTTTGAATGTTAATACAGATCATACAAAATAATCAATTATCAGAATTGTCGAGATATAAAAAATGGCTGCCATGTTGGTAATGAAGAGCCCTCTCTTTGTGTTGGAGTAAGGTATGACTGACAATGTCCATATTTGTTGACAATACACTCCCTGCATCGTCACGTTTGCACAGTGATTGTCAAACATTCAGATTTTTAAAGCAGAGTAAAACAAGCATGTTCCACTAATATCAACATTGATTAATTTGGATTCGTCTGATGTGTCCTCCTTGTCGCTGGGAAAGCTTTAACACGGATTCAATCCTTGTGTCATATGCGAGTCACCATTTGTAATCCATTTATGGGTAATTGGCCCTCGGAGGGATTCTTCTAACACGATTAGCTGAGGCAAGACATGGAAGGAACCTTGAAAATCCCCGAACGCAATTCATCATTATTTGTTTCGGAATGACAGAGAAATTGTGTGAATTATCATTTTTTAAATGTAAAAAAAAAGCTATTTTCAGTTAAAATTTCGTAATAAATATCGATTCTGACAACAGATCAGATAGTTACATTTTGAGTGCAAAACTGGTCTGACTAGCTGTCTTTATGATACGTTATCAAACACACTTATTCCATACAAATACAATGTAAAACTGGTGTACTATATATTATATTGTACAAAATGTATATTAAAACTTATGTATATAAACACTGTACAAAACAGGTGTCTCAGTTGATTTCATCGATCAACGATACTTTCAGCTAAAATTATATACAAATATGCACAATGCCCTAATTGATTCGCTTAATACTTTTCAGTAAATTTTCCCGGTGGTACTAGAATGGTGTACGAACCTGTGCCTACGTTCCAACTTGGGTTCAGACAATGTGTATTTCCAACCATTCGGTTTATCTTGTTTTAAGTATTAAACAACTATTGACAATAAAATACGGGAAATATTTTGGTGGAAAAGGAAAGCCGGAGTACCTGGATAAAACAACCTGGCAACTGCCCTGTGTAGACCTCGAACCCGAGACATAGAGGTGGAGGGCTAGTGGTAGCAGAACGTCAGTCACACTAACCACTTGGCGATTTTCGGCCCCTAGAACCATCGATTAATCTTGGAATGACTATACAGCTATATGAAGCAATGCTACTCATTTCCGGCTTAATGTGTATATTATCAATTTACAAATCACAATCTCTGATGTTCGTGTTACGCCCATCTTCGAATGATTCATGACAACAAGGTTGAAATTTGAGGGGGGGGGGGTTTAACAAACAATCAGTATTTAAAAGCTGTTTCTTTGTTTTCTGTTTATTTATTTGATGGTGTGTGTATTTTGTATTTTTACAAAGTTTAAGCGTATACATGGGATACCACCGAAATACACTTCCGTTTATTCAAGTTCAAGTTAACGTTTATATGTTTGTCTTTGCATTGAATGTACAAGTCCACGACTAAGCCTACTTATCACTTACAGTGACATTGTCATTATTGATACACTTGCGGTTTGAATTTTAGTAAATGTTGATTAATTTGCATCAAAAGATTACTGATTCAAAACGCATGTAAACCGTTATTTTGTCCTTGTTTTGTGACGCAATGGTATTGTTTTGTCCTTGTGAGTTGATTATGTTCTTAGTCTGTCCTTGTGTGTTGACGCTGTGATATAGTTTTCTCTTACCCTGGGCAGTGATATCCAAACTTTTACCGGTGTGAGATTTCCTTATCTCGCCCTAGGTTGAGAAAGCTTTCAACAATTGTATGACGTCGTAACAGCAATACGATGACGTCACGGCAATAATACAATGACGTCACGTCGACACCTTAATCATATCACATCAACATAGTCTTGCATTGATGTAACGTCAATATACAATGTTTTGTAAGATAAGGATTGAAAATCATTTTGTAGCTTTCATAGTGCTATGAAAGGTCAGCCGTTACATCCATATTGAATGAAGCCCGCTAGAATCTTCAGTTGCATTTCTAGTCGGACACATTCTAGTATAATTGCCGAACATGTATGATGTGGTCAAGAGGTCAGAAGTAAACGCTGAAGTGACATGGACTATCATACGTAAAAAACAGTTTGTGCGTGAAACACCAGGTACGTATTACATCAGAGTATCAACACATTTTTTATCGAATCCAACAGGACAAATGCACTAACAGGAGCTAAGAAAACAGGAAAAGATATCGTGAAATTAAAGAAAGACGTGACCGCAGCCATACATACCAGGAAGCTCACACTTACCAAGACAGTAAAGAGAACATTTGGGATGTGTTAGCCTTGTCCTCAACCATTCTCAGGTCAAATATAAGGTAACAACACCAAGTACCTCCAACATTGTGAAATATTTGTTGTTGCATCTCTAGGTACAATTCACAGAAGTAAAAATGTATGAATAGAACTTTTAAAAAATCCCTTAAAAAACAAGGACGTAATTGGGAGCCTTTACAGTACACAGCTACTGGGTCATCAATGTGGGTTTCTTGCAATTAGAAATGCATAGCACCATAATGAGTGCAAAATAATTGATGGACCGCAAAATTAAGGAAATTGGTCTACGTCAGACGAAATCTTTTTGTTTGCTTCACCTTCGATACACAAGGAAAATTCAGAGTTGACTTTCTCGCGATTATAACCGATAAAGTGTTTCTCCATTTTTTATGATATTTTTCAATTCGTATTTTTGAAAACATCTTATGTATATAACAGTCATACATGTACGTGTCTTCAGCAATAATCAAATATGTGTATTCATGGTGATTCGTATGTTAATGCACAACAGATTTATCGAATAGAGAACATCCTCGGTACGGAACAAATTCCGATAAAATCACAATGTAACAGACAGGACAATTCATTAAATCAGCAATTACAGGAAGTCCTTGAGATAAGGGTTTAATATATATATTGTACCCGAATAACAATAAGTTCGTAGTGATATTGAACATAGAAATGCGCCGGGTTCTCTATTTACTTTAATTTTACTATAAATATTAATGGATTTGGTAATTAGCTCCACAAGTTTAGCCTGGTGAATCTTCGTGTTACAGCCAAACCAAAATTTGAAAATAAAATAAGGTCCGATAGGGAAATAGCTTTAATAGACATTCCTGGGAAATATCAATAAGTCAACTTACCTTTAAAATCAATTTCAAAATTGCTGCTGCCATCTTTTTGAATATTTATAAACCTCGTCAGCTATATACCAGATTTAGAAAATAGAAATCTTGTGTCACTTGTCACAGATTCAGAGTCAATTAAAATGACGTATATCACTCAACACGCTAATGTGATACGGCTGGATGGAACTCAGCATCAGATACATCCGACAGTTTGGAGAACAACGTGTTGAAACTCTACTCGTCCTAATGTAGCGTGGTCTCAAGGGTACTACCTCTCCCAGGTAAACTGTATTACAAACACAGGAAAACACTTCATACAAACTCAGTCTGTCATGTTGACAGTGTGCCGCAACACTTCACAAACTCAGGCTCCGATTGTTGCAAAAAAATCACTTTGGTCCTAGCGGTAATGAAGCTTGCTTCTGAACAAGATTAAAGCGCACTGACGAACCCGATCTCGTAAATGTCGGATAAATCTCGCGTGGTGTCGTCCATGACAATAGCATATCACCGGGCACATCCCGACTAGATCACTCGAGGTATTGATCGACTCTGGTAGAACAAAATGGATTGCAGATTATTTAAAAGCCCTAACTACGGCCCGATGTAGATTTCAATCATATGACAGACCGGAAATCAGTTCACCTGAGTGAACCTAACTGCGGGACAGCTCCGAGCGCGTTTTGTAATGGCGATCGTAATGGAGCCGGTCATGAAGACAGATTAGACAGACGTGCGACAAACCCTATACAGTGTGATTAGGCCTAATGCTGGACAGAGAGCTGCGTGTCCGACGAAATAGCCGTTTTGTTACTGACCCATCAACACGCATGCATATCATAATTAACAGGAAACACGAACTATCGAGGGAATTCAATCTAGTCAATTCGAGAACATGTTTTTACGATTAGGATATCGCAATATCGTTGAAATCATATGAAATGATCATTTCCTACACAATATTATAGAAGTCACATAAAGACTTCTTTAACCGTTGTCATACATAGAAAACAAGACGGTTTAGGATGTCTCAAATTAACCCGCATTTTGTTCACAACATAGTTAAGAATCGGCATTTATGACAATTTATTTTATCTACGAAGAAAGCAACAAATCTTTCCAGGGCAGACAGATTTGCTCGGGTAGCATTCCTCAAATGTGTTCGTGTATTGTTCACTGAGGCATCTTACCTATGGCAATTCATTCAGTCGCGATCAATGCATAAGCCGATTGGTAAAAAGCAACATTGGACCTTGCGCAAAGTAATTATATTACAGTCCCACTCTTTTAGTAACACCAAAAGTCACATGTGTGCCCCCTGTAGCTGGTAACGTTTATGTAAAAATTATAGTTTTATTGTTTCTTTGTAGTTAATGGTCTGATAATACTTTGGGTGTGTGGAGCAAAACAGAAGTTAATTTGTACAAAAAATACAAGACAGGCATATTAATACATCATGTTCTTTGTTGGAATTAAATATATACATAAGCACCGCTTCTACTTGTATATCTTGGCTATCATGTCACTACTAGATCAACAAATAACCTTTTACTGTTATCATTGACCCGACGTCTGACAAACGTTCACATCACACGTGTTGTCTGGGCCAACTGGACGTTTGTATTGATCCAATGCTGTGAAAACATTTCAAGGATTTTCGACGAACGGTTTGACCTTTGTATACAAAATGGAGACAGTGTCGTTGGCGGCGATCTTTCACGGTCTGTGTTAAATCACCGACCGCCTACCTTGATAAACAATTTAACGACATAATCAAAGCTACTCCAGGTACGGTACCGCATGTAACCTCTGGTTATAATAAATCATAAATGCTTTCAAACGAACAACCATCCGCTTTGCTAGAGCTTAAAGCGATGAAGTGATTGTTGCCTCTTTAGGCAGGCTCTACGGTTAAGGTGTTACTGCTATACACTTACAGTGAATGAGCTAAACATTGCACAGACTTATTTTGGTTTTTTCGAATTTTAAACTTCATCATTGTGATTTTTTTCTAAAATTGAATAATGCGCGTACGCATCACAATCCACTGTTTCTCTTCTCTTGCATCATCGATAACTTTAACCTTTTTATGGCAGAACCAGGTATTGTCATTTTTAATAACTTGCATTTATCCTTGATTAAGTTGTGCGTACTCTGTGAAGGTACAAGCTGGTACATCCACTATATTTATCAAACTAAACTTACACTGGAACATCTCCCCTCTATCCTTTATTAAAACTGATACATTCCCTCTATACCCGATCAACGCTACCGAAACTAGTACTAGGCCTACTCCAATGAATTTGGTTAAAAGAACATTCTCCATTTATACATCCCCTCTATACCCGGCCAACGTTACTGAAACTAGTACTAGGCCTACTCCAATGAATTTGGTTAAAAGAACATTCTCCATGTATACATTCCCTCATTACCTGGTCAACGTTACCGAAACTAGTGCTTGACCTACTCCAATGAACATTCTCTATTTATTCAGTCAATTTGAATTTGATTAAACTGAAGCATTACCCTCCTATTTAGTGATCTTAATGAAGCTAGAACATTCACCTTCTCTATCTTGGTAACATTTTGCAACTAGTACATATAACTACACATTTGAATACAAACTGGGACACTGATTCTATATCCAATGAACCTGACTGAAAATGGACAAATTCTTGCGTCCGTCTTAAATTCGATTGACGCAAAGTGAGCTGTTCTGTCTACTTTGAAGCCAGGCGATGAACATTCTGAAACCTCAGGGAAAATGAACTTTAATACATCTGGTATAGCGGAAGGGGTCATTCACCATGGAGACCGACTATAAAAGGCGTTTTCAAATAAATTCTAAATTCTACACGCCAGCTTCCCTCCACCTGTAGTTAGCAATATAGGACAAATTTGATATGTGCAATTCTTGTTCGTTCAAATTCTGCTTTAAAGTTTACCACTTGTACTTTCTAAACGAATATGATCAGACAAAACGCAAACCAGCTAGTCAAATTACATGTATTCATTTTTATATCCGTAAAGCTTATATTTGGTGTTCTACAATTTTTAGGATATCCCCGAAACGCCATATTTTCTATTGGATATTTCAGGTTTTTCCAAAGCACCACCAATATCGAAAGCTGATACGAATATACTCTGTATTTTTATCTAGAAAATGCAGCTAAAATGTGTTTGTTCGGAAAAGTGATTTCTACTGCCAAATGTGCTGCCATTGATGATATTCGCAGTAAAATCGAGGAAGATATGTCGCACATGTCGCAGGTATTTGCGTTGTTATGAATCACTGCCATAATTTTTAACGAAATAAACTTGACCACTTACAACAATGAACAGAAACAGTAAATCACGTCCAGACTTAAGGGCGAGACTTCAGCTCGTGACTTCGGAACGAGACGAAGTTCCTCCTGGAAGTGATCACAAAGACCTGGCCTGGTCGGAACCACAAACCCTGTTATGATTACACCGTAATGTAATAACACAAAACAAAGGGAAGATTAACACGCCACAGCCTTGTTGAGAAGCTGCTGGATTGCGCCATCCGTCCCACTTATCCTGTTAGGACCAGTACTGGTCTACAAAGGTCAAGCCCTACTGTTAACCTCGCCTAATCGTCAGCCTGGTTTTGGATTAGATCAGAAAGAACTACGGTAAATAACACATTTCATCGGTAAACTCTCGGCATGAAAAAAGTGGCTGACATTTCTTTTCTAGTCGAAAAGTAAATAAAGAAAGACAGAACTACCACAACGAGTGTTCTCTATGCCGAACAGTGACAATAACCGGCATTTTATGGTACTTCGATGTAGACATACCTCTGACCTTTCTCTCAGAGTCGTACAGGTATCACCAAAAGTTAGACAACACACATATGAATTATACCTTAACACAGGTAAAAGGACATATCCATAAATTTCGTCAACAACCACCTCTGTACTAGGCTAGCAAACACACACTTAGATCACGACATTACGATTCCGAGGGGGAACACCGAGCAATAATACTATCTTTAAGTACGCGGTAGATGTTTTTGGCGTATGAGCTCAACCAGAATATTTACTTTAACAGTGATAATTTTGAGGTAGGAAAATTACAAACATTTATTAAAAATCGCAAAAACAATAGCTTAATTCAGAATTTGTAGATATCTATAATGCAGGGATACTTCACTTTGTCCAATTATATAAAATGAAATGTGTGTTAACGACTTTTAACTTTGCTACTTGAACCCTTCATAGCCGATGACCTAAATCACTGTGCAATGTATTAACCAACGATAATATGTTCAATGTACCTGGTACGTGTAAAACAAGGGGCCTAATGGGCCTTAATCCTCACATTAATTAAGTGGAATAACGATCGATGACTGCAAATGGTTTTAAGGAGCAGATAAGGATGATTGTTGAAAAAGTAGTATCGTTACAAAACATAAACTTTTTGAGAATCGCACTGGACAAAGCATTGAAAAGTCTGGACATAATCTGTAATTATACAGCAACTATTACACGAAATGAGCATTAAATGGAAATTTGCTTTTGTTTCATTGTCTACTAAGTATTGAATTAATTGTACAAATAGTTTAAATTACATGGTTAATTGAGTCCTATAATAGTTCCGGTACAAGAAAATTATTTATTATTTTATATTTTAAAACTTTTAAGAGTTTGCGCATTCTTAAACTGTACCGAAATATTTTCTACGAATTTGTACAATCAATTTGGTTAATGATTGTATAAACAACCTCGGTACCTTTTGAACAAGGGGCCCCCGATCTGTTAACGGAGAGACGAATAAAGACAACAGCACCAAACGAGCATTACATACACAGTCATCCTGCTTCAGTTGATGCAGATTTGGCGACTTATTTTGGCGTCATAAAAGATTTAATCACATAACAGTCATGTCATAAATATGGTATTACACAAATCATGTCTTTATGACGTCATATGATTGTCTTGGTAGTTGAAAATGGTACCGTCACAAATAAGAAGTTTGCCTTTCTTACAGATAACGAATTTGAGAGTTTTGGTGTATTTTTTCATAAAGATAAGTTATGTGATAAATTTAATATTACACTGGTGTCAATGTAATATGGAATTCATTATATATGTAGATGCAAAAAATAAGTTACACTGCATTTACCAGCAACCTTTAAGTCGTCCTCCTAGGACTCATCGCTGATAGAAGATTATTCAGCTAGAATGAACCTACCGTTAAAACAAAAATAGATGAAGAGAAATGACATTTCCAGGAGGGGCTTTTATGCTAACGAAATTTTCAAATTTTGTAAGGCGAATGGTTATTTGACAGAGTTTGTCTTTGAAAGAGGGCATGATTTCGCTAAGGTTCTAGGACAAACTTGGTGAGATTAAACGAACTCGTTAAAACCCTAGTAAAACTGAGGCACAATTACTTCCTTGCCAATCCAATATGTATTTACTTAATTAGACATCTTATGTTGCCGATCTCTCTGTGATGGTAAAAATCAATAAAATGTACCATTATCCTTCAGTCTCTGTATTTCTAATTTTCGTTTAATATCATTTAATGTTGATTACATATCGCTAACATATGCTTTACTGCAATGGTGCAATCGTATAGTTTCAGTTTATGCCTGCCTTCAATCAATTTCGTCAAGTAAAATACAATAAATACCAAACATTTTAATGAATATCCTTGACAAACACATTGAAAAAAAATGTTCATTTTGTATAATTGCGCCGTTTATAACACTGTACATCACAGTTAAACATCGGTTTAACCCGAAATTTTATCTAAATTCTCAGTCACAAATTCACAATCGGCCACTGGGTTTAGAACATGCTTGGTTCAGTTGATCTAGTGACAAAGTTGTTTAACATGTCTGTGATTTTCAGATGTTATTCTGCTGTCCACATCTTACATCATAAAGATCACGTAACACACACATATGCTGCACCTCTTAAATTTAGTAATAGATACAGTATGCCGAAAAAATGAATTAAACTGCATCATACTGCTATTTCGTCCTCCTAGGACTCTTCAGTGATGCTAGGGGCCAAAAGGTAGGAATCCAAAATTTCTAAACTAATGTAGAAGCAGAAGGGTCAGGTGCATATTGTATTCAAAGAGATAGGTATTTTCCCCCATACTGTACATAGTTTGTTTTGCGGGCAAATGTGACATTTTTGATGCCTCATCCAAATTGTAGCAACAGAATAAAAATACAATTCCATTTATACAACTATGATTGTTAAATATCGATCGTGATATGTTATTTTCATTTTTAAACAACTTATTTATCTTTGCTATAAATGCATTTATGCTTGATATTCATTCAAAGAAATACCTTATGAGCGGTTTCACAGCACAGCATGATGGACAAAGTACGTCTGTATTACATATACGTAATGCGCTCAACATTGTTTCAATACGCGATGTGATGCGATTACCATGTTTATTTAAGGATTGAATCCTGTTCTGTTGAGGTTTATGGGGTATAAACCTCAATAGGTCTTGAGACAAATTTAATGAACTGCGAAGCAGTTCATATCAAATTTGTCTCTAGACCCATTGAGGTTTATACCCATTCATTCATAGCTGTTTCTGTATTGAAAACAACTAGAAAACGGTACAACACAAACAAGGTTATTTGATCTGAAAACTGAAACAAAACCCAGGTTGTAAACAGTTTGGAAAAAGGGATTAATTCCCGCACTACTTGACTGATGTATTTATACGCCAACTGGAAAGTTTATCGAAAAATAACCTTCAAACATTTCGGTAGGTATATTGAGTCCAAGTTCACTAGAAATGTAAATATGTAAATAATAATATCATAAATTGGGCCATAAAGACTGCAATTACATTTACATAACCAATGGCAAACTATTAATTATACCCTCTCCTCCTCGGTTAAGTTTCCTCATTGCCGTCGATTCGCTACTAAGTGGGGAATGGGGACTTTTAAAATATGTGTGGCCTGTTAAAGCATTAACTATACATTAACATTTTGGATAATTAAATGATGGTGTCAATTATAATAAAAGGTTAGTTTTCAGTTCAAAATACAGTTGTAATACTTGGTTATTCACAGAAATTTAGACGAAACGAGATTAGGTTCGTATTCTGTCTCCTTGGCAACTTTCGCAATGCCATTTAAACTCAAACCCAAATTAGGTCGCTATATTCTCAAAGAGAGAGACACTGAACCCATACGGCATATTAGTTAAACACAGCTTAAACATCGACTGGCATATCACACCAGGATACCGATATTTTCCAATGCCACCGTAATGGACACTATAAAACTTGTCCATATTCTTCATCAGTAGGATGAAGGGAACCCCTGCGTTGTAAATTCGTCTGTCATAATTACACATCTTTATCATAGGTTGTAGTACATAGTTTTCTGAATGACATCATCAGGAATGTCAAAACTTTACGATGTTGAAATCTCCGAGATCAGGAAAGTAAAGTGATCAGCTTGCTTACCAGCTATATTACTGCAGGAGAGCTTGTTGTGTTAACTATAAGACTCTATGTAAGACGTTGATACTTAAGCTTGCTTGTTTGGAATTTCAGGACTTGGTCTATTTCAGTTCCTGGAAATTCAATCTCGCATAAGAACAAGAAATAAAAAGTCCAAGGCAGCGATCCAGTTTGTTCCCATGTGTCTGACAACTGTCTGCTGGAACACTTTACATCGAGCTCAACAGAGGTATCCTCAACCAGGAATCAATCATTTTAAAATGTTCATCCTGGGTATATTCAATCTTTCTATGATCCAAACCTCGTACGTAACTTGTCATTCTTGCCATTTAGAAATTGTTTTGATATCGGAATGCAAACCTTGTTTTTTTCGTCATGTTTTGATAACAAATTGTGTCTAAGCAACTCGCCGAAATAAATCGTATTTGTCAATGTACAGTCATAAACCATTATTTGAAAATGTTTTGCCATTGGAGGCTAAAAACCAATATGCTATTGCGAAAGCATATAAACATTGATCATTTGACACAAGGGTCGGGTATTTTGTCGAGAAAGATTTTAATTTCTGAAAAAAATATTGACCCCTCGATAGACATGGATATATATAGCAAAGACTCCACAAGCATTAGAGTAGAGCGTAGTCGGTCGTGCTATTTGTACACCCATCTATACCGATTTTGTACGCAAGAACTTACACTCCATACTAAATTGCTTAACTTAAAGGGTGGTCCTAATTGATGGTGTTCGTAGCTATACTAAGCGCACCCTGTCTCCTTTGTCAAACGAAGAAAGAAACAATCCCCGGAGAATCGATTTTGACCAGATAGGGAATGGAAACTAACGAATATTAATTCAGGTTGAAATTGTCTCGATTTGTAAACCTGATGGATGTTTTTCCTAGTCTGCGATATCCATAAGGGTTTTAATACCAACACATCTCATTGATTTTGTTTCCAACTAGAAAAAATCTCTAAATAAAGGCATTTTTTCATCATTACTGTACCGTTCGCCCAACAGCCACCGTTCAGAAGATTTATAATTACTCATTTATCTATTTCTTCTCTCGTAAAATTAAATAGTTTCTTAGGTTACCAAATGTAAACATATTGAACACATTTAAACACGATTATATTCCACAAATGTCGAGAATAAAGACGGCGATATAACCGTGCAATGACAGTTCTACACTTGAAGCATGCCATGCGTTTCGTGGACCATTATTCCATAGCAATATGATATCGTTATTACCTGCAGACATATTTACCTTCATATGTATACACGAAAATTTATTCGCGTATGAGATGAATTTAAAAATGAAAAAAAATCAGAGAATATCAAAGCGTAACAAAAGCATAATTCGAAATCAAAATTGATTAAATTCATAATAATATGAACAAAGGACAGATTTACATATAAGCACTTGTAAACGTACAAGAGAATAAGACCATGTTTTCTGAAAGAGTAAGTGTTTTCTGCTTCATCGACGACAACCGTGATGTAAATCTAGGTCAGATCCAAGTAAATGTCATGGCCTCAGAGTGAGAACTGAGGCATAATTCTCAATTACAACAAGCTCCGTGATTATAACTCCACATTAAACATGATTGAGTTTATACATCATTTACTGTAAAGTATATGAAATGTTCGTCATGTTAATATACCTGCAGTTTTTTCTTGGTTGCTATGGAGCAACGGAAACTAATAAACATTTTGTTGTTGCTATATATAATTGTCTACTGCTTACATGTGGTGTAATGAAACCATGTTAATGGCTTAAAATCACGTATAGGAACAGTAGGCTATAGGGCGCCTTATTGAGTTAATCTCGCCGAGTAACGGTTCGGTATACGGTTATTACTGTCACGTGACTTTCTATAAACTTGAATTCTATCGGCCGTCCGGGTTGGGAAGTCACACCTGCATAGTTAAGTTCCTGGTTTAGTTCCAGGTTTAGCTCAAGGTCAAGTGACATCGATAACGATTAGTTAAGAAGTGACGTCATTATATAAATATCCGGGTTGACTTCATTCTTTTTTTATAAACAAAATTTGCATCATGTGATGATATTGTGAAGTTTTTAACAAGTGATTAGTATTATGATTAGTGTACATATTTCATTAATTAGGATGGCTTTTATCTGTAGTCTTCTAAGTAAGGTAAGTGTGTTCATATGGTCAGTTTGGTGGTTTACTATTTGCTTTAGCTGTTAATTAAGGGTCAGTTAGAGAGATGGTATCACAATTAATAGCTTTCTTAATGTGATCTGCAAACTTGAGCGGCTATCGGCTATCGCATTCCCGGCTTCAGTAGAGTTTGATACTAGCTGAGGGACTGGTGTATTAATAGGTATGAAGTCATTTAGGGATCTGGTTTATAAATAGCTAGAAGGTCAATCTGAGGACTTGTGTATAAATAGCTATGAAGTCATTTAGGGATCTGGTTTATATATAGCTAGAAGGTCAATTTGAGGACTTGTGTATTAATAGGTATGAAGTCATTTAGGGATCTGGTTTATAAATAGCTAGAAGGTCAATCTGAGGACTTGTGTATAAATAGCTATGAAGTCATTTTAGGGATCTGGTTTATAAATAGCTAGAAGGTCATTTTGGGGACTGGAGTATAAATAGGTATGAAGTCATTCTAAGGGTTTGTTTATATATAGCCTTGAGGTCATCCTGAGGGTACAGTGTATAAATAGGTATATGTGGTCATTCTCAGGGAGTTAAGGTATATTTAGTAAATGATGTCATTAGCTATATTTAGTTAGTTGAAGTATATTTAGCATATGATGTCAGTATCTTAAAATAGTGCTGCCTATATAAAGGGGTGTTCCTGAGTTAGTTATGATATGAAGTGAGAGAGTTAGTTTTTTCTATTCGAAGTGAAGTCGAGTCGGTTGATTATTTGAAGTGAAGTGGGGAGTTGTTATTTGAAGTGAAGTTGAGAGTGGAGGTTTTAGTTGTAGTTTTGAGTCGAGTAGAGTTTGAGTTGGAGAGCTTTGGGAGACTTGCGAGGAGTCTATAGATATATAGTTAGAATAGTTGTAGTAGACTGTAGTTATTCACCGGAATTTGTGATACATTCTTTCGTCTATTCATATTAATAAAACTTTAGCTAACTTTATGAAATTGAGTATGTTGTGTTTTTATCAAGTGAGTCTATCAGACAAATCAAACAATTACAGTGTTTAGTGAGATGGTGTCGGAAGTGTAGTAACGTGACAAATTGGTGTCAGAAGTGGGATCTAAACTTTAACACGTGCAAATTCTAGTGGGATCTTAAATTCTCCAGACAAAACGATACAGAACCGTGTTTGTGCAAGATGGATACCAATACAATGGTATGGATTGTGTGCCTTCTTGTAAGTGTTCAAAAGTCGGTAGTTTGTGAAGACGCAGATAACAGTATTGCGACATACTTTGAATGCTATTCAGATACATTCGAAATGGGTCCAATGGAGACAGTTTGTTGTGTCGCTAAACAATTTTGTACTTCACGTATATTGGAACTGTGGGACCCAGGAATTTAATTAGCCTTAATATGGACTGTCTACCGGTAACCGAAGGAAATGTGATTGTTGGTAAAGATGTCAAGACCTTAAGTAATGTTTGTGGAACAGTGATTGTTAACTTGTACAAAACGATAGTTTGGTATACCGTTAAGTTTCTGGGAAACTTACGGATTGTGAGTACCGAAATGGCGTCCTGATTGCAGATAGATATGTGTATTGTCGAAGGTTTCAAAATGGAGCATCACCCAGGATTGACATACTTTCTGAGGACTGATAGTATTAATCTGGATGGGTTGGATGATTTTGACGACACGAGGGAGATATCTACCTGATCAAGGGATTTCGAGAAAACTGTGTATTTAACGGCTCGTTTTGCAGCATATAGTGGAATAGTAAATGAACAATCTTGTGTTAACTATGGGAAATGTTAACATAAGTATCGGCGGTTCACGTAGGCGATGTGATGTGTTCATTCACTAGATATAGTCGGAATAGGATGGAGAAGAGTCAATCAAGTACTCGGGAGGACTTGGGGTAGTTTAGAGACTTCTACAGAGAGTTGGGTAGGATAGGTAAAACAGTGAAGAATATGATATAGTGTTTGTAAAGTGAATTGTTCTGGTTTTATAATGAGTCGTAAAGCCATGTTTGACTCAAGTGATTTAATGGTGTACCTATGAAAGTTATTACTAAAGCAGTAATGGAGCAACATTGAATGAAGTGATGTCCAGAACTGGTCAAAAATTAAGTTTTACTTTTCCGGAGATTAATTGTTAAAGTGTGGGAATGTTTATTGGCCTAATGATTGCCTAATGTTTTTAGAGACAGTAATAGAGTTTCTGGAGTTCTGCTATACGACAAAGAATAGAAGATAGAATGTAAAGAGCCAACAAAGAAATCTTGTGTGGAGGGGTGCAAGAACACGTAAACAACCTGATTGATTAGGCATCAGAGGAACATAGACAGAGAATATGTGACTTTTCGTTTGTTTTGTTTGCATATGTGTTGAAAACAAAACATAAACAGAGAGTGGCATTTAGGGAGAGTAACACAGATTTTCGTAAATTTATTTTGATTGTGTTACTTGGTACTAGGAGATCAAAGACAGAAAATGTCTCAGTAACTTTCCCAAATCAAAGAGCTTTAATCTAGAAACTTCTGCTAATTAGAAAGAAATCATTATGGAACTTGAAACTTAAAGATAATCGGTGCATTAAATTTTGTGAAAGTAACTGTTCTGGAAATATCTGGACCTGGTGAATCTAAAGGTGTTGATATGGATGTGTATATTTACTTTGACAGCATTAACTGAGAACATTTAAAAGTTTTTCCTCAAGATTGGAAAATGGAAATCAAAGAAGTGTATTTAACATTTACAGTCTGCAGGCATACTGTGAGTGGAGACTGTCTCCATATATCATTAGATGAAGGGGGTCCACTGACATCTCACTAATGTCCACCGGACACAAATTGGTCTTATCAAATTAATGTTGAATGTGGGGTAGGGATCAAATGGGCGCGGTTGAGTTTAATTAGGATGAATGCCAGTGAATTTCAACAGTGACAGTATTAGGGTCATTTAAAGTTCATTATGAATTATCTGATTAGAATTTGATTGGGGTTGTAAAAACAAAGAGAGTAGCTCAGACTTGGTCAGTTTTAGAAAAGGATTTGCTCGGTTACACACCTCTATTTTGGATACTATTACAACTCTTATAATACAGTCAAGCAGGCATGGATTTACTACAGAAGTCACTTGGAACACCACTGATGGATGAACACATCAATGATTTTCCATTCTCTCCGGTTTCGGATACCGATACCGAGCTTGAACACACAGTGGCCCCTGAACCTGCAATCGCCAATAGTATGCATTTTGAACCAATGGAGTTAAAAGTTAAGAATAAATTGTATGAAGTTTCCATAATGTGAATTGATTTCTAGTGGATATATAAATTTTTCATATTTGTGAGAAGTGTTCCTTGTGGTTAGATATATTTGTGAGAAGTGTTCCTTGTGGTTAGATATATTTGTGAGAAGTGTTCCTTGTGGTTAGATTATCATAATAAAATGTGTAATAATTCTTTTGAGAAAAGAACCATTGAACGTGCTTTTCGGCAGATTATAATTTCGTACCAGTGGTTGTATCAATTGTTCATCTGTGCAAAAAAAAAAAGTCATTCTTGTGGAATGTTTAATTATATTAAAATGTGCAGTGATTCCTTTCGTGAAAGAGAAGAAAAAAATATAATCGTTGGATTAGGATTTCAATACAGATTTACAAAATGTTCAGTTTCAGTGTTTATCTGTAGAATTCAATTTGAGAATGTCATTGGAGTGAAAATCTGGTGTAATTTGTTAATGATGAGTTTTTGGAATTCGCATTGGAAGGATTAATCCAACATTACAAAATTCAGTTTAATGAATTCTCCCGTGGATGTATACAAAGAGTGTTTAAAGATGTGTAGAAAGGTCAAGATAGTAACTGCTTTGCTGTGGATTAAGGACAAAGCTGCGACTGTCCAGATAACAGCTGTACCAGTGAAGACTACTACATCAAGATCGCGAAACGGCTCCAGAGATTAACTTTTATGTCGGAAAAGACGGTATGGTAATTTATGTGTAAATAGTGAACACATAATATCTCTGGACAACTACAACTACAGAATCACGAAAACGGCTCCAAATATTAACTTTTATGTCATAAGGGACGGTATGGTAATAATGTGTAGAAGAAGTGAACAATCTTTGGACTCGGCGTGAACGAGAACGTCAGACTGTGTTAAAAAAAAAAATACAACTTTTACCTGGAATATTGACGCACTTGACAATGTGTTACATGTAGCGAAAAGACCAATGAAGAATAGACAGAATAAATCAAAAGAACTTGACAATAATGTAATCTGAACTTGAGTGATAGTTAATTGTGAGTTTCTTTTTCATGGAAAGGAGAGTATATGTTATAAGTGTTTTCCAGGAGTAAAAGTCGACTTAGCGGGAGATATTTGTGAAGTTTTTAACAAGTGATTAGTATTATGATTAGTGTACATATTTCATTAATTAGGATGGCTTTTATCTGTAGTCTTCTAAGTAAGGTAAGTGTGTTCATATGGTCAGTTTGGTGGTTTACTATTTGCTTTAGCTGTTAATTAAGGGTCAGTTAGAGAGATGGTATCACAATTAATAGCTTTCTTAATGTGATCTGCAAACTTGAGCGGCTATCGGCTATCGCATTCCCGGCTTCAGTAGAGTTTGATACTAGCTGAGGGACTGGTGTATTAATAGGTATGAAGTCATTTAGGGATCTGGTTTATAAATAGCTAGAAGGTCAATCTGAGGACTTGTGTATAAATAGCTATGAAGTCATTTAGGGATCTGGTTTATATATAGCTAGAAGGTCAATTTGAGGACTTGTGTATTAATAGGTATGAAGTCATTTAGGGATCTGGTTTATAAATAGCTAGAAGGTCAATCTGAGGACTTGTGTATAAATAGCTATGAAGTCATTTTAGGGATCTGGTTTATAAATAGCTAGAAGGTCATTTTGGGGACTGGAGTATAAATAGGTATGAAGTCATTCTAAGGGTTTGTTTATATATAGCCTTGAGGTCATCCTGAGGGTACAGTGTATAAATAGGTATATGTGGTCATTCTCAGGGAGTTAAGGTATATTTAGTAAATGATGTCATTAGCTATATTTAGTTAGTTGAAGTATATTTAGCATATGATGTCAGTATCTTAAAATAGTGCTGCCTATATAAAGGGGTGTTCCTGAGTTAGTTATGATATGAAGTGAGAGAGTTAGTTTTTCTATTCGAAGTGAAGTCGAGTCGGTTGATTATTTGAAGTGAAGTGGGGAGTTGTTATTTGAAGTGAAGTTGAGAGTGGAGGTTTTAGTTGTAGTTTTGAGTCGAGTAGAGTTTGAGTTGGAGAGCTTTGGGAGACTTGCGAGGAGTCTATAGATATATAGTTAGAATAGTTGTAGTAGACTGTAGTTATTCACCGGAATTTGTGATACATTCTTTCGTCTATTCATATTAATAAAACTTTAGCTAACTTTATGAAATTGAGTATGTTGTGTTTTTATCAAGTGAGTCTATCAGACAAATCAAACAATTACAGTGTTTAGTGAGATGGTGTCGGAAGTGTAGTAACGTGACAATATCAAATTATATAGCTCCACCGATTTATGTTAGCCCAACGGGGTGCTATCGACACCTGCAAGGTTCACACTTATTTTTTACACGTATACGATCTAAAACCGGAAATAAATATGCAAAAAAATATCAATGGTTTTCCTTGGGGAGAAAAACTTCTGAACGAAACAATAGTACCCATTACGGTGTGTGGATAGCTGGTAGGCGTTCTCGTGCTAGGTAGCACTGGTATCGGTTGTGCAATGTCTTTGTAACCTACCATAGTAATTAGCATCGATTGTCGTCGCCCGAGGTAATTATAGTGTTCTTAGGCAGCCGGTGTCCGCCTCATCCTCAGCCCTAAAAACCAAACTCGTTCAGCTGCTGAAACAACCAGGGGATCGATCCCATACACAAACCGATGAATTATTAATGATTTCGAATTACTTCTCAAAAGACTCAATTTATTTTCTTTTCAATCCAAGTTGGCTGGAGGTGTTGTTGTGTTTGGGAGTTGTTTAAAAGTACAAGGTATTTTGTTTTAGATTAGAAAACCATTTCCTATTATGACGTCGACCTTGCGGTACATGTACATTGTATGTAGGTATTGTGTGGTGCTAGCATTATGCAAGAAATTTTATTTCTCAATGTGACCACCATGGATGAGAAACATTTTTTCATCGATTGAATAGAACACAAGAAAATGTTTCAGCGAGATTTATCAAGCAGTGTTTTGCAAAGGTAGGCCTTAAAACGATAGATTATGTCTTTTTTGTTAGGAAATCCAGGGTGATTACTACCTAACAACGCGGGTAACAGGCAATACACATGCAGGTAGATTAAACCAACACGATCTGTAGAACATATCTACCCTTACATCGTATCCTAATCTCCAAATAACAATATCTGGTTAATTTATACCTCGAAAAATCAAAATCATGAACAAAAGGACATGTACTGGTGTATTTCATGCTGAAAACTCAGGCCTTTAATGTTATCGATACAGATGTGTTGTTTTTACAATGGCTGACTTGGCAGTGACAGAAGGCTACTTGTAATCGGGTTACGTAGGTGCCTACTCTAGTGTAAGTGCACAAGTCTCTTCTGCTCTTGTAAATGCTTATTTGCAAGAAATATTTTCAAGTTACATGTCATGTGAATCTAAATTGAATTGTACTTAAATAACATCAGGACACAAAGGGACTTCAAATGTACAGGGATACCGCTGATCTGGTCTATCACGGCTATAATGGCGGTAATCAATGGCCCCGCTGGATCTGTTCATCTGAAAACAAACAACTAAAAGTGTTTGATAAAACAGCAACATGACCCAACATAAGCCAGGAACCGACAAATCACGTCTAAACAATAAATCATGACCGGACAATACAGATCCGGATCGTTACAAATGCAATTGCCTGCATGCTCTGATCATATCGCTGCTCTGGTGTCTGCCGTGATTCACGCTGTTCCAGTCGTATACGGTACCATTTCACTGTAGACATACGGCGGCCTTGCTCATCAAAACAGTCGACTACTGAAATACATTGTCATTACGACAGTGATGACTTCGAAATCAAATTATTCCTTCATCTTTATCGGAAATTTCTGAGTACGAACGAAATGGAGAAAGCCTCTAAAAACAGTTTTTATTATTTCATACATATATATATATTTCAATTTTAATTCTTTCGTTATTCTCTGATTTCTTCAAAATGAATTACGACACAATTTCATCTTATTTTTTCTATAAATCATCGTTTTTAGTTTGTTTGTTATTTTTTTTCAACTAAAGATGAATCTATTAACTCTGAAGTACGTTCAAAAATAAGTGTTAAACATATGCTATATACCTGGTAAATATATTGATTTCTGACTGCATCTTGGCCATACATATCGTTCAAGTATAAATCGAACCATTCCCTCATTTCAACTTTGTCAGGGAATTTCAATTCTAAAATAGACATATAACACAACGTATTGGAGAACTGAGGTTTTTACTCCATCAGTAAGGCGAGAATGTTGGTATAATTGAACATAACAAGCATGGTTTCGTTTTTGTATTTCTGATCAATGTACAGTTGCCGCCACTGAAATAACCTTCAAACCAAGTACAATTGATAATTGAACATTTAACTTTAATGGAAGTTTCAGCACTCGGATGTAAAATCCACGTAGACGTGTGTAAGCCTAGATCGATAATATACTGACTGTTCTTATCTCGGCTACAGATCGATATTTTTAATTTTCACCATCTATTTCATTGTTTTAGAGCACTCAGACATGATACAGTTTGGTACGTATATGTGTCGCCTTAAAACCCGACCCGGAAATATATGTCCACCTGTCACAGAATCATATACAACCAATAAACGCCTCCAGAACGAGGTTTGTTCACTTGTGAGGACCAGGTACAGTGTATGTCTGAATATGTACATTTTATATTCATATTAAATTTGTTGATAATTATGTTGATAACAAGATTTAATATTTTATAATGCCCCATCAATTTGAATTTTACCTGTATTAAGCTATTTGAGGTAACACGTGACCGTCTACGTGGTGTACTGTTATCACATCTGACCAGCGGTCAAATGTTTCAAAACAAAAAGCATGTTTTGATGAAAAACAGTTACGTAACTTATGCATTTTTTTAACATACATACAAGTTAAGGCTTCAATGTATACCAAATCTAATTTATCAATTAGATAACTCGAGAAAAAGTAAAATGATAATGTAATATACTATGCTTAAAAATATATCAGAGAATACCGAAGCGTCAACAAAACCATAATCTGAACTCAAAATCGATAAAACTAGGGGCAAAATTGAACAAGGATGAATTTATATAAGACCATTGTAAAAGTACAAAAAGATAAGACCACGTGTCCCGGAAGAGTAAGCGTAAAAATATTGCAATATAGATATTTTTTAAAACAATTCGACAAAAATCAATTGCAATATATTTAACGCATAAATCAAGTAAGTATGTGACATACTTCGATGAACGCGACAATAAGGTACATGTATACATCAAGCATTTTACTAATAACATCTCTCATAAAAAAAATATGGTATGCAGAGATCGAGGGTTGGCTAATATCTTAAGACTGAAAGGATATCTAAATAGTTCGTTAATAATACATGTATGAATACAGGCAACAAACGTCATTTTTTAATTTATTTATAAATTTTTTGTTTGTCATAACACCTCTGGACAGGAGTTTCGATGACATTTGCTTGATTACTTGCACTTGCTTTCTGATATCATGGTAGAGTGTGTAACATTGCCAACTGTTCGCAAACATATAAATAAACTCCCCAAA
The DNA here is from genome assembly GCA_947623455.1 of Mimachlamys varia. Taxonomy (NCBI): domain Eukaryota; kingdom Metazoa; phylum Mollusca; class Bivalvia; order Pectinida; family Pectinidae; genus Mimachlamys; species Mimachlamys varia. Next base: position 11,205,501 of record OX392542.1, on the reverse strand, counting down.
TCAGAGACATTAAAACCCGAAATTTAATAATTGGTATCACCCAACAAGAATTTTAATCGCATTGAATCTTAAATGTATGAAAACCAAAAACTTCCGACAACCTAAATCACATTCCTAAACGATATAAAACACAATTAAGAAAGAAATATTACCAGTGAACCCTACATTGGTATGGCTTAAATTCACATCACTAAGAAGTATCAGCGAACCCTACAGTGTCATGGTTTAAATTCACATCACTAAAAAGTATCAGCGAACCTAATATTGTCATGGTTTCAATTCACCCCACTAAGAAGTATCAACGAACTTTATATTGTCATGGTTTCAATTCACCCCACTAAGAAGTATCAGCGAACCTTATATTGTCATGGTTTCAATTCACATCACTAAGAAGTATCAGCGAACCTAATATTGTCATGGTTTCAATTCACCCCACTAAGAAGTATCAGCGAACCTTATATTGTCATGGTTTCAATTCACATCACTAAGAAGTATCAGCGAACTTTATATTGTCATGGTTTCAATTCACATCACTAAGAAGTATCAGCGAACCTTATATTGCCATGGTTTTAATTCACATCACTAAGAAGTATCAGCGAACCTTATATTGTCATGGTTTAAATTCACATCACTAAAAAGTATCAGCGAACCTAATATTGTCATGGTTTAAATTCACATCACTAAAAAGTATCAGCGAACCTTATATTGTCATGGTTTCAATTCACATCACTAAGAAGTATCAGCGAACCTAATATTGTCATGGTTTAAATTCACATCACTAAAAAGTATCAGCGAACCTAATATTGTCATGGTTTCAATTCACCCCACTAAGAAGTATCAGCGAACCTTATATTGTCATGGTTTCAATTCACCCCACTAAGAAGTATCAGCGAACCTTATATTGTCATGGTTTCAATTCACATCACTAAAAAGTATCAGCGAACCTAATATTGTCATGGTTTCAATTCACCCCACTAAGAAGTATCAGCGAACCTTATATTGTCATGGTTTAAATTCACATCACTAAGAAGTAACAGCGAAGCCTACAGTGTCATGGTTTAAATTCACATCACTAAAAAGTATCAGCGAACCCTACAGTGACACAGTAAGTCCCAACAAGGACTAAATACAACAAACTATGGACCACCAATCAAAGGTAAATTAAAACTATGGATTAAAGATTTAAAAAACGCACAACTTATCAAAGCATATCAACAAATTCTACACCCCAACAATCACGAACACGAAAACTAAACTCCATAAATACAGTTACAGACCATCTGGACAAACACAGCAACGAAAGTCAGTGGGAATCTCCCTCCTTGTAAGTAATTTCTTATTCGCACAGAAAAAAATGTAGCATTACTGAAATGAGATTGTTTCTGTAATATTGATTGTAGGACGAGTATTGGTGTGCAGTTAACTTAATAATGAACATAATTACGCTCAGAGTAATTACTTAATCAAACACGCCAGGTCAAGTCCCACAGCAATCACGTAATGAATATACACATCAGCTTTAAAATGTTCCTTTATAGAAGATATCATCAACTACGGCCAGGAACGTCATCAAAGCGATACGTCACGTAATGACGTCATAGTGGCATGTTTAGAATCATTGTTTACCCCCTTACAATAGGCACATATTGAACAACGGTGTAGACAAGAGAGGTTACTGATAGTCAGTGATGAGGAATGGCATACCGCCAATCTCTGCTTCTTATACATAAATACACTGCCATTCCAGCCATAATTATATCTGGCTCAATATTTACTGCAGAGGTTCATTTCTCCATGAAATCCATAATGCATTGAAGAGATAGGAGAAATGAACAACGCATTGCAAATGCAATTATGTCAATTTCTATTCTTGTTCTTGAGGTTGTCATTCATTTCATTGGAGGTTTTTGAGCAAATGGTTATCCATAATATCCGACCTATCAAATTAGATATGGACGGAAGTAACTACAGACACAAAGGACATGCTTTAATTGGTGGCAGTGTGCGGTTTTGTACTGCTGTCAAGAAAGAGTCGCGGACGATCAGTTTTACAATAGTCAAATGGCGTAAGCAATGGTAATTGGGGTAGGCTAAATATTCTCAGATATTTCAAGTCACCCAGCCTTTATGAATAAAATACTTAGTGTATTTATTTATTTATTTATTTATTTAGTATGTTTACTGTATATTTATTAATATTCGCGAGGGTTTAAATTTCGCTAAATTCGCGAATGCATTGAAATTTGTTAACTTTAAAACACTTCGAGAATGGTTTTAGATGGCCATACAATCTGTATTTCACAATTATTTTGTGACCCATGAAATGGCACCCTCCAGAATTAAATGTAACACCGAAAATCAGGAAATTTTACACCTACGAAACTATACAGTATAATATTGACTTGGGTTTGTCGTCATGCTGACCATCAACAGGAATAAATATCAAAGAAACGTGATTCCACGTATATATAATTTGTATACTAAACGTAGTATGCTTGAAAAAACATTACAGGGATAATTCTGACTCTTAAAACCTATGGGAGAATTCGAGGGATTTCATGGGATCAGCAAAATATCTCTGAAATTTTTCTATATAAAGTAATATAATATTGCATTTTCAATGAGATTTTCAGGAAAAATATGGGTAAAAAAACTCCCAATCTCGCCCCAAAGTGATCCCTGCATTGCATTAAACTATACACTTGTTTGTTTTATTTGAGACGCATTAGTACTGATAGTGACTAAAATGATGGAAATCAAAAAGCGATCTAAAATTTTGTTAAAACTGACTTGGAATGAAATACCCCAATTGTATGAATTCAATAAAGGGCTGTGCTGCAGAAAATATTCTTCTGAAATACCTAGTCTTGTTGTATTGTATTTTTTAAAATGGTTTCCATGTAAATATTTCATTTTCTTATTCTGTCCCTACTTTATATATTTTAATTGCTTTTTACTTCAGATTATTTGCTGGCGATTTGGTATTCTATGATTTTTCCTAAAACGATAATAACTATATTGTATATTTTTCAGACACTGCCATTTTTAAATATATTTGTTACCGACATGTTACAGTGTATAAATAATTTCAATATTCGGTCTCATTAAAGACATCTTAATTCTTGACACTAATGAAATGCTTTTTTTGGCCTTTACACCACATGGTTGTGCCCATATGCTCACTTTTCAACAGTTGTCATGGAAAAAGGGTACAAAACACCATCGTTTGAGAAGGATAATGATTTGGGTATTTCTGGACACGCTCAGTCCCAAGGGTCACTGCAATGGTGATTTCATCGTAGCAAGACTACTTAGTACAGGAGCAAACCAATTTTACGATTGTCCCTGGAGATTCGGGTGTAGAACGGGATCCGTAGACACAGGTACACCAGTACTTTCTAACAGGACAGTGTTACTGATCGATTGGTTATGGAGTTTACCGTTATAGTCAAGGTCAGCTAAAACCAAGGTCAAAACAAACAAAAAATATTGGAAATATTATTTCGATATTGACTTGGTTTAGAATGCAGCAGATAGTCACTAAGCAAACATCCTCTAATTAACGGGTGGATTACCAGATGTTTAATCAATAAAATGGGGGGAACTATCGGGATTAGTAACATTTGGATTGTAGTGCGGTAGTATTTACAGTCTGAAGCATGTCAATACTAACTCATCCAAACAATAGGAAAGATAATATTTGTATCGTACCGAAAATATTTGTTTTAGAACTGTCACCTTAGTTTACCTTTGTGAACCTACAGGCACAACGATATGATAAACGGCTTTCCGTCAGAATCAATCAACACATTGCTTTAAATAAAAATTATTATATCAACATATTTAAATGGCCTTCTGTCAAATCAATGTGCACACCACTTAAAAACAACAATTATATAAACATGTATTATTAAAACAAAACCGATAATAAACAAAATGCCACAAGGTTTGTTTGATATGTTCGTAAATTTGCATCGTGTTTAAAATACTCTGGTGTTGCATATTGTATAACGCACATACGTCTTTTAGGCAATAATATAAAAATGTTTATATATAGGTGTGTTTTTTTCCAATGACTCCAAGGTTAAGTCATCAAGCACTACACAATTTTGATACTAAAATGCCCGTTTTTCATATCAAATAAAAAACAGCCACTTAAATACAAAAACTCCAATATCTGTCCCCATGTTGGTTTGGTAGAGAGGAGACATGCGTTCGTTCCTTGTTTACCGAACAACAATATTAGGGAAGTAAGGACAAACATTTGGACAGAACACAAGACATATTTACCTTAGCGAGAAGCTTGAGGAAAGTTGCTGCCATATCCGCGTAATTTGTCAATTCCCGTGTTTAGGATCGATTTCCATCAACCGCCCTAATTGATGGGCCAGCGGACACTTGGTTATTACTTTGCTATTAATCCCCAATCGGACGCGAACAACGTATTCACTGCGGTCCTTCAATTCCAAGAGCTCTTCAGACCCAGAATGAGCCGTGGACAAATCCGTACTGACGTGTGCTCCGTGATGAAGTTATTCCTGGCGTCCGAGTCAAGCAAATCACAGATATGTATACTGAAAAAAGAGCACGGCAAAACTCTGTTCCGCTTCCGTCACAGAAATCGTTTCCCTACTTTCCTTTTGATGGTAGATCAGTACTCCGCGTTACTGAACATGCGAGTGTAATCACCCTGGTCCAGATTGGATATAGATAATCTAATTTACACACACAATGGATGATTGGTGTCGTATGAGTAGACAAAATGTTGTAGAGATTTAAATCTTCGTCATCTTCCTACGATATAGTCAAATATTACATACCAGTGATTACTACGACACCCGTGAGTGTGGACTGCCGATCAATGACTAGATAGGTAGGCTGACAGTGCTCCGGTACTGCAGGCCCACATCAATGGTATAGCTACGAACATTAAGTCTATCAGATGTTAGGTTAATTTCAAAACACATGAGGTAATAAGTTCCAAACAAGTAAGATTAACATGCTGTGAGTGTCTGTTCACTCCAGTATGTACTATCCAGCGGTAGACCGCTGTGTCCCGAAAACAGCCACCAATAAACCAAAAGCCTCCAAGCTACAGGGGAATCTCTTACCCAGTAGAAAACATAAACAATTTCCACCCCTCAGACACAGTTATCATTGATATGACAATGTTGTGATACCAGATATCGACGCTATCAGCCACACAGTTTACTACTTGTATATTGGGTACACTTTCCACTTTATGTAATTTTCGCGATAACACGTCCACGTGAAAACTCTTATCGCCATTTAACTGCATGTAACGATATCGAACATGCTTCAGGCGAGACTCGATCGAGTAGAAGGGACAATAGCGAAGCCCTCATCCATACATTTGAACTACGGCTTGACGCGATTTTGGTATATATCTACTTTTTCCTTGTACATTTAAAGAGCCGTAGACGTTCGTACAGGGAATATTTTACATAAATTCGATAGGTTGCAGAGAAAATAGCGTTATCTTCGGTTCCACATGTCAAACGATCGTTGGAAACCACTTAAGGTATCGGTGTTGGCGGGTAAAAAACACCGGACGTTGTTTCGATAAAGGTCCTCTTCAGCTGAACATTGACGAGCTGAACGCGGCAGAGATACAGCCTTTTTACTCCGTATTGTTAACAAAATAGATGATTAGTAACTTGTTTTAACATAGTAAAACGGCCAATACACTTTTGATAACAAATTTCTATCCCTCGTGTTTTTGTGTTGTTTTATTAAAATCCATTTTGAGACACAGCTACAGAAGACATAATCCTAATGTTCAGTGTATGTTCACTTGTTAATAGTTTGACCATAAAATCAGATTTGTTCGCGGATTTAGTTCGGAGTCTATTCAGCCTGGTAACAGTCAGTCACATATGTAAACACAATAAAGGTATGGTCAACAAAGGATGTGTTTCTGTATTGAATAGGATAACTCTCACACCTCAGTAGATCCTGTCGATATGTAGACAACACCATTAAAGATGGTGTATCGATAATATTCCCCGTCTGTTACACACGAATTAATGTTGAGATTCACAGAGGCATGAACGCTGTTTTTAAAGTTGTGTTTGACGTTATTGTTGATTTTTTGTCGATACCCCGCCAGGATGCATAACGATTGGAATTTGGTGAAGCATGAACGAATTTCCCAATGTGCAAAAAATACAATATTGGTTTCCGTGAACGAGTGAACAGACCCAGCACTATCAGCCTCTATAGATGTCACCAGTCCCTATAGCATCTGGTGCTAATTGGCTCCCTATATACCGTACGTCTACTCAATACAACTGTTTGACGTTATACTTCCTTGTTAATGGGTGGCTATGATGGTCTAATGAAGCATGGGATGCAACGAAATGCGTGACTTCAGTCGCGTAGTTTACATTTCAATCATGTACTGTTAGTTGTTACATGTTACAGTATCTATGTTAGACTGATCTTATCGCCAGGTGACACTACGAATGATCACCGGGTTTGACAGAACAAATCTGGTTTGATTTCTCTTCTTTTTTATAACTGGATTTGTCATAACAGAACGCTCTTGTATTATATATGAACTTCGTTACGCCCAGAAATTACACGTGCTGAAATATTCCACCGAGATGTGCAACAAATAATAAACAAGGTGGTTCAGACATCGATTTGTTTCGGAGAAAAGATGAACGGTCACATACCCTGCCGTAAACTAATGTTCAATACAGATTATTGGCGCTGGACGTTATAACAATCCTGGTATTCATACACAGGAACGCTAACACCTAATTGATGAAAGGTGTATATGCACGTGCGCGCGTGATCTACCTTTCTATATTCCACAAATCTCCACAGCATCGAGTGGTCAATAAATTGTGACACAGTATATAAACACTTCACAGAAAAGATTTTAAATCATGAAATACTTTTTAACGCAAACACTCCATGTTCAATCCAAACAAATCCAGTTTAATTGTATTCCGTAAATAGTTTCGACACTGATAACACGTCACAGTCGTCTCTGGTCCCTCTCACATACAAAGTCCAGCGTAGCGCGAAGTCCGAGTGTTGTCCTATGATACCGAAAGCCTTTTGTTAATCATTGGATGAACAGATGTCAATAAATATCGAATCATGAAAACTTGAAAACAAATATGCATAGTCCGCTTAGAAATCTATTCAAATTGAATTACATCAGTTCCCTGCGTTCAATAAAGCTGACAGCCTATCAATTCGAATGCCCCATTAAATCCATTTATTTCCCGTGATCGCACGGCCTCACCAAACAAGATGGCGGTTACGGCTGTCAAAAACTGCTCTTTTGCTTTGTTGACAAATTGCTTTGTGTGCCAACCGAGGTCTCCCTCCAATAGCTATTATGACGTCACAAACATTATATTTAAATACACAGATTTCTCAAGGAGATCTTCAGAGCGGGCTGTCTCATCGTTTATCCTGGAAATTATTCATAAAACTTCTGTGTCAAGGCCATTGAGCATCCTTCCTGTTCTGTATTGAAGAATATCAGGGTTATCAGTCTTTATTTTTTGTAATCTTCAAATTAATGGCGCGCACTCATCGGAATACTAACTGACAAAAGCACACTGTGTGTATCATTCAGAAACTTCATCTACTCTTAGGTTAGCATAGTAACGCCGAGTCGTCGCTAGTTCATTCGATGAAAGCAAGTTAAATGTATATGTACATATGTCTGGTCAGAAAACAATGACTTCACGCTGGTCAGCTAATGAGTGCATACTTCTAGGTAAGACCAGTGTGTATAATATCACAGCACTGCTGAGGATCTGGTAGTCTTTACAGTGCCAGCGAAATAGGTGGGATAATTGAAAGGCTCTAATAGTCGGCGTATTAATTGGTTGCTGTTTGTTATGGCTTGACCGATGAGGAGAGTGGGCTGCCGTCAAAATAAACAGCAGACGTCCTGTTGATTATTAAGCTTCATCAGGCCATCTTCATAGCTCTTTATGTCAGTTATAATGTGGCATTCATCCCTGTGTTGGCGTGTGTAATATCTACCACACCTCTACTCCTGTGTGTGATTATATCTCCTCGGGATTCACCCTTACAACAGGGCTATTGTACATGTGTGGAGGAGGGGGCTATATCTCTACTGACACCTACCAACACAAGCGCACCAATGTTCAGATGCTATCTTGCTTCAGTTGGCCTCCATGCGAGGCGATGAACCCCTGAAAGACATTGTTAACAGTTGGTTTCCCATCACATTTGCTTTTACATATTTTTTCATCCAAATTGTTGAAAGAAGAGGGACGGTTTATTCATTTCCGCCATCGTCTTACTCTACGCGAAACGTTTAAGATGCTTTACGAGCGGCCAACACCGGGTCACAAATGCCTGCTAGTCTACGATACTAAAGTAATGCGGGTCTAATCGGATCGCCAGGACTCGGCACCAATGATTTCTGCATTAATGTCGGCCATGTTATTAAGCCATATCTCTCATTCTCGACTCGATGTTTTGGGTGTACATGATGGCTTCCCACATACTACTGGCCCTACACCTGTAACTAACAACGGATTCCAATTTTCCGGTGGTACATGTTAAGAACATGTTAACGATCCGGCTCTGTATACGCACTACACACTGCTGTCAACACGGTTTGGGAAAAGGGCATTTTCAGGAGGCTCATAAAACCGTTATTTGTTGAATAAGAATATTACAATATGGACGCTGACACGTCACGACACTGAAGGGATTCGTAATATGACAGATGCAGAGAGCCACATGCTTGTTAAATCTGTAAAACACCGTTTTTTAAAATATAGTGTTTTATTCAAAGTTCATTGTAAACGCTTAAAATCGAGGTTAATTAGCTTTCAAATAATTAAGATTGTATGTGTGTTTATTGTGTATCACACCTGACAGTCGCTAGCCGTACTCCTCGCTCTCCAGGCTGGTTCTCGTTGGCTAACGATCTGTTCAGCTGTTATAATACTGGTGTCCAATAGAATTGTACAAAAAGCCCAAACGAGAACGACACCTTTATGATTAAAAATAACATACACTCGAGGCAAATAATGAATTAAACCACACCATACAACTGGTTACGTCACTAAGGCTAAGGCCTAAAACGTGAATTCTTGGAGGCGACTCGAAACAAAACCTGGTCGAAAAAACTCAAATCCAGAAAGGAATGAACACTAGCCCTATTATACAATAGAGTTTTCATAATTATTATATTGAAGTTTTTTAACTGGAATAAAGTACATGTGTATATTCTAAGTTCGAATGAATGAAAACGTGACATGCAGATTACGGCAAACCTCCTTGATTCAAATGCTCCTTCTGGAGAAGATCTGAAACTAATTCGTTAAACTTGTTCAATGAAAGTCTTGTCGCACTGCTTCATTTAACACAGAGAACGGCCTTGTGGCAAGCGAACCAATGACTGCGATTAATTGTTGGCATGATTTATATTCAAATAGGATTATTCTGTCAATGTTGTTTAAAGGCCAACGCAACAAAAACGCAGATTATTGTTATATCATTTCAAAACAAGTTTATAGAATGGAAATTTATACCGGTATATACTTCAATGCAAATGTTTTTTGGAATAGCCATGCTGGTATGAACGCAAATCGGTTGTGGGCTTGATGAAATATGGATGCAATTTATTTGCGTTCATTCCGGCATGAACAGTGATAATAAAAAACACCGTTCATGATGAAATTTATGTTTCTCTTCGGGAAAAAATAACAACATTATCATTGTGCCATGAACTATGACGTCACAATGCAAGATGACATTACTTAACGTGTCGTCATACATGTAATTAGAAGATTGTCCAATGAATTAGCGTCCAGAGTGATACCATCTAAGTACCCAGAGTGTTGTTTATAATGTATCATTTTGTAATCCATGTTATGCATTTAAATGTGTCTGGGTGACTTGATAAAATATATAATCTGAATATAATCATAATGGTACCACAAAATATTTACCTGTTCCCTGACCTATATAGCGTGTTTCCGAGACAGGTGTGTGTAACCCTATAATGGGTGTGAGAAAACACTAACTATCGTAAACTCAGATCCGGGGAATACTCGGATGATGAAGACAAAATATAAGTAAAATCAAATAATATACATCACTTTACCCCACATCTCCCAACATTATATATTCAGTATACGACAGGGAGGAAAAAATCATATTTATTGTGATTCGCAATGGCATGTTCTCCTAACAGATAATTCAATGAATTATTAATTGTTTTCTCTATCCTTTACGCCACATACGGTCTAAATAATGTGTTGTTGCGCTGAGATGGTCAAGCAAGGACAGAGTGGTCACGCCAGGACAACAGAGTGACAAATACGTATTGGCTAGAGGAGCATTAGCCAGCTGAACCCACTAATGGGGAGAGACGGCAGTCTAGAAGGTGATGACGACTTGGCAGACTAAGGCTCCATGTAACCCAATTAGATTAACGTCGCTCAACCTCGGCATACATGGGGGTGCGATGTGTCCGTTCTAACACTTTTACACATCATAGGAAGCCGCCGGCCAATACTTTTTATCTATCGCTCCTTACTTTAAAGACTTCACAGAAAGCATGGTCGAGACATGGTATCTAAACGTATCCACGTGCGACAGTCTGAGCTCACGCATTCTCTAAGTCGAGATTGTCAACAGACATGATATCAAGACAAGTCAGGTCCTGATGATGAACAAGATATAGACTATTACCTAATGTACTTGTTAGACATGAATGCGTCCTAAGCCTGTATACCTTCCACCAAACAATCATTACGTGCAGAGCCATGAAAACCAAACACGATTCAGGAAATTGTGTTTTGAAAGTTTGTGAGAGAGGTACATTAAAACGTATACAAAATCTTTCTAACCAATTACAGTGACCCTGACCTTGGATCCGTGGATGTATCATGTAAAATGTAACGTAATATCAGTTTCCCATTTCCTGGAGGTCTATAAGAATAAATTGGTAGACCTTATTGCAATACTTAAAACTGTAAGAGTTTATCTTTCCCAATAAAGTTTCTTTCTTTTTGTTGGTTACCCAACTGACTCTACTTCAATAGAGCGGGATGCCATATATGGTGCGAAAGTGGCCCTGTCGCCGGTAACCTCCCTTGTCAGATTGACAAACCTGATTATATATCGATGGCTACTGATTAAAATACGACTTTAACCAACAATGTGATACATTCTTTACACTTCTCCTGTTCTATCACCGATCATCTTTGATATTCAGAGGTTACGCTCACTTACGCTTACTCTTCAAGAACACCTGGTCTTATTCTCTTGTACTTTTACAAAAGTCTCCACGTAAATCTTTCCTTTGTTCATATTTTGCCCCTGGTTCAATCGATTTTGATTTTGGATAATGAATTTGTTAATGCTTCGATATTCTCTTATTTATTTTTACACACTCTACATCCCTTAGATATGTCATGGCAAATCCGAAGTCACCAACATGGCAATTTGATTGGTCTAAAAAACTGCCAAATTGCCAGGCTGATATCTGTCGTTTGAAGATTACGAAGGAACCGCGACCAAATTCAAAGCCTGTCAATTATTTATCGTTATGTGACCACAAATCTAGTCCTCTTTTCTCATCGACAAGATGGCGCAAACAGGCTAGGGCTTTCGGTTTTCATGACATATTACAGGGATGTACAGAACGAACGTAACTTCTGGAAATCGTCAGTGGGTCGCGGGCTCGGGGCCTATGAGTGGCAGTCCTCAGATACTGACTATAGATAGAAAACACCTAACACGTTCTTGTGATCATTGCTGTGAAAAGAACGTGAATCACATTCAAACCAAATGTAGTTAATTGGTGAATTAGAAGGCAAAACAAACAGATTCTACAAGACATGCCGTTATCACATCACAAGTTCGATGACAACTAAATACGTGGTACATATACGTTGTTTCTCGTGAGTGCCTTTGTCTTCAACACTAACCGACACGGGTGACTGGAGCTAGTTCATTATACCATTCATCAAAGTAACGTGGACACAAGTGACCGGAGCTAGTTCATTATACCGTTCATCTTTACCACAAGATAAAGTAACCCGAACACAGGTGACCGGAGCTAGTTCATTATACCGTTCATCTTTACCACTAGATAAAGTAACCCGAACACAAGTGACTGGAGGTAGTTCATTATACCATTCATCAAAGTAACCCGGACACAGGTAACTGGAGCTAGTTCATTGTACCATTCATCTTTACCACTAAACAAAGTAACCCGGACACAGGTGACTGGAGCTAGTTCATTATACCGTTCATCTTTACCACTAAACAAAGTAACCCGGACACAGGTGACTGGAGCTAGTTCATTATACCGTTCATCTTTACCACTAAACAAAGTAACCCGGACACGGGTGACTGGAGCTAGTTCATTATACCGTTCATCTTTACCACTAAACAAAGTAACGCGGACACAGGTGACTGGAGCTAGTTCATTATACCGTTCATCTTCACCACTAAACAAAGTAACGCGGACACAGGTGACTGGAGCTAGTTCATTATACCATTCATCTTTACCACCAAACAAAGTAACCCGGACACAGGTGACTGGAGCTAGTTCATTATACCATTCATCTTTACCACCAAACAAAGTAACCCGGACACAGGTGACTGGAGCTAGTTCATTATACCGTTCATCTTTACCACTAAACAAAGTAACCCGGACACAGGTGACTGGAGCTAGTTCATTATACCGTTCATCTTTACCACCAAACAAAGTAACGCGGACACAGGTGACTGGAGCTAGTTCATTATACCGTTCATCTTTACCACTAAACAAAGAAACCCGGACACAGGTGACTGGAGCTAGTTCATTATCCCATTCATCTTTACCACCAAACAAAGTAACGCGGACACGGGTGACTGGAGCTAGTTCATTATACCATTCATCTTTACCACTAAACAAAGTAACGCGGACACGGGTGACTGGAGCTAGTTCATTATACCATTCATCTTTACCACCAAACAAAGTAACGCGGACATGGGTGACTGGAGGTAGTTCATTATACCATTCATCTTCACCACTAAACAAAGTAACGCGGACACAGGTGACTGGAGCTACTTCACTATACCATTCATCTTTTACACTAAACAAAGTAACCCGGACACAGGTGACTGGAGCTAGTTCATTATACCATTCATCTTTACCACTAAACAAAGTAACCCGGACACAGGTGACTGGAGCTAGTTCATTATACCATTCATCTTTACCACTAAACAAAGTAACCCGGACACAGGTGACTGGAGCTAGTTCATTATACCATTCATCTTTACCACTAAACAAAGTAACGCGGACACAGGTGACTGGAGCTAGTTCATTGTACCATTCATCTTTACCACTAAACAAAGTAACGCGGACACAGGTGACTGGAGCTAGTTCATTGTACCATTCATCTTTACCACTAAACAAAGTAACGCGGACACAGGTGACTGGAGCTAGTTCATTATACCATTCATCTTTACCACTAAACAAAGTAACGCGGACACAGGTGACTGGAGCTAGTTCATTGTACCATTCATCTTTTACACTAAACAAAGTAACGCGGACACAGGTGACTGGAGCTAGTTCATTATACCATTCATCTTTACCACTAAATAAAGTAACGTGGCCAATGAGCACCTGTCATACAATCAATTACAGTCCTAACACGTCAGTCCTATCGTCGAGGGCATAAGATAAACTCTGATGTTTTTTAAAGAGAACAAGTCATTCTTTTATGTTATTGTCCACCAGAGGGTGGTTAAAAGTCTAATTTAAAATGTAATACAGATTTCATTTCCTCCAGCCTCCATCCATCGCCTTTTCTTCCGTGTTATTACAGAGCAATTACCAGGAGTTTCTCCGCATCAATTTCCGTTTTTGTTTTTAGATTACTACGGAAGCATACAAGCTACATGCCAATACTGGTATAACGAAATTGGTAGTAAACACTGGAATGGAATAATGAAAAAAAATGGTTTTTTTTTCAATTGCAATATTTCGTACCAGCATCGTTATGGTTTCATTCAAGTAGTCTCATTTAATTCAAGTTACGCATTCTGTTTTGATTGTTTGACCAGAGGGGCCTGATAATTCGTTACAGCTATTTTGGGGCCTAAACTAAGGTGTTTCAAGCAATTATAAACTTCGGAGGAATTAAGATAATTTCTGTGATGTAATTGCTCCCGTTACCCTTTGTGATCATATATACTTACTATTAAGTGGAAACATGTCTATGTCAATTCAAAACAGTTTAGTTTTAAACCACTAACAACAAATCAACCGCAGCCCATGACCACCCTTATTAAGTGGAGTAATGTATCTGAGATAAGGGGCCTATTGGGCCTGTACCGCTCACCAAGATAATCAATATTTCAATGATGCAACACTGTAACTGTTAGCTCGGACTCTCAGCACCCTTCTTGGGTCACTTCTTTCAATTAAATTGTTCCTTAGAGAGTAACACACTGTCCTGTAAAGTGATATTTAGAGAAATGCCGCCTTACCATGACACTTTCCCCTGGACAGATACTAAAAATAGTGTTTTCTTCCAAATACACTGTCCCCTTGAGTGACATCTAGAGAAGTCCACCTACCCATGATACTGTCCCCTGGAGTGATATCTAGAGAAGCGCTACCTACCCATTACACCGTCCCCTCGAGTGATATCTAGAGAAGCGCTACCTTCGCATTACACTGTCCCCTGGAGTGACATTTTGAGAAGTCCCGTTACACTGTCCACTGGAGTGACATCTAGAGAAGCGCTACCTTTCCATTACACTTTCCCCTGGAGTGACATTTTGAGAAGCGCTACTTTACCATTACACTGTCCCCTGGAGTGACATCTAGAGAAGTCCACCTACCCATGCTACTGTCCCATGGAGTGGTATCTAGAGAAGCGCTACCTTACCATTACACTGTCCCCTGGAGTGACATCTAGAGAAGTCCACCTACCCATGATACTGTCCCATGGAGTGATATCTAAAGAAGTCCATCTACCCATTACACCGTCCCCTCGAGTGACATCTAGAGAAGCGCTACCTTCGCATTACACTGTCCCCTGGAGTGACATTTTGAGAAGTCCTGTTACACTGTCCACTGGAGTGACATCTAGAGAAGCGCTACCTTTCCATTACACTTTCCCCTGGAGTGACATTTTGAGAAGCGCTACCTTACCATTACACTGTCCCCTGGAGTGACATCTAGAGAAGTCCACCTACCCATGATACTGTCCCATGGAGTGGTATCTAGAGAAGCGCTACCTTCCCATTACACTATCCCCTGGAGTGACATTTAGAGAAGCGCTACCTTCGCATTACACTGTCCCCTGGAGTGACATTTAGAGAAGCGCTACCTTCTCATTACACTGTCCCATGGAGTGACATCTAGAGAAGCGCTTCCTTACCATTACACTGTCCCCTGGAGTGATAGTTAGAGAAGCGCTACCTTACCATTACACTGTCCCCTGGAGTGACATTTAGAGAAGCGCTACCTTCCCATTACACTGTCCCATGGAGAGATATTTAGAGAAGCGCTACCTTACCATTACACTGTCCCCTGACGTGACATCTAGAGAAGCGCTACCTTCCCATAAACCTGTCCCCTGGAGTGACATTTTGAGAAGTCCCATTACATTGTCCCCTGGAGTGACATTTTGAGAAGTCCCATTACACTGTCCCCTGGAGTGACATTTTGAGAAGTCCCATTACACTGTCCCCTGGAGTGACATTTTGAGAAGTCCCATAACACTTTCCCCTGGAGTGACATTGTGAGAAGTCCCATTACACTTTCCACTGGAGTGACATTTTGAGAAGTCCCATTACACCTTCCCCTGGAGTGACATTTTGAGAAGTCCCATTGCACTGTCCCCTGGAGTGACATTTTGAGAAGTCCCATTACACTGTCCCCTGGAGTGACATTTTGAGAAGTCCCATTACACTGTCCCCTGGAGTGACATTTTGAGAAGTCCCATTACACTGTCCCCTGGAGTGACATTTTGAGAAGTCCCATTACACTGTCCCCTGGAGTGACATTTTGAGAAGTCCCATTACACTGTCCCCTGGAGTGACATTGTGAGAAGCGCTACCTTACAATTACACGGTAATATGTTAGGTATTGATTGTGACGGTTGGTTAATAACAAACAATAATTTCCGGATAACCGTACTTGAATCTAATTTCTGTTAGCAGAGCTCTTACTCTGTATTTACCTGTCGCTTAATTCCAGATACTGCGTGTCATATTGCATTTTTTTCTACACATTTAAATTTATTAAATAGATGGATCCACACATGTAGCATTAATGTTTACCTATTAATTTGACTATGATTTCAGCTGAGAATTAAACGTAAAGTTGTAGATGGTGTATACAGTCATAATAGCGTCCGGAACCAGAACGAACAGTTAAAACCCAACGAACGTGTAAATAACGTCGTGTTTAACAAGCCTTACCAAACGCGTGAATAACGAACACGTGTTTAACTTTACCAACCAATTGGATAACGAACACGTATTTAACAAACCTTACCAAACAAGTGGATAACGAACACGTATATAACAAACCTGACCAAACGCATGTATAATGAACACATGTTTAACAAACCTACCAAACGCGTGTATAACAAACACGTGTTTAACAAATTTCCCAAACGCGTGAATAACGAACACACGTTTTTAATAAACTTACCAAACGCGTGAATAACGAACATGTGTTAAACAAACCTTACCAAACGTGTGGATAACGAACACGTGTGTAACATACCTACCAAACGCGCGAATAAGAACATACAAAACCGCATGTGTAAAAAAAACCCTAACGAAAACGTCTTTACAAATATGTACATTGTATATACATGCTATGTCTCTTTTAACATCGCCAAATGCATACTTTACAAGGAATTACCGTTTTAATTATTACAGTGTATTATTAATTATTATTATTCATTATACAAGCTTTACCGAACATAATCTTACAGTGTACGTGAATGAAGAACGTATACGTATCAGCTGTACGTTTTTGTTTTCCGAAAGCACTGTCAACTCAACCACACTTCGTCCGTCAAACCATGCTCTTCGTCTTCTTTGATGGTGTCGTATTTCTTTTCTTTTCTTTTTTTTTTATCAGATGCATCTGTTCCTATCTTTCAATAGTCTCTTTCAGCTTCTTTCTTGAATAGTCTTGCGACTCTGTTTTCGTCATCCAATATTTGTTTACCGCGGCTACCTGACATTTGCGCTTCCGGTTCTATTTTTATACGAGCAAGCACGTGATTTTTTTTCGAATCATGTGACCACTATCTTGATCCCGGTTCCGTGCCGATTCGCAAGAAAACATAAGAAATGGGTTTTTTTTTAATATAGAAAACGATGATAAAAATACAACTATGGTACTTATGTGCTAAGTAATAAATCTTGATATTAAAACAATATGTTATTGTTGGATAGTCTAAACTGTTAAGGTTGAAAAATATATAGAAAATGTTTCATGTTGTACCATGTTGAGATTCCTATAATAATTCGAATGGCGGCGGCGACATTGAGCAGACAAGCACCAAATTTAGCGGAAAATGCCGTTTTAAGGTACTTTCCGATTAATTGACACTACTGAGACCTTGATTTGCCTTCAGAAAATGTATTTTAATTAGAAATCGATTCAAACACGAGCTAATTATTATTATTATGTAAGATTATGTTTTAATTATTACAATTCAGTCACGTCAACCTTAATATTTCCCTTTCTCTTTGCAGACTGTTGACAGCTTTCTTTATAAGTATAACTAGGACGTGTTTTGTAGTCTCCTGCTATAGTACGTGTATGTTGTAGGCTGTTCTGTAGTCTCCTGCTATAGTACGTGTATGTTGTGGGCTGTTCTGTAGTCTCCTGCTATAGTACGTGTATGTTGTAGGCTGTTCTGTAGTCTCCTGCTATAGTACGTGTATGTTGTAGGCTGTTCTGTAGTCTCCAGCTATAGTACGTGTATGTTGTAGGCTGTTCTGTAGTCTCCTGCTATATTACGTGTATGTTGTAGGCTGTTCTGTAGTCTCCTGCTATAGTACGTGTATGTTGTAGGCTGTTCTGTAGTCTCCTGCTATATTACGTGTATGTTGTAGGCTGTTCTGTAGTCTCCTGCTATAGTACGTGTATGTTGTAGGCTGTTCTGTAGTCTCCTGCTATAGTACGTGTATGTTGTAGGCTGTTCTGTAGTCTCCTGCTATATTACGTGTATGTTGTAGGCTGTTCTGTAGTCTCCTGCTATAGTACGTGTATGTTGTAGGCTGTTCTGTAGTCTCCTGCTATAGTACGTGTATGTTGTAGGCTGTTCTGTAGTCTCCTGCTATAGTACGTGTATGTTGTAGGCTGTTCTGTAGTCTCCTGCTATATTACGTGTATGTTCCCCGTGTCACCTACACGTACCTGCATGACGGAATACTAATTAAGTAAGCGCCCTGTCACTGCCATCAGATGACACGTGGGCCCCGTCTCCCCCAGATGCCCGTTTCCTCGGTTATTGTAGTTATTAGCAGGTAACAGTACATGTGCTTGCTATAAACACGGGTTGAGTGATCAGGGGACCCTCTGTCGAGGGGCAGCTTTATGTTGCCGTTAAATGTGTAAAGAAATTTTCAATTATTTACACGAGAATTCGAAATAGCAGTCAGTTTCCGGTCATTCCCCATAATTCTAATTATCCGGCTTTAAACAGTCCTGTATATCGGATTACGGTAGAAAACTAGAGTACGCTAAGGTTGGAAACCTAAGTAACATATAGTTGGATTATC
Organism: Mimachlamys varia; assembly: GCA_947623455.1. Taxonomy (NCBI): domain Eukaryota; kingdom Metazoa; phylum Mollusca; class Bivalvia; order Pectinida; family Pectinidae; genus Mimachlamys; species Mimachlamys varia. The sequence goes on along the minus strand of OX392542.1, from coordinate 11,186,709 downwards.
TGCCCGTTACGTCCTGACACAGATGATTGACAGATAAATCCATTAAAAATTGCGATGAACGGTGCTGTTTTCAATAACACGTCTGCACTATTAAAACACATAAACATGCTGAGCATCTTCATAAACAAGGCGTCTATTTGATCGTCGCGGTGAAAACTAAACACGCGGTCATATCGAATTTCTTAACCTCTCGGTGTTTTTCCGTACATCTCTACATTACAATGTGATCAGCCTAAGACAGCGTGACATGTTGGGGAGTATAATGACGTAACAGTCCCGTTGCTGTCGTATCCTAGAAACAAACTTTGTATAGGCCTATGACATGTTTTCCTCGTTATATGATATTGAGATCAAACTAGAAAACGTATAAGACAGGAACGCCCCCTCCGTCACATTTGATTTTCTATTGCAATGATGTCCGAGTTAAACGCATGCATATATATGTATATACTTGACTTTTGTGTAACAGTAAGTTTGACGAAATGATGTCAAAGAATGAAGTTTATAACATTGATTTGGGACTCGACGTGACGAACATGGGCACATTAACCCAATGAATAGGAAATAGTATCCATCTTTCCAACGAAGCTTCGCTTTGTTTTTTTGTTTTTTTTTGGGGGGGGGGGAGGCTTTTAAAGTGAAATTCAATCATAACCCCTAAAACGTTTAAAAGTACTCCTGGTACCCCAATAACAAAACCCAAGGTCCCTGTGCAAATATCGTTCTAACAAATCCCAAGGTACCTGTGTAAATATAGCGCTAACAAATCCCAAGGTCTCGGTGTAAATATAGCAATAACGAATCCCAAGGTCCCTGTGTAAATATAGCTATAGCAAATCCCAAGGTCCCTGTGTAAATATCGCGCTAACAAATCCCAAGATCCCTGTGTAAATACAGCGCTAACAAATCCCAAGGTTCCTGTGTAAATATCGCGCTAACAAATCCCAAGGTCCCTGTGTAAATACAGCGCTAACAAATCCCAAGGTCCCTGTGTAAATATAGCGCTAACAAATCCCAAGGTCTCTGTGTAAATATAGCTATAACAAATCCCAGGGTCTCGGTGTAAATATAGATATAACGAATCCCAAGGTCCCTGTGTAAATATAGCTATAACAAATCCCAAGGTCCCTGTGCAAATATAACGCTAACAAATCCCAAGGTCCATGTGCAAATATTGCTATAACAAATCCCAAGGTATCTCTGCAAATATAACGCTAACAAATCCCAAGGTCCATGTGCAAATAAAGCTTTAACAAATCCCAAGGTCCCTGTGCAAATATAACGCTAACAAATCCCAAGGTCCCTGTGCAAATATAACGCTCACAAATCCCAAGGTCCATGTGCAAATATAGCTATAACAAATCCCAAGGTCCTTGTGCAAATATAACGCTAACAAATCCCAATGTCCATGTGCAAATATAGCTATAACAAATCCCAAGGTCCCTGTGCAAATATAACGCTAACAAATCCCAAGGTCCATGTGCAAATTTCGCGCTAACAAATCCCAAGGTCTCGGTGTAAATATAGCTATAACGAATCCCAAGGTCCCTGTGTAAATATAGCTATTACAAATACCAAGGTCCCTGTGCAAATATCGCGCTAACAAATCCCAAGGTCCCTGTGTAAATATAGCGCTAACAAATCCCAAAGTCCCTGTGTAAATATAGCTATTACAAATACCAAGGTCCCTGTGCAAATATCGCGCTAACAAATCCCAAGGTCCCTGTGCAAATATCGCGCTAACAAATCCCAAGCCCCCTGTGTAAATATAACTGTAACAAATCCCAAGGCCCCTGGGTAAATGTCGCTCTAAAAATGCCAAGGTCCCTGTGCAAATATCGCTCTAACAAATCCCAAAGTACCTATGTAAATATCGTGCTAAGAAATCCCAAGATCCCTGTGTAAATATAGCTATAACAAATACCAAGGTCCCTGTTCAAATATCGCGGTAACAAATTCCAAGGTCCCTGTATAAATATAGCTATAACAAATCCCAAGGTCCCTGTGTAAATATTGCGGTAACTAATACCAAAGTCCCTGTGTAAATATTGCAGTAACAAATCCCTGTGTAAAGCGTCTTGGAAGAATAAGCTCGTCAGTGTTCAGGGTTCTGTTCGCAGTCCTGTATTTTTGCATCAGCTGCAAATCACTAGCCTGCTACATACATGCTCCACTGTCAGCATCTCATTCCATTACGATCATTATCAACACAATTAGGACTAAACATTTTCTGCTTCCGATTTAATGATGTATTAAACGTTGATTTCTGTCAAAACTCAAACAATAATGAACAATAAATCTTGACAATTCGCGAGAATTATCGTCGTCGACTTCATTAAATGAGCGTAGATGAGATCTCGTTAGCGGACATTTTATGTGTATCTGTGGCAGATATCTCCACAACTCTCGTAATAACTCATAACAGGCATACTTCATGCCTTCAAAATTGTCATTGACATTATTTAATGTACTATTAATCCATACATAATATCATATAATGTCTGGTACTAAGAATGCGTCATTTTAATATCGCGTCATCATCGTCTATCATGTCGTAGTTATAGCCGAACGGAGATCAAATTGAACATGTGAGGTTTCGAAAAATGGTCGAAATCGTATTTCTGCTCGACAACAAAATCTCTATTCGGGAACTTTTACTTTCTTCTATTAAAATTTAATGATCATGTCTCGTGGAGCAGGTGCACCACAGGGTTTTTTTGTTTTGTTTTTTGCTTTTGGTTTTTGTTTCATTTTTTTTTTTTTTATTAATTCATAACTGACCTAATAATGGTATATCTGTTCTATACCTATTATACAATATATACATCTTCAATATAGCCTATGATAAGTAACAAACAGCCAACTGGTCGGTAGTATAGATATTGGTATCTAACCCTAAATACCAATAGATAACGTAACATCCTAATTTAGAATCAATATCAACTGTTAGAGGCCCAATATATGTAACTGCAGGAAATTTTTAATGATTCTGAAAAATTCTGATAAAAAATCCAGTTGATAATCATGCAAAAATAAGCCTAAGACAAAGTAAACCTGAGCGGTAACTAACAAGAAACTCTTGACAAAAAAATCCAAAGGATTGAAAAAAATTCAGGTGGGGCCCACTTCAACAAGAAGCTGAAGGTAAAAGATAGTTCGAAAGGGACGCGTGTTTACAAATAGCGTGTTTCAACTGCTGCTGTACCGGTAACCGCGTAAGAATTCGTCTTGAATATTGCTGATATAATTTAATCCTAACTAAATCTATAAATATAATAAGTTATTAGGCTTGATTTTCGCTTCAGGTTTTGTCGAAAGCTACGTATATTGGGCCTTTAATGGGATGACGCTGGAAAATACAGTGATCAATCTACAATTATTTTCCATGGGTCCTTTTCATTTGTATTACCAAAACAATCGGTTCCACAATGTTAAATTTAACCATATCCAGAATTACAATGATTCCTTTCGAAATTCTATAAGTACACACGTGTTCACATAAGTTAATGTTCTAAGAAATGTACTTAAAGTAAAACAGTGCAGTGAGATGAAACAGTGTCCTATAAAATAGTATTTTTGTATTTTTTTTATTTTATCTTATACTATACCTAAAATGTAATATGCTTGTGAATTTCAGAGGGGAATTCCAAAAGATCATGCCTATTTACTCGAAAATCTTTCTCCATTACAAAGTTAGTGTGACAAAGTACATGTACGCTATAAGTAAGTATATACTTCTGTCGCATTTAAAACTTGAATGAAACATTAAATGAGTATAGATCTTAAGGAAAAGACTTCTCGCGCGTCAACATCCGGGCCAACAAAAGTGATTAATATAAGTTGTATAACTTGTTTCATAATTGTTGTAAAATATATCAATTGTATTTATAGGAAAAGACTTAATACAAGCTGAATAATCAATCCGTCCCTTCTTATCTACTTGCTTTGAAAACACCTTTATTCGCGCCGTGGAAAAAACATCAATTATCAAATGCGGAAAAGCAGCATTTCCCCCTTTTGTCCCAGCCACTCAGCCACCTGAACGGAGATTAAATGTCAAATAAACAAGTAAAATATATAAAAACTTGAAGGAGTACGACAAGCAAGTTTATATCTACAACGGTATACATTGTAAACCGGTACAGACTGGAAATATCAGAACGAATTCATTATAATCACAACCTTATATTACATTGCATTGTATGTATATAATATTAAATTTACAAATCAAGTCTGATATCAAAATATCTTACAATCAAACTAATATAATTATAACCAACTACAACCAACCTAGATATATATATACGTTTAATTTACAACACCTCCGATCTTTGAAATCAACTCCAATTAAGTAGTTCAAGATTGCACGACAAACACTTTTAAAAAGCCTACGTTATACTACAAACGAACTAATTGTGAGGTTCAATGCCCTATCCTAAGACTTTTAATCACTTTAAGTGTTTATGGGGTGTTTAATCAAATTCAACCAAACCTAAAATGTCAAGTCAATCCGCCTCGTTGTACCGATCAGGAACAATTTGTTCGAATTAGTCAAGTCTTGTTATAATTACCTCACAGATCCTCTTCGTAACCATTGGCGTATAAGGCCCAGATGTTGTTATATTTATTTGTGAACAATTTTGTTTACTGGTATTAGTTTAAACTTTGGTGTGGATATAAAAGGCACTAAATGGGAGGATATATTGACAGTAGATTATTATCCTGTATCGACAGAATCATGGTTGTGTGTCCCAAAATCTCGTACTACGACCCATGGAAACCAGTGCTTTGGGGGAGTTTTGACCAAATTAAAGAATATGTTACCATCTGCTAAAGTTAAGAGTGCTAATAAAAAGTCAATGACCGAGACCAAATATAAGAAGGATTTAAAAACCCTTTACTTCTGCAGTTAGGATCTCAGCTCAGACGTCATGAAGACTTATTTATACATGTATGCATATTGAAATATAATTGCCTTCATAATAACTGAATAATGGTGCTTTCTGTAGATACATTTTCAACGTCATTACGCATATGTCGTAAAGCGCTTTAGAATAATATTACAAATCATGTCATTATATTAGTATTCTTATGGCCTGAACAGGTGAACAAGTCGATTGTTTCTAGACCTGCTAGAGTTATCTCCCTTCCTACGACAAATTCTATCAGGACGTTCGCGAACACCGTCGTCTGTTTTCCTGGTAACAATTTTCCACATCGATCGTACATCAGAGCTGCAGGCGTTTAACTGAGACAATGTCTGCTCGTTTCTGGGAATTTATTTGACACGAATTTCCGTATATATTCATATTTCTCCCTCAAGCGGAAGAATTTAATTCTTTACAATCGATGGTGCCATGGCGAAAAGACATTTGTCTTCAGTAATCACTATACCTGGTTCTAATCAAATCCACCATGATGTACCAGCAGAGATCCTATCTCCTCTGGCTCCACCAACGAACTCCGCTCTACATTTCTCTCAATTTTCCACAGTACCCGCCACCGATGTCTGCTCGGCGGGTCAATATGTGATATATTTCGATTTTTGAAGACCAATTACATCAAATTTGACACTTTCAGCATGTCTGCAAATGTATATAGGGTCTAAAAAAACAAAATGCTAAGAGTACGGAAGGGTTTAAGCTATATTGGGTTGTACGTATCTACCGATATTTGGTTGTAATCTCTTCAGAAGCTATTAAAGGCACGTGTTTGTCGTCATTTAATGACGTCATAAAGTCGACCACATCTGACATTAAAGGCCGTCTGCCCACTAGAATGTAACAACAGGCCCACTGGGCCTGCGTGTCTCACCTACTACAACTGTTAGAATAAGTTAAAATGGTTCCACCAACTTTATATATGTAATCCACAGTAATTGTTATCATAAACTTCTTCCTAGTTTAAAAATCAAATGAAATAAAAATAGCCCTGTTAAATAAGAATGACAGGAACATTTCTATGACGTCTGGTTAAAGAGTGGGGGATTTTTTTAATGGAGAATAAGAAAACATGTTGGATTTCAACCAAAAATTTAGTAACCATTGTAAGTACTCTGTAATGTTATCACGATAGGTTTTCACTTACCTAGTGGGAATAGAGAAGATAAAAAAATGGTCTCCTTCAATGTCGAGGCTGTCACACCAAATCTCAAATCCGCCCTAAAATGACAGGTCTTAGTTCACTTGGTCATGGGTTCGAAGTATGTTTGGAAGTCACCATGTACTGGACGCAAGGCGTACGTTTTTGTCCAAGTACTCTGTCCCTTACCACTCCCACCCTTATCCACCATCATTCACACATACACAAATAAAATCAAACAAAAAGAAAACATATCAAGAGTCCCTTCGGCCTCATTGTCAACTGTGGGTCTTGAAATTGTGGAAACATTTAAATCTTAACACATTAGTAGCCTCTCAGCCTTTTAGTTATATAGAAGCAATTGTTCGAAGTTTTCAACACATATAACCCCGTGACTTTGCAAGTAAGCCAAGGTCATTCATCAAAGTATGTTAAAGGCAAAATAACAGTACCCTGTAAATACTGAAAGAAAATTGTTTGAAGATTTTCAACACATTTGACCCCTCCCCTTCAAAGAAGTTCAAGGTAATTAATTTGAAATAAAAAAGTAAGCCCTTCCTTTGAGCATGCTACAAGACAAATATAAGTACCCTGGGAAATTTGGCTATTGAGAAGTAGTTGTTTGAAGATCCTTCATCCCAGCATACTACAGGCTTAATATCAATACCCTGGGCCTTTTGGTTATTGAGACAAAGTCGCCTTCAGATTTTAACTGTTTTGACCTCTGTGATCTTGAAAATAGGTCAAGGTCATTAATTTGAACAAGCTTGGAGCCTTTATTCAAGCATACCACAGGCAAAATATCAGAACTCAGACCTTACAGTTTTATTTTTATAGAGAAAGTTTCTTGGATATTCTTAACACATTTAATCCCCGTGACCTTGAAAGTGGGTCAAGGTCAATTATTCAAAAAAATGCATTCACCTTGCAGGACATTATTACATCCCTTGGCTGTGTCTCTGTCAAACAAAAGAATCTGCTTAATAATATATGTCTTACCACTACCTCTAAATCATCGGACTTTTAACGAAATCCCTTTGGGTGGCCTCTTCCCTCTATCATATTTTATTATGCCTATACCACAATATTTTTCAAAAGTTGCATCACAATTCCAATATCTATCGCCCGAGAACAAAACGCATATTGTGAGCGATGTTCAACACCCTAGATTGTCTCCAATGACATCTATTGATATTTATACACACTGTAACGAGTATGGAGATCCCCGCCTGGCACACGGACGCGACACGCTACAGTATACAGCATCCCGTATATATCTGTATAATTACTTTACACGTATTATGCTATATTGAATTTGTAATTTATTATTCGCGAGGCCGTTCATTGAAACGATGAAAAACTATGATACATAAACAAAATACCATTAAGCGATCAATACATATGTTATGTTTTATACTTGTATGAAATTACTAAGTTTTTTACAGCATGTTGTATATTTGTTATGTAATGATAAACAGTGTTTACGATAGATAAATCTCAAATATTTAAACAGATTCAAAAGGTAATTTTTTTTGTTCAAAAATTCATATAATGCACAGGGACCCGATAAAGTGTCACAGTCATATTTGGTTCTCCGAGTCGTGTTTCTCGTTTTATTGGTTTAGATTTTCGGTAAAATTACACCCCAGATGTTGGCAATTTTCGGTATTTCAGTAAAACAATGCCACCCCAACTGATGACGACTTTTTACTACCATAGGGGTGTCATTTAAGCGAAAATTTATCGTCACCAATAAAACGCGTTAAGTTACTCCAACACCTCAGCTAATATTGAAATAAAGCTACCAACAAACTCTGCAGTCTCTGTTCGCTAATGTATAAAATACAGCGAGAACAAATATCGACACAGCTCCGAGTTATCTTACTGTGGGTACGTGTCTGGTATATAGCAGTGTTTTAAAACTTTCTACATCAGATTTCACACACAACTAAGTTATACGTAGAAGTTCATCTCTAACAGCCTTCAGCCGAACCAAAGCTGTCACCGTAATCACTGTTTAGTAGGTACATAAAGACTACCAGTTTAAAATATTTATTGGTCTTTCAAAACAGTGTATACCGACATTAAACTCGACTCCCGGTTATACCTGTAAAATATGTTTCATTCCGAAGACGTTTGGTACGCAATCGCCATATAAACCTGGCTAATGTTGTAACGTCACCAAGGCGATACTAAACATCGGATCCACAAAGAAACCTCAGACGGCTAGGCTAACGGGAATAGATCGACTGGCTAAGGTCATGACTTATGTACAAAATAATGTAAAGACTAGATAAGGTAATTAATGACTCAGGTTATGATTGAAATAATTAATGAAGTTTTGTCTAAGATAATCACTTATGTACAAAAATAATGTTAAAATTGGCTGAGGTAATGACTAATGCTATGACTGAAATAATGAAAGAAGTGGTGTCTAAGATAATGACTTACGTACACAAATAATGTAAAGATTGGCTAAGGTAAAAACTTTGAAAGGAATCGACAAAGTAATGCCTGGTTTAAGACCTCAGTAATGACTAAGGTTAAGACTGAAACAATGACTGAAGTTGTGTCTAGGGTAATGACTTACTGTGGTAATAGCTAAGAAAATGACAGAGGAAATGACTAGGCAATAACTACAGAAAATACTAGTGTCAGACTACAGTAATAACTACGACAATGATTGTTTAATGACTGGTAATGACTACCTGGTAGGGTAAAGCCTTAGCAAGGTTTGGTTTATGGTTTATTTTGTTTCACGTCATATTAACAGCCAGTGTCATTTAAGGACGTGCCAGGTTTAGTAGGTGGAGGAAAGCCGGAGTACCCGGGGAAAAATCACCGACCTACGGTCAGTACCTGGCAACTGCCCCACGTGGGATTCGAACTCCAACTCAGAGTTGGAGGGCTAGTAGTAGAATGTCGGAACACCTTAACCATTCGGCCACCGCGGCCCTTATCAATGAATGAAATAATGACAAAACAAAGACTAGTGTGATATAGTGTATGTCTATTATAAATAATGACTAAAATATTACTTCAGATGATGAATAGGGAAGTGATTAATTAGTGACGTATGTGATGATAGAGATAATGGCTACAGTAAGCGGTGAAGTAATGGCCGAGGTACCGTCTGAGGTACTTAATCTGACTTCATATTTAACAGTTAAGGAGTAACAAGATTCATTCAGTTACGTTCAATTGTTACATTTGTACCCCAACGGTGGTAATTCGGCACATTTTATTTCTAAGAGCAAACATTAAAACGAAATCGACAGTCATAGCATTTAAAATGAGAAGAGGGAAAGCCATTTTAACCTGGACCTGTCCCTAGCGTGTTATACCGGTGATGTGACTGACGTTAAACTGTGATATAGAGGAGAATACATCTCGTTTTATTACCGATCCCTGACGGAGTGACAGAAAACACTTAACACAAATTTACAGATCAGGCATTTATCTTGAGAAAGAAACCTCCATGAGTGTTAAAAGTTCCGAGAGTGTGTCGACATTATACCAGCATTTCCGTCAATTTCCGCACATTTTTTGCATTTTGCAGCCCTAACATCTTGTCTAACTTTCAAACAATTTTGTATATCTGAGTAAGTCATTTCTGTTCTGTCTAATACATGTATGTATATTTTTTGGGTCGTCGGATGGCGCAGTGGATAACAACCTCGCATTTCCCCAGGACGGCCGGGGTCCGTTTCCCTGGGCGGACGTAAACAGGATCGGTAAACAGAGTTAACAGACGGTACGAGTGCCATTTATTTAATGTTTTAATGTACAAATATCCTAACTTGTACTGGCGATAAAACCGTAACACCTGGGCCAGTGTTTTCTCATGTTAAACATGGATTTTGTGATTAAGCCTTATTCCTTGTCCCGGCTATAGTTTTAGCGGCCCCCTGGGAAACGTTATAGGTATTTGCTAGCTCAATTTTAATGAAGAAATCAATATGTAAACAACAACATTTTATCATTCAATCACGGATAAAAAAATTTTAACACTGTCGTAAAATATCATTTTACTGTTAAGGATTACAAAGCACGCGAAAGCAATCTATAGATGACTGGCATTATTATAGTTGTACATGGAGTACGTTGTCAAGGTCGAGTCACATTGTCTTAGTTAAATGGAATTATGATAAAACTACATGTATGACAACGTGGTATAACTATGACAACGTGGTATAACTATGACAGGGTGGTATAACTATGACAGGGTGGTATAACTATGACAACGTGGTATACTTATGACAACATAGTATAACTATGACAACGTAGTATGATTATGACAACATAGTATAACTATGACAACGTGGTATAATTATGACAACATAGTATAACTATGACAACGTGGTATACATATGACAACGTGGTATAACTATGACAATGCGGTATAACTTTGACAACAGGGTATAACTATGACAACGTGGTATAACCATAACAACGTGGTATAACTATGGCAATGCGGTATAACTTTGACAACAGGGTATAACTATGACAACATGGTATAACCATAACAACGTGGTATAACCATAACAACGTGGTATATATGACATCGTGGTACAACTATGACAACGTGGTAGAGACATGACGACGTGGTAGAAACATGACAACGTGGTACAAACATGACAACGAGGTACAACCATGACAATGTGGTATACGTGTAACTATGACAACGTGGTACAACCATGACAACTGGGAATAACTATGACAATGTGGTACAACCATAACAAGACAACGTGTACCACTATAACAACGAATGTGGTAACACTATGATGTAACGTGGTACATGTACAACCATGACAACGTACGTGGTACAACCATAACAACGTGTACAACCATGACAACGTGGTACAACCATGACAACTCGATAAAATCATCATGGTAAAACAAATCAATAATACTCTTTTCATTTGTTGAATTTCGGAAAGGTTCCGTTGTTCAATTTCGTTGCAAATGTCATAAATACATGTATAATAAATATTATTATTCGATTCGACACATTGAAATATATGTTTTTTCTAATACGTTTAGTTTCAGGAAAGCGAGTCTTGTTTCATGCCAGAGGGAGCAAGCGGCACGGTTCTCAAAACTCTCCTAGATTACACGGGTATGCGTATTCAGAAGGACAAGAGAATGGCCACCACTACATCAGGACGCATGCGCATTAGAATGAGTTTAATGGTGTTAATTTGACTGGATGGTAGACTGATGGGGATTTGACACGCTAAGGATGGTACATGTATCGTAGACTAGCCCGTACAATACCTAGATTATAATCAGTGTTATTGGATGTCAGACAATAACACAACGAAAACAGTCGTCCTAATGTGGAGGTCGCATGTAACGGAAGGCTACATGTATCTGAGGCATTCTGGGTAATTACTGCCTGTAAGGACGAGATACTTCATTTGATCTCCCTTTACAGCTCCTCGTCTAAGATAGGTGTATCGACGAGTAGACGGCAAGATAGCTGCACGATGTACACGTACCTGTGTGTATATTGGTGTCGTTTGAACAAAAAAAAACAATAGAGATTACTGAAGTTTCAACAAAACCATAAACTGAACTTCAAATCTAATAAACTGAACTTCAAATCTATTAAACTGAACTTCAAATCTATAAAACTGAACTTCAAATCTACTAAACTGAACTTCAAATCTATTAAACTGAACTTCAAATCTACTAAACTGAACTTCAAATCTACTAAACTGAACTTCAAATCTATTAAACTGAACTTCAAATCTATTAAACTGAACTTCAAATCTATTAAACTACACGTAGGGACAAAACCTGAACAACGGAAAGATTTACTCGGAGATCATTGCGAACGATCAAGAGAATAAGATCTGGAAGATTAAGCGTTTTTTGCTTTAATGACGGCACCCGCCATGTAAGTAAAGGTCACATCTAAGTAAATGTCACGTCCTCAAAGTGAGAACTGGGACATCATTCAGTGGACATTAGTTCTAACCAGTACATAGATACTTATATTTAATTACAAAGAACAAACAACATATCTCCTGTCGTACCACGGGCAGTCTACAGAAATTTAACTTCATTTTTGTACGGAGAATATTTGGAAAGATCACGTTTATGATGTAAGATCACGTTTATGGTGTACACAGTACATATATACATGTACCAAATATGGGGTGTCTGGAAATCATAATTTTGATACAAAAAGAAAATCTGCGGACACTCAAAATCAAGACTTATCTTGGATTTTTTTTTTTTTTTTTTTTATTAAAACGCGTCGCCTTTTCCTAGAAGAAAATGCTCCGTCAAGTTCTAATAAGAAACTTGAAACATGGCGTTATTTTCGTTTGGCCTGAGACTACGATGAACGGCGAGACCTGCCAGTCTTATTAACGTGAGTTATTGTTATTTGAACACTACGCCCTACAGGAAATGTGTTATGTTGTGGAACAAACAATATCAGTGAAATCGAAATTACCCCGGCCATACGAATATACAATACTGCTGGAAATGAGGTATCGATGTTTTGACATAAACATTTCTCCAATTCTCTACGAGTTACGTGGTCACCTGAATGGTATTGTAGCCGAAGCAAGTTCTAGTAATACCCGTAACTTTTCACTTTTTTAACAACTCGAGTGGAATGATAACAACACAACCAATATCAGTACGAACACGGGTTGTAATAATACATGGTGGTGTGATTGAATATTGAACGTTTCCAAGCTAGGTATGTTTTAGTGTCGTCGACTATTGAGTCTTTTATGAGATTCATCATTAATATTGTTGTCATCGCCGCCGTCGTCATCGAATTCTCACGTCAAAATACATATGTATTACTGTACTTAACAGTCATTCCCGTATTAAGCGGCCACTTTAATGAAATCTGACTGTTAAGAAAGGTAATTGGGACCAGATTTAAATGGCTGCTGACCACGTAAGACAGGTGACCGCTGAAAAAAGGGTTCGTAATAAAGCGAATCTTACCGGAGCTTGTGAAGCTTATAGTTCGATAGTCAGAACTCCTCAATATTAAAAAACACCAAATTTTAGTGATCCGTCCATGGGTCGCTGATTCACCGATATTTTACAATATTGAAATTTGTTTGGTAAGTTGAAATAAGATATAAATGAAAAAGCTAAATATTTCTTTACTGACATACACATGCCATCAAATCACAGAATGCCGTATACTAAATGTCGCCACCCATTTTCTTAAATGATCACCTGTTTCCAAAGACTTTTCGAAAATGGCCGCCGTCACAGATCTCGCGAGCACTTTCTTAGCGAACTGTACATTTTTGATCACATAAATTAAAACTGCGATCATTTTTACATATGTTGGGAACTGTTGTTTTTTGTTACAAAATGCGTGTTTGTTAGGGTGGGGGGGGGTATATTTAATGTGGGACGACACCGGAGTATCCAGAGAAAACCCAAGTGATCGGCAGGTGACCTAATAATTTTCGCGTCCTATCGAAGCCAGCTGGTCTCCATGGTGAAAGTGCGCAATTCACTGCACCACCAAACCACACTGTAGTACATCGTTATACGCACAAATATGCTTCATTAGTGACTCCCGAAAGTTCTGGCTATAGCGTCCAGACTGTCTATAAAGTACGAACGTCTGACGGGGGGCGTGAAAAAGGCAGTTACAGGGAACGTATACCATCGGACGGGGGAATATCGAGGTAGGACGGCATTAATGTTTCATACTTAATGTTCGCTTGCAATTCCTGGTGGCAGAAATGCATGAAAACGTCTGGAAATAAAAATAATGTTTACATGTATGAACCGTTATTGTTCTCGGTAAGGGATAGAGTTGAACAACAAGAATATTATCATTTACACGAAGACTATCCAATTGAAAAACATTTCATTTCTGACTTAGTATATATATTTCTTTTCTCAAAGAGAATCTGCATATCATTAATAAACAAGTATATAATTGTCATCTGTTAAATCAAACATGATAATTTCGTATGAAACAATAAAATGCAGCAGAGCTGCTGGACAAAAACTCTTTGTTAGAAATTATTAACAATTAAAAAGCACGTGGTACCTTACAGTCGACGAGAATGACTGAAAGCACGGCCAGGTAAAAATCCTGACCAATCGCTAGGCTGCATGTCCTTGGAAGATTACAAAGGATCCGCAACCGACTTCAAAGTGAAGTCTGTCATATTTGCCGTTATGTGACCCCGAGATTCTTTTGATGTACATCATAAGGTTCGAACCAGTCTTGTTGCCCCATCAACAAGGTGACACACACGGAGTCTTCAGCTTTGCCATGGTATATTTCAGGGGTGTAGAGAGTGTAGGTGATCGTAACCCAGGATATGGAGGATATCCAATTCATACACTGGCAGTCCCTAAATTTTTATTAAGAAATTCTCTACTATTTCACGTAGCTTATCTTCCCCTAAATTTTAATCAGACATCCGAGTAAACAAAATTGTTCTTTTATTTTTTTTAAATAATGTGAGTTGTGTTAATACTATTCTAGAGACAGAACCAGTTTATCAGATTCTCAAAACATCATCAGATACAATGTACCACTGTCAGGTAGATCCGCGTGAAGTGAAGTGGTACTTCACATTATAAACTGTAAATCTAGGCGTCATAAGCACACATTAATTTTGATGTATAAAATGATAAATCACTTGACCCATGATTATTTGTTTAACACCATTGAACTTTTTATTAATCACCAGAAAAATATTCATAATCTGCGTCACCACAGACTTTTCAATTTCACAAGGTCAAGAACCAGGCATTAACGGTCATCTGTAATTGATTAACAATGCTCAAGCAGGTTTATTCTGAGAGAGAAAGCTTCGAAATGAGATGTATTCACGTGACGACCCGTGAATGTTTTCGCGACACGTCATGACGGCATAGCAGGTTTTATAAACGGCCAAAATCTCACCGACACTTTTGTGTTGTAGAAATCCAATGTGTTGTAGAAATTCATTTTATTTAGAATGACCGATTGTGCGATAAAATAAAAATATGTAGATTTCATATTACAAAATTATCTAAATCTGTTTACCTGTCCTTTTATTTGCATGAACAACCTTGCGTAGGGGAGATACTAGTAACAATAACAGTCCTACGTCCGCAGGGTGCGACAGGGGAGATAACACTGAAGGGCATACTTTAAGTCAAAACTTAATTAATTTAAAGCTTAAATATTTTAAACCGACATTTCAGGTTCAGCAATTCAACAGAAAAATGAATTTAGTTGATTCTAAAATTAATGTGATATGTATAATCATTTGCAGTTTTTAATTAAACTGATTTTTCTTATTTGATACAAGGCAATATATATGCAAATGAGTTCACACCAAGGTTTTCGATATCCACAATTTCCTTATAAGAAATGTCTAAAAGGGTGGATGGTGGGGGTCGACCAACAGGGAGAAAACGACAAAGGCATTCGTTTAACGGGAGGTATGTTTTGTTGATAATGTAACCTTGACATATGTTTTGTGCAAACGAGCCTTGCTTACATTAAGTAGAAAATTATCAGGTCACAGTATAGTGTTAAGGTAGTGTGTACCTATTCTGCCAAAAAAAATCATATTTAAAATTGTACGGAAAATATGGTCATTGGTAACTGAGTATATGCATCTCGCAATGAACAACACAAACACTCACTGTAAAGTTTTACACTCAAAACAACAATCTTTAGTTTCTCTACTGTCTACGGCTGCAGCAATTCAAACGAAACGTTTCGCAATTGATGCAAGTGCTACGACTGTATCTCAATACTGTGGCCACTATACGATACCATAACAACATTGTAGTCACGATACGATAAAATCAAAACAGTGCAGTCAGGATACGATGCCATTTAACCATATTGTAGTCACGATACCATTACAGCATTGTGGTCAAGATACAATACTATCAAAGTATTGTGGTCAAAAGACACGATACGATACCATCACAATATTGTGGTTACGATACCATCACAGCATTGTGGTCACGATACGATACCATCACAATATTTATATTATAGTAACAATACGATACCATCACAATATTGTAGTCACGATACGATACAATCACATAATTGTGGTCACGATACGATACCAAAACAATATTGTAGTCACTTCACGATAACATCACAATATTGTAGTCACTACACGATAACATCACAATATTGTAGTCACTACATGATACCATCACAATATTGTAGTCATGATACGATACCATCAAAATATTGTAGTCACGAAACGATACCATCACAATATTGTGATACGATATCACAACAATATTGAAGTAACCATACGATACAATCATAATATCAGGGACGTATATGTGATAGACACGATACGATACCATCAGAATATTGTACATGTAGTCAAAAGACACTCCCCTACCAGATAGTTTCGTATCTTTGGTTTCTTATTGAATTAACACCGGATCATTATTTCTGCTGTCCTAACACTTTGCCTGAACATAGCCGTTAACGACGATTCTTCATAAAATATGTATCTTTACTACGGTGTTTACACAACTAACCAAAGGAACACACAACTGCGGGTAAAAAAATGAAAATAAAACGTACACCACAACTTACTTTCTCACGGGGTTGGACAATATCTGTATTTGTAATAGAGATAGAGGTGAAGGGTGGAGGTTTATACATAGAATCTGTTTATATATCATAGTAAGGCGAAACATTACTTAGGGATGTATCCATATATACACACTGATGTCTTTTAAATGTCTAAATCAATTCTACATCTCCGCGTTGTTGAAAGAAATGTGAGATCGGAGCCAAGTATCGCCAAGGAACACAGATATGCACTCAGTCGGTCACGTGGTGTTAGAGTCGGTCTGGCCAGTGGAAGGTCTAAATGTTTCATTGTGCTAGGTTATAAAAGTGGGTTTCCAGCGATTTTTTTTTTCATTTACCTATTTTTCATTAATATCTTGTACTAAGATTAGAAGATCAGTACAACACTATCAAATAAATTCTACGACAACACAGTCCCAATCCCCTCCCCAAAACATCACACGCACCCCACCCCCACCCCCACCCCCATCCCCAACACCCTATAGGTTGCCCTAACCTCGTAACTGTTACCTGAAATCAAACTTTCTATGTATCTGTGTTTCAATATAATCCTATTAATCTATCTGGCATCCAAATGCCGATTAACAGCACTTCTCCAGTTTGCCAATTACGAACTGAACAAAAAACAACATTTTAATGTTAACGCAAATACATTTCATTACTTATTAAACATAATCAGCTACTGGTAACTATAAATTATCTATAACGATTTATTAAGTATTTCCTAATTACTTTACTGTCATTTTTATCGCCATATCGATTTGATGCTGTTGTAAACAGCTGTTATGGTCGTGATACTGATCAGGTCCTGGACATCCCGCTAGGATTTATACGAAAAAGGACCTTAAAATGTACAACTATACCTTTGTCAATCTAATGATCTATCCTACTTGAAAAACTAAACTAACACTCCCCAAGGAGATTTTCTTTCGTAAAAAGTATTTTTTTCAATTGTCATTTAAGTGTATTCATTACATGTACAACATTAACGGCCGATGAGTCATACCGGTTTTCCCTATTGAATTTTACTCTACTAGATTGTATTAATTAGCTTATTTTAGAGTTATTTTTTTCTTGAATAATCTAATATCCGTATACTATTTTATAGATTGGAAATTTTCGCGATTTTCTACAAAAAGAAGTTTTAGCACTTACAAACATTCATGCATTTGAACGAAATGGTTGTCAAAACTTCGAATTTATTTTATTATTTTACCGAAAACAGCAGGTAAAAATATTGCTGATATATAATTTATTGAATAAAATATTAACCTATGAAATGTCAAAACGCTAATATAGCATACATTTGTCTCAAGAGACCACATGTTCGAGTCCTGACGGTACGGGTAAAGACCAAACATACTAAGTGATCTATAAGTGTATGGTGCCAGGGGACAAAATTTTACATAAAGGAAAAGTATCGAACCTTACTAGGATACGGCTCTACAACTGACTTCTGAATAATTCAATTAAAAGTATTGATTATGCAGGAAATGTATACTGCAGTAAACAAACGGTCCAGGGAGACGGTATCTTGAAGAAAATTATCCTTTAATTTTCATGAAAAATTTCCTACCTGAAAGAAATACTTAGCACTGTACTGCAAGTCAACTTACTACTGTTCACGGGCATCATCATATGCCGATTGCTCTATCTTTTAAACGTTTCTCTTGGTCACCGTGACTTTGTAATAAGGTCAAGGTCATTTATTTGAGAAAACCTCCTACCACTCAATCTCAGGAACCTTATCGCCAGATATCATTACCCTGGGACTACCGGTTATTTATAAGATCCTGTTTTAATGTTTTTCATATTTTAACTATCCGGACTGTTTACCAAATACATATTACGAAAAATCATAATGCCATATTTTGGCGTTTTTACGACGTATATGTATTTATTATAGTCACGGTACACCGCTGTTGGTAAACATGATAGTGTACATGAGGTCAAAGTGACATAGGTGAAAGGTCAAAGTGACATGAGGTCAGGTCGACCCGTGTTGGGACGGGGTACGTGTCGATGCACGTGATACAGGTGGGACACGAGCGTTAATAGGTGATATAAGGGTGGTGTTAATGTTGAGTCGCCATTCCAAGTCTTGACGGTCAACCACGATACTGCGACTTACGTTACTGAATAAACATAGTACTTAAATACACCGAAACCTATATCGATGTAATACATACCAAGCTGTTACCAAGGGGAGCCATGGTAACGACACTATAGACCGTTAATACAGCCATGTTTAATGAACCCAGAGGTCTCTCGAATAATAAACTATCTATAAACTGATACACAGAGAAAGCTAATATCATATTCTCGATTTTAACATCACACGATCTATTCAAACTGCACGTGTTTATCTATGTACCACGTGTGACCACACTTGGACCGTCTGGTACGTCTTCAGAAGATAGTGTATTTACATACAGGTATTACTGACGTAAACACGAGATCAGAGATATTAGCGCCTAATGTCCAAACTCCTTTTATCATGTGTCATACATTGACCAAACATAACTTGTTCACAATTAAAGCGACAAGCAATGTATTAACCTTGTGAAATCCAAAGTTGACCTTTTAATAGCTAACTTCACAATATATTATATAATGGATGACAACATATAGTCATTATTTAAGCATTTATGGTGATTTTTTTTAGTTTCATTGGGGTATAAAAAAAATAATTGACATCAACGCTTATAATTAATTTTTGAAACTTATTTTTCAAATTTAAAACATGTTTATGTACAATTTCACTGGTCTTACAACGGATTCTTTTTTACAAATCAATACGCAACGTCGATTTCCGCATTGTGACGTCATATTTTCCCCGCCATTTTCGGATTTTTTTTTTTTTTCATATGGGAAAAGAAAATCTCAATCAATCAGAAAGCCGCAATCTGCATACAATCAATGGAAAATTAATTATAAGTGGTACATGTATATATTCTCTTTACACAGATAATGTGTTGATACAGGTAGTCTCTTCAAATAGGGACTTTCTATACACAGTTAGTCTCTCCATACAGGTGATCTATTAACACTGGTGTTCTAGTTTCACAGGTGGACCTGTGACCTATTTTAACTGTACTAAATGTACTTATCGTACATGTACAACGTACATAATGTATGTTCCATTCAAAACGAAGTTTCCACGACCACACCATGAATAAACATTTATATAGGGTGCAATATAATAATATTATAAATGCGAAAAGATGCTACAAGTCGAATATTTGCGAGTTTAAAAAGAAACAAGAGGTCCAATGGGCATGAATCGCTCAACTGCTATTGACATCACACTTTTAATCTTGAAAAAGAACTACAATGTGTAACAGGTATCGACAAAATATCAGTGTCAGCCCTCAGCCCTTCAAACCAGTAAGACGATGCATAATATTAATACCCGCTAGGTTATTGAGAAGACGTTGTTTAACATGTTCAAGACACAATACATACGTGACCTTGAAAATGGACCAAGGCCATTCATTTGAACAAACGAGGTAGCACTTCATTCCAGTATGCCACAGGCTAAAATATCAATACCTAGGGCTTTTTTGGTTATTTAGAAGAAGTCGGTGGACGATTTAAACACTTTCGATTCCTTTGACCTTGAAAGTAGGCCAAGGTCATTCATTTAAACAACTTTGGCTGCCCTTGTTCCTAGCATGCTACTTCTCCCAATATAATTTAAATTGTTTACGACGGACGACGACGGACAAAAGACGATCACAACTGGTCACATGAGACTTCACAACTGGTCACATGAGACTTCACAACTGGTCACATGAGACTTCACAACTGGTCACATGAGACTTCGTGTCTGGTGACCAAAAAGTGCGACAATAAAGCTCCTTGCACGTCAAGGTCCCAGTGCAAATATATACTTGTATTACAGCGTTTTGGGTGTCAAGTTTAAAACCACTCTCAGGAAAATGGCCAAGTGCAAATGTCGTTATTACAACGCTTGCACGTTCACGTCCAAGTACATCGGTACTTCCTCGTCATACGGTCAGGTGTCTTGATATGACAATATTTTACACATTATCATAAGCGACATGATGTCGTCACAAGCACGTGTTCCATATTGATATAAGAATGGATTAAATCTCGTTCACTGTAACGCTTGCTAATTAAAACCTGTTTTCTGTTGATAAAAATGGAAGGTGATTTCAATTTAATATATCTGCTTGTGAGGTTTTCCATATGTCCGACATGTAAGTTGATTTTTCTATTGCGGCTGAGATGCTGCAAGTCTTTCACAGTGTATAACCATCGCTACTCGGTCGCCATACCTATTTTGCGAAAATAAAATTTTGTATATGCCTACCATGTTTAAAAGACTGGCCTTAACGTTTTTATCATACACGTGGGGACTAGATAACCTTTAGCTATAAGGCTACAGATTCCAGCTGTCCCTGGGGTATGTTTGAGGCTATTATGTGGCAGTCATCTCTCTAACACAGACAAGTGTATGTCTCGCCAGAGAGTCATTGTGAAACGTCAACTCCATATTTTACAATTAGGGAGATACCATATCTTTCAAGTCTTCTCTTTGAATTTTAACATATCGTTTTACTCGACCAGGTGAAAAACACAAGAATTTTAACTAGTCCTCGAGGTACTGTTTAGGGCCCAGAATTATCGTTCCTTAACGCCAGGAAATGTAAAGAACGATAACTCTTGGTACAGTTTGATAGTCCAAGGATTCGTGCAGTATACAAAGGACAACATTTGAAAATAACCAAATTCACTTCAAATAGCCATTAGGCCGATATGTTATCTTAAGTACTATATAGACCTAACACTTTGACTATAAGAAACTTATTTCTACTAGTGAAGCAATATTTATAAATAACTGTGTTTACGATTGAGAAGTACTGTATATATATTTACATCACACGAATACATAGTTAGAACTAAATAATGCAAACATATTTGTTAGGCTTTTTTTTTATAAAATTTTCTAATATACATATGTATTACTACAAGGGACATTAGAACCGTCAGGAAGCAGAATAAGCATAATATAGTCAGTGATAGATCTACGTGCGCATCCCGGGTCCTGTACTCGTAGAATTTGACTATCATTTGATTGAATTTCCGAAAATGGTTAAATTTAACATTGTGGGATCGTTTGTCTTGGCAATACAAATAAAAGGACCCATGAAAAATAATTACAGATTGATCACTGAATACTGTTTATTTCTTGTATAATGTGCTTGCTGACTTGTAACGGCCCCCTTGTAACTACAGATGTACGAGGGAAAAGTGACCTCACTTTATCAAATACATATATGTAAGTACTTAAGTATACATGTAAACTTTTTCTGTTCCCTTTTATTCACCTTCAGTGTAGAGTGTGACACGCCCCTGTGGTAAACTGTATCACAGGGGTCTGTCTGTTAGATACATTGTATAACGTCAGTCGGAACTTGATGTTATTAATAATACATTTACTATGTAGAGTGTGACATGCCCCTGTGGTAAACGGTATCACAGGGGTCTGTCTGTTACATACATTGTAGAACGTCAGTCGGAACTTGATGTTATTAATAATACATTTACTGATGTCAGTGATTATATACCAAACGAAACCTAACATTTCTATGGCAGTATTTTTCGACTTTCTGATTAATATTTCAACATATTTTATTAAACCAAATAAAGCGATACCATTCACTGATAGAAATACATACCGTTGTTCGGGAGGTTCTTGGTAGCGAAACACTGCATAATTAAATAGTGTTTCAACGAAGTTTTAATAAAATGGTGTAATGAACTGTTTTAAGTGACAAGGTCCCGGATGCAGAGACAAACAATGATCATTATCAGATCAATATATTTACAAAGCGTTCCTCCCCACCAAACACGATAGCTACATAAATATACACAATAATATTAATATGTACCTGTAGCTTTAAAAACAATCGACGTCCTTCTACCTGCATACTGGTAAAATAAACGTTTTTAATCGCAGTAATTTTAGCCTTGCAGTCTGGGCTAAGTGTCTCAATGACAGAAACATTATTCGTAATGTTGTTTACAATGCTGGACATGAATATTCAGGCAATTGAATTTACCTCATAATACCTCACTGTCCGATCAATAATACATGTATAAGTGGTACGGTGATTCCTCTTAATCATGGATGTCACGACAGTTATCGACAGACAAACACAGTGTCTGGTGAGGTTCTCAGATATAAATGTACTTTATAATCAGGTGACACATAATGTCCTACCAATTACTCTATCAAGTAGGTAACACACTGATCATTGTAATGTCGTACCCATTATTATACCCAGTAGGTGTCACACAGATCATTGTAATGTCCTATCCATTACTATACCCAGTAGGTGTCACAGATCATTGTAATGTCCTACCCATTACTATACCCAGTAGGTGACACACAGATCATTGTAATGTCCTACCCATTACTATACCCAGTAGGTGTCACACAGATCATTGTAATGTCCTACCCATTACTATACCCAGTAGGTGACACACAGATCATTGTAATGTCCTACCCATTACTATACCCAGTAGGTGTCACACAGATCATTGTAATGTCCTACCCATTACTATACCCAGTAGGTGTCACACAGATCATTGTAATGTCCTACCCATTACTATACCCAGTAGGTGTCACACAGATCATTGTAATGTCTTACCCATTACTATACCCAGTAGGTGACACAGATCATTGTAATGTCCTATCCATTACTATACCCAGTAGGTGTCACACAGATCATTGTAATGTCCTACCCATTACTATACCCAGTAGGTGACACAGATCATTGTAATGTCCTACCCATTACTATACCCAGTAGGTGTCACACAGATCATTGTAATGTCCTACCCATTACTATACCCAGTAGGTGTCACACAGATCATTGTAATGTCCTACCCATTACTATATCCAGTAGGTGTCACACAGATCATTGTAATGTCCTACCCATTACTATACCCAGTAGGTGACACACAAATCATTGTAATGTCCTACCCATTACTATACCCAGTAGGTGTGACAAAGATCATTGTAATGTCCTACCCATAACTTTACCCAGTAGGTGACACAGATCATTGTAATGTCCTACCCATAACTATACCCAGTAGGTGTCACAAAGATCATTGTAATGTCCTACCCATTACTATACCCAGTAGGTGACACAGATCATTGTAATGTCCTACCCAATACTATACCCAGTAGGTGTCACACAGATCATTGTAATGTCCTACCCATTACTATACCCAGTAGGTGTCACAGATCATTGTAATGTCCTACCCATTACTATACCCAGTAGGTGTCACACAGATCATTGTAATGTCCTACCCATTACTATACCCAGTAGGTGTCACACAGATCATTGTAATGTCCTACCCATTACTATACCCAGTAGGTGACACAGATCATGGTAATGTCCTACCCATTACTATACCCAGTAGGTGACACACAGATCATTGTAATGTCCTACCCATTACTATACCCAGTAGGTGTCACAGATCATTGTAATGTCCTACCCATTACTATACCCAGTAGGTGTCACACAGATCATTGTAATGTCCTACCCATTACTATACCCAGTAGGTGTCACAGATCATTGTAATGTCCTACCCATTACTATACCCAGTAGGTGTCACACAGATCATTGTAATGTCCTACCCATTACTATACCCAGTAGGTGACACAGATCATGGTAATGTCCTACCCATTACTATACCCAGTAGGTGACACACAGATCATTGTAATGTCCTACCCATTACTATACCCAGTAGGTGTCACACAGATCATTGTAATGTCCTACCCATTACTATACCTAGTAGGTGACACAGATCATTGTAATGTCCTACCCATTACTATACCCAGTAGGTGACACAGATCATTGTAATGTCCTACCCATTACTATACCCAGTAGGTGTCACACAGATCATTGTAATGTCCTACCCATTACTATACCCAGTAGGTGACACAGATCATTGTAATGTCCTACCCATTACTATACCCAGTAGGTGACACAGATCATTGTAATGTCCTACCCATTACTATACCCAGTAGGTGTCACACAGATCATTGTAATGTCCTACCCATTACTATACCCAGTAGGTGTCACACAGATCATTGTAATGTCCTACCCATTACTATATCCAGTAGGTGTCACACAGATCATTGTAATGTCCTACCCATTACTATACCCAGTAGGTGACACACAAATCATTGTAATGTCCTACCCATTACTATACCCAGTAGGTGTCACAAAGATCATTGTAATGTCCTACCCATAACTTTACCCAGTAGGTGACACAGATCATTGTAATGTCCTACCCATAACTATACCCAGTAGGTGTCACAAAGATCATTGTAATGTCCTACCCATTACTATACCCAGTAGGTGAAACAGATCATTGTAATGTCCTACCCAATACTATACCCAGTAGGTGACACAGATCATTGTAATGTCCTACCCATTACTATACCCAGTAGGTGTCACACAGATCATTGTAATGTCCTACCCATTACTATACCCAGTAGGTGTCACACAGATCATTGTAATGTCCTACCCATTACTATACCTAGTAGGTGTCACATAGATCATTGTAATGTCCTACCCATTACTATACCCAGTATGTGTCACACAGATCATTGTAATGTCCTACCCATTACTATACCCAGTAGGTGTCACAGATCATTGTAATGTCCTACCCATTACTATACCCAGTAGGTGTCACACAGATCATTGTAATGTCCTACCCATTACTATACCCAGTAGGTGACACACAGATCATTGTAATGTCCTACCCATTATTATACCCAGTAGGTGACACACAGATCATTGTAATGTCCTACCCATTACTATACCAAGTAAGTGACACAGATCATTGTAATGTCCTACCCATTACTATACCCAGTAGGTGTCACACAGATCATTGTAATGTCCTACCCATTACTATACCCAGTAGGTGTCACAGATCATTGTAATGTCCTACCCATTACTATACCCAGTAGGTGTCACATAGATCATTGTAATGTCCTACCCATTACTATACCCAGTAGGTGTCACACAGATCATTGTAATGTCCTACCCATTACTATACCCAGTAGGTGACACACAGATCATTGTAATGTCCTACCCATTACTATACCCAGTAGGTGACACAGATCATTGTAATGTCCTACCCATTACTATACCCAGTAGGTGTCACAGATCATTGTAATGTCCTACCCATTACTATACCCAGTAGGTGACACACAGATCATTGTAATGTCCTACCCATTATTATACCCAGTAGGTGACACACAGATCATTGTAATGTCCTACCCATTACTATACCCAGTAGGTGACACACAGATCATTGTAATGTCCTACCCATTATTATACCCAGTAGGTGACACAGATCATTGTAATGTCCTACCCATTACTATACCCAGTAGGTATCACAAAGATCATTGTAATGTCCTACCCATTACTATACCCAGTAGGTGACACAGATCATTGTAATGTCCTACCCATTACTATACCCAGTAGGTGTCACACAGATCATTGTAATGTCCTACCCATTACTATACCCAGTAGGTGTCACACAGATCATTGTAATGTCCTACCCATTACTATACCCAGTAGGTGACACAGATCATTGTAATGTCCTACCCATTACTATACCCAGTAGGTGTCACACAGATCATTGTAATGTCCTACCCATTACTATACCCAGTAGGTGTCACACAGATCATTGTAATGTCCTACCCATTACTATACCCAGTAGGTGACACAGATCATTGTAATGTCCTACCCATTACTATACCCAGTAGGTGTCACACAGATCATTGTAATGTCCTACCCATTACTATACCCAGTAGGTGACACAGATCATTGTAATGTCCTACCCATTACTATACCCAGTAGGTGACACACAGATCATTGTAATGTCCTACCCATTACTATACCCAGTAGGTGACACAGATCATTGTAATGTCCTACCCATTACTATACCCAGTAGGTGTCACACAGATCATTGTAATGTCCTACCCATTACTATACCCAGTAGGTGAGACACAGATCATTGTAATGTCCTACCCATTACTATACCCAGTAGATGTCACAGATCATTGTAATGTCCTACCCATTACTATACCCAGTAGGTGACACACAGATCATTGTAATGTCCTACCCATTACTATACCCAGTAGGTGTCACACAGATCATTGTAATGTCCTACCCATTACTATACCCAGTAAGTGACAAAGATCATTGTAATGTCCTACCCATTACTATACCCAGTAGGTGTCACACAGATCATTGTAATGTCCTACCCATTACTATACCCAGTAAGTGACAAAGATCATTGTAATGTCCTACCCATTACTATACCCAGTAGGTGTCACAGATCATTGTAATGTCCTACCCATTACTCTACCCAGTAGGTGACACAGATCATTGTAATGTCCTACCCATTACTATACCCAGTAGGTGTCACACAGATCATTGTAATGTCCTACCCATTACTATACCCAGTAGGTGTCACACAGATCATTGTAATGTCCTACTCATTACTATACCCAGTAGGTGACACAGATCATTGTAATGTCCTACCCATTACTATACCCAGTAGGTGTCACAGATCATTGTAATGTCCTACCCATTACTATACCCAGTAGGTGACACAGATCATTGTAATGTCCTACCCATTACTATACCCAGTAGGTGTCACACAGATCATTGTAATGTCCTACCCATTACTATACCCAGTAGGTGTCACAGATCATTGTAATGTCCTACCCATTACTATACCCAGTAGGTGTCACACAGATCATTGTAATGTCCTACCCATTACTATACCCAGTAGATGTCACAGATCATTGTAATGTCCTACCCATTACTATACCCAGTAGGTGACACAGATCATTGTAATGTCCTACCCATTACTATACCCAGTAGATGTCACACAGATCATTGTAATGTCCTACCCATTACTATACCCAGTGGGTGTTACAGATTATTGTAATGTCCTACCCATCACTATACCCAGTAGGTGTCACACAGATCATTGTAATGTCCTACCCATTACTATACCCAGTAGGTGACACACAGATCATTGTAATGTACTACCCATTACTATACCCAGTAGGTCACACAGATCATTGTAATGTCCTACCCATTACTATACCCAGTAGGTGTCACACAGATCATTGTAATGTCCTACCCATTACTATACCCAGTAGGTGACACACAGATCATTGTAATGTCCTACCCATTACTATACCCAGTAGGTGACACACAGATCATTGTAATGTCCTACCCATTACTATACCCAGTAGGTGTCACACATATCATTGTAATGTCCTACCCATTACTATACCCAGTAGGTGTCACACATATCATTGTAATGTCCTACCCATTACTATACCCAGTAGGTGTCACACAGATCATTGTAATGTCCTACCCATAACTTTACCCAGTAGGTGACACAGATCATTGTAATGTCCTACCCATTACTATACCCAGTAGGTGACACACAGATCATTGTAATGTCCTACCCATTACTATACCCAGTAGGTGTCACACAGATCATTGTAATGTCCTACCCATTACTATACCCAGTAGGTGTCATAGATCATTGTAATGTCCTACCCATTACTATACCCAGTAGGTGTCACACAGATCATTGTAATGTCCTACCCATTACTATACCCAGTAGGTGACACACAGATCATTGTAATGTCCTACCCATTACTATACCCAGTAGGTGTCACACAGATCATTGTAATGTCCTACCCATTACTATACCCAGTAGGTGTCACAGATCATTGTAATGTCCTACCCATTACTATACCCAGTAGGTGACACACAGATCATTGTAATGTCCTACCCATTACTATACCCAGTAGGTGTCACACAGATCATTGTAATGTCCTACCCATTACTATACCCAGTAGGTGTCACAGATCATTGTAATGTCCTACCCATTACTATACCCAGTAGGTGACACACAGATCATTGTAATGTCCTACCCATTACTATACCCAGTAGGTGTCACAGATCATTGTAATGTCCTACCCATTACTATACCCAGTAGGTGACACACAGATCATTGTAATGTCCTACCAATTACTATACCCAGTAGGTGTCACACAGATCATTGTAATGTCCTACCCATTACTATACCCAGTAGGTGTCACACAGATCATTGTAATGTCCTACCCATTACTATACCCAGTAGGTGTCACAGATCATTGTAATGTCCTACCCATTACTATACCGAGTACGTGTCACACATATCATTGTAATGTCCTACCCATTACTATACCCAGTAGGTGTCACAGATCATTGTCATGTCCTACCCATTACTATACCCAGTAGGTGACACAGATCATTGTCATGTCCTACCAATTACTATACCCAGTAGGTGTCACAGATCATTGTAATGTCCTACCCATTACTATACCCAGTAGGTGTCACACAGATCATTGTAATGTCCTACCCATTACTATACCCAGTAGGTGACACACAGATCATTGTAATGTCCTACCCATTACTATACCCAGTAGGTGTCACACAGATCATTGTAATGTCCTACCCATTACTATACCCAGTAGGTGACACACATATCATTGTAATGTCCTACCCATTACTATACCCAGTAGGTGACACACAGATCATTGTAATGTCCTACCCATTACTATACCCAGTAGGTGACACACAGATCATTGTAATGTCCTACCCATTACTATACCCAGTAGGTGACACAGATCATTGTAATGTCCTACCCATTACTATACCCAGTAGGTGACACAGATCATTGTAATGTCCTACCCATTACTATACCCAGTAGGTGACACAGATAATTGTAATGTCCTACCCATTACTATACCCAGTAGGTGTCACAGATCATTGTAATGTCCTACCCATTACTATACCGAGTAGGTGTCACACAGATCATTGTAATGTCCTACCCATTACTATACCCAGTAGGTGACACACAGATCATTGTAATGTCCTACCCATTACTATACCCAGTAGGTGACACAGATCATTGTAATGTCCTACCCATTACTATACCCAGTAGGTGTCACAGATCTTTGTAATGTCCTACCCATTACTATACCCAGTAGGTGACACACAGATCATTGTAATGTCCTACCCATTACTATACCCAGTAGGTGACACACAGATCATTGTAATGTCCTACCCATTACTATACCCAGTAGGTGTCACAGATCATTGTAATGTCCTACCCATTACTATACCCAGTAGATGACACACAGATCATTGTAATGTCCTACCCATAACTATACCCAGTAGGTGACACACAGATCATTGTAATGTCTTACCCATTACTATACCCAGTAGGTGACACACAGATCATTGTAATGTCATACCCATTACTATACCCAGTAGGTGACACAGATCATTGTAATGTCCTACCCATAACTATACCCAGTAGGTGTCACAGATCATTGTAATGTCCTACCCATTACTATACCCAGTAGGTATAACAAATATCATTGTAATGTCCTACCCATTACTATACCCAGTAGGTGTCACACAGATCATTGTAATGTCCTACCCATTACTATACCCAGTAGGTGACACACAGATCATTGTAATGTCTTACCCATTACTATACCCAGTAGGTGTCACACAGATCATTGTAATGTCCTACCCATTACTATACCCAGTAGATGTCACACAGATCATTGTAATGTCCTACCCATTACTATACCCAGTAGGTGACACACAGATCATTGTAATGTCCTACCCATTACTATACCCAGTAGGTGTCACAGATCATTGTAATGTCCTACCCATCACTATACCCAGTAGGTGACACAGATCATTGTAATGTCCTACCCATTACTATACCCAGCAGGTGTCACACAGATCATTGTAATGTCCTACCCATTACTATACCCAGTAGGTGTCACAGATCATTGTAATGTCCTACCCATTACTATACCCAGTAGGTGTCACAGATCATTGTAATGTCCTACCCATTACTATACCCAGTAGGTGTCACAGATCATTGTAATGTCCTACCCATCACTATACCCAGTAGGTGACACACAGATCATTGTAATGTCCTACCATTACTATACCCAGTAGGTGTCACACAGATCATTGTAATGTCCTACCATTACTATACCCAGTAGGTGTCACACAGATCATTGTAATGTCCTACCATTACTATACCCAGTAGGTGTCACAGATCATTGTAATGTCCTACCCATTACTATACCCAGTAGGTGTCACAGATCATTGTAATGTCCTACCCATTACTATACCCAGTAGGTGTCACACAGATCATTGTAATGTCCTACCCATTACTATACCCAGTAGGTGTCACACAGATCATTGTAATGTCCTACCCATTACTATACCCAGTAGGTGTCACACAGATCATTGTAATGTCCTACCCATTACTATACCCAGTAGGTGACACACAAATCATTGTAATGTCCTACCCATTACTATACCCAGTAGGTGTCACACAGATCATTGTAATGTCTTACCCATTACTATACCCAGTAGGTGACACACAAATCATTGTAATGTCCTACCCATTACTATACCCAGTAGGTGACACACAGATCATTGTAATGTCCTACCCATTACTATACCCAGTAGGTGACACACAAATCATTGTAATGTCCTACCCATTACTATACCCAGTAGGTGTCACACAGATCATTGTAATGTCTTACCCATTACTATACCCAGTAGGTGTCACACAGATCATTGTAATGTCCTACCCATTACTATACCCAGTAGGTGTCACACAGATCATTGTAATGTCCTACCCATTACTATACCCAGTAGGTGTCACACAGATCATTGTAATGTCTTACCCATTACTATACCCAGTAGGTGTCACACAGATCATTGTAATGTCCTACCCATTACTATACCCAGTAGGACACACAGATCATTGTAATGTCCTACCCATTACTATACCCAGTAGGTGACACAGATCATTGTAATGTCCTACCCATTACTATACCCAGTAGGTGTCACAGATCATTGTAATGTCCTACCCATTACTATACCCAGTAGGTGTCACACAGATCATTGTAATGTCCTACCCATTACTATACCCAGTAGGTGACACAGATCATTGTAATGTCCTACCCATTACTATACCCAGTAGGTGACACACGGATCATTGTAATGTCCTACCCATTACTATACCCAGTAGGTGACATACAGATCATTGTAATGTCCTACCCATTACTATACCCAGTAGGTGACACACAGATCATGTAATGTCCTACCCATTACTATACCCAGTAGGTAACACAGATCATTGTAATGTCCTACCCATTACTATACCCAGTAGGTAACACAGATCATTGTAATGTCCTACCCATTACTATACCCAGTAGGTGTCACAGATCATTGTAATGTCCTACCCATTACTATACCCAGTAGGTGACATACAGATCATTGTAATGTCCTACCCATTACTATACCCAGTAGGTGACACACAGATCATTGTAATGTCCTACCCATTACTATACCCAGTAGGTAACACAGATCATTGTAATGTCCTACCCATTACTATACCCAGTAGGTAACACAGATCATTGTAATGTCCTACCCATTACTATACCCAGCAGGTGACACAGATCATTGTAATGTCCTACCCATTACTATACCCAGTAGGTGACACAGATCATTGTAATGTCCTACCCATTACTATACCCAGTAGGTGTCACACAGATCATTGTAATGTCCTACCCATTACTATACCCAGTAGGTGACACACAGATCATTGTAATGTCCTACCCAGTACTATACCCAGTAGGTGACACACAGATCATTGTAATGTCCTACCCATTACTATACCCAGTAGGTGACACACAGATCATTGTAATGTCCTACCCATTACTTTACCCAGTAGGTGTCACACAGATCATTGTAATGTCCTACCCATTATTATACCCAGTAGGTGTTACAGATCATTGTAATGTCCTACCCATTACTATACCCAGTAGGTGTCACAGATCATTGTAATGTCCTACCCATTACTATACCCAGTAGGTGTCACACAGATCATTGTAATGTCCTACCCATTACTATACCCAGTAGGTGTCACACAGATCATTGTAATGTCCTACCCATTACTATACCCAGTAGGTGTCACAGATCATTGTAATGTCCTACCCATTACTATACCCAGTAGGTGACACACAGATCATTGTAATGTCCTACCCATTACTATACCCAGTAGGTGTCACACAGATCATTGTAATGTCCTACCCATTACTATACCCAGTAGGTGTCACAGATCATTGTAATGTCCTACCCATTACTATACCCAGTAGGTGACACACAGATCATTGTAATGTCCTACCCATTACTATACCCAGTAGGTGTCACACAGATCATTGTGATGTCCTATCCATTACTATACCCAGTAGGTGTCACACAGATCATTGTAATGTCCTACCCATTACTATACCTAGTAGGTGACACACAGATCATTGTAATGTCCTACCCATTACTATACCCAGTAGGTGACACACAGATCACTGTGATGTCCTATCCATTACTATACCCAGTAGGTGTCACACAGATCATTGTAATGTCCTACCCATCACTATACTTAGTAGGTGTCACACAGATCATTGTAATGTCCTACCCATTACTATACCCAGTAGGTGACACACAGATCATTGTAATGTCCTACCCATTACTATACCCAGTAGGTGACAAACAGATCATTGTAATGTCCTACCCATTACTATACCCAGTAGGTGTCACAGATCATTGTAATGTCCTACCCATTACTATACCCAGTAGGTGTCACACAGATCATTGTAATGTCCTACCCATTACTATACCCAGTAGGTGTCACACAGATCATTGTAATATCCTACCCATTACTATACCCAGTAGGTGTCACAGATCATTGTAATGTCCTACCCATTACTATACCCAGTAGGTGTCACACAGATCATTGTAATGTCCTACCCATTACTATACCCAGTAGGTGACACACAGATCATTGTAATATCCTACCCATTACTATACCCAGTAGGTGTCACACAGATCATTGTAATGTCCTACCCATTACTATACCCAGTAGGTGTCACAGATCATTGTAATGTCCTACCCATTACTATACCCAGTAGGTGACACAGATCATTGTAATCTCCTACCCATTACTATACCCAGTAGGTGACACAGATCATTGTAATCTCCTACCCATTACTATACCCAGTAGGTGACACACAGATCATTGTAATATCCTACCCATTACTATACCCAGTAGGTGTCACACAGATCATTGTAATGTCCTACCCATTACTATACCCAGTAGGTGTCACAGATCATTGTAATGTCCTACCCATTACTATACCCAGTAGGTGACACAGATCATTGTAATGTCCTACCCATTACTATACCCAGTAGGTGACACACAGATCATTGTAATGTCCTACCCATTACTATACCCAGTAGGTGACACACAGATCATTGTAATGTCCTACCCATTACTATACCCAGTAGGTGACACACAGATCATTGTAATGTCCTACTCATTACTATACCTAGTAGGTGACACACAGATCATTGTAATGTCCTACCCATTACTATACCCAGTAGGTGTCACACAGATCATTGTAATGTCCTACCCATTACTATACCCAGTAGGTGACACACAGATCATTGTAATGTCCTACCCATTACTATACCCAGTAGGTGACACACAGATCATTGTAATGTCCTACCCATTACTATACCCAGTAGGTGACACACAGATCATTGTAATGTCCTACCCATTACTATACCCAGTAGGTGACACACAGATCATTGTAATGTCCTACCCATTACTATACCCAGTAGGTGACACACAGATCATTGTAATGTCCTACCCATTACTATACCCAGTAGGTGACACACAGATCATTGTAATGTCCTACCCATTACTATACCCAGTAGGTGACACACAGATCATTGTAATGTCCTACCCATTACTATACCCAGTAGGTGTCACACATAGCATTGTAATGTCCTATCCATTACTATACCCAGTAGGTGACACAGATCATTGTAATGTCCTACCCATTACTATACCCAGTAGGTGACACACAGATCATTGTAATGTCCTACCCATTACTATACCCAGTAGGTGTCACAGATCATTGTAATGTCCTACCCATTACTATACCCAGTAGGTGACACAGATCATTGTAATGTCCTACCCATTACTATACCCAGTAGGTGACACAGATCATTGTAATGTTCTACCCATTACTATACCCAGTAGGTGACACAGATCATTGTAATGTCCTACCCAGTACTATACCCAGTAGGTGTCACAGATCATTGTAATGTCCTACCCATTACTATACCCAGTAGGTGACACACAGATCATTGTAATGTCCTACCCATTACTATACCCAGTAGGTGTCACAGATCATTGTAATGTCCTACCCATTACTATACCCAGTAGGTGACACACAGATCATTGTAATGTCCTACCCATTACTATACCCAGTAGGTGACACAGATCATTGTAATGTCCTACCCATTACTATACCCAGTAGGTGTCACAGATCATTGTAATGTCCTACCCATTACTATACCCAGTAGGTGACACACAGATCATTGTAATGTCCTACCCATTACTATACCCAGTAGGTGACACACAGATCATTGTAATGTCCTACCCATTACTATATCCAGTAGGTGACACACAGATCATTGTAATGTCCTACCCATTACTATATCCAGTAGGTGACACAAATCATTGTAATGTCCTACCCATTACTATACCTAGTAGGTGTCACAGATCATTGTAATGTCCTACCCATTACTATACCCAGTAGGTGACACACAGATCATTGTAATGTCCTACTCATTACTATACCCAGTAGGTGTCACAGATCATTGTAATGTCCTACCCATTACTATACCCAGTAGGTGTCACACAGATCATTGTAATGTCCTACCCATTACTATACCCAGTAGGTGACCCACAGATCATTGTAATCTCCTACCCATTACTATACCCAGTAGGTGACACAGATCATTGTAATGTCCTACCCATTACTATACCCAGTAGGTGTCACAGATCATTGTAATGTCCTACCCATTACTATACCCAGTAGGTGACACACAGATCATTGTAATGTCCTACCCATTACTATACCCAGTAGGTGTCACACAGATCATTGTAATGTCCTACCCATTACTATACCCAGTAGGTGACATTGATCATGATCAGTTAGAATTTTATACATATTTTATATAGAGGTTAAGTTTGACGTGTACAAATGTAAACATACATAAATACAAAAATATTAAATTGAAGTACAAGTTGGTGTCGTATCTATAAAGACCTGTTCGAAAGTTAAGGAGTGATGTTCCGCGTTGTACATTATATTACAATGAAATGTTTGTTGTTAATTCTGATCATAGCTACGCCTGGTAGGTCAAGATCATCGTCTTACAGCATATTTACCGGAAGTAGCAGAGTGGATATATGGATATTAAGAAGCGACACGACGCTTACAACGGTGTCAAAGACAATGAACCAATAATTCTTCCCTATTCCTACTGAAACAATCTGATAAAATCAGTACCTTAGAAAATAAACACAGCAAATTTAGCTACAGTACATTGTAAAACAAATCGAGATAAGATCTTATTCAGCAGATCGTAGGATAATCAATACCATTACACCATTACTACGTAATTATTCCTCCGCATTAATATCCATAGGCTGCTGTTGGTTTAATATTTATAAGTCTATAAAAGGACAGTCACACAGAAAGTGTAGGGAACAGCTAATTGTACTCCATGTACTGGTTGTATAACATATGTAAATACATTAATACATATCTAATTGTCTCCTTAGGAAAGTTCTTAAATGTTTTTTAATCTGGACAGTTTTATATAAATGTATTCGTGTCACATGTGTAATAGAAACGGATGATATCTGTGTGTTCCCTTGTTCATATAAATACAATGCCCAGTCGTCACTGCTATATCAACGAAACGAGTCTACACGGATACTTTTCCATCTTTCATACACGACTCTTTAAAGGAAATTATTAATAAATACGAACAATCTGCCATGTATACCTTTGGCCATGGCTACTGATAGTATTGTGTTGGCAGTCTGAAGAAGAAGAGCTCGACTGATCATGAATCGTTCCTTCCGGATACGTTTTCAAATTAAGAAATTCAATTTGACATTGTAATATGACTTATGACATTTCGAATATCAATCAGCCCCACTTTAATATTACACGAAAACAATAACTTCGCTAACAATAAGTTCGACTATTGCATGTAATTTGATTACATTTATTACAATTGGGTTTTCCGATTTCAACAGTATATTTGCATCAGAACAAGATTTTTCATATCAAAAAGAAATCTAAAAATAATACACAGCACACAAAAGAATACTTCCTCACATCTTCCCAAAGACAATTGTTTTATCGTTATCAACAAACATGGAATGGGTAACGTAACTAATGATTGAGATGGTGTTTGTTTCTATCATTTACTTTGTAGACTGTCTTTTGAACTGTCGTTGTAATCTAAGCCAACATTTTTAGCGCAATGTCATTGCAAATGACGACTGGCCTTAGGTCATTGATGGGGAGGGGTTTTCCAATCAATGATTTTGAGAATATGTGTGTGTCAGAGAAGGGGAGGGGTTAATTTCGTAAATAACTGTTTATTTTTTGGAAGGAAATCAGAGATGACGCGCTTGGGAGA
The DNA here is from genome assembly GCA_947623455.1 of Mimachlamys varia. NCBI lineage: Eukaryota > Metazoa > Mollusca > Bivalvia > Pectinida > Pectinidae > Mimachlamys > Mimachlamys varia. Next base: position 11,149,314 of record OX392542.1, on the reverse strand, counting down.
GGGTTCGAAAAATTATATCTTAATTAAGAATAACATAACTTGAATGACATTTAAATCCATTGTAATCACCTTTCTGGATTATGATATTTCCGAGGTACAGGAAATAAATCGCTCTTATCTTTTCTTAGGTCACGTGCAGTCACGTGCAGTAATGTAGATAAAGCAGATATTCATTATATATCGGACACATGAGTCTGTACAGGCATGGATAGAAATAGGTATATGCATTCATACTGTTGAGTTATATTCAGATTTTGATTAAATAACTTGCAAAATTACGAAGTATTGGGTGAAAACATGCATTTCCGTGTGGTTTAACCAAAACAGCTTTGCATTTTTATCCAACCTTTGTGTAATTTTAAAATAAATGAAAGTAAAATCTGCATTAAAACATCTGTCTCGCACAGTCAGGTAAACAGTTAAGTAACATACATGTACACCAGATGAACGTCTACACGAGGTATCAAAGAACTCATCAATAACTGTAAAACTTACCTTTATCTTTTTATCCCTGCACATGGACAGATTCTGGAGACTTGGGAAAGTACACAACATGGTTAGTAGATGGTGTATCACTTCGGGTCCTCTGTAAGTTGACCGATCTGGTAAAACTCACCAACACAACACAGCTGATCGGGCAACGCGAAACTCACGGCAATTCGCACGTGCTGGCTACTCACTTCTCTCTAAACCAAGAAGAGTTCAACACTGGCCTCCCTTGTACTATCCTGTAAACAAAACACAAAAGTCTACTTTCACTTTAGGGTTAGGGACAGACGATAGTACGTTTGCACGGCTGGGGTCGTGTGGAGGTACTACAGAACACACGTACATTGGCAGTGCATGCCGGTTTACCTCCGATATTGATTCCGTCCTTGTAATGATGATATATACGGTACAGAGGCTGAGAGTCCTCGCTTACTACGCGTTAGCAGCATCACACTCGATAGACAGTCAGAGAGATAAAGCTCGATGTTTCTCTGTGAATTATTGATAACGGTTGCTACATATGTCCATTTCCACGTATAAACTAGTGTGTGGAAGAGTATAAAACTACTTAAAGTACTATCGGTTTTTTATATTCAATTCAAAATATTGGCTTACTTTTTCGCTTACTGAATTTTAGTGGATGTTTTGAAGTTTATATATTGCAGCAGATAATAATTATATCGACGCAGTACTGGTATTCACGAATTATACTTTTCCAAAATACGTTTTGTTATATACATCATATATATATTGAAACATTATGTAAATAGAATTAGTAAGAACCTGTTTATCTTCTTCTTTTTTCTTCTTTAGCTATCAATTTGGCTTACATATCCATAGTTTTTTTATTTTATATATACAAATGAAAATTGTGCACTCGAATTTAACACTATATTATAAATAAATAATTACTTGCTATTTGCAGCCGCCAAGTAGATATTTGAGAATAGCAAGTAGAAATAATATGCATTTGTTTTTTTCAGCAATTGGCTGCATAGGATGTAAACTGTTACAATTACAGAACCACTAATAAAACTAATGTTGTTCGTTATATACAATTTTCATAATAAATGAAGCTAAGTAATGCACATGATAAATCACTTCATTCATAACAAAACACATTATTTGAATATTGAGATTTAACAACAAGTTAAAAGTTAGTATGTACAAATTTAGGGCACTTGCTAATTTAAGCAAGTGACATGAAATATTAAATTTCAGGCCTGGCACTCAAGTTTTAAGGGGAAAATGAAAATGTGTAATAATGATGACAAAATATAGACAAATTCTAGTAAAGTACTCTTTGCTTGTTGCTTATAGGTATATTCTATGGGCGAGACTTCTGTTTTGTGTCCTGTCTCGTGACTGGTCTGTAATATACAGATTTTGCTGACATAATCATTTTCACCATCTATAGGTTCCGTTATATAAAAGTTTCGACAGAAATGGGCATTTTTAAAACAGAAGAATTACACTGTCATAATGTACATGTACCTTGTATATTTTACACAGAGCCAGTACATTATGTTTATTTATTATTGTTTTTATTTTACGCATTGAAGATGATCCATGCGTTTAGTGTTGTCTAAAAAAAAGGCGTGATATTTCGATAATGTAACCGGATTTACAATTAACAATTTTTAGTGAAGCTCCATGTTTTTTTAACAGAGATGCTATTAAAATATTCTGTCCTCGTTAGTATTTAATCCTTCCCTCTACATACATTTTGCTTTAACAAGACAAAGAAAATATTGTATATAAATAAAATTACAATTGTATGTATTATTGGCAGATCCACAGGGGCTAGGCACGGACCTATGTCACTATGAAATGATTGTCAGATATTTTTTTACCTTTCTCGAATATAACTCCTCCCACTACTATATATCTGTCAAAGATATATAGTATAGTGGGAGGGGCTATACTCGAGAAAGGTAAAAAAAAAATATCTGGCAATCATTTCTTAGTCAAGTTAGTGACATAGGTCCGTGCCTAGCCCCTGTGGGCAGATCCGGGGGAAGGGGGTAGGGATTGGGATCGGGTGGCAGGGTAAGGATGACGGACGAGTAAATTTGGGAAACGGGGTAGGGATTTAGATCGGGTGGCAGGGTAAGGATGACGGACGGGTAAATTTGGGAAACGGGGTAGGGATTTAGATCGGGTGGCAGGGTAAGGATGACGGACGGGTAAATTTGGGAAACGGGATAGGGATTTAGATCGGGTGGCAGGGTAAGGATGACGGACGGGTAAATTTGGGAAACGGGACAGGGATTTAGATCGGGTGGCAGGGTAAGGATGACGGACGGGTAAATTTGGGAAACGGGGTAGGGATTTAGATCGGATGGTATAAGGGTGACGGAGGGGTGGATTAGAGATACGAAGGTTTTGTTCGGGTTAGAAAACACTTTCACCCCGTACCCGAAAGCCCGGCTCTGCGTTCGAGTAGATCTAGACTTTGGAACAGACCAACTCGCCTCTGCTGGGTTCATGTGTACTTTGTACGAGAGTTACAGATGACCGTCTACAGAACTAATTTGCATGTAATGATATTAAGTCGGTAGGTATTCATCAACACAACCGGGAAAACTTCTTTTTCTCTCAACTGTCTACTTTTCAGGTCAGGTAATTCATCAAAGTGTTTTTAATTCTTCCTCTTTTCAATTTCGTTCAAATGTGGTAATTTACGTCTCTCTCTTTTTCGTCCTTACTGCATATTTTTCTCCTTGACGCTATCAGGCTGTTATTACTTATACATGTTTATCCAAGTCTAAAGCGCTATTGTATTTTTTTTTTAAATAAAAGAATCGTAAACACAATTCAAAACAAAACATGATATTCTTACATAAGTATCTTCTGGTGAAGTAAACATATATCAAATTTTTAATAATAATTTTGTGTTGCTAAAGATTCTAAAATTCTAACACAACACCAGGAAATATGTGTTTCGAGATTAATTCAGGCGATAGATGGGGTTCGGTATTGATTTCTCGGATTGTACGTCCTGTTAACAGCTAAGGTCGTTTAATGACGGTGATAGATGAGTAGGCTGTGCGATTATATTTATTCTTGTTTAATTGAAATAATCATGATTGAACATCCCTCTAAATTAAATATATTCCAAAAGTTTTTTTGTTTTAAATCATGTATTTTGTAATACATAGAAATAATTTATTTGTTCGCTTGCGTTTTAGCACAGACACATATGGCCAGGAAATAACCATCTATTTAAGATAACATAGATAACATAGCCAAATATGAAAAATTAAAAAAATATATATAAAACAAAAGTTTCTAATTCTCTTTTTATGTTATTAATTTTCCAAAACCCCAAACGAAAATAATAACCATTTCACCTTGATCCGTCAAGCGGTTTAATTTCACCAAAAAAAATCGACTTTCATGACACTCAGAAAGAGAAAGAAATTCTTTCATGCCCACAAGAGTCCAGCGGTCCGGGATCATATCTATATTTAGATAGTGCATAAAACAATATAAATATTGAAAATGCTGAGCGTCGTTATTTGATACAGAATTACCTTGGTCACTACAACCAATGACGGCAGAGACATATCCGGTGTCCAGATCTGTTGTCATATAGACAGCCTATTAATCTAAAAACAAACATATTACCACGGAATTTGCTATCTAAGTCCGTGATATTACTAATGTTACATTTTGACATTACTAAACTCCTCATAAAGTATACAGTAACACGGAATAATGAGGGTTTTATTTATTTCTTTTTTGTGTGATTTTATTCGTCACGGTTTTTGAGTAAATACTTGTAGCAAGGGGAGGTAAGCAGTTGAATTCTCATTATATTACCTGTCGTGTATTTGAAGTATCCTGTCGTGTCCCTAGGTACGAGCGTTAAAACCTAATCCATTAAGACGTTCTGCTGTTTCTGTCGACTAGGTTCCAAACCTTTAGCACGTGGAATTGTAATCCCTGTGGTACACGTATAGTTTACATGTAGCTTAATTGTCTCTACTCTATGGCTTTTAGCAATTCACCGTGCATTTTACTACAATTTACAACCTCTGGAGGTACTATCTTCAGCGACAGAGTGGGCCTAGCTATACTAATGATCCTTTGTTTTTTTTATCACACAAGGGTCCCATAGTTACATTGCTATGTCATAACTTACATATATTCAACAAAATTATGTATCTGACATCCATCTACTGTGAGTTATTAAGCATCTAAGCTTGGTATCATCATTAATATAGATTATACATTGTATAATTATTACAAATGGTTTACTAACGATATATTGATCAATCTACAATCCATTTTTGTAATGGCATTTTCTCTCATTACTAAGAATTACTTAATTCGACAATCTTCTCTTTCCTTACAAACAATCCCTAACTCGATTGTCACCCCTTTCCTTAGAAACAATCCCTAAGTTACTCGACTGTCATCTCTTTCCTTAGAAACAATCCCTAACTCGACTCTCAACCCTTTCCTTAGAAATAAGCCCTAACTCGACTCTCAACTCTTTCCTTAGAAACAATCCCTAACTCGATTGTCACCTCTTTCCTTAGAAACAATCCCTTACTCGACTGTCACCTCTTTCCTTAGAAACAATTCCTAACTCGACCGTCATTTCTTTCCTTAGAAATAATTCCTAACTGACTGTTACCTCTTTCCTTAGAAACAATTCCTAACTCGACTGTCACCTCTTTCCTTAGAAACAATTCCTAACTCGACTGTCACCTCTTTCCTTAGAAACAATTCCTAACTCGACTGTTACCTCTTTCCTTAGAAACAATTCCTAACTCGACTGTTACCTCTTTCCTTAGAAACAATTCCTAACTCGACTGTTACCTCTTTCCTTAGAAACAATTCCTAACTCGACTGTTACCTCTTTCCTTAGAAACAATTCCTAACTCGACTGTTACCTCTTTCCTCAGAAACAATTCCTAACTCGACTCTCAACTCTTTCCTTAGAAACAATCCCTAACTCGACTGTCAGATCTTTCCTTAGAAACAACCCCTAACTCGACCGTCATTTCTTTCCTTAGAAACAATTCCTAACTCAACTACAACCTCTTTCCTAAGAAACAATTCCTAACTCGACTGTCTCCTCATTTCTTAGAAACAACCCCATAACTCTACTGTCATCTCTTTCCTTAGAAACAATCCCTGACTCGACTGTCTCCTTTTTCCTAAGAAACAATAATCCCTAAAAGCGGTAATATCAAAATCATTTAAAATAAAATCGATTTAATTTAAGTGTAATTTCTTCTTTGTGAGTAAAATAAATTCACCTAATGACGTCATTAATCGAGCGGGTTCCATAAGTAGAGGATATAAAGCCTAGGTATAGTATATGTCGTACAGTTTAAGAGGTGCTACTCGCACCGAAGTAGACATAAATGACATTATCTTCTTTTAATTTGATTTAAACAGTTCACATTCCGGCGTCAGCTTTGAGAACAGAGCGCGTCTCTCGTGAGTCTGGGGATACATCGTATCCCACTGATTAAGCGATGTTAAGTATCGTAAGTTTGTTTAATTAGATATGACAGCCGTTGTGGCGCTCTGTTGTAAACTAACGGACAGGTGAACGGATAGGTAAACACAACACAGTTGTTCTTATAGGTGTCCATCAAAGGATTAATCTGAAAAAATCTGCCCAATATCTTTTTTATTTATTTGATTTTTATTTATTATTACCATTCTTTTTTATTTTATTTTTTTAATTTCATTTATTTATTCATGTGTTTAATTTCATTTTGTCTAACGTTTTATCAACTGCTAAGGTTTTTTGTATGCGTCCCTGCATGTGTGAGTGCAGGAGAAATGGTATGTAGGTGTATGTGTGCTGGAGATAGGGTATGTTGGTGTATGAGTGCAGGAGAAAGGGTATGTTGGTGTATGTGTGCAGAAGATAGGGTATGTTGGTGATCCGGTGCCGACTTTATAGTGCGAACTCACTGAAATACCATACTGAAGGCACCCAGTACAGCATCCCACCCGGTCTCAGTATACTGACTGTCAGCGTTATTACCTATATATATAAGCAGGGTCACCACCCATCTTCGGAACATAAACAATTTTTCTCTCATGCATCGCCATGTTGGATAGAATTTTCAATGTAAGAAAGCTATGTAAGAAAACTCCATCGAACATAGCATATCACGCGACGTGACCTCACATTGGCTCAACAATGACGTGACGTCATGAAGACGGTAAACTCTGATGCTGAAAAAAAGAAAAAGTCACGTGAGGACTATTAAACCCTTCACAACATTTGACCGTGAACATTAGAAAGCTGAGATTATATTTTTTGTCTGTGCAAACATTGTTGTTTGCAAATATGAAATATGTTTAATCTCGCTGGCTGATTCGTTTCGTAAAACAACAAACTCAAGGGAAAAGTTGATATTTTCAAAATGGCAGCCAATCAAAAAAAAATTGTTTTTTTTTGTTTTTGTTTTTGAGCTTTCGATTAGAGAAAATTACTCCGTCATGACCAAAGGTGTAAGATAGGGAAATTCCTACCTCGGGATTATTAAGTTTGGTAATACCGAGGTTTTCAAGGGTTTTGCCAAAGGGCCTGTTTCCAGTAATGTTAATTCTCCATAGGATCCTGCCCCCGTATAATTTCTTATCTAGCTCCACTACAGTTTTTTTCTTTTCCGAAGAATAATTTTACACCTTTCCGACACCCGGATTTCATACTTTCAGTGAAAATGTATTTTTATAAAGTTGTCATTTTGAGCTTTAAAGACATAAGGTCGTAAATAAAAGAAGGTTATCTCGAAATTGTAATTAGCAACATAGTATAATTTTTTTTTGATAGATATTTGCAAAACATCGTGTTTATTCATAAAACATAAAAAACAAAAATTCTCGGATGAAAATGATCTTGCAGAGACACAATTAGGGAAAACAATGCCATAAAATTGCAATTTTCTCCCGTTATATAGTTTTGGATGCAAATTTCCATCACAAAATCGGATAGAGCTTAACTTGTTTCATATGTGTACCAAAAATCAGCTAATTCCATGTGGTGGAACGTTCTCATATCGCCGCCTGAATGTGATTGTAAATTGAAAGAAAAGGGGAAATGAGTAACAACCTTGTCTGAAACCCTATTATATAGCTTATTATATACAAAATTTTATATTGAATATCAGAGCGATTATTTTCATGACAGTTTTATGATATCAAACGACTAAATAAACAGTATCGATATAAAGATTTACACTGAGGACACCCTGATACATGAATACTTTTCTATCTCAAGTTGTCCTCTTCTGAATTTTCTGATCGTGTGACCTTAAACATTTATCCGTATCTTCTTGTCTTTGTCTATACGTTTACGGAATCATTGACTCGACGCTAGCTATTCTTGTCTCACTTTCCTTGTTTTATTGTCCCATCTCCAAAGCGTTGTGGCTCTGTCAGGGTTGGGACCCTGACTTGTTTCACTTTCTTTGTGCCTGCCGACCACGCCACATCGATTAGATAGATTATCCATATGAAATACTTTATTTTGTTCTAAGTAATCAATCAATTCGTTATTATCACACATTTTCGCATAATTGTTCCACACTACTAAGTATAAGCTGTTTACAGCAATCATCGGTGGCTTGGTTTTTTGTTACTTTATCGACGCTTCATAAACCAATCGTTATTGTTTCAAGATGGAGGGTAAATGTGTTGGAGAAGGCTGTCAACTATACTTCAAGAAACGTAGTGGCAATAAGAACAGAAGTGCACGCAATGTTAATAGTCCACAATATCAATGGCTCCTAGATACGCTGGTGCAACAAGGATTGTTGTCAGCAAAGGAACAAGCACTCATTTGCCAGAAGTGCTACATGAAGTATCTTCGGAACAAAAATCAGCCTGAACCTGAAACCGAGGAGAACCAGGAAATAGAGGAAGAAGACGACTCCCCGTCCCATATCCTGCCGTTGCTGACCCTTCATGATCTTTTGAATGAATCATCTTCACACAAAAAAAGCTGTCTCTGTCTTGTTACCTTTGCAATAAATGGAACAAAATCAAAGACATCACCTGATCTATTCACACAATCTGTGGTGCCCCACCTCATCTCGCGTCTGCTCCATTCACCTTATTGGTAACGACTTAGATCCGTCTACAGAGGTAGTCCTTGATGGTAGAGGTTCCTTGGAATCTCAGTTACCATCAAAATCGTCCGAAATCATTAATGACCTCTTAGAAGTGTCGCACGTCCTTTCACAGAACCAGTCTGCGTTTGCAATAAGCTTTTCTTTTGATGACTTGGCATGCATGGCCTGGACAGGTTGATCCAAAGATCAGTTCCTCGAAATCCACTCGCACTGTTCTCCATATCTTTCATCTGGTATATATACCAAGACTACACACGATGCTCTACTACTGTTCTGGGTAAAACTGAAAACCGACATTTCCTGGAGTCAGTGTTCTTCTCCTTTTGGAATTTCCAAGTCAAGTGTGTCCAAAACTTTCCACTCCATAGTACAGGCATTAGACACATCGATAGACCCACAATTGCTAGGGCCGGAACACTTGACAAGAGAACAGTTGCTCGGGCACAATACTGTCTTTTCAGAAGCATTTTTTGGAGATAAAGCCACTGCCATATTAGATGGCACCTATATTTATATCCAGAAAAGCTTCAACCACAAGCTCCAGAGAATGTCCTACTATAGCCAGAAGAGGAGAATCTATCTCAAATTCATGAGCATCGCCTTACCAGATGGCTACATTCTGGACACAGTAGGACCATTCACTGGCAGCGAAAATGATGCTACAATTACAAAAGATGTCATGGACAAGCTAGTTACTTGGCTACAACCAGATGACCGAGGTTTTAGAGATGTCATACAAGTTCTCGAAGCCTCTGGCCTCAATGCTAGCATGCCGTCATACCTGAAACACGGTCAAAGTCAACATTCTGACGTCCAAGCAAATCTTGACAGAACTATCACCAAATCGAGGTGGATTGTGGAATCCTATCATGGTCATCTGAAACACTGGACGTTCTTCCGACAGCTTTATCAATGTCATTGAGGCTTTGCTTCGAACCGTCACAGCCTGTCTGAATGGTTATAGAGGACCGATCTACCAGAGATCTCCAGAGAGAGATGCCAAAGATAGACTAATGGCTGAACGTATGAAGGACCGTTTGACAACACCGAATGGTTTAGCTCAGAGAGTCAAGACAGATCCGGATCTATCTAGACGGGCAAGGTCCGATTTTGTCAAGATGGATGCATCTTCCGTACTGTTTCCCCGTCTCGATCTCGATTACTTGAGAACCATTACGTGTGGAACGTATCAGATATCTCTGGCTCCTGGTTACATCGCCGAACATTTAAGTGATGACGGAGACTATGAGGTGCGGCTTTACCAGCACTCCCCAGACCTTCTCCGATGTCAAATACATTCGCAATACAAACGCCAAACGAAATATAACGTTTGTTTACGGTTCACCGTTTTACCTGATGATGAGGCCCCAATAAAAGACTACTACTGCCAGTGCCCAGTTGGAGAGAGAACGATGGGAATGTGTGCGCATATCTCCAGTATCTTGTACTACAATTGTACCTTGGGTATTACAGGGCGCTGGAAAACCCTCGACCATTACAACCACAGGTAAAGAAATTCCGATAAAACTTGAAATAGTTTTCCATGCGGCAACATGTCAAAATGTCATATGTCATATGTCAAAAGTATGTTTGGGGCTCGATATGAAAGATCCCCGTTACCATGTGACTCACCAAACTTATAAATATAGGTATTATACAATCGCCGGTAGCTATGAACACTCTCGTAAATGCAAAAACCAACCAAAATCATAAGGAACACGTTTTGTGTGTTGTTCTGTCTATTTGCCAGCCAATGTCTTCAACCACGGGGACTTGTGAAGTAGCCATCTTGGATTTCTTTCATGAAAAAGTGTTTCTCTCACTTTTTTTTCATATCTGTGTACATATTCTCAACATACCGAGCAAATACTCTCGTGTTTTTGTTAATTATCTAAAGAAAGTCGAAAATCGGCAATTCAACCATAGGCTAATTCAACCCAAGATTTGAAAATGTTCCACCACTTACATTTTGATGATTTTTCCTCTCATCAATAGCATATTACGTACTGTTTGATAGGATAAAAATTGGTTTGCATCCAACGCCCATAAAAGGGTGTATTCTCTAAAAAACACAGTTTTTGTGTCTAAAATGTTATCATCGAAAATGGCATTTTTGAGATTGTTTCTTCCATAAAACAGCCGAATGGCGCAATGGAAACATGATTTTTTGTCACAATCATGCCATGAATGTATTCTTTACGTTGACTATCATTTGATTAGATTTTCATTAATATTTTACATAACATGCACATTTTATCAACACTTAGACAGCTTCTGAAAGGTACAACTTTGAGGAGCCATAAAAAACAAACCAAGTGACCTAAATCTTTATACTTTATAGATTTGTGACCACAACGGCATGGGCAATGCACCACCAACAGGAAATTTGAATCAGAGAAGGGGCCATTTTGGAAACAGGCCCTTTGAAAACCCCTGGGGTGGAATTTCCCTATCTTACATGTGTACATTACTGGTCATGAAAGACCCAAAAGAGTCTTATAATCTCTCTCACCTGGACGAATTGTACCAAATATTAAACTGGACAGCCAGTTTTTTTCAGACCAAAATACACTCTACAGTGAGAAGTGAATCTTGACCATACTGTTGTTGATGCCAGTTTTTCACTATATTTTATTATTTAACAACCGTATTGTTTTTACATTATTGTATAAACAAGATCTTCCTGCTATTAAAAACAACAACCGACTCCAGCTACAGAAGTCACAGAGTTATCCTCGACCACAACGATTAGCAGGTGGAGACTGGTTTACCATTCAATAAAACAAGGATCGAGAACATAAAAACTCGGTAAATTTCCCGTAGCCATGCCAATAGTAAGCGAGATATCATGTTTAGACATTTCAGGATCCATTTTGGCCGATTTAAGTTGTAACTGACAGTGTCTGATGTGACAACCTCTGATATTTGTTTTTCTTTGTAGAAATATTTAGTGTCCCCACGAATTTTATTTCTTTTTGATTTGACTTCATCATAGATCCTGTGTAACCTTTAAAAATATGGCTCCCACGTGTGTGAGTTAGCTTCATTGAGCGTGGATTATTTAGGAATTACTTTGAAAAACCGGGGAGTCTGAAGTCACTCAACAACGGTAATATGAGATATGATGTTATTAAATTGGTGACAGAGACGACTTATAAAAAGCTACCGACATGTTACAGATTCCACAGAGGGTTTTAAAGTTTCTGACGTTTAGAACAATAATATGATATAAGAATATCAGCTTTTACTGAAAACCATAAATAAAATATTATTTTCAGTAGTCATATAGCAGACCCCAACCAAACAACGGAATCTAAGTGTATGATGTACAATTTACAAGAAACCTGGAACCTGTATGCTTAAGTTTGTAAGAAGGCATTTAAGTTGCTACATTATAAAAATGTTCCACAATTTAACAATCAAACTGATTGCAATATATTGTTTACGAAGTGAGACATTTTTAAAATTTTGTTTGAAATTAGGTTATCTACATACTCGTGTCCGAGGCTTCGAAATGGTTTCTTTACTGTTAAGTGGAGTGTTATTTTGGAACGGTTGACTAAGGTGGTTTAGTTTAGAAGAGGGCGTTAACGTTTCGGGGGTTGTTTTTCAGGAAGGTTTGATATTTAGGAGCGTGTAAATGCTGTGTCGACTTGTGATTTTGACAATAATGATTTAAACGTGAAAAAGTATTTGGAAAAACGACAGAAAAAACACACAATGAAATGAGTGACTGGGATGGCTCGGTTGAGTCCGACATTTTCTCTCGTTTCATAGGCCTACTTGATGTAGGCCTAAATCTACACATGTATAGTGTAGGCCTACCACATAACGATGTCACTGATATGGCTCAGACATACAGATGATATATTTTAAAATTCAAGGCAGATGATACAGAAAAGGTCTACCACAACTTGAGACGAAGTGACAACTGTAAACTTACCTCAGCCGACGTGCTATCCAGAGAGCCCTACCGGATACAGGTTCACGATATAGGCCTAGTGACGTCATTATTTAAAGATTGAGTGGCGGGACATTTAAACCGTTAGATCAGTATACCTGCAATGTACACTGTACAAACATAGCGGACCCTGTATTTTACTGTTGACTTTTTCATAAGACTTTTGTGATCAACATGATTGATGGGGGCAAAGAAAAGAAAATTAAACACTTTATATGATCGATATGTTACATTTTACCAATACAGTGGACTCCACTTAATATCACTCCTGTTAATATCACATTCCTCTTTATATCATGTTTTTCCCATGCACCATTTTTCTCTCTATATAATCTATGTAGTTTTATTTGGTTAATATCATGTATTTTGAGGTGAATTCCTCTTAATATCATGTTTTTCTTAACCAATTACATAAAATATCCTGAAAATGATGTAATTTCCATTGATTTCAGATACAACTTGTGCAAAATGTTGCGTAGAAAATAACAAATATCCCCAAAAATGATTTTTAATTGAAATGATGTTATCTTTTTATTGAAACATCTTCATATGTACATTAAATAGCTTTCTTTTAGTTATAGAGATTGGAAATGCACTAGATTTAGTGAAAAAACATTTTTCTCTTAATGTCACATTCCTGTTAATATCATGTTTTTGTCTGACAAATGCAACATGATACTACACAGTGTAGTAAGATATTGGATATTTTTTTGTGTTGATATTAAACATCAAATGAAGTGTTTTGGTGTCATTTATATATGTTTGCCTTCCATGTTCTGTCATTTATAATGACCATATATATAAAGACACTTTGAACAATGCTTATATTTACATTTATCCATGTTGCTGACTTGTTCTGATTTTATTTTGATTTAAATTATGATAAATGCTTCATCATCAATATTGAAATTCGAAAAATTTACGGCGAACTGTCGCCATTTCTATGTCAAAATAATTACGTCATAATCGTTACGCAGTGTCGTTTATTAAAGTATTTAACTGCATTCTGTTTCGAATGCAGTTCGAAACAGGAAAATAGAATGAACAGCGGTTCCTGCTGTTTTCCTGTAAGGCAGTGGGCGTACATTTTAATACCAATCTCCCCAGATTTACGTTTTACAGGCGCATGCTCCATCCTCTCTATAAGTTGTTCGTCATATAATGTGTTTAACCTGACGACTAAGGACGTGTACATGTTCCAGTCTGTGTGACGCAGCGAGAACCCATCGCAGCAATAAACGCAAACACAATACCATAATGTACAGTACTTACACATTGCAACTTAAAATCAATTAAACAAATTAAATGAACTTCGGTTGTTCCTCGAGAGGAAATGCAGTTAAAACGACTTAGTTTACCGATTGACACCCAAGTATATTACACATAAGAGTCCTCTCCAGGGAGCAGGCTTACATAAAAGTGTTTGTTGACAATAGCAATAAATTCTCTCAGAATTAAATTAAGATTTTTCTTCTCTGTTTTTCTTTCCACAAACCCAGTTCGATAGCGCCGTGGAAGTTCTCAGCCGATCGAGGCGAGCGTGTAGGCTGATTAATATAACTCGAGAATTTCAGGGCGTTAATGGAATTTCAATCTTGTTTTGGTGATAAATCCGGATGCCGTATCCGACTTCGTTTGTTAGATAACAATTACAAGATTGATAGCACAAGACACGGTAATATCATCAAAACCACCGGAGATTGATATGGATTTTAATGAAAAGGGATTATTAGCCTTTTCTAGGTACTGCTTTCACATCAGGGACAATTAAAACGTATGAATGACGTTGTTCCAGTGTCGGTGTCGTGTAAGCGCTTCCAGGACGGTGATCGATTTGGCGGGTTAACACGGTGTAGAGACTATAACACGTGACCTAAGTTACTTACACTAATTGGTATTGTGGTCCACATCATACGTCTCTCTGAAGGTGTTTGTATAAATTAGATTCCAGATTATAGGAAGTAAACAAAACAATCCTACATTATTTACATAGCACTCATACAATTTCATTTCTGACATTTTGACATTTTCTTTGTGGATCTTCTATCACGAAAGATAAGAAGCAAGAGAAAATCCAATGATTTTACGTGTTCGAACATGAGAAAAAGTACAAAAGGATTTTTTTTCTTTACAAATGTTTTACATGTATTTGAAAAGAATCGATAGACGTTGTGATTAAATAACTAGACAACCGGAAACAACACCTACATATGTACGTCCAATGGCGGCAGTACAGTACAAACGTCATAGTGATCTCGACATGTTGATGATTAAATACGTTGTGTAGCTGAGCTAGACTTGGTCGATCATCGGTGACTAGGTAGCTCAAGTGGTGGCACGTCTAGAGTTTGGGGGACCTGGGTTCAAACCTCGGTCTCCCCGACAGAAGTTATGGCTCGGGATTCGGGTAGGATTATGTACGATATATGGTGAGGATTGTGAGTAATCAGTGTATTATTCAGACAGACACCTCAGCTGACACAACCCCCGATACATATAAAACGGACAGCGTAGGACTTCCGGCCGTCATAAACAGGTGTGATTTCGGATGAAAACACAAGCAATTCGGTTACTACGTTTGCTTCAAGCAATGAAACAGATAGGATGAAAACATCATCTCGTTCGTCTAAATAGGTCCAGGAAATTTGTGTGTTTACACCATGCTAAGCTAATAAGGTATATCATCAAACAGGGTCTGTGGTTTTATGACCTGTCATAAACTTAGATCGATACCGCATGACCGCCGTGTTACTCCCGACACGTGTAAGCTGCCTTTGGCGGGAATTCTCCTTCTTCAGCAGACGTTAGCCGCGGTGTCGACGTCACAGAGGTGTCGATGCCGTGTTACACAGCTCCTCCCGAGCAATAGATCAAGCCCTTTAGGATCCAGTGCAGGCATAACTACCCAATAATTCCACAAGTCGCGCGATCTGTTAGCCGGATAGCGTAATGAGATATGACTGCCTGATAGTAAACCGCCGGATGTCAATAGCACTTAGCATAATAGGTTAACGTTTTACTACAGACGAATGGTACTGCGGAAGACTCCGTACGAACCCTCCGAGGGACATGAACAAGTTCCAATCTATTTCTACACATATTACTATAGGTAGGTATTACCTCGGAGGAAATCTAGAAGCTCCTCAAGTGCCAATTTTGTATATTACCGACATTTTTCCATCGATTGTTTTGCCTTACTTACACTATATAAATATATTTCAGATTAATTTATACGCCATTTAAACGACCAGGGATATCCTGCGAGTGCACCACGTCTTATAGTTTGTGTTAGTGGTAAGTTGATGATCCGCAAATAATTGAATACAACGACAAGGAACGAATAGCAGCAGATAAAAATCTTCAATCTGAAATATATAGTTATTATTACATGTAAATCATACAGACAAAAGAAAGATTTCTCAAGGCATTGCAAAATGTCACCTGCAGACCCGGAAAAAAAAAAAAAATGCAAACGAAAGTTAATATGAATTCCACATAAAACATATACGTAACATGAACCAATGATATTATACAATTATAAACTTTTGATGAGGTTGATACATTGTTTAACCCAGAACGAAGTCCGAAGTTAATACTTTTTGTATTTTTTTTCTCGGGTCGATAAAACCATGTATAGACCGAAACCAAAAGGTTATAATAGTTTTATTATAAATTGATACTTTTATCTAAGTTTAGACTACAAGAGAATGATTTCTTTTCAAAACATTTGAATTCTCAAACAACATTATAACAATGCAATATTATAAAAATACAAAACAAAATATTGGTCAATATTTGATTCTACAAATGTACCGGGTTTGTATAACACCATATTGACCTCATCAAATGTACTTAATGTGTTTATTAGATATGAAACTTGTTTGCAAAAGACTGAAATTGCATTATATCTGTCTTGATAAAACATGAAATCTGCAGAGGGTACATTTGTAACCGTGGCGTCACAATGATTATGAGTGTGGTACCGGACGATACCAGGCGTTCTACAGTCCGGACATAACATCGGTATCATAACAATTCATGATTCTATGATTGCCACGCTATTTATTGAAGACAGTATATCCATCGTCTGTTGAAATCCACGTCATAGTTTTTATATACATGCATATCTACTGGAATGTCACTTTAGATAACACGACATATATTATCATTACAGTATACATTATATATCACAGAACATTAGTCATGACTTTTGCGGTATGTTTTGTGAATACGTCTTTAAATTTATCGTAAAATATGTTATTAAATTTCTCAATTATGTTCCTCAGAATTGCTCAAATGTCACCTCTGTGCATCAAAAATTAGCCAAAAATCCCCCTTCTCGTGCTCTCCCCCTGGTTGTGCCCTTGCCACTCCGCCGGACCGAAGTTACGACCGGGCTTCCACTTTCATTTCGGTCTCCATGGCTACGCGACTTGACTAATGATTTACAAGACAGGGACGGGAAATAAATAATTAACCATTGTATTTCCGGTGTCTTCCCACTCCTATTTTAGTATAGGTCACAGGTAGTGTTGTTACAGGATGAGAACGATAGGTACTAATTACAGGTAAGTCTATAGTCTGTTTTTGGAAAGTGTCTAACTATCAGGTAACAACTTACCTGTGAAATTATTTTGAACTTTAACTTATTCATTTTATCCAATTAAAAAACTTGATGTTTAGAGAGAACATATTTACAACAAATATACAATGTGTATATGGAGGACTCAAGATAGAATAACATTGATAGAGGATTGTACATTTATGTCATTAACCATTTTTGTGTCATCATTATTATGACGTCATAATTGTTGCGTATGATACCACTGGACCTCCCGAGAAATAGCTGGTCTATTTATGGGACACGCGTGCACAGTACTGTCATTTTTTACTAAATGCTTAACAGTCAGAAGTGTGACTGATTTGTTTTAATAAGATGAACAAATAAATGTTTTACACTGAACTACTTTTCGCTGACAGTTATAGGCAATATGAATTCCAACTGGAGAAAATTCCAATAAGAGACGCTGTCCAGTTACATGTCGCATTTATATTACCTTAACTGCTTTTCTTAAAGCATCCCAATGCTTGTATAAAAAAGGACCGGACAATAAAATACTTGGATAATACGTAGAATAGCATAGTATTTCTGTCAATTTAGTTTTCCTCGAAGTTGTAGTCAAAAAGACGAATTCCTCAGTTGGCCAATGCCTAACAAGCTTGAAACGCATTTATAAAAAAAAACGCAGAATATCTTACATACCTTCATGGGGAACAATGCGAGAAACACAATGAAACAACAGAATGACGTTACATTGGTAAAAAGGAATTCTGGGTAAATTTGATAAACTGATGCATTACGTAACTGTTATTTTCTTGACTTAGTATTATTGTTTTGACTTTGATCTATGTAGTGGCCACAGTCCGTACCGCCCCAGTCCAGACACCGTAAAACGTTACCTCCATCACTGTTTTCACAAAGCCTTGGCTCCTGTGTATGTATCAATACTAGTGTTTACTTCCTGGGGGAGGTGTTCGCCACTCTAACTGATATATTGACCCTGAACCTAACACTTTCTGGATTATGAGGTTAACTGCCAAAATAATACGCCGTTTCTTAATTTAATATTCTAAACTCATATAATATTCGTTTGTGTTTCTTCATTGCTAATTGATTTTCTTATTTCTGACGAGCTAATTCAATTAAGGAGCTCTGTTCCAGTATTTCATCCCCAGTCGTCTATGAACGGGACGTACAGAGCAGCGTGAAAACATCACAATCATATATACATATATATACAACTTTGTTCACTAAACGACTACATACAATGTATATACATTTTTACTATAAAAGCGCGTATTTATATTGATGTCATTTAAGTACCACTTTCGTGTTTGTATTTTATGGGCACTTTCAAGTAACACCATTAGCATACACATTTGTATATATTTTGTTTTGTTTGGCTATGATCATAAACAAACCACACAATAAAAGTCCTAAGGGTATAAATACATTTGTAAATGTGCAGATCGCAAAAACACAACTTAATAATATATCGTTGATATTTAGCTTGACAAAAACAAATATTTTACAGTGGAGATGTGTCAAATTAACCCTATATTACGGTACGTAGCATGGCCCTATCAGGGATAGTAAAACATTGTTTGTAAAAAAAATTCTCGTAAGTCTGAGATCAGATTTTGATGCTACATGTTGGTAAAAAAAATATTTCTTATAAATCATAAGGAAGAGTTTCAGGAAACCACTCGTTATTGAAAATATAAGTCTGAGAGAGTCATCTCCCTTACCTCAATACGTATGATTTTGACCTCGTTCATGAAACATCACCAACTATTAGTAACCATCTGTCATGTGGGTTGTTTAATCAATTTTCGTATCGAAGCATTTGATACAGTTGCTGAGAAAATAAATTTAATGTTAAATATGAAACCAAAATTATCCTCCATTAACCGTTTATACTAGGCATTTTATTGGTACAGTGTATATATATTTTTTATATTTACGAGGGATTGCTACGGTACCACATGCACAGCTCGTAAACTACACATGTATGACTTTGATATCATATTATCAGGAGTTTTAAATCTGTAAAAATTTCATTGCCTGATTGTCTGGTTTGTTTTTAGACGTTGGTGTTGGCATGCCGTGGAACGATTCTGTGTTCCTTAAATCAAACTAAAACATCTTGTTAGGATCACTTATCATATTTTATCCGTAAAGATTTTTCACCAATTATTTATTGCGCGCGCTCTTTGACGTCATCAAATGACATATCAATTAAGAACCTGTTGTTTTAGACATCTCTCCCAAAACTGTGAATAAGTTTGCCCTATCTCACTGACCTGCTCACATATCTATCGACGTCAGCTAGCTTTATATAACTGGTTGTAAATATATCGACACAAAGCGTGCTTAATCTGAGATGGCGTATATGTTCAATATGTGTACCCTTAAATGACGTCAGCTCTCCCTGTTTATGGACAGAGGTGCTAAACAAATCTTCGAAAAATGTGCCATGTTTTGTAACTTTCCTTTGCTAGTATAAATACATTGTCCAAATAACGTTAAGTTTACCAGAGTTGCTTCCCTTCGTCAAGGAATTGCACTTTTTTCTACGATCTAGAATACATTCCATGGTAGCTTTAGTAGACTCTGCCAAACGTACATGTGGATAAGTCCATTATGTCTACAGTGGGTGTGAATGGTTAAAACCTGAAAATTATCAATTAGTAAATGAATTTCATTGTTTCACCTGTTAAATTAAAGACTGCGATATTGAGTCTACACTAAAACGAATTCATTTATCCTATTTAAGCAATATTAAAGAATTCTAAAGCTTAAGGCTAAATTATTTTTTATAATTGGTAAAGAAGTATATGCATAAAAATAATAAGATCGACCGACTACAAAGGACATCGTGACGTCATACTTTTATGACATCACAAAGTACACTTGATTGAAAGGTAAACTCCCATAGGCTACAGCAGTCAGTTTAATTCACAAGCTGGTATTCTTCATTACAATAAATAACCATTTTTTCCTTAATGACAAAAATAAATAAGACCATCAATGTTTATCTCAGTTTTTCTGGTACTCACGTGAATAAATAATACCATCAATGTTTATCTCAGTTTTTCTGGTACTCACATGAATAAATAATACCATCAATATTCATCTCAGTTTTTCTGGCACGCGTAGTCAGGTAATATTTCTTCATGTGAATTTTACGTGCACAAGATAGCAAAAAAATTCGCATTTATTTTTTTTTTCACTTGAAATGCACTTTTTTCCATTATTCATTTTTTTAGTTTGAATTTCACGTAATTCACGTGAACAAATATTGCCTGTGTATTCGCGTGCCAGATATTCTTCAAAGAGTGATATAAATAATCATAATAATATTTATATTAAGAAAAAGGCATAAACGACAAAATAACATTAAATCAACAGGTAATGTAAAAGCTGATATCGTTCACGTACATATTTATCTTACTCTGGAGTATCCAATAAAACTCATAGAAATGAGGTCGCCTATTACTTATCGGAACTACATGCACCAATTTTGTTACATATAGATCATTGCGAAGTCAGGAAACAGGTTCCTAGGTTTGAGACTTGGTGTCGTGGTTATCTAGTACAGGACATACCTGTACAGGTGTCAAACTTAGTACCGCCTATATCTGATAAGGACTAGGGAAGGCAGTCGCTCACCTGCTAGATAGTACTTACTCGGACAGGAACATGTACCTCAAGGAAATTCTGCTGGTTGCTGTTTTCAGCATCGGTAAGAAACGTTTAGAAATTATCGTCTTGATTGGTTTTCAAATTCAAATGTTTGTTGTTAATGAAGCGGGTGAGTATAAGGTCTTACTTAGGTAAAGCGTATAACAGAAAGGGGGCCGCGGTGGCCGAGTGGTAAAGGTGTCCCGACATTCTACCACTAGCCCATACCTCTGGGCGGTGGTGGCCGAGTGGTTCAGGTGTCTTGACATTCTACCACTAGCCTCTCACCTCTGGGTTGCGAGTTCGAAACCCACGATGGTCAGTTGCCAAGTACTGACTGCAGGTCGGTTGTTTTTCTCTAGGTCCTCCGGCTTTCCTCCACCTCCGAACCTGGTACGTCCTTAAATGACCCAGGCTGTTAATAGGACGTAAACCAAAATAAACCACACCAAAGTTTAACAGAAATGTCGCTCTAAGTGGCATTCACAATTTAGGAGTATATTTAAAGGTGTCAAACCAGTTTTCATTTTATATTATTTTAATGAAGCGAGTTCAGAGGATTTCGATTATAGAGACATTTTGTAGGGAAAGAAAGCTTTCTAAGACATATTCTCTTAAGGCTTACAGAAGTTTAAGGTTAATACTGTAACTGTAATAGAATTCGACTTTTTGAACAATGTACATTCTACGTATCGAAACAATTCAACACCGACTAGGCTTTTTTCCAGCTATGACTGAAACACATTAAGTGTGTACATTTGTGAATAAAGAAACAAAAACTTTTGATAATGAATACATGTATTTCCAAGCATATTATTAAAAAAAATAATTTTACATACTAATCTTATGTTAACCTTGCTTTTTGTCAGAATTACTCTCCCTTGTAACACGGTGCCCGTTTCTGACAGTTTATACATGTATAAACATGCAAACAACAAAATAGAAAGAAAATATTAAACCATGTACAACGCACTGTAATGGTCAACTGATCGATAGAACAATAAGAACTATATTTGTATACTTTTGGTAATAATTAAATCAATATTTCAATGGTTGTCGATAATCCAGGTGAGATCTCCGTACCAGGAGATTGTGATATCGATACTTGTGTTATACAGGTGTGATGTCCCTATTAGATTGCGATATCGATACTTGTTTTATACAGGTGTGATGTCCGTAGTAGAAGAGAATGATATCGATACTTGTGTTATGAAGGTGTGATGTCCGTAGTAGAGGAGTGTGATATCGATACTTGTGTTATCAAGGTGTGATGTCCGTAGTAGAGGAGTGTGATATCGGTACTTGTGTTATTCAGGTGTGATATCCGTAGTAGAAGAGTGTGATATCGATATTTGTGTTATTCAGGTGTGATATCCGTAGTAGAAGAGTGATATATCGTTAATTGTGTTATCCAGGTGTGATGTCCGTTGTAGGAGAGTGTGATATCGATACTTGTGTTATCCAGGTGTGATGTCCGTAGTAGAGAAGTGTGATATCGATACTTGTGTTATCCAGGTGTGATGTTCGTAGTAGAAGAGTGTGATATCGATCCTTGTGTTATCCAGGTGTGATGTCCGTAGTAGAAGATTGGGTTATCGATACTTGTGTTATACAGGTGTGATGTCCGTACTAGAAGAGTGTGGTATCGATACTTGTGTTATCCAGGTGTGATGTCCGTAGTAGAAGAGTGTGATAGATACTTGTGTTATACAGGTGTGATTTCCGTAGTAAAAGAGTATGATATCGATACTTGTGTTATCCAGGTGTGATGACCGTAGTATAATAGTTTGATATCGATACCTGTGTTATCCAGATGTGATTTCCGTAGTAGAAGAGTGTGATAGATACTTGTGTTATCCAGGTGTGATTTCCGTAGTAGAACAGTGTGATATCGATACATGTGTTATCCAGGTGTCATTTCCGTAGTCGAGTGTGATATAGATACTTGTTTTATCCAGGTATGATCTCCGCTGTAGAAGAGTGTGATATCGATTCCTGTGATATCCAGGTGTGATGTCCGTAGTAGAAGAGTATGATATCGATACTTGTGTTATCCAGGTGTGATGTCCGTAGTAGAAGAGTATGATATCGATACTTGTGTTATCAAGGTGTGATGTCCGTAGTAGAAGAGTGTGATATCGATACTTGTGTTATACAGGTGTGATGTCCGTAGTAGAAGAGTATGATATCGATACTTGTGTTATCCAGGTGTGATGTCCGTAGTGGAAGAATGTGATGTCGATATTTGTGTTATCCAGGTGTGATGTCCGTAGTGGAAGAATGTGATGTCGATATTTGTGTTATCCAGGTGTGATGTCCGTAGTGGAAGAATGTGATGTCGATATTTGTGTTATCCAGGTGTGATGTCCGTAGTGGAAGAATGTGATGTCGATATTTGTGTTATCCAGGTGTGATGTCCGTAGTAGAAGAGTGATATATCGATAATTGTCTTATCCAGGTGTGAACCCGTAGTAGAGTGTGATATCGATACTTGTGTTATCCAGGTGTGATGTCCGTAGAAGAAGAATGTGATATAGATACTTGTGTTATCAGGTGTGATGTTCGTAGTAGAGTGTGATATCGATAATTGTGTTATCCAGGTGTGATGTCCGTATTAGAAGAGTGTGATATATCGATAATTGTCTTATCCAGGTGTGAACCCGTAGTAGAGTATGCTGTTGATACTTGTGTTATCCAGGTGTGATCTCCGTTGGCGGAGTATGTGATATCGATACTTTTGTTATCCAGGTGTGATGTCCTTAGTAGAAGAGTGTGATATCGATACTTGTGTTATCCAGGTGTGATGTCCGTAGAAGAAGAGTATGATATAGATACTTGCTTTATCCAGGTGTGATGTCCGTAGTAGAAGAGTGTGATGTAGATACTTGTGTTATCCTGGTGTGATGTCCGTAGTAGAGTGTGATATCGATACTTGTGTTATCAGGTGTGATGTTCGTAGTAGAGTGTGATATAGATACTTGTGTTATCCAGGTGTGATGTCCGTAGTAGAAAATTGTGATATCGATACTTGTGTTATCCAGGTATGATGTCCGTAGTAGAGTGTGATATCGATACTTGTGTTATCAGGTGTGACCTCCGTAGAAGAAGAGTGTGATATAGATACTTGCTTTATCCAGGTGTGATGTCCGTAGTAGAAGAGTGTGATATAGATACTTGCTTTATCCAGGTGTGATGTCCGTAGTAGAGTGTGATATCGATACTTGTGTTATCCAGGTGTGATCTCCGTAGTAGTAGAGTGTGATAGCGATACTTGTTTTATCCAGTTGTGATGTCCGTAGACGAAGAGTGTGATACCGATTCTTAGGTTATCCAGGTTTGATGTCCGTAGTAGAAGAGTGTGATATCGATACTTGTGTTATCCAGATGCGATTTCCGTAGTAGAAGAGTATGGTATCGATACTTGTGTTATTCAGGTGTGATATCCGTAGTAGAAGAGTGTGATATCGATGCTTGTGTTATCCAGGTGTGATGTCCGTAGTAGAAGAGTGATATATCGATACTTGTGTTATCCAGATGTGATTTCCGTAGTAGAAAAGTGTGATATCGATACTTGTGTTATCCAGGTGTGATCTCCGTAGTAGTAGAGTGCGATAGCGATACTTGTTTTATCCAGTTGTGATGTCCGTAGACGAAGAGTGTGATACCGATACTTAGGTTATCCAGGTGTGATGTCCGTAGTAGAAGAGTGTGATATCGATACTTGTGTTATCCAGATGCGATTTCCGTAGTAGAAGAGTATGGTATCGATACTTGTGTTATTCAGGTGTGATATCCGTAGTAGAAGAGTGTGATATCGATGCTTGTGTTATCCAGGTGTGATGTCCGTAGTAGAAGAGTGATATATCGATAATTGTGTTATCCAGGTGTGATGTCCGTAGTAGAATAGTATCATATCGATACTTGTGTTATCCAGATGTGATTTCCGTAGTAGAAAAGTGCGGTATCGATACTTGTTTTACCCAGGTATGATCTCCGCTGTAGAAGAGTATGATATCGATTCTGTGATATCCAGGTGTTATGTCCGTAGTGGAAGAATGTGATGTCGATATTTGTGTTATCCAGGTGTGATGTCAGTAGTGGAAGAGTGTGATATCGATACTCGTGCTATCCAGGTGTGATGTCCGTAGTAGAAGAATGCGGTATCGATACTTGTGTTATCCAGGTGTGATGTCCGTAGTAGAAGAGTGTGATATCGATACCTTTGTTATACAGGTGTGATCTCCGTTGGCGGAGTTTGTGATATTGGCTGGGCTGAGTTCAAGGAGGACTGTTTATGGTTTAGCTCCCACACTAAAACCTGGTCACAGGCGGAGGTATGTGTCATTACTAACGATCTGACGACGTCTATCGAAATAATATTGATTGTTTTATTAATGTTTACTTATTTATCAATTGATTTATCTGATTCAATCACACAGACATGAAATTTAATCGGTTATAATTTGCTTTTCTCATTCATACAACTAGTATCTATATATTTCTTATTTTGGCATACCGATTTAAAATTTAAAAAAGTAACGTATTATTGTATTTTTTTTTTTTTATAATATTTTTCTTTTTGATTTTCTATCCGTTTTCAGGCCCAATGTAGATCCATGGGAGCTTACCTGGCTACGGACGATAACGAGGCCAAACACGACTTTCTCACAACCATCCTAAACGTCCTTAGAAGTGAGTACAGTACTCTCGCCATTCGGTATAACGTATTTTTTAAAGTTAAAGTCAGTCCCATGAAAAAAGCAAACAATACTCAAAAGTGAGATGTCTTAAAACTGAATCACATTTCTACAATTTTCTCAATGGCCAGTCAAGTCATTTTTGACGTCAGGCAGTTACTAACGTTATACTTCGGGCAACAATTTATTACTGTAACGTCAAAACAACTACATGACTGTGTACATGACTGTGTACATGTTGAATCCTTTGTTAATGGTTTGTTCCTGTCTGACCAGCCTACCATGCCAATGTGTGGTTTATTGGAGGGACTGACTACACCTTCGAGGGTCAGTACCGTTGGCTGGAGACGGGGTTACACGTAGGGCCGTTCACGAGGTGGGCCCCGGGGGAGCCGAACGGTACAATGGGGGAGAACTGTATAGGTATGAGATGGGACGGGATGGACCTGATGTGGACAGACGAACACTGTGAGACGGTTCACCAGCCTCACGGACATCACGCTCCTCCAGTCGGAAACTACTACTATATTTGTGAGAAACAGTAAGTATCCTTTGTGTTTATGAGAAACTGTAAATTAATACTAAATATGTGAGAAATAGAAAGCAACAATTATATTTGTGAGAAAGGCACAATTATATTTATGAGAAACGGTATGTAACTAGTACAGTGTATATCATTAAGAAAATGTAGGTATCTTATTTATTTGTGAGAAACACTGAGTAACAGAAATGAATTGCTTCTACCGATTCTGTGAGAAACGTTGAAATATGAAGTTCATGTAACTTCGATGTACTAGACCTGTGAGAAAATGTAATTACTAGATAAAGCTAAAACTACATCCGTGAAAATGTGAAACTAATATTTAATTCGTTGGGATTTGTAAATAATAGTAGATTCATTAGAAATGTAATTTATACTACACCCATGAGAGCTTGTAACTAATACTAAATCATCTAGAAATGTAACTAATAAATACTAAATCCGTTAGAAATGTACCTAATACTACATCCGTTAGACATGTAACTAATACTATATCTGTTAGAAATGTAACTAATACTACATCTGTTAGAAATGTAGATAATACTACATATGTTAGAAATGTACCTAATACTACATCTGTTAGAAATGTAACTAATACTACATATGTTAGAAATGTACCTAATACTACATCCGTTAGAAATGTAGATAATACTACATATGTTAGACATGTACCTAATACTACATCTGTTAGAAATGTAACTAATACTACATCTGTTAGAAATGTACCTAATACTACATCTGTTAGAAATGTAACTAATACTACATCCGTTAGAAATGTAACTAATACTACATCTGTTAGAAATGTAACTAATACTACATCTGTTAGAAATGTAACTAATACTACATATGTTAGACATGTACCTAATACTACATCTGTTAGAAATGTAACTAATACTACATCTGTTAGAAATGTAACTAATACTACATCTGTTAGAAATGTAGATAATACTACATATGTTAGAAATGTAGATAATACTACATATGTTAGAAATGTAAATAATACTACATCTGTTAGAAATGTTACCAATACTACATCCGTTAGAAATGTTACTAATACTACATCTGTTAAAAATGTACCTAATACTACATCCGTTAGAAATGTAACTAATACTACATCTGTTAGAAATGTAACTAATACTACATCTGTTAGAAATGTAACTAATACTACATCTGTTAGAAATGTAACTAATACTACATCTGTTAGAAATGTAACTAATACTACATCTGTTAGAAATGTACCTAATACTACATCTGTTAGATATGTAACTAATACTACATCCGTTAGATATGTAACTAATACTACATCCATTAGAAATGTACTTAATACTTCATCCGTTAGAAATGTAACTAATACTACATCTGTTAGAAATGTACCTAATACTACATCTGTTAGAAATGTACCTAATACTACATCTGTTAGAAATGTAATTAATACTACATATGTTAGACATGTACCTAATACTACATCTGTTAGAAATGTACCTAATACTACATCCGTTAGAAATGTACCTAATGCTACATCTGTTAGAAATGTAACTAATACTACATATGTTAGACATGTACCTAATACTACATCTGTTAGAAATGTACCTAAAACTACATCTGTTAGAAATATAACCAATACTACATCAGTTAGAAATGTAACTAATACTACATATGTTAGAAATGTACCTAATACTACATCCATTAGAAATATAACCAATACTACATCAGTTAGAAATGTAACTAATACTACATCTGTTAGAAATGTACCTAATACTACATCTGTTAGAAATGTACCTAATACTACATCTGTTAGAAATGTACCTAATACTACATCCATTAGAAATGTACCTAATACTACATCCATTAGAAATATAACCAATACTACATCAGTTAGAAATGTAACTAATACTACATCTGTTAGAAATGTACCTAATACTACATCTGTTAGAAATGTACCTTATACTACATCTGTTAGAAATGTACCTAATACTACATCTGTTAGATATGTAACTAATACTACATCTGTTAGAAATGTAACTTATACTACATCTGTTAGAAATGTACCTAATACTACATCCGTTAGAAATGTACCTAATACTACATTCGTTAGAAATGTAACTAATACTACATCTGTTAGAAATGTAACCAATACTACATTCGTTAGAAATGTACCTAATACTACATCTGTTAGAAATGTACCTTATACTACATCTGTTAGAAATGTAACTAATACTACATCTGTTAGAAATGTAACTAATACTACATCTGTTAGAAATGTACCTAATACTACATCTGTTAGAAATGTAACCAATACTACATCTGTTAGAAATGTAACTAATACTACATCTGTTAGAAATGTACCTAATACTACATCTGTTAGAAATGTACCTAATACTACATCTGTTAGAAATGTACCTAATACTACATCTGTTAGAAATGTACCTAATACTACATTCGTTAGAAATGTAACCAATACTACATCTGTTAGAAATGTAACTAATACTACATCTGTTCAAAATGTACCTAATACTACATCTGTTAGAGATGTAACCAATACTACATCTGTTAGAAATGTAACCAATACTACATCTGTTAGAAATGTACCTAATACTACAACTGTTAGAAATGTAACTAATACTACATCCGTTAGAAATGTAACTTATACTACATCTGTAAGAAATGTAACCAATACTACATATGCTATAAATGTAACTAATACTACATCTGTAAGAAATGTACCTAATACTATATCCGTTAGAAATGTAACTAATACTACATCTGTTAGAAATGTTACTAATACTACATCCGTTAGAAATGTTACTAATACTACATCTGTTAGAAATGTTACTAATACTACATCTGTTATAAATGTTACTTATACTACATCTGTTAGAAATGTAACTAATACTACACCTGTTAGAAATGTAACTAATACTACACCTGTTAGAAATGTTACTTATACTACATCTGTTAGAAATATAACTAATACAGCATCCGTTAGAAATGTAACTTATACTACATCTGTTAGAAATATAACTAATACTACATCTGTTAGAAATGTAACTAATACTACATCTGTTAGAAATGTAACTAATACTACATCTGTTAGAAATATAACTAATACTACATCTGTTAGAAATATAACTAATACTACATCCGTTAGAAATGTAACTTATTCTACATCTGTTAGAGATGTAACTAATACTACATCCGTTAGAAATGTAACTAATACTACATCCGTTAGAAATGTAACTAATACTACATCCGTTAGAGATGTACCTAATACTACATCTGTTAGAGATGTAACTAATACTACATCTGTTAGAAATGTAACTAATACTACATCTGTTAGAAATGTAGCTAAAACTACATCTGTTAGAAATATAACTAATACTACATCTGTTAGAGATGTAACTAATACTACATCCGTTAGAAATGTAACTAATACTACATCCGTTAGAAATGTAACTAATACTACATCCGTTAGAGATGTACCTAATACTACATCTGTTAGAGATGTAACTAATACTACATCTGTTAGAAATGTAACTAATACTACATCTGTTAGAAATGTAACTACATTGTAATACTACATCTGTTAGAAATGTTACTTATACTACACCTGTTAGAAATGTAACTGATACTACATCTGTTAGAAATGTACCTAATACTTCATCTGTTAGAAATGTAGCGAATACTACATCTGTTAGAAATGTAACCAATACTACATCCTCTAGAAATGTAACTAATACTACATCTGTTAGAAATGTACCTAATACTACATCTGTTAGAAATGTACCTAATACTACATCTGTTAGAAATGTACCTAATACTACATCTGTTAGAAATGTAACCAATACTACATCTGTTAGAAATGGAACTAATACTACATCTGTAAGAAATGTAACTAATACTACATTCGTTAGAAATCTAACTAATACTTCATCTGTTAGATTGTAACCAATACTACATCTGTTAGATTGTAACCCACACTACATCCGTTAGAAATGTACCTAATACTACATATGTTAGAAATGTAACAAATACTACATCTGTTAGAAATGTACCTAATACTACATCTGTTAGAAATGTAGCGAATACTACATCCTCTAGAAATGTAACAATACTACATCTGTTAGAAATGTTGCTAATACTACATCTATTAGAAATGTACCTAATACTACATCTGTTAGAAATGTAACAATACTACATCCGTTAGAAATGTACCTAATACTACATCTGTTAGAAATGTACCTAATACTACATCCTCTAGAAATGTAACAATACTACATCTGTTAGAAATGTACCTAATACTACATCCGTTAGAAATGTACCTAATACTACATCCTCTAGAAATGTAACAATACTACATCCTCTAGAAATGTAACAATACTACATCTGTTAGAAATGTACCTAATACTACATCTGTTAGAAATGTACCCAATACTACATCTGTTAGAAATGTAACCAATACTACATCCTCTAGAAATGTACCTAATACTACATCCTCTAGAAATGTAACAATACTACATCTGTTAGAAATGTACCTAATACTACATCCTCTAGAAATGTAACAATACTACATCTGTTAGAAATGTACCTAATACTACATCCGTTAGAAATGTACCTAATACTACATCCGTTAGAAATGTAACTAATACTACATCTGTTAGAAATGTAACTAATACTACATCTGTTAGAAATGTACCTAATACTACATCCGTTAGAAATGTACCTAATACTACATCCTCTAGAAATGTAACAATACTACATCTGTTAGAAATGTACCTAATACTACATCCGTTAGAAATGTAACTAATACTACATCTGTTAGAAATGTACCTAATACTACATCCTCTAGAAATGTAACAATACTACATCTGTTAGAAATGTACCTAATACTACATCCGTTAGAAATGTAACTAATACTACATCCTCTAGAAATGTAACAATACTACATCTGTTAGAAATGTACCTAATACTACATCTGTTAGAAATGTACCTAATACTACATCTGTTAGAAATGTACCTAATACTTCATCCTCTAGAAATGTAACAATACTACATCTGTTAGAAATGTTGCTAATACTACATCCGTTAGAAATGTACCTAATACTACATCTGTTAGAAATGTAACAATACTACATCTGTTAGAAATGTAACTAATACTACATCCTCTAGAAATGTAACAATACTACATCTGTTAGAAATGTACCTAATACTACATCTGTTAGAAATGTACCTAATACTACATCCTCTAGAAATGTAACAATACTACATCTGTTAGAAATGTTGCTAATACTACATCCGTTAGAAATGTACCTAATACTACATCTGTTAGAAATGTAACAATACTACATCTGTTAGAAATGTAACTAATACTACATCCTCTAGAAATGTAACAATACTACATCTGTTAGAAATGTAGCGAATACTACATCCTCTAGAAATGTAACAATACTACATCTGTTAGAAATGTTGCTAATACTACATCTATTAGAAATGTAACAATACTACATCTGTTATAAATGTAGCATATATATTTGTACTACATCCGTTGAAATTGTAACTTATACTACACCGATTAGAAATGTATTTTATACGACATTTGTTAGAAATGTAGCCAATGCTATATCTGGTATAAAAATGTACATGTACCTAATTCTACAGCCACTAGAAGTCACAAGGCGTTAGAGGAAACACTTTATTTATATATATGTGTACATCAGAAATCTTTACTTTTTCTTCTTTGTATGAAATCGTGACTGATACTCCTTTCACTAAACATGAGAAACTGTCCGTAATATCTTCATCTATACTATCGGTGTACGATGAGGATAATTATTGATGTAATAAATTTATGATGATGGACATGTGATGATGATGAAGATGACTATTGCATTAGTCATGATGATGATGATGATGATGATGATGATGATGATGATGATGCGTTAATGTGAGGGTGTTTTGATGTCTCTATGTATGCTATGTACAGAAAAGATCTATATAAAAAAAAATCTTCATCTATGGTGGTTTTGGGTAAGCTTTTTAACAAGTCTGTATCTATTATATGTTAACGGCAACAACGTCAAACGGTTGTTATCTACATTGCAAATATCATCCCGCTATTCTTCTCTGGTCCTCCGAAGTAAGGTGATCTTTACTACTTGTTAAGTTCTGCAATGTAATATTTGTATGGTAAATATCTGGCATAATTTAACTCTATTAATCCACTGAAATTGTTTGGCAAATTTAAACTTTACCGTTTTTGTTTACAGTAACAACCAGACTGGGACTGCAGTAATTGGGTAAGCCGTCAGTGATTGGCTGGGCAAAGTAGTCGCGCTCGGCGTGACGTAATAGAGTGATGAGTTTGACGTAATCGAATGTCGTGTTTGATGTTTTTCAAGATTAAAATTTGTACTTCAATCTCTCAGATGTTCATTATTTTATAGCCGACTCTGTATTCAATCAGTTTACAATGTTTGTTTATTTAATCAGATTGTCCTGTATCAATATTAAATAGTTCTGACGTCATTATCATTATCAAAGATGGACGGACATATTCGCATTATCTCTAAACTTCACAGGTGCGTGCATTTCCCCCTTTCTTTGGCAGGGAAATATTACAAGACTTTTGTACACAAGGTGTTAAATAGGTAAATTCCATCCATAGATTTTTCAGATTTGATAAAACCGGAGTCTTTGCCGAGAATTTTGGCAAATCTGAAAATTCCTGAGGTGAACTGTCCTAATCCTACACCTCTAGATATCAGTCAGTATTTTTCTCTGATTTTAACCGCCAGAATAAGCCCATGAAAAGTGCATTTAAACTGACTAATACTTTGAAAATATAAATTCCCTCTGATCGTTTAAGACTACAATCAATCGGTCGTCCAGATAAAGGAAACCCAATGTTTTCAAACAGACCTTGGTAAAACAAAATATATATCGAAATATCGGGATCTGTCGGAGTCTCAACCCGGAGGTAAGATTTATGAATTTAAAGCCTAGTGCTAAACTTTAAAGGCCCAATATACGTAACTTCAGGAAATATTTCTGGATTCTGAAAAATTATGAAAAAAAATCCAGTTGATAACCACGCAAAAATAGGACTAAAACGAAGTAAACCTGAGCGGTAACTAGCAAGAAACTCTTGACAAAAACATCCAAAGAATTGAAAATAATTCAGGTGGGGCCCACTTCAACAACAAACCAAAGGTAGAAGACAGTTCGAAATGGACGCGTGTTTACAAATACTGTGTTTCAACTGCTGCTGTACCGGTAACCGCGTATGAATGCAACTTGGATATTGCTAAAACCAGTTAATCTGAACTAAATCTATAAATATAATAAGTTATTAGGCTTGATTTTCGCTTCAAGTTTTGCCGAAAGTTACGTTTTTTGGGCCTTTAACAATACAATGACGTCACGTTGAAAATTCAATCATATCACATCATTATTGTCTTGAAAAAGATCATCCTCCCCGTACGTATTGAGACAGTCTGGTCTCAAACGTCAAGGGAAGATTCCTAATCTACAATGTACCAAACCCTCGTTAAGCCTCGTGTTTGGCAACTTCCATCCTCGATATCCAGGGGTTACGATCACCTATGTAATCTACACCCCTGGAATATATCATGGCAAAATTGAAAGCTCCCGGGTCTGCCACCTAGCGGTCGGTGTGCGTTGTGTCCCTTTGAATCACGTAATCACCGACCAATCAAAATGCGTGTAACAAAACGGCTTCTGCAATGAATGTAAACAAGGAAGAACATCTCATTCGGTTGATCTGTGAAAAATTCAAGCATGATCAAATTAGACAGCATCAGGAAACGGCGATCCACGCACCGAGTCCTTCCCGTAAATGTGTCGGTGAAGATTGTTCTTCTCTGTTTTACTGGTAAAGATCCATGACACTGTCGACACTGTGTCATGTTTGTTTACATTTTTTCTGTCCCATAAGAAGAACGCGTGATCAAATTAAGGTGCGCTCTGATTGGACGCAGCCAGACCTAGCTGCATCCAATGAAAATTCTCGTCGCGGGGTTTACAAAATGTGGTCTATATATATGCCAAGGGTGAAGATGAGTGTGCGGATCGTAACCCTTGGCTAGCGAAGGTGGGCAACTTCCGAATCTTACCCTTCTGGTTGAAATCCCCATCCCTTCCCCCTCAGGACGTGGAAGATTCTATTAAAAGTAATTTCCTTTCATACCATGGAGAGCTCTTTATGACAAACACTGTAATTTGTTAAAACTATGGTGGCTAAAATATGACATTTCGTCTTTTCGCTTTGGCACCTGCGAAATACCTAACGCCTAGCGAAAAAAAAGAAATAACGAAAAAGTTAAATAACGAAAAAACGAAAATCCGCCAAAGCGAAATAACGAATTAGCGCCAAACCGAAGTGAAAATAACATCAACGTGTAGAAATAAAATGGCGTCTTTTCTCCCTTCTTTTGGCGTTATTTCGCTTTGGCGAGTTTTCGTCTTTTCGTCAAATGGAGAATTAATAATCAGTGTTGCAAAAATTATTAGATCTTATGCCGTATGTGGATTGAAAAGATAGTGTGTTGTAGGTTACCAAAAATAAATACAGCTTAAACTAAATATCATCTTTCCGTCGCCATTACGCCGGAGCAAGATATGTCAGATGTATACTCTTTAACTTTGTATACAATACTGAACTCGTCCAAATTAACTCACAGTTGAGTTTATTTAAGTAACATATGGTCTGACGGTGCTAGATCTCGGACAACCCTAACACATGGCCGACCTGTGTAGGCGTGTCGTATCTATGATTCTGTCGGCATATTTTATGTCGGACAGACGTCTCGATCTCACACCTTTCTCTCGATCTAGGTTTCGCGCGTGAATGTGAAGGAAAGACATCCAGAGGGAATCACATTTTAAGTTATGACCTGTGTTTACATTATAAAGCCTGTCTGTAGTTTTAAAGTTGGTCCAGTTTTAGGAATTTTAGGAATATTGTCTGACAATGTGTTTGGTGTAGGAACCATAAGTTTGCAGTTTAGTTATATTAACTATTCATGAAATACGCGTTCTTATCGTCTAAACTTTTGAACTCGTTGAGAAAAAGAGACACATATATATCTATATACATATTTCACTGTAATATCGAACATTATTATTCTATATAAGCGATATCTCACTAGTGTATCATATTATTATCACTTTTGCTGATTTTACCAATAAAACCACAGCTTATCAACTTAAATTGGGAAATCTTCCTGCTGCCCATCGAGTCAAATGCTAGTTACATAATGTAGCTTAACGACCCGAATGCCTCATTTTACTGCCAATAATGATCAGATCTCTTACCTATCACTGGGGAACTTTTCTCTTGGAAAACATGGCGTTAAATTCCACAATATTACCTTTCATTTCAGCGAGCTGTTATTCTCAGCAATTCAGCAATTCTACCTTTTGATCGGAGGAAACTTGTGTAAAACGAAACAGGAGTGTCCACAGCGTCTCCAAGCTAAAACGTTAGGGTAAACGATGTACAGAAAGTATAAGAGAACTATTGCGATAGTGGTTAAGGATAACTCATGTACATTGTAGGCTAAGGTGGCACTGAAAAATTTATCATCTGGATATCCTCGCTTAGCATCCACAGGGACCTGATAATTTGTTACATATAGTTTTGGACCTAAACTAGGGTGTTTAGAGTAATGTGGCACTTTTGAGCGGTCTAGATTATTTTTCGATAAAAACACCCCTCAATGTTCATAAATGTTATGAAAATTACTCTTAACACCCTAGTTTAGGTCCAAAACTAGCTGTAACAAATGTAACATAACATACTTATTTGAAAAATGAAGTCAGATTCATTTTTCATTAAATCATGTGATTAAAAGAAGTCAGTGACGAGCTTTCACATTTTATTGAATATCAACAGATAACTATATTTTGTCAAATCGAGTTGTCTAGACTTGCTAGTGTCAACCGTATCCACACCAAGTACATGTACCTGGTATTGTCCACCTAATCTGTCGTTTTGCGTTCAGGGGTAGATTTTTGCAACAAAAATGTATTAAACAGAATATCCAACAGTATTTTCAGTAATACGAAATATATTTCACTCATGTGGCTAATATTTTTGATATACATGATAGTCACACTACATTTATGATGAAGCGTTGCCATGTGACTGGATAACAATAATAGGTATCTCACATAAAACTTTGTTTTAACTTCAGTTCTATTTATAGTTACAGACACTTTGATTTTCAAACCTGATCAATACCAAAAAAGTATTGTCATGAAGGTGTTAAAGTTTGATAGGTCGCATGAAACTTAAGTTATGACAAGGATACACCGTACCTTTGTTTTTATAAATAGAACAACATTCGAACTAAGGTATCCTCGCCATGACTTGAGTTCCATTTGATCTTTCAAACTTAATCTTCTTTCAGTGCTTCCTCAGAACAATACTAGACTTTCAGACCTGGAGATCAACCCTATGCAAAGACTTTTATTAAGGAAGCGCTGTATCAAGTTTGAGATTAATAGGCCCAAGAAAACCCAAGTTTTCGCGCGGAAATATTTGCTCAAGGGACGTAACCGACGACCCAACAAAGTGATCCGTATATGCCACCTAGCTATTCAGGCGACAATGATACAGTTTGCATTTTTAAAACATTTCACGTCCGAGTATGGTTGATACAATAATGATATGATAGAGAGTTTTTTTAACAGTCAGTAATTATGTCTATCAAAACAAAGCAATGTTGTGCTGTTATAGCGCGTTAGGACCGAGTCCCATATATACAATGTACCTTTCCAGGTAACCCATAGCCTTGATACAGTATTGTACCAGTATTTTCTGTATACTGTATTACACACGGCTATTTAAAGATGTATTGGAATTCCAATTGTATAGCATGGGCTATAGATAGTTCTCTCGGTCAAATAGCCAGGAAGCCTACTGTGGTCCTTAATAGGGGTAAGTAATATATAATATGATTACTATAGAAACTGTTAGAACATGCAATGTACCAAGGGTGTGTTGAGGGACCCTTTTAACGTATCTCACTCTGTATAATACTGTATGATCACATAAGAGTATCTAAATACCCACAGTACTAGTCTACCTTGTAGAATATACCTACAGTACTACTTTGTAATCACATATATTGTAAGCACAATCGTATTTTTGAACTAATTAAAATATGCACTTCACATGAGTAATAGGGAGCCACGTCAGCTGTATTACGGGTGGTTGAACAACATATACGTGTGTGTATTCGATTGGGCGTAAAGGAAGGTATCGATCAAATTCTATAATTAGCACCGCCAACTCCGTGGTCCCGAGTACCTATTGTCTACCTGTAATCTTTACAATAGGCAATAGCTATATATGAAATATATATGCCGTACACATGTCAGGTAATAAAACTCTACTTGTTTACCCCAATAAATAATCCTACTTTGGTTTTAGTAAGAGTAGTCATTGTAAAATAGCAGTGTGGCTTACATATCGTCGAGTGTACACGTTATTATACATCCTGGTATATGCAGCCACTATTGTTGATGTTCGCGCTTGACTAGTCATTTGTCTCTGGTACACACATTTACATGTACATTAAACCAAGTTATTGTGTAACGTCATTCGGCAAACCTCGGCAGATTCCGTAACCTACACTGTACATCTATTAGATTTATAGGTTCCACTCAGCTTCCGGTTATGATTACCGGTTGCTTTGACTTGGTTTCTACTCCACTCAGGTTCTGGTTAAAATCACTGGTAGGCATGCCGTTTTCTACTCCTCCCAGCTTCCGGTTATCATCACAAATAAGCGTTGTTGACGTTGTTTTAACTCAAATTAATTTTCGGTTTTAATAACCGGCTGCTTAGCTTGGTTTCTAATCCACTCGGCTTCCGGTTATAAAACACCGGTGGACATAGCGTTGTTTCTACTACTCTCAACTTCCGGTTATAATATCCAGTAGACATGACGTTGTTTCTATTCCTGTCAGCTTCCGGTTATAATCTCCGGTAGACATAACGTTGTTTCTACTCCTCCAAACTTCTGGTTATAATCTCCAGTAGACATAACGTTGTTTCTACTCCTCTAAACGTCTGGTTATAATCTCCAGTAGACATAACGTTGTTTCTACTCCTCCAAACTTCTGGTTATAATCTCCAGTAGACATCACGTTGTTTTTACTCCTCCAAACTTCTGGTTATAATCTCCAGTAGACATAACGTTGTTTCTACTCCTCCAAACTTCTGGTTATAATCTCCAGTAGACATAACGTTGTTTCTACTCCTCCAAACTTTTGGTTATAATCTCCAGTAGACATCACGTTGTTTTTACTCCTCCAAACTTCTGGTTATAATCTCCAGTAGACATAACGTTGTTTTTACTCCTCCAAACTTCTGGTTATAATCTCCAGTAGACATAACGTTGTTTCTACTCCTCCAAACTTCTGGTTATAATCTCCAGTAGACATAACGTTGTTTCTACTCCTCCAAACTTCTGGTTATAATCTCCAGTAGACATAACGTTGTTTCTACTCCTCCAAACTTCTGGTTATAATATCCAGTAGACATGACGTTGTTTCTATTCCACTCAGCTTCCGGTTGTAATAACCGGTAGACATGACGTTGTTTCTACTTTATTCAACTCCCGGTTATATATCCGGTAGACATGGCATTGTTTCTACTCTATTCAACTTCCGGTTATAATATCCGGTAGACATGCCGTTGATTCTACTTCTCTCAATTTCCGGTTATATTATCCGGTAGGCAGGACGTTGCTTCTACTTCTTTCTGCTTTCTTGACGTTTCCACTTCCACATCCAGCCTATCCACCCTGGCAAAAACATCTCACCTATATATTGGAGCCTCATTATGGCTGATCAGTTACTGTGAGAAAAGATGTAGATGGTTTGCCAAATAACAATCAACTGTTACGTCAGAGGGACGGGCTACTAGTATGTGTTTGTCCTGTCCAACTCTAAGTGGATGCAAAATCACTTCAGAGTTGTTCCAGACTATGATCAGGCCGTGTCGAACCATTGTTTTTAATTACTGATTGTGTTAAAACCCACTTGATTAACATAAATTGTTTGATACTTAGTTAATTCTTTATCAATCAATTATCAAAGTAAACTAATATTTAAGTGATACGTAAATGTTTACATTATCACAACTCTCGATAATTATTGTTTCGTTTCAGATGGCCATGAGTGACCATTGTATGGTCACCAACCTACTTGTGTTAGCTGTGGTCAGCACCTCGCACGGAGGTTTTCAGGCGGACATCGATTACTACCAGGTTCTCCAGGTTAAACGGTCTGCCAGGGTGGCCACGATCAGGACGGCGTACCGGAAGTTAGCGTTGAGACTGCATCCAGATACCAGTGGGGTAATTTGTATAGATATAATCGAAACCCAGTATATCATATACCAATCTAGTTTATTTACCAATACTCTTGTAAGAGTGAATATTCTTCATAAAAATAAAACATGAAGCAAATTTAACGGGAAATATTCTCTAAATATTTATTTTTCCTCCATATATTATCTAGGTCAATCAATGTCCTCTCTCAGTATAAACAGTGTTTTATTTTCCAAAAACTTCACACAGTTGTTCAGAACAATAAAGCATATTGGGGATCGGAAAACAAGCTGAAAGCTTATAAATTATTCCTCTCTCTTTTGAATCTGTTGTTTTGATTTTGATCTGATAAAAAATCTTTTCTTTTTATAAATACATGTACTTATGATATAATGCTATTAGGAAGGAAACAGTGCTATATGACTATATAAAGCTTATCTTACTTAGGATGTTACTTGCATATGTATATGTAACTCAAGTTGTCTATAAAATGTTAACACCAGTTTCCTTATTCCTTCATCCTATTGCGACACAGTACAAGGTTACGACACGTAAGAGTGGATAATAGACATAGTTTGTTTGTGATCGTTATTCACACTGCCATCACAAGTACATGTTCATGGTAATACAACATCATCAATCTGACCGTACTTCGACGTTGTGTCTCAAAATGTCAAATCATAAGTGTTTCTTGCATCTTTACATGCCCAGGTATGAAGCCCTCCTGGCGACCTCTCGGGCTAGGCTGCCCTTTGTCCAAACTAACCAGAACTATACCCCCTACCCTCAGAAAAGTTGACTAAATATGCCTTTAGACTTGGTGCTACAAATAGTATCTACAGTTACCTGAACATATTCTTCTAACTATAATCATAAACGTGTACGTATTATAAGTACATATACCCCCCCCCCCCCATCAACACTGCACATAGGCCAATTAATACTTCCCAGCTGGTAAGCCAACCGTGATATATCATATAAGCATGCCTGCTGTGTTACACTATTCAAAAACAGTCATTAATCCATTCTCCTCGCACACTACCCGTTTATCGAAATCATTAATGAATTGATTTTATTTTCCACAGTGCGATACCACTAAGCAATTCCAAATTCTAGGCGAGGCGAAAAATGTTTTAACGGATAAAAAGGAGAGAGTATTATACAATATGTTGTATCCAGAGGCCGGCCATTGGACTGACCCATACGACTGGGACCTGGCAGACTGTGAAATGAGGAACGCATCCGTGACACAGAAAATCCATCGGAAGTCTAAAGATGGATTAAAAGTGTTAATGAAATGGCTACGAGATTGGTCGTTAACTCAAGTTCCAAATATGACGTCATTTGTAGATGTTTATTACAATATTTTGACGGACTACTTCGTCCTTGGTGCGTTTTTCGTTTCCACGGCAACTCTTTGGTGCAGGTAATTACTAAAAACAAAATTCACATTTACCTGTAACATTGCAAAGTAAACCAGTGCTAACATGTTATAATTATGTAAGACAATAAGTCACAGGTAGAACCGATATTATCAAAATGTATCTTTAGCTCAAGTCTTATATATTGGATATATACAGGCTAGTAATTCAGTTAAATAGTGACATCACTTTTCGTTGATATAGTTAAATAACGATCCATATGTTTGTAATTAATGAACACTACCAAGGTACGTGTAGCGACAAAATGTGTATACCTTTCTATATTTATATTAAGATGTACACTTACTTTATATCTATCGTTTGTATTCATATCTTTATTAATAGGATGTTTTTGTTGATACGATATATTTTACCTTCTCGAACCTCGAGTGAATAAGGAAAACTCAGACTCCATACAAAGGCAGTTCGTATTTCCTTAAAATGTCCTCATATCCTCTTACACGTGTTCTACAGGGATCTCGTTGGTCAGTACATATCAGCTGTCAGTATCACTTTCTACGGACTCCATCTCATCACTCTGGCCTATTCGAGCAGACATTTATTTTTTATGGTAAGGAATATTTAATAAAAGGACAAGTATAACACATACTCATGTGACTTCATCCATATTGATTTGGTAATAGTCTCAATATACCAAAATGTATGTCGATGTGTCATACAGAAGTTATCATAAATGGTAGTAGTAATGGTATGATATTGATAGATTTGATTTGGTTTCAGTAGCCAATGAAATAAAAATCTAAATACCTTAACCAGTAAAAACATTGAGTGCTATAACATGAAACTTTGACTCGTTTCTTACATACTACGACTAAACATCTGGGGACGACACGGAAATAACTTAGTAGTTATTGACGGATATTTAGTCGTGTGTTATAGGAGAAATAATGACAAACGTCTTATCTGTATCAGGAAAACACACTTTCGTCAGTATCGTCAATATGCCGTCTCTGTTGTTCTTATTTACTTAATTTATTCTTATCAGCGCATTATTTGCGTTAACTTTGATATACATTATGTGGTACATTTTGCAGGAAACCATCCAACAGTTACTGTTCCAACTATTCCGCGGACCTTCCTTGAAGACAACAGTACTGAAGAACAGCTATATTCTACAATATTACGTCCATGTTGTGTTGTCCGGGGCGACCATTGCTGTTGTATTTCAAAAATACCGCTCTCGACACGTGACCGAGATAACAAACGTGATTTGGACTGTGATTACCATCGCTGGCTGTTTGACTATTATCGCAAGTCTACTCAACTCCGAAATAAACTTAGACTTTGACGCATCGTCCCTAGCAACCTCAGGTTATACTCTTCTATTATGTGGGGTTATTTATTATATATTACGTCGGTAACAAACACATGGGATGCCTTCAATGTGTACATGTACGTTACATGTATTATTTCTTAACCGGAAATGAGACCGGAAATGCTCATAAAACAAAACCATTTCTATATGTATATTGAATTCTAAATGATGAACAACTAAGCGCGGCTGTATGAACCCCTGTATTTAGTTTCATATGATCTTCATTTAACCATGTGTTCTTCACATTATGTTGAGTACTGAAGTAGAAGTATGAGAAATGTAAGTGTGAAAGAATGCTACGTCACTGAGGTACTTGTTGCGTGTTTGACACAGTACTGTGACGTGTGAAGGGATGCTACGTCATTGTAGTACTTGTTACGTGTTTGACACAGTACTGTGACGTGTGAAGGGATGCTACGTCACTGTAGTACTTGTTTCGTGTTTGACACAGTACTGTGACGTGTGAAGGGATGCTACATCATTGTAGTACTTGTTACGTGTTTGACACAGTACTGTGACGTGTGAAAGAATGCTACGTCACTGTAGTACTTGTTACGTGTTTGACACAGTACTGTGACGTGTGAAAGAATGCTACGTCACTGTAGTACTTGTTACGTGTTTGACACAGTACTGTGACGTGTGAAGGGGTGCTACGCCATTGTCGTACTTGTTACGGGTTTGACACAGTACTGTGACGTGTGAAGGGATGCTACGTCATTGTAGTACTTGTTACGTGTTTGACACAGTACTGTGAAGTGTGAAGGGGTGCTACGTCACTGTAGTACTTGTTACGTGTTTGACACAGTACTGTGACGTGTGAAGGGGTGCTACGTCACTGTAGTACTTGTTACGTGTTTGACACAGTACTGTGACGTGTGAAGGGGTGCTACGTCATTGTAGTACTTGTTACGTGTTTGACACAGTACTGTGACGTGTGAAGGGATGCTAGAGCAGACTTATTGGGATATGTGACATATATTTTACATGAAAGCAGAACCAGTGCAATGTTTGGTTCGTGATACTGGTAGTCCAGAGAAGTGAGCGACTGGCATAACTAACTTATGGTTCGATAGCAATTAAGACTGCCAGACAACACAAATAAAATGTCCTAATTTGACATGTAATATTTTAGCACGATATTCACCTACTGTTAGTCCGTATTCTGGTTGATGTTTTCAAGTTCATTTTAACGTAAATGTAACGTACAGTGTATTTGAAGTTAATTTTTGACTAGAAATTGGCATCGTTTGTGCCGTTTTCCTGACCATTGACACGAATTTGAGACCTTTCACATTGTTCATAGCGGTGCTGTAATACTGTTGTATGCAACTTATGTATTCTTACTACTGTATATATATATCTTACATGTAAAGTCGAAAACATTACTCTTACGCAGGATGCGTGTCGTTGATAACACCGGAACACGTGACTTGTGGGAAGATAATTACACATAAATTGTGACAAGAACTTACCTTTTACTAACGTAAGTATATATAACGCATTATGTTCAGCGGTTTAAGCATATTATTGCTTTCATCTTTTTGTTTTTCATATTTCCGATTAAAACTTTTGTTTTAAAACAGATTTTCCTGCCCGTTTCATTATGGTATATCTTTATATATATTTAAACCATATTAAACTCTTTTTTTCGTGTCTGCAATCTTTTTAATTGTGACTAGAATTATTTCGTAATCTTGTTTACGAATTAAACGACATGATATACATTGTACCTATGGTGCTAATGAGTTGTTGGTTTAATTATGCTTATAAATACTATTCCTATGGAAAATTCAACAATATAACGGTAATCGTATGGTATATCACTTACAAATGAACTAAAAACAGGGGAAAGTACACGACTATATAGTGGAAAACTAGTGTTGATTAAGTTGGTAAGACGTCATAGAGGTTTTTTTAGACACCGTTTCCTTTTTGCTTCTTTCTGCTTGTGACTCGGAACACTTTAAATACGGATTTATCTCCACGGTTCTTTAATATCAATGGGGAGTCCCAAATGAACAAAATAGCCATATGGTGCGCTGATGCTTTCTTCGTTTGGCGTTCAACTTCAACGAATACGTTTTTATTTTTAAATAATTGCCATTTTTATCCATATTTCTCGTCACTAGTCTCATTCCTGTGATAAACGTAGAGGTTATATATAACTTGAATCCAGTAAAACATTTCACAAGATTTTATTTGTCCTAAAATTTCGTCTATACTGATGTAATCTGCGCATGCGTAACGTTCCTGTCTGCCTAACCTACTACTGGTCCGCCGACGTGATCCAC
Organism: Mimachlamys varia; assembly: GCA_947623455.1. Lineage (NCBI taxonomy): Eukaryota > Metazoa > Mollusca > Bivalvia > Pectinida > Pectinidae > Mimachlamys > Mimachlamys varia. The sequence goes on along the minus strand of OX392542.1, from coordinate 11,104,864 downwards.
GTTCCTGTAAAACACAGCGAAGCAAAGTTTTAAAGTTATGAACAGTACTGTCAAGCTCTGAAATATGAATTCATTGAATCCAATTTAATGCAGTTTTACAACGGATGTGTTCTTCAATTTTGCGTTTTGTTCATTAATAATTTACACAATAAAACCACAGTATTTCTATCATTTTAATGGAACATACAATACAAAAATCTAAACAATTATTTTATAAATATATATATTTCAAGACAACAACACGTTCATTATTCAGGACACCATAGAAAGAAATATCACATGCAATCTCATTTTCATGAGGGGCGTGGTCAAGGGGTTTCACATACATATTTATTTGTAGTTGTACATTCCTATTAGAGGGTGGCATTAGAGAGGGGCGTGGCTAAGGTTTCTAACTGGTTTCACGGATAGAGTTTTACACCCCGAAGGGTTGTTAGTGTTCGAGGGGCGTGACCCAGGTTTATCTGATATCACAGATATAGTACAATGTAATACATAATCATAACGGGATGACGTAAGGGAGGGGCCTGTCCAAAGATTCCTACGTACCGGGCTCACAGATATAGTTGAACAAGGGTCGTTAGTATTAGAAGGGGGCGTGGTTCAGGTTTCGCACATGGTCTCTCAGATATGATTCTATATCACGAGGTTGACGTTAAAGAGGGGGCGTGATCAATCTTTCATGAACTCAAATATAGGCGTGGCCAAAGTTTCTTACTGGTCTGATCGACATAGTTGCAAACTCATATGATAGGTTAGCATTGGATTGGGGCGTGGCCAAAATTTCTTACTAATCTGATCGACCTAGTTGTATACTCCTATAATAGGTTGGCATTAGAGTGGGGCGTGGCCAAAGTTTCTTACTAGTCTGATCGACATAGTTGTATATTCCTGTGACGGGCTGGCATTAGAGAGGGGCGTGGTCAAAGTTTCTTACTAGTCTGATCGACATAGTTGTATATTCCTATGACGGGCTGGCATCAGAGAGGGGCGTGGCCAAAGTTTCTTATTGGTCTCATAGTTATAGGTGTATATCTCTATGACGGGCTGGCATCATAGAGGGGCGTGGTCAAAGTTTCTTACTAGTCTGATCGACATAGTTGTATACTCCTATAATTGGTTGGCATATGAGTGGGGCGTGGCCAACGTTTCTTATTGGTCTCATTGATATAGGTGTATAACCCTATGACGGGCTGGCATTAGAGTGGGGCATGGCCAAAGTTTCTTATTGGTCTCATTGATATAGGTGTATATCCCTATGACGGGCTGGCATTAGAGAGGGGCATGGCCAAAGTTTCTTATTGGTCTCATTGATATAGGTGTATTTCCCTATGACGGGCTGGCATTAGAGAGGGGCGTGGCCAAAGTTGTTACTGGTCCGATTGACATAGTCGTATACTCATGTGATAGGTTGGCATATGAGTGGAGCTTGGTAAAAGTTTCTTACTAGTCTGATCGACATAGTTGTATATTCCTAAGACGGACTGGCATCAGAGAGGGGCGTGGCCAAAGTTTCTTACTGGTCTCATAGATATAGGTGTATATCCCTATGACGGGCTGGCATTAGAGAGGGGCGTGGCCAAATTTTCTTATTGGTCTCATAGATATAGGTGTATATCCCTAAGACGGGCTGGCATTAGAGAGGGGCGTGGCCAAAGATTCTTACTGGTCTGATCGACATAGTTGTATATTCCTATGACGGGTTGGCATCAGAGAGGGGCGTGGCCAAAGTTTCTTATTGGTCTCATAGCTATAGGTGTATATCCCTAAGACGGACTGGCATTAGAGAGGGGCGTGACCAAAGTTTCTTACTTGTCTCAGATAGAGATATAGATTTATAATCATAATAATGATTTGAGGTTATCATATACCGCTTTAGCACAACTCCAAAAATCGACTCAAAGCGGTTCACAAATTAGTATCCGGAAGTTATAGGAACCAGTCAATATCGTTCTAAACTCCCTGGAGACCATACAAACGGCGTTCACAGCTAGCATTCTACAATTTCTAGTACTGCCCAACCACATACTCATTTACATCTGAGTAGACTGGAGCAAGCAGAGTAAAGTATCTTGCTCAAAGATACAACACAAATGCCGTGACTGGGACTCGAACTCGCAACCCTTCGATCACGAGCCCGGCGTCCTACCACTAGACCACCGTTCCTCCGTAGTTGTACATACCTATGAGAAGTTGACATCAGAGAGGGGCGTGGCTCATGTTTATGTTTCTTATCTAATCTAACATGTATCGCAGTACATCACTATATGAGGTTGACATTAGAGACGTGAGTCTAAGGTTTCCTACCTAGTTTCACAGATATAGTTGTACATTCCCATTGGTGGTGGGTGAGTATGATGAACGTGCGTGTTGTTTTTCGCACGCTTTCCTCTTGAGGAACACTTTTCATCTTCCCATAGCAATTCACGATCCACCCATTTCATTGTCAGGCAATTTTCGACGTTAGTCCCGTTCGGTTGTCCTGGAGCCCACTTTGTGAAGGACCCTAGAGTAGAGCCGGTCTCCAGCCATCTAAAGCTCCCCTCAAACGTGTAGTCCGTAGCACCAATAAACCACTCTGCTATACCGCGACCTGGCCACAGTAACAAACCAAATTTACTGATGTTTTCAAACATCAGGCAAAACAATGTGTTCCCAAAGTTGATATAGATCTACAGCATTTTTCAAAAACATCGAAAAAGAATATAATATGATCAACTTTAACATAAGTACAAATGTGGTAAATATATAAAATACATTCGGTGTGGGGGATTTTTGTTTACATGAATTTATCAGTTGTAATTGCTATCGCTGTGTCCTTGCATTTTGATTCTGATTTCCTCTGTTAATGTATAATATTCGTTGATGGTACAATAAACGTGTACAGGTAAGCTATATATTTATTTATTACATAATGCGTTTGATTTTCCTTAACTATACGCATAAGCTCTATTTTGAACCATTTACTAGCGAAATGAACTATTGCACGGCTAAAATGACTATTACACGGTCACGTGCGAACTATTGAACACCGCGTGACGTTTCCTACAATTTCAAGCTTCAAAGTCAGTCAGTTGTCAATATGCTGCCAGACAACAGGCATGGCGACTTCTACAGGAAAGTTGAGATTTGGAGTCGCCAATAAATAAGGATTGATATTGTTGTGGTTATTACTCAGATAATGGAATGTTTATCTTTTTGTTTTTGTTTACATACCAGAGTTCACGCGATACATTATAAAATCGATATATTATTATTCAAAAACATTTTAATGAAATAAACAATTTCAGTGATTCTAAGTGTGTTTTAGTGATTATGTAATAAAACAAGTATATCATGGGTATCTGTGCAATAGTCCAGAATATTTGACCCTCGGTACCGGTACAGTTATCGATCGATGTTTTATATTATATTATAATAGAACATCGGTCGATTACCAGTACCTCGTGTCAAATATTCAGGACTATTGCCAGACACCCATGATATATTTGTATAATATATCTGATGGTACAACGTTTTGCCTTACCTCTTAACAAGTTGAGAATGATGACCAGGAAATCATGTTTTGTCTTACCTCTTAGCACATTGAGAATGATGACCAGGAAATCTTGTTTTGTCTTACCTCTTAGCACATTGAGAATGATGACCAGGAAATCATGTGTTGCTTACCTCTTAGCACATTGAGAATGATGACCAGGAAATCATGTGTTGCTTACCTCTTAGCACATTGAGAATGACGACCAGGAAATCATGTGTTGCTTACCTCTTAGCACATTGAGAATGATGACCAGGAAATCATGTGTTGCTTACCTCTTAGCACATTGAGAATGACGACCAGGAAATCATGTTTTGTCTTACCTCTTAGCACATTGAGAATGATGACCAGGAAATCATGTGTTGCTTACCTCTTAGCACATTGAGAATGATGACCAGGAAATCATATTTTGTCTTACCTCTTAACAAGGTGAGAATGATGGCCAGGAAATCTTGTTTTGTCTTACCTCTTAGCACATTGAGAATGATGACCAGGAAATCATGTGTTGCTTACCTCTTAGCACATTGAGAATGATGACCAGGAAATCATGTGTTGCTTACCTCTTAGCACATTGAGAATGACGACCAGGAAATCATGTTTTGTCTTACCTCTTAGCACATTGAGAATGATGGCCAGGGAATCTTGTTTTGTATTACCTCTTAGCACATTTAGAATGATGGCCAGGAAATCTTGTTTTGTCTTAACTCTTAGCACATTGAGAATGATGGCCAGGTAATCATGTTTTGTCTTACCTCTTAGCACGTTTAGAATGATGGCCAGGAAATCTTGTTTTGTCTTACCTCTTAGCACATTGAGAATGATGGCCAGGGAATCTTGTTTTGTATTACCTCTTAGCACATTTAGAATGATGGCCAGGAAATCTTGTTTTGTCTTAACTCTTAGCACATTGAGAATGATGGCCAGGTAATCATGTTTTGTCTTACCTCTTAGCACGTTTAGAATGATGGCCAGGAAATCTTGTTTTGTCTTACCTCTTAGCACATTGAGAATGATGGCCAGGAAATCATGTTTATCCTGACTGTCGTCACTGAGAAGCCATCCCGACTTGGATCTACAATCGGCCTGTTGGTATGACATTCAATAGTAGATAATGTGAAAACAAATTGTGCTTCAAGCTCAAGAAATTCGTAAAGAAAAAGCGAAAAAAGATATAAAGAAAGCAAAACTGATTACATTTGCAGGTAACACGCTTATTTAATAATCACTACATTTTATTGATATAATAATAGGAATAGCAATCAATTACAAAGAACACTTGTTTGAAATAAATAAGAGATAAGATTATGCTTGATTAAACGCATAAAGTAAAAAGTTTTTCACATAGTGTTTATATGGTTTGTCGTTTGAACAGCGGTTAATGGTGTAAGATATGAGCAAATGGTTCTCAAGAAACTCTGAAAACATATTTTAGTTTTCCATTTTGATTCGTTCGCTGCATTTTCTTATCAGCTTTTAATATTTAAATTATCCCCGTCAATGTAGCTGCAGAATAGCATTTTCTAGTTCATCTTGATAACGTGGATTAATTACACGCTTCAAAACAAGGCATACTTATATAAAGTCTACACGACATTACCTGTTTAATTAAGCATTATGATATACTGTTGTATACCCTACCTACCTCAGCATCGTTCCAGGCCTTCTTGGCCTGACTGAACCAGATACAATCCTCTTTGAATTCTGTCCAGCCGTGGTTACAGGCCCCCAACACCAGCGGTAAACCTGTAATATAATTCATCTATTAATAAACTCCGCCCAACACCAGCGGTAAACCTGTATTATAATTCATCTATTAATAAACTCCGCCCAACACCAGCGGTAAACCTGTAATATAATTCATCTATTAATAAACTCCGCCCAACACCAGCGGTAAACCTGTAATATAATTCATCTATTAATAAACTCCGCCCAACTTCAGCGGTAAACCTGTAATATAATACATCTATTAATAAACTCCGCCCAACACCAGCGGTAAACCTGTAATATAATTCATCTATTAATAAACTCCATCTAACACCAGCGGTAAACCTGTAATATAATTCATCTATTAATAAACTCCATCCAACACCAGTGGTAAACCTGTAATATTTCATCTATTAATAAACTCCGCCCAACATCAGCGGTAAACCTGTAATATAATTCATCTATTAATAAACTCCATCCAACACCAGTGGTAAACCTGTAATATAATTCATCTATCAATAAACTCAACCCAACACCAGTGGTAAACCTGTCATATAATTCATCTATCAATAAACTCCATCCAACACCAGCGGTAAACCTGTAATATAATTCATCTATTAATAAACTCCGCCCAACATCAGCGGTAAACCTGTGATATAATTCATCTATTAATAAACTCCACCCAACACCAGTGGTTAACCTGAAATATCATTCAATTAATTGATAAACTTAACCCAACACCAGCGGTAAACCTGTAATATTATATAATTTATTGATAAACTTCACCCAACACCAGCGGTAAACCTGTAATGTTATAATAATAACTAATAAACTTCTTCCCTGCTAATCAAAGTTATATACACTGTACATGTAATCTCGACATATTTGTCTGCACTTTTTGACGCCATTTGTAATATTTCTTTATGATACTGAAGGTTCTCCGATCTAATTCTTGACAATCAAACAAGAAGAAACATCCTTGATGAAAAGTAAAGGAATCACTCCACTTGGAAACGTTAAACTAAAGGTTTTGAAGACGGTTGTTTCACAGACATAAAACAATTTTGTCCATGAAATGAAACATTTACATATCAAAGGTTTTAAGTAAAGATTCATATTTGTACCGAGTTGTGGAACCTAAGATTCTGAGGATGGCTAGTAAAGGTGATAAATAGTTTAGTTTAGTTTAAACATATTTTATTTGAAATATTCAAAAGGAATTGGACACAAGTTATGAAACTTAGAAACGTCCTTTTCCATAAACATGTATGAAGTGATATATACAATGGCAGCATTTGAGATATCAAGATAAATATTCAAATATATATATAAAAGAAAAACAACATTAATATTTATAGGTGACAATACACAATTTCGTATGCCATACCAGTACCCACAATATACATCAAATAGTATTACAATTTTTATTTCTACGCTCGATGAACATGACTTTGTTATTATATGACATTGTATATATATCTGCGTATACAAAATAATTCTGCAATTTCCATCAAGTATTAATGTTACATACATATATTTAATCATGATGAGTATGGCTTAGTAATCAGTAAGTATCATACACAGTAAAGCAATTAAAATATTGATATGATTTTTAAAAAAATATCTAATACAGATTATCTAGGCCATAGGTCAACATAAATCATATATAAACCACCAGCTGAAACTATATGATACTGCTAGCCTATAACACACAAAAACCAAACAATTTTCAGTGAAAAAAGAATTTTTAAGCGACAACAAAACCAAAAGTCCGAACTAATTTTCAAATTTAACTAAGGACCAAATATGAACAAAGGAAAGTTTAACATGGATACCATCGAAAAAATGCAAGATGATCAGCCCAGGTGTTGCGAAAGTGTAAGCGTCTTCTACTTCATCATGTCCTCAAAGTGAGAACCAAGGTATCAATCTCAATCTTAAAGAGTAACTGTAGTGCAAATAGAAACTGAAATGATCAGATTCGTTGTGTCGGCATTAATACATTGTCGAAAACCGCATCGAAATCGGCCGACCGGTTACAAAGTTACGACAGGTTGAAGTTTGGTTTTTTACCTGTTTTGCCACACGCTAATTAAGCGCACCGCGAACCGCTAAAAGTTGTGCACACGTATTGGTGACGTCACAACGGGAACACAAGAAATTGGGTCCTGTGTCTCTCTATATGTACGTCTGGTTGATTAATGATTCAAAATGTATTATACAATGAAATTAAGGGACGTATCATAATATGGGGGTCGGGAGAATAATCTGAAATCGTCATTGAAATAACTTTATTTTGATTCTTTCATAAATATAGTGTTTATTGATTGTTCAAATTCATTTTAATGGACCCATATATATATGCGCTATCATATTGTAATACTCTGTGTCATTTATAATATCAGTTCTACATATCATCAGGGACGTATATGTGAGACATATACGTCCCTGATATCATTTATCCAATGATTCAAGAGTGACTCTTATAAAAATACCTTTGAATGTTGTAAATCTCATGTTAGTGTCCATTATATTACGTAATCAGATTAGCGGGATAATGTACCTGGTCAGTTCGATAACTTCGCACGTAACTTGTTGCTCAAATAGCAAGTAATTAACATTGGAGAGGGGTGGGGGTGGGGGGTGGGGGGGGGGGGGGGGGGGGGGGGGGCTAGGAGTACTAGGCATACTCATGCACATATACCAATAAGTCAACCATAAAGTTTCAGCGTATCTCAGCCCCATCATATGGATTATACTGCAAAGTCGTTCCATCATAAAAGCTACATTTTCTAGTTATCAGCAAGTTTTTATATATAACGAAATAACATTAATGTAAAAAATAAATGATTACATCGAAATAAACTGATACATTACTACGCAATGATATTACCTATGTATACAATACTGTACATAAACAGTGGCTGTCATATTTTTAAGGATGAACCTATCCAATACATGTGCTATATCTTTTAAATTTAGTATCACATGTACACTATGTCAAAAAAGAAATAATTCCACTGAATCATTCAGCTGTTTCGTCCCACTAGAACTTATATATAAGTAAAAAAATCAAGAAATATGTACAGGGAACATAATTATTATATACTGATGTTGTAAGATAAGTTCTGATACAGTTTGTCATGGCAGTATATATTTACTGTGCATTCAACTATAATAACACTATAGTTGCTCCTCCAATCTTAACTTGGCAATCATATTACCTAGAGGTTACAAAACGACAATGATGACGTCATCCATATAATGATTCTTTTTAAAAAAAGTTTACAATTTTTAGGGAAACCTTAATTGGAACGTTCTATTTATCACAGAAAATTAGTTTCATTCGTGTTATATTAACATGTATCTCTGTGTAATACATTGTGAAAGCAAGTGTTGTTAAAGGACTGTAATAATATTTGCTACAGCATTTATTGTTTAATGTAAACGCTTTCATTTATTATATTAATAGTAACAGTAGGTCATGATTTAATTTTGGTTGGCATTCACAGAGGTGTATCCGAACCCTAATGATGGAGAAGCTGGGGGAAAACAGAGAATACCGATGCGTTAACAAAATCATAACCCGAATTCAAAATCGGTTAAACTAGGGGCAAAATATGAACAAAAGAAAGATTTACATGGAGACCATTGTAAAAGTACAAGAGAATAAGACCAAGTGTTCCGGAAGAGTGGGCGTCTTCTGCTTTATCGACGACACCTGCCATGTAAATCTTGGTCACATTTAAGTAAACATCAAGTACCTGAGTCATCATTGTCAATCACAACAAGTAAGCACACTAATAAGTAAACTCAAAAACGTCCATCTTCATATCACACAACGATACAGAATATTTCTCAATGAGACAAAGATGGCGACTATACAACTTGCTCATAGTTTTGATCAGCCTGCCTTTTTCGAAAGAGGAAAGGGGGTTAAAATCTGGTGTTTGCATTATGCATTTATGTGACGAAACATGATAAAAACTCAATGTTATGTTATAGTTAAGTTATGGTTACTAACTAGTTATCAACATTCTTACCGACACACAAGAGTAGTCCTAGTCGTAGAGCCATTGTTCTGTCCTGTAATACGTGTACTGACGTATACCAGTAGTCTGTGACAATGTGATAAGGTCCCAATACTTGTTCGCTAGTATACCACCTAGTATCACCATTGTTGGACAGGTATCTTACTACGTATAATTGTCTTAAATCATGTTGTATGTTGCATAATTCGTTTCGTTTGCTATTTGTAACTTTTTACAAAGACTTAAAATGAAAATACACACCAAATATCCCAGTACTTTGTCAGAATTCGCATGACTTTGTACTTGGTTATTGTGAATTGTGTAGACACTCAAATTTCGTTCAGCTACAATGAAGGAGCTATGTTGTGAATCTGTAATAAAGGTTTTACAAAAGACACTGAAGGGAAGAATACCTTTATGAGTAAGATACAGCCGAGCCAGAATCACAAATAAACTGCACAATACATCTGTTCCGTCAGCGTTGCGTTGCTAAGGGAGACCCTATATTGTGAAGCCCTGAAGGCGGCTGGGGAAACAAACTTATCCAAAAGAAATGTTAAAAACCAAGATAAGTAGGTGCACCAGCATCAGAACTTTCAAATATTGAATAATTGAAAACAAAGTACATTTGATACATATTATGTAACTCATAACTCTCCGAATTTATGTCTTGTTGAAAAGCAATGACTTGTGTCTCTGTTCGATAATTAAAAATGGCATGGCAAATTATTTCGTTTGAGTGAAAAGGCAAACCCTTATGTGAATTGTGATTATACGTTCACTATCATGTGAGGGTTATAATTACTATATATTAAATACCATGAAGTAATCTACCGAATGAGGTCTGGCTGGCGATATGACAGTAGTAACCAATATGATTTAAGTAAAAAAAAATCAGGTTAGATAACGTAGAAATGACCAAAGCAAATCCTTCATGATGTTTTTATTACTTAACGTTTCCCATTTCAGTATTGCTGTGCCAAAGTTCCATTACGTTGGGTTTGTCTATGTACATGACAATCGAAAGTTTAAGTAAGACATTTACGTCACATTTACCTGATAATTTGGTCAATCGTTCACTTGATAAGGTGACCTACTTATGTGACAAATATTAAACATAGATACAATATTGACATAAGCGTGTCACCTCTTCTCTGACACTACACAGGTTAATATTTCATTTTTAAAGGCCCAATATACGTAACCTCTGGATTTTTTTCGTGATTCTGAAAAATTATGACAAAAAATCCAGTTGATAACCATACAAAAATAAGCCTAAAACGAAGTAAACCTGAGCGCTAACTAACAAAAAACTCTTAACAGAAAAATCCAAAGAACTGAAAATAATTCAGGTGTAGCCCACTTCATCAACAAGCCAAAGTTAGAAGACAGTTCAAAATGGGCGCGTGTTTACAAATACCGAGTTTCAACTACTGCTGTACCGGTAACCGCGTAAGAATTCATCTTGAATATTGCTGATATCAGCTCATCTTAGCTACATCTATAAACATAATAAGTTATTAGTCTTGATTTTCGCTTTAAGTTCAAGTTTTGACATAACAAGTTTCCTCTATTCTGGGAGAACAACCTCAGTATTACATTAACGTCAAATACACGCAACCTTTTCATTCGAGTCAATATCCCTTTATAAAATGATCTTGACCTCAATGTTAACGTCACGTTTATTTGACCTTGACCTCGATGTTAACGTCACGTTTATTTGACATTGACCTCAATGTTAACGTCACGTTTATTTGAACTTGACCTCAATATTAACGTCACGTTTATTTGACCTTGACCTCAATATTAACGTCACGTTTATTTGACACTGACCTCAATGTTAACGTCAAGTCTATTTGACCTCATTGTTAATGTCATGTTTAAGTGTCATGCTTTCAGTGTTAATATCATATATAATCATCTGACATTATAATTTGTACTTGTACTAGTAATTGCCTTGACCTCAATTTAAATTTTAAGTGGACATAATTTGACCTTAGTGTAACTTTCATATAAGTTTGACTTGACTTAACAGTATTAGTGACTAAACTTTATTGTTATTTTGACGTGTAAATGTTCTAACCTCGATGTGTATTTCACGTGCGAGTGACCTTTATCTCATTATTTACGTCACATGTACCTGACCTGACCTCAATTTATATTTTACGTGTAAGTGATCTGACCTCAAATTGAATTTTACATGTAAGTGACCTGACCTCAATTTTAATTTTACGTGTAAGTGACTTGATCTCAATTTATATTTTACGTGTAAGTGACCTGACCTCAATTAGAATTTAACGTGTAAGTGACCTGACCTCAATTTGAATTTTACATGTAAGTGACCTGACCTCAATTTGAATTTGACATGTAAGTTACCTGACCTTCATTTGAATTTTACATGTAAGTGACCTGATCTCAATTTGAATTTCACATGTAAGTGACCTGACCTCAATTTTAATTTTACGTGTAAGTGACTTGATCTCAATTTATATTTTACGTGTAAGTGACCTGACCTCAATTAGAATTTAACGTGTAAGTGACCTGACCTCAATTTGAATTTTACATGTAAGTGACCTGACCTCAATTTGAATTTGACATGTAAGTTACCTGACCTTCATTTGAATTTTACATGTAAGTGACCTGACCTCAATTTGAAGTGTATGTGTAATTGACATGACGTAATTGTTAGTTTCATATGTACGTGGTTGATGTTAACACACTTTTAACCTCACCGGTAACATGACCTCTTTGTTATGACCTCGTATGTAAACATGTACATATTCGGGATTACGTACGTCAACTTTAAGCGTTAGTGACCCCACTTAGTGCTCATGTACCCGATCCGTTCTCGACCTGAGTATGAACATTATATTATGTAGATGACTTATCTCGTTCGGACAAGTCTATGCCTGACGCGGTCAGTCAATTTCATATGTTAGTTCCCATATATCATTCCACATCTGTTTGCTGAACGGAAGACATGCATTTAAACCTAGTTTTCACTCTTGCTATTGCTTTAGGTAAGTTGAAGTGATTCCTCATATTCTCAATCTTTAAAAAAGTATATTTTACCTCCCCAAAATGCTCTTTAAAACTTCATGAAAGCAAATACAAAACCCCATTTTTCTTCACGTGAATTTCTCATGAAAAACATTCACGTAAATTTCAAATGATTTTCATGATATGTTTTTTTTATCTCTAAACTTCTTGAAAGCGAACACAAACATGTATTTTAATAACCCAATCTGTCCTCACCAGAATTTCTTGTGAACAAAAATTTCGCGATTTTCATTTCATGCATTTTTGAAATATGTCCTAATAAATCCACAATGGCGACTCTTACAATTTCAAAAAATAGAAAATGATGAACATATTGTTGTCTAGTCTTACCGGTTTGATAAAACAGACCATATATGCAAAATCTGAAGAAAATAATTGCTGTGTGTATCTTACAAACGATGACTAAACTAGGCCAGTTGACAAGGCACCCGAGACCATTGTCATCACGCCTAAACAGTTTTTCGATTAGTAAAATATTGCAATAAAAATTTTGTATGACGTTTATTTAAGCTGTGGCCGTTGTGAAGGCCAATAAATGTGAAACTGGATGGGCAGAGTTCAAAGAGGATTGTATATATATCGGCCATGACCGTACGTCGTGGGACGATGCGGAGGTGAGTTCTTCTTCCCGTAATATCGACATTATCATGTTGATGAAAGTTGTGAACAAGCTCGATTTTCTCGTTTTCTTTTATTCGAAGTCAATGAAAGAACTAAGTATCATAAAAGCAAAAAAACAAATAACCGGGGACACTAGAGAAATAGTGCAAAGAAAATGATTACCACCTCTACTGGTAGAACATGTCTACCTCCAACGTGAGGAGGGGGGGGGGGCGTAGTGTAAAACTAGGCCAAAGCATAGTCGTTCTATCCCAAAGCCCCACTCCCCAAAATTGTATAATTTTAAGGGAACAAATCTCGCCTTTGATATTTTTAAATTGTTCAAAATAAAGAAATTATGACAACGACCATTACACTAACTTCAAATCTTCATCAACTTGCATTATCAGAGCCCTTTGTTGTTAGTTGGTCGGGAATTTTTCTATCACTACATATTGTGATAATCAGAGTATGAACCAACAGGTTACCCGCGGAACAGCTCAGCTCAGCTCAGAATGGAAAAAAGGATTGGTAATCAGGAGATCAGTCATTCTCAAGAATTTTGTTGTACTTTGTTATGTTAGTTTTTTTGACAAGCACGTTCCGAAATGGTTCACGATTATATTGATGATTTGTTACGCCGATTCCTCAATCCATCATAGATCATAGATATTTTACGTGTGAACTGCATTCATGTGGGGTTCATGGTCATGTATACCAACAGACGAAAACAGTTTAACGACAAAATATGAAGGCGTTTTTCCTATCCTAATTTGATACAGATGAAGAATTTGCATCGAGCAACCTGATTGGTCGATAAAAGCATTATCTTCTCTGTATAAACTTCCCTTTTGTCGACCAATTAGATTGCTCGCTGCAAAACAATCGCGATCTTCCTCTAAGATAATTTGATTATATTTCAAAGTGCTATATCACATAATATACAAAATATCTATATTTTAATTGCATGGAATTTGTTTTCAATACTTCACCAATGTAATATGTTGATACATTATCGACTTAATTTTTACGATATAGTTATTCTCAGTTGATTGGTTTGAACAAAACGAATTGATCATTTCCATTAGTTTGGCGATGTTTCTGTAAACTATTTCTAGGTAAACATAGATACATTCTATATGTAATTGTATAGATATCTAAAACTTAATCTATTGGTAGTGCTGGTGTTTTATTTTTCAGAAAAGATGCAGAGACAGGGGCGCATGGCTCCTCTCGGACGACAATGAAGAAAAACACGATTTTCTTACTACCCTCCTTAACGTTTTTTACAGTAAGTTTCGTACTACCCTCCTTAACGTTTTTTACAGTAAGTTTCATACTACCCTCCTTAACGTTTTTTACAGTAAGTTTCGTACTACCTTCTTAACGTTTTTTACAGTAAGTTTCGTACTACCCTCCTGAACGTGTTTTACAGTAAGTTTCGTACTACCCTCCTTAACGTTTTTTACAGTAAGTTTCTTTCTACCCTCCTCAACGTTTTTTACAGGAAGTTTCGTACTACCCTCCTCAACGTTTTTTACAGGACGTTTCGTACTACCCTCCTTAACGTTTTTTACAGTAAGTTTCATACTACCCTCCTTAACGTTTTTTACAGTAAGTTTCGTACTACCCTCCTTAACGTTTTTTACAGTAAGTTTCGTACTACCCTCCTTAACGTTTTTTACAGTAAGTTTCTTACTGCCTTCCTTAACGTTTTTTTACAGTAAATTTCATACTACCCTCCTTAACGTTTTTCACAGTAAATTTCATACTACCCTCCTTAACGTTTTTACAGTAAGTTTCTTACTACCCTCCTTAACGTTTTTACAGTAAGTTTCTTACTACCCTCCTTAACGTTTTTTACAGTAAGTTTCGTACTACCCTCCTTAACGTTTTTTACAGTAAGTTTCATACTACCCTCCTTAACGTTTTTTACAGTAAGTTTCGTACTACCTTCTTAACGTTTTTTACAGTAAGTTTCGTACTACCCTCCTCAACGTGTTTTACAGTAAGTTTCATACTACCCTCCTTAACGTTTTTTACAGTAAGTTTCTTTCTACCCTCCTCAACATTTTTTACAGGAAGTTTCGTACTACCCTCCTTAACGTTTTTTACAGTAAGTTTCATACTACCCTCCTTAACGTTTTTACAGTAAGTTTCGTACTACCCTCCTTAACGTTTTTTACAGTAAGTTTCTTACTACCCTCCTCAACGTTTTTTACAGGAAGTTTCGTACTACCCTCCTTGACGTGTTTTACAGTAAGTTTCATACTACCCTCCTTAACGTTTTTTACAGTAAGTTTCGTACTACCCTCCTTAACGTTTTTACAGTAAGTTTCGTGCTACCCTCCTTAACGTTTTTTACAGTAAGTTTCGTACTACCCTCCTTAACGTTTTTACAGTAAGTTTCGTACTACCCTCCTTAACGTTTTTTACAGTAAGTTTCTTACTACCCTCCTCAGCGTTTTTTACAGGAAGTTTCGTACTACCCTCCTCAACGTGTTTTACAGTAAGTTTCGTACTACCCTCCTTAACGTTTTTTACAGGAAGTTTCGTACTACCCTCCTTAACGTTTTTTACAGTAAGTTTCGTACTACCCTCCTTAACGTTTTTTTACAGTAAGTTTCTTACTACCCTCCTTAACGTTTTTACAGTAAGTTTCGTACTATCCTCCTTAACGTATTTTACAGGAAGTTTCGTACTACCCTCCTTAACGTTTTTTACAGTAAGTTTCTTACTACCCTCCTTAACGTTTTTTACAGTAAGTTTCGTACTACCCTCCTTAACGTTTTTACAGTAAGTTTCTTACTACCCTCCTTAACGTTTTTTACAGTAAGTTTCTTACTACCCTCCTTAACGTTTTTTACAGTAAGTTTCGTACTACCCTCCTTAACGTTTTTTACAGTAAGTTTCTTACTACCCTCCTTAACGTTTTTTACAGTAAGTTTCGTACTACCCTCCTTAACGTTTTTTACAGTAAGTTTCGTACTACCCTCCTTAACGTTTTTTACAGTAAGTTTCTTACTGCCCTCCTTAACGTTTTTTTTACAGTAAATTTCATACTACCCTCCTTAACGTTTTTCACAGTAAATTTCATACTACCCTCCTTAACGTTTTTACAGTAAGTTTCTTACTACCCTCCTCAACGTTTTTTACAGTAAGTTTCTTACTACCCTCCTTAACGTTTTTTACAGTAAGTTTCTTACTACCCTCCTTAACGTTTTTTTACAGTAAGTTTCTTACTACCCTCCTCAACGTTTTTTACAGTAAGTTTCTTACTACCCTCCTCAACGTTTTTTACAGTAAGTTTCGTACTACCCTCCTTAACGTTTTTTACAGTAAGTTTCGTACTACCCTCCTTAACGTTTTTTACAGGAAGTTTCGAACTACTCTCCTTAACGTTTTTCACATGAAGTTTTGTACTACCCTCCTCAACGTTTTTACAGTAAGTTTCTTACTACCCTCCTTAACGTTTTTTACAGTAAGTTTCGTACTACCCTCCTTAACGATTTTTACAGTAAGTTTCATACTACCCTGCTTAACGTTTTTCACAGTAAGTTTCATACTACCCTCCTTAACGTTTTTCACATTAAGTTTCATACTACCTTCCTTAACGTTTTTTACATTAAGTTTTGTACTACCCTCCTCAACGTTTTTTACAGTAAGTTTCTTACTACCCTCCTTAACGTTTTTTACAGTAAGTTTCGTACTACCCTCCTTAACGTTTTTTTACAGTAAGTTTCTTACTACCCTCCTTAACGGTTTTTTACAGTAAGTTTCGTACTACCCTCCTTAACGTTTTTTACAGTAAGTTTCATACTACCCTCCTTAACGTTTTTTACAGTAAGTTTCATACTACCCTCCTTAACGGTTTTTTACAGTAAGTTTCATACTACCCTCCTCAACGTTTTTTACAGTAAGTTTCTTACTACCCTCCTTAACGTTTTTTACAGTAAGTTTCTTACTACCCTCCTTAACGTTTTTTACAGTAAGTTTCTTACTACCCTCCTTAACGGTTTTTTACAGTAAGTTTCGTACTACCCTCCTTAACGTTTTTACAGTAAGTTTCTTACTACCCTCCTTAACGTTTTTTACAGTAAGTTTCTTACTACCCTCCTTAACGGTTTTTTACAGTAAGTTTCATACTACCCTCCTCAACGTTTTTTACAGTAAGTTTCTTACTACCCTCCTTAACGTTTTTTACAGTAAGTTTCTTACTACCCTCCTTAACGTTTTTTACAGTAAGTTTCTTACTACCCTCCTTAACGGTTTTTTACAGTAAGTTTCGTACTACCCTCCTTAACGTTTTTTACAGTAAGTTTCGTACTACCCTCCTTAACGTTTTTTACAGTAAGTTTCGTACTACCTTCTTAACGTTTTTTACAGTAAGTTTCTTACTACCCTCCTTAACGTTTTTTACAGTAAGTTTCTTACTACCCTCCTTAACGGTTTTTACAGTAAGTTTCTTACTACCCTCCTTAACGGTTTTTACAGTAAGTTTCTTACTACCCTCCTTAACGTTTTTTACAGTAAGTTTCTTACTACCCTCCTTAACGTTTTTTACAGTAAGTTTCTTACTACCCTCCTTAACGGTTTTTTACAGTAAGTTTCATACTACCCTCCTCAACGTTTTTTACAGTAAGTTTCTTACTACCCTCCTTAACGTTTTTTACAGTAAGTTTCATACTACCTTCCTAAAATTTTTTACAGTAAGTTTCTTACTACCCTCCTTAACGTTTTTTACAGTAAGTTTCTTACTACCCTCCTTAACGGTTTTTTACAGTAAGTTTCTTACTACCCTCCTTAACGTTTTTTACAGTAAGTTTCGTACTACCCTCCTTAACGTTTTTTACAGTAAGTTTTATACTACCCTCCTCAACGTTTTTTACAGTAAGTTTCTTACTACCCTCCTTAACGGTTTTTACAGTAAGTTTCGTACTACCCTCCTTAACGTTTTTTACAGTAAGTTTCTTACTACCCTCCTTAACGTTTTTTACAGTAAGTTTCGTACTACCCTCCTTAACGTTTTTTACAGTAAGTTTTATACTACCCTCCTCAACGTTTTTTACAGTAAGTTTCTTACTACCCTCCTTAACGGTTTTTACAGTAAGTTTCGTACTACCCTCCTTAACGTTTTTTACAGTAAGTTTCTTACTACCCTCCTTAACGTTTTTTACAGGAAGTTTCGAACTACCCTCCTTAACGTTTTTCACATGAAGTTTTGTACTACCCTCATAAATGGTTTTACAGTATTTTTTGCTATCCTATTGCATATTGTTAAAGTAAGACTCTTACTGCCATGCTCAACTTATCAGTTCCTTTCTAACGTCCTAAACGTAATTTTGTTTCACGAAGTTTAATTCGCTATATTCATCATACCTGAAGGATATCCAGTCCGATTTCGATGGAAAATAATAAGAAGTTTAATGTTAAATATCTGATAAATCTAACACATATATGACGTCACAAATATCATGAGTAGTGCATATTTAGAACAAGCTGCCATGACTATGGCTATATTCCGTTACATATTTTTGGTGTTGTTTCAACTTTTTTAATTTTTGGTTGCTTGGTTTAATTTTGCGAGCAACACGACGAAAATTAAATGTGAAATAAAAAGCAAACTCCTTATAAAAACACTGAATGCTATTATATATGTAAAGATTATTTTACACAACCAAAAAATGTTTTATGTGACGTTTCAATGACTAGTACGATATGTACCCTGTCACCTTCTTCAGACTAATGACCAGCAAAGCGTATGTACACAGCAGGTGTTTTGTACGAGTTGGTAAATAACAAATCGGTCTTTTCGTCTACGCTGTCAGGCGTATTTACAATAATAAAGTTATTGTACCGAAATGACTAGATTCAACTACGCTTTGTTTATGACTTGGTCATCGAGATGAGGGGGCTCACAGACTCTCGCACATCTAAGTGTTCTTGATACACAGTGTATTGTCATTTAAAAACAATACGACATACCCACGGGTTACGGCATTTAATACATTGCTCAAACATATATTGCTTATACTTCTGTAATATGTATGCGATGTGAAAGGATTCTGAAGAAGAGATTGAACACAGCTTCTTCAACTTTTCATTTTTATTACCCGGAAACAGGAAGTTAACAACAAGACATAGAAACAAGATACGGAGACGGATCATTTCAATACACAAAACGACTAATTTCGGATATATTCTACTGATGGTTAAATAACATCACACTTCTTATTATTTCATTTTTTTTTTGTATTTTATGCAGACTGGCACTATGAACGATTTTTCATCGGTGGATCGGATTATTATTTCGAGGGTCAGTTCCGTTGGGTGGAATCTGGTGCCCACGTTGGTCCGTTTACAAGATGGGCGACCGGACAGCCCCAATTGAACAACACCCGTAACTGCCTCATGTTAGAATGGGAGGGAAATGACCTCGTCTGGTCAGACCAGATGTGTAGACCGCGGGAATATACTTACTACATATGTGAGAAACTGTGAGTATTACAAATCATGGTGTTGATTTTCATGTGTTAATACACCGGACCGCTATTACCGAGTTCACTAGTTAGCCTTCTCCCCCTGGGGTCGGGGAACGCTATAACCGAGCATACTAGCTCTTAGCTCGAGTTTCCACTTGCCCTAATACCAGACTTAGATATTTTGACAGATACATGTATATTTCTAATATCGGTTCCCAAACCAGATATGTTGTCCAGGCCAGAGGAAACTAGGGCTAACTAGGCCTACCCCTGGAACGGGGACCGCTTTTACCAAGTACTGTACTCTAGCCCTCTTCTCCGGGGACGGTGGGCCGCTGTTACCTAGTCCTGTACTCTAGCCCTCTTCTCCGGGGACGGTGGGCCGCTGTTACCTAGTCCTGTACTCTAGCGCTCTTCTCCGGGGACGGGGGCCGCTGTTACCAAATACATTACTCTAGCGCTCTTCTCCGGGGACAGGGGCCGCTGTTACCAAATATATTACTCTAGCCCTCTACTCCGGGGACGGGGCCGCTGTTACCAAGTACTGTACATTAGCCATCTACCCCGGGGACGGGGGCCGCTGTTACCAAGTCCTGTACTCTAGCGCTCTTCTCCTGGGACGGTGGGCCGCTGTTACCAAGTCCTGTACTCTAGTCCTCTTCTCCAAGGACGGGGGCCGCTGTTACCAAGTCCTGTACTCTAGCGCTCTTCTCCGGGGACGGTGGGTCGCTGTTACCAAGTCCTGTACTCTAGTCCTCTTCTCCGGGGACGGGGGCCGCTGTTACCAAGTCCTGTACTCTAGCGCTCTTCTCCGGGGACGGGGGCCGCTGTTACCAAGTCCTGTACTCTAGTCCTCTTCTCCGGGGACGGGGGCCGCAGTTACCAAGTCCTGTACTCTAGCGCTCTTCTCCGGGGACGGTGGGCCGCTGTTACCAAGTCCTGTACTCAAGTCCTCTTCTCCGGGGACGGGGGCCACTGTTACCAAGTCCTGTACTCTAGCGCTCTTCTCCGGGGACGGTGGGCCGCTGTTACCAAGTCCTGTACTCTAGTCCTCTTCTCCGGGGACGGGAGCCGCTGTTACCAAGTCCTGTACTCTAGCGCTCTTCTCCGGGGATGGTGGGCCGCTGTTACCAAGTCCTGTACTCTAGCGCTCTTCTCCGGGGACGGGAGCCGCTGTTACCTAGTCCTGTACTCTAGCGCTCTTCTCCGGGGACAGGGGCCGCTGTTACCAAGTCCTGTACGTTATACTCTAGCGCTCTTCTCCGGGGACAGGGGACGCTGTTACCAAGTCATGTACTCTAGTCCTCTTCTCCGGGGACGGGGGCCGCTGTTACCAAGTCCTGTACTCTAGCGCTCTTCTCCTGGGACGGTGGGCCGCTGTTACCAAGTCCTGTACTCTAGTCCTCTTCTCCGGGGACGGGGGCCGCTGTTACCAAGTCCTGTACTCTAGCGCTCTTCTCCGGGGACGGTGGGCCGCTGTTACCAAGTCCTGTACTCTAGCCCTCTTCTACGGGGACGGACGCCGCTGTTACCAAGTCCTGTACTCTAACCCTCTACCCCGGGGACGAGGGCCGCTGTTACCAAGTCCTGTACTCTAGCGCTTTTCTCCGGGGACAGGGGCCGCTGTTACCAAGTCATGTTCTCTAGTCCTCTTCTCCGGGGACAGGGGCCGCTGTTACCAAGTCATGTTCTCTAGTCCTCTTCTCCGGGGACGGGGGCCGCTGTTACCAAGTCCTGTACTCTAGCGCTCTTCTCCTGGGACGGTGGGCCGCTGTTACCAAGTCCTGTACTCTAGTCCTCTTCTCCGGGGACGGGGGCCGCTGTTACCAAGTCCTGTACTCTAGCGCTCTTCTCCGGGGACGGTGGGCCGATGTTACCAAGTCCTGTACTCTAGCCCTCTTCTCCGGGGACGGGGGCCGCTGTTACCAAGTCCTGTACTCTAGCCCTCTTCTACGGGGACGGACGCCGCTGTTACCAAGTCCTGTACTCTAACCCTCTACCCCGGGGACGAGGGCCGCTGTTACCAAGTCCTGTACTCTAGCGCTCTCCTCCGGGGACGAGGGCCGCTGTTACCAAGTCCTGTACTCTAGCGCTTTTCTCCGGGGACAGGGGCCGCTGTTACCAAGTCATGTTCTCTAGTCCTCTTCTCTGGGGACGGGGGCCGCTGTTACCAAGTCATGTTCTCTAGTCCTCTTCTCCGGGGACGGGGGCCGCTGTTACCAAGTCCTGTACTCTAGCGCTCTTCTCCTGGGACGGTGGGCCGCTGTTACCAAGTCCTGTACTCTAGTCCTCTTCTCCGGGGACAGGGGCCGCTGTTACCAAGTCCTGTACTCTAGCGCTCTTCTCCGGGGACGGTGGGCCGATGTTACCAAGTCCTGTACTCTAGCCCTCTTCTCCGGGGACGGGGGCCGCTGTTACCAAGTCCTGTACTCTAGCCCTCTTCTACGGGGACGGACGCCGCTGTTACCAAGTCCTGTACTCTAGCGCTCTTCTCCGGGGACGGTGGGCCGATGTTACCAAGTCCTGTACTCTAGCCCTCTTCTCCGGGGACGGGGGCCGCTGTTACCAAGTCCTGTACTCTAGCGCTCTTCTCCTGGGACGGTGGGCCGCTGTTACCAAGTCCTGTACTCTAGTCCTCTTCTCCGGGGACGGGGGCCGCTGTTACCAAGTCCTGTACTCTAGCGCTCTTCTCCGGGGACGGTGGGCCGATGTTACCAAGTCCTGTACTCTAGCCCTCTTCTCCGGGGACGGGGGCCGCTGTTACCAAGTCCTGTACTCTAGCCCTCTTCTACGGGGACGGACGCCGCTGTTACCAAGTCCTGTACTCTAACCCTCTACCCCGGGGACGAGGGCCGCTGTTACCAAGTCCTGTACTCTAGCGCTCTCCTCCGGGGACGAGGGCCGCTGTTACCAAGTCCTGTACTCTAGCGCTTTTCTCCGGGGACAGGGGCCGCTGTTACCAAGTCATGTTCTCTAGTCCTCTTCTCTGGGGACGGGGGCCGCTGTTACCAAGTCATGTTCTCTAGTCCTCTTCTCCGGGGACGGGGGCCGCTGTTACCAAGTCCTGTACTCTAGCGCTCTTCTCCTGGGACGGTGGGCCGCTGTTACCAAGTCCTGTACTCTAGTCCTCTTCTCCGGGGACAGGGGCCGCTGTTACCAAGTCCTGTACTCTAGCGCTCTTCTCCGGGGACGGTGGGCCGATGTTACCAAGTCCTGTACTCTAGCCCTCTTCTCCGGGGACGGGGGCCGCTGTTACCAAGTCCTGTACTCTAGCCCTCTTCTACGGGGACGGACGCCGCTGTTACCAAGTCCTGTACTCTAGCGCTCTTCTCCGGGGACGGTGGGCCGATGTTACCAAGTCCTGTACTCTAGCCCTCTTCTCCGGGGACGGGGGCCGCTGTTACCAAGTCCTGTACTCTAGCCCTCTTCTACGGGGACGGACGCCGCTGTTACCAAGTCCTGTACTCTAACCCTCTACCCCGGGGACGAGGGCCGCTGTTACCAAGTCCTGTACTCTAGCGCTCTCCTCCGGGGACGTTGGGCCGCTTTTACCAAGTCCTGTACTCTAGCGCTCTTCTCCGTGGACGGGGGCCGCTGTTACCAAGTCCTGTACTCTAGCCCTCTATCCCGGGGACGAGGGCCGCTGTTACCAAGTACTGTACATTAGCCATGTACCCCGGGGGCGGGGGCCGCTGTTACTGTACCAAGTTCTGTACTCTAGCCCTCTAGCCCGGGGACGGGGGGCCGCTGTTACCAAGTACTGTACTCTAGCGCTCTACCCCGGGGACGGGGTCACTTTTACCAAGTGCACTAGCCCTTCACCTCTGGATCGAGGGGCCGCTAGCGCTGTTACTGAGTCGTCTGTTAGACGTCTGACAGTCCTGATCATAAGCCCCCCACCCGTCGGTCGGGGGCCGCTAGCGCTGTTACCAACTGCACTAGAGCCCTTCACCCCTGGTTCAAGAGAGAGAGAGAGGGGGGGGGCGCTGTTAACGAGTGACTAAGAGGTAATCTTCTTTGATCACTAGCCTTCAATCACTAGATAGCGAAGTCCAAGTGGTTGAGGTGTCTGACCGTCTGCGAAAAATACTCCTCACTTCTAACCAGGAGGCGCTGATACTGAGTAGAGAGGTCTGCCGACTTCTATCACTAGCTCTCCTAGATAGGGGGCGCTGGTACCGAGTAGCGAGGTCCCCCGTCTTCAATCACTAGCTCTCTTATCCTAGATAGGGGACGCTGATACCGAGTAGAGAAGTCCGTCCAACTTCAATCACTACAATTGTATGATATGAAAATCGTGGATGACGGCATAACATTGTTGAATGCTATTAGATGAAATACTCGTATTCTTGTTATCACATTTTATTTAAAAGTTTTACCAAAACTGAAACAGGACATTCACATTACAGAAACATGATTATACATACATTTTTTTCAGCGGAAACGTCACGACTGGGGATGGAGTTATTGGATAAGCCTGGAGACCCTAAAGCCTCAGTTGAATGTACTTTGTGAATAAAAGAAATAATGTTCTTGATCTTGTTGAACATATTTTTATTAGTTTAAAACATTTATTACAATTATTCGAATCCTTCACTTTCCTAAGCTGCTCTACTTGAGGCATACCTGGTCCACAGAACTGGTTTGGTCAGATGTGCTACATGTGTGTAAAGGAAGGAAACTTTGTATAGGAAAACGTCCAGGGCCCATGTAAATGAAATCGTTCTCATGCTCAAGCATGGATTATGTGCTCAAGCCAGCTTTCTGAATCATGGTAAAGAGTCAAAAAGTCATTGTACGTGTAAGCGTTGAAAATAGCCTTCAGCTTCGTGTCTCTTTTTTTTTTTAGCTTTTACAAAATTAGATTTTTTAAATAAATCATAGCCGGAATAGGAAATTAGGCTTGAGCACAAAATCCATGTTTGAGCATGAGAACAGCTTCATGAATACGGGCCCAAGACAATGGGACAGAATCTTTAGTTGGTGTTAATTTTAAAAAGTTAAAAATTAAAAGTAGAAAATTATTTTTAATAATATATCATTTAACAACATGGTCAACAATCGCTTCCTAATCATCTCACAACAAATCACGTAAAATCAAAGAGATAAAAAATGTATAAAAACATAAGCACTGCCACATTTAAAAATCCACATTTGTGCTGATAAATAAAACCAGTGGAGACTATCAGCTATTGTCATATATAAATAATTAAAACATAATTAAAACATAATCTTACATAATAATAATAATTAGCTCGTGTTTGGACCAATTTCTAAATGAAATACATTTTCTGAAGGCAAATGTTATTCTTAGAAAGAAAATCAAGGTCTCAGTTGTGTCAATCAACCGGAAAGTACCTTAAAACGGCATTATTTGCTAAATTTGGTGTTCGTCTGCTCAATTTCGCCGCCTCCATTCGACTAATTATAGGAATCTCAACATGGTACGACATGAAAAATTTTCTATAATTTTTTTAACCTTAACAGTTAAGATTATCAAACAATAAAATATTTATGTAATATCAAGATTTATTACTTAGCACATCAGTACCATAATTATATTTTTATTATCGTTTTCTATGTTAAAAAAACATTTCTTATGTTTTCTTGCGAATCGGCACGGAACCGGCAGCAGGATAGTGGTCACACGATTCGAAAAAAAATCACGTGATTTCTCGTATAAAAATAGAACGGGAAGCGCAAATGTCAGGTAGCCGCGATAAACAAATATTGGCTGACGAAAACAGATTCACAAGCTAAGACTAGACAAGAAAGAAGCTGAAAGAGACTATTGAAAGATCGGAACAGATGCATCTGACAAACAAAAAGAAATACGACACTATCAAAGAAGACGAAGAGCATGGTTTGACGGACGAAGTGTGGTTGAGTTGACAGTGCTTTCGGAAAACAAAAACGTACAGCTGCTACTTGTACGAAAATACATTCTTCATTCACGTACACTGTAAGATTATGTTCGGTAAAGCTTGTGATAGTAACAATATTAACAATGATAAAAATAATAATCACATCTTTGAAAACCTTTCAAATAATGTGCATATAAATCTGGACTGAAGTGAAATGAGTTATTTCCTGTACTTTTTACTGTTTAAAGCGTAGTAGTTTTGATGACGTCATCATTTCATTTGCTCTGTTCAATTCAAATTTGTTTGAACCGTCTCCTGAAGGTAAAGGCCTATAGACAATCCCAAAGTTGTCTGTTACAATTATTGCTACATGTTTAATATTTGTACAGATGTGCATATCAAAATAAATCACGACTGCATTTGTTTCTGTCTTGACTTTGATTTCTGTACCATTCTAACCGCCTGTCCATAAGAAATACTGCTTTCTACCGTATCCAAGGAGTCTGCAGCTGGCGTCTCCATAGTAACCATCATTGGAGGCGCCGCCGCGATCGGCATCACCCCTGGTGCCATGGACGCACTTGCACCCATCGAACCCACATAACCGGACGACAGGCCTCATGTCAGTGTAGGTCTAGCTTGAAGTTAGCCCTGACGTCTGCCACGTTTGTAAAATCTGCCTGCTGTCTGGAAGATGCAGAAGCTGTCTCTAAATCTAGATTGTTCTTCTGCAATTTTTTGCCCCTTATGCCTTTTGAATCCATTTTAGCCTGGACTCGTTGAGCCATTTCATCGTCATTTATCTGATTTCCAGTCGTTATTTCTCTTTGTACTTCTTTGTCTACTTTAATAATCCATCGTTCAAGTGATATTTCTTCCTGGGCCCCTCCGATGATGACCTGGGTGAGGGCCTCAGTGGAATGTACTGTCCTCCAGTCAGATACACAATCGCTGCCCGGTGTCGGCGTCAGCGTCACGGGTTAAAGTTTCTATTTTGTTGGTGATTTCAACTTACAGCTTCTGAAACATTTATGATTTCAACTTCCTACTGTATATTGATGCTGAACATAATACTGTGGGGTATTTCGGCCTATTGTTGATATTTTTAAGGGGTCTGTGGGGTCATTTACGTTTTTCAATCAGTTTTGATGGAAATTTTTATGTCGCCTATTACAGTCTGAATAATCGTAAACCTTTATGATTTTGCCTTCTGATTGTGCAATGATGCTGAACATGATAGTATAGCGAATTTGGAGCCCATCAATGACTTTTAAGGGGTCTGTATGGCCAATTACGTAGCCGTTTTCCAATGTTAATGTTAAGTACCGGTATATTTTTGCCCTTTATCATGGCACCGTATCAGAGATACGGGTGCCCAATAGAAATCAATATGTCTGTCCATCAATCCGTCCGTCCGTCTGTCCATCAGTTTGTCTGTCCACAAATTCAGCTTATGGCTGATAACTTAGGTATGTATTGACTGATTTACATGAAACTTGGTCAAGATGTTTAGATGACCAGAAATTGTGGCCGACTGCCCCATGCAATACCCCTTAACTGTTTATGTTTCACCTTTGACACGTAATATGTCCCTGGTATTTTACGGATGATTTGTTTCTGTTAAATATCACTTAAAAAAATCTGTTTTCCTGCTATTGAATATGTTGTTTGTTTCGGTATATTTAAACGCTTATGGCCCTTTGTATCGCAATGTATCCAGAATTATGTCCCTGGTCAGTGCTACAGCTGTATTTACCATAATGTTTACACCCTCGGGAAAATAACCCTGACCAGGGTCAAAATTCTGGATATAACCCTTCTTAGTAAGCCATAACTTCTATAAAGTATAAACATTAAAAACAAAAAAGCAATTTTTAACAATTGATATTTTAATAAATATTAAGGCAATAAAAATGTATACAATATCGTTTGACATATCTGATATAAAAGCAATACAAAATATTAAAGTTATATACAATTGAAATATTAAAAATTAAAATACGGTTAAAGGCCCAATATACGTAACTTTCGGCAAAACTTGATGTGAAAAATCAAGCCTAATAACTTATTATTTTTATAGATTTAGTTAAGATTAATTGATATCAGCAATATCCAAGATGACTTCTTACGCGGTAACCGGTACGGCAGCAATTGAAACTCGGTATTTGTAAACACACGACCATTTTGACCGTCGTCTACCTGCGGTTTGTTATTGAAGTGGGCCCCACCTGAATTATTTTCAATTCTTTGGATTTTTCTGTCAGGAGTTTCTTGTAAGTTACCGCTGATGTTTACTACGTTTTAGGCTTATTTTTGCATGGTTATCAGCTGGATTTTTTTTCAGAATTTTTCAGATTGACGAAAAATTTCCTGAAGTTACGTATATTGGGCCTTTAATAACTTCTTCCTAATAAGAAAATAAAGTACGTAACAAAACAACATAGTAATAAATGCATCAATGATGCAAATATCAAAATAAATAAAATGTGCTGATAACACTGTTAGCGATATCAACTATTGCCATATACATACATAATAATATTTTTGAAAACCACTCAAGCAATGTACATCAATCTTTTACCAATCACAACATATCGGGGTTATTTCCCTTTACACAAATAACCGTCAATCTCAACATTAGCATTCGTGTATCAATCGTTTATTTACATTTATTCAGTGACAAGTTCTTTTTTAATCTAAAAACAATTAAGTCTTTGTGATAAAAAGATTGAGTTACAATGTGTTCGCAAGTTTATCAATAAATCATATGTAGGATAAAAATAGTTTTCTAGTAAACATGCGTACTTATAAAACTAAATATGGTCTAAATAGTACAAAATATAGGTATTTACTAGAAAATTGACTTTATTTACCCTACTTTAAATTGTTTGTGATAACAAAATATTGATGACGTCATGTGTTTTCTTCAAATTTAAACTGTTTTCTGAAGAACCTCAAAAAGGACAAATGGAGAGCTCATAATAGGTTAAAGGCCTAAAGACAATATCAGTAAATAGATGTGCACATATAAATAAATTAAGACTTGTAGTTTTGCCTTTGCTTTGATTTTTGTACCATTCTAGCCGCCTGTCCATAAGAAATACTGCTTTCTACCGTATCCCAGGAGTCTGCAGCTGGCGTTTCCATGGTTTCCATCATTGGCATAGCCCCTGGTGCCATGCGCGATCTCCTTGCTGAAGATGCACCGCCTCGCGATCGTGTACCTCGAGCTCCTAGGCCTAAGGGCGATGGGGCTGCCTTGAAGTTAGCCCTGACGTCCGCCATGTTTGTAAAATCTGCCAGCTGTCTGGAGGACGCAGAGGCTGTCTCTAAATCTAGATTGTTCCTCTGCAATTTTTTGCCCCTTATGCCTTTTGAATCCATTTTAGTCTGGACTCGGCGGGCCATTTCATCGTCATTTATCTGATTTCCAGCCGCTATTTCTCTTTGTACTTCTTCGTCTACTTCAGCCATCCATCGTTCCAGTGATATTTCTTCCTGGGCCCCTCCGATGATGACCTGGGTGAGGGCCTTTGCCCCTCTTAGTGGAATGTACTGTCCTCCCGTCAGATACGCAATCGCTGTGAAGAATTCCTTGTATGGATTAATGGCCGGTTCACACCCGACAGAGTATAGAGTAATACCCTTAGTTCCGAGCTGCCTTACAGTGTCCATGGGGTCCAGTCCTGCTGGACAACCATTGGGAAACCCGTCTCCAGCCGGTGACAGACCATGGGGCGGGGCATCAGATATTAGAACACATATCTTTGTAGCATTCTCCCTCCAGGACAGTTTAAGCATATCATGAAGAGCATCGGCCACGGCCTCTGGGCCATCACCTCCTCCCTGTGCACTGCATTTATCCAACCATGACTTCATAGTCGACACGGAGGAGGTGAAGTCGTGTGTACGTGTCACAAATGTACTGTCCTGAGGGGGGTGATCGCGGTACTCCACTAAGGCTAACTTTACGTCACTTTTTTCACTCGACACGATCTCCTCCACTATGGTACGGATATTGTTCCGAGCAGTGTCTATGTAACTACCCATACTTCCTGTACAGTCCATAGCGAAGGCGAGATCCAGCACGGTACAGTCGTGCTTCGCTAGCGGCGGTTGAGAAGGTGTACTATCAGCCATTTCAACACTAAATTGTTTACTGTATGTATATATATACAGGGAGTCGGTAGAGAAGTATTCAGCTTGCTCTCAAATCAGCATTACTTTGATAATAACTCAGTTTTGTCACATCCCTCGGTATTTACAACTGTGCTGGGAAATCCAGTGTGCCTATTTATATACATGTGCTCACAGGTCAGAATGATGTCATTGTTTTGGCTTGCGATTGGATAGCCGCATGCTGTCGGTGGGTAATAGCTATATTTAGATCCAGTACGAAATGTTGTTGTTGATATAAATAGAAAGATGTGGTATTGCAACAGCAATATGAAATACTCAATGTTCGCGTCATTCACAATGAATTTAAATAAAATATAAATTAATGTATTAGATTAGAATTAATGTTTTAGCAATAAATGAACGATATATTCCTTATATACATTGTTCAAGGTGATTTTTTTTTCTATTAAAATAACACTGGTCAATTACAAGTAGATTTGCTGAATGAATGTAAGCAATTGTTGGTTTTGTCTAGAAAATAAGTATTTTAACATCAGGAGGTAGGATAAGGCTGCTTAATAGCCGACTTGGACACCGTACCGTGGCCTAGCTATATAGGTATTGCGTCTACAATATTTGTTAACCAACATAAGAATTTTAAAAAATCCCAATTATTCTACAATCCCTTTGACGTTTTCTATGCCAGAAGAGTGTCTAAAATGATGTTATTAAATGTTTACTTCATGTGTTAACATTCAAGAATAGAAAATAGAATCCAGTGTAATGTGTTGGTATACATGTACTCTCCGATGCAGTTGCATTTGTATAATTGTTAATTAGGTAAGCTGACAAGGCTTTTTTTACCGGACCGGAGAGTTTGTTACAGCTAGTTTTCTACCTAAACTATGGTGTTTTACGTGAGAGTAGGCCTAATTTGTTGAACACTTTTGGAGGGTTTGGATCAATTTTCGATAAAATTGCCCTTTTTTAATGGTCATAAAAGCTAAAGGGTGGAATGCTTTCGATGTCGAAAAATCGACCCTCACCTACTTTGCTCGCATCAAAAATCACATTTTGAGTGGGTACGAAGAAAAAGAGACTACTTTTTAATATTTGTAATTCCACGAGGGAAAAAAAAGGAAAAAAATAACCATCGGATGAGTAGAACAAGTGAAATTGCGTTCAAAATATTGATAAATTGGCACCAATTAAATTGTGCATTCGACAATTTTATATATAGTAGGCGGCCTATATCAATGAAAAAGGATATCCTAGTCTTTTTGGAGTCTAATGGGAGTTTGAAAGCCATATGAATATAGATGTGTATGTGTATATTGTCCGCCACACACATGTAGGCCTAGAAGGCATATTGATATCGATTTGTTTACATGTTGCTATGTGTCTTCTCAGAGGTAATACTGTACAGCTGTACGTGTCGAAACTAGACTTGCACAAGTTTGTGATTGTATTTGACTGGTATTAAAGCATAATATCACTAAATTATTTCGTTTTATAGCTTTCAGTCAATATGCAAATTACTGAAGCAGGGTACAGAAAGAATACAGAGAAAGAATAAGGTGAGGTTAGGACATTACTACATTGTACATGTATCTAAAAAATAATAGTGGTTAAGCTAGTCCGAAGGGTTCTGACTCTATGATCCGCTGAAATATTGGGACCACTAGCGCCTTGTAGAGTCAGAATTCGTCCCTACCGGAAATTTTAACGACCCGTCCACGGGTCGCTGTTTAAGCTGTGTTTTCTTATATGAAACGTTTTCGATCACATGCAAATTATAGGTATCAATGGAAAGAACAGGTATACAGTTGAGTGTAAGCTTACCTTTACACCCTAGTGCACTTGGAGTGCACTACATTTAAACTACAGATAAACTAGTAGTGCACTACGTCCAGTCAGGTGTGACCACAAAGACCTCCATACAGGTAATGGGAGTGTCCATATCTACCTGTGTCCTTACCTGTACAGATGTAATCTGTATTTTTATGTTTATACTATTGAAGATGTCTAATGAAGAAGTCTTTAGTTTGTTACTTATATAAGCACAAGAATGAAAAATTCTGATTTTATGCCAGATGATATTCAATCATCATAGTAACTTGTTTTAAATTCACTGCATTTCAAGATTAAATATATATAATAAACAAACTTAATAATAAACAAACTTATATATAAGTTAATTTTTGGTACAAGTAACAATGATTCTTTTTATTTAAATATTTACATTCTACAATTCAATAGAAAGGCATGTGTTTGGTTAAAAATGGTATAATAAATGCACTATATATATGCTGTCAATAGTTAATCCTGCTAAACGTGTATAAAGAAATAAAGTAAACAACAAATTGTAATATAAAAGATCAGATATTAGAATTCCAGATTTTGTACAAAGTATAGTACTGTAATGAATTTGACATTAAGAAGCCATGCAATAATACCTACATGTACTGGCATTGGTATTTCGTTTCATTATACATTCATGTACAAATAAACATATAAAGCCATTTCCTTCTTCATACCATAATACCAATATACATTTGTACATGTACATGTAAGTCAATTGACTGTAATACAATGTTATCATCAATTATCAAATTGGATCATCATTCATCAATTAGCAGAGCCCTAGCATATAATCAAACTTGGCCAGTGATGGCCCTGGGGGAAAGGGAGGCGAGAAATTGTGGCCAAGGCAGGTCAAGTACATAATTATGCCTGGAGGGTAAATGATTTACTTGTAGAAGTGTATGTAGCATACATATGGGGGTCCTACTATTGACGGTCCAGGTGGATGCTGGTAAGAGGTTAACTTTAAGGGGTACCACTTCCGGGTTTTTGGGGTAAGAGGCTTAACTTTAAGGGCACCACTTACGGATTTTGGGGTAAGAGGATTAACTTTCGGGTACCTACTTTTGACGTAGAAAAAAAGGGATACGTATATGTAAAAATGGCGGAAGTTGAAGGATGTACCCGAATATTAAGATTTTACACATAGAAATATGTTCTGAGCTCGTTGAAATTTCAGATGGATGATACGGCTTATATTTCCAAGGCTTATAGCTTTTCACAAGCCATGTTCACAGAAATATTTGAAAAAAAATATCTCTGGAAACATTGTGAAAGTACACACACCCTCACACACACACACATACATGTATAAAGTACATCGTACTATAACGTATATATCAACTATAGATCAAAACAAAATCGTTTCTTTAAGTTTCAACATTTGTTTTATGGATATCAATCATTCAATAAAAGACATTTTTTCCCATGATAGATTTGACGTAGAAATGATAAGATACGTTGTCAACGTTGTCTACGTGGCATGAAATCGGATTATAGGGTATCATATTGATTGTGTGATATGTTATATCCCAAAAGATTGAAAAATAGTATTCATGGTTGCCTTGAAATTTAATATACTCTGGCATTTGGTAAATGTGGTCATAATCTTCAATTTATCCACATTTACTGCAAAGAGGATTTGTTGTTACTTTCCATTTAAATAGTAATAGTTTATTTGGTAGGATTTTTTGTAATACATTCCATCTGAATAGTTTAAGTCTATTATCCTGTAGTTTATTGAAAATAAATTCTAGTGTATATTTTACATGTTGCGAGAATTCATCAATGATTTGCTCCCAGTAAAGATAAGCGATTGGTATCTGTGATTTATTTTGTATTATGTATAACACTTGATTAGTTACCCTATCAATTCTAACATTTTCCCCATTTATATTTATACTTGGTGATAGCTGTAAGCTAATGTTGTATCTATTTACATCTGAATTGTTTTTAATTTAACTTTCCATTCTTTTGGAATAGATTGTTTTAGTATTGCTACTTCAGATATCCAGTTTTGTTTATATATTAATTGGTTCAAATTTTTAGCATTATTGACATTCCCATTCTCATCAAGTATGTCTTTGATTCTCAAAAATATTGCTTTTCATCCAGTTTTCAAATATAAGTACCTTGTTATTGTGTTTTAAATATTTATTGCCCCATATCTTCTGTGATGCAATGTCCAGAGGTGTTTTAATTATTCTACTGTTAGGGCTTAGCTCAATCCAAGATGCTATTATTTTTTGGTAAAAAATAGGAATATTTTTGTAATTTTCAAGGCTTTTTATATGGTCTAGATACATTTTTATTTAAATAATGTTTCGGTATCACCTTCCATTGATGTTCACCTTTATCTAATAGTTTTCTTACCCATCCTATATTTGTATAGTTTTTATGTGTGTTTGAAGTTAAAAAAACCTTTAACTCTCCATTTTCATAATTACTTATTATTGAAGTTCTTTTACTTTCTCTGTCCCATCCCAAATAAATTTGAACATTATGCTATCTATTTCCTTTCGAAATTTGTCCAGAAGTGGGATTACTAATATCATATATGTTAGTTGTGGAAGCAGTAATGATTTTTCAATTTGCACCCGGCCTATCAATGTCATTTTTCTCTTCTTCCACAAGCTTACAAGCTTTTATTTTTTTTCTATTCTGTTGGTCCAATTTATATTTAAAGTTTCTTCTTTATTCTGTCACAAATAAATTCCTAAATTTTTATTTAAGCGCATGTCCAATCTATATTGTCAAAATTTTCTTCAATTGAGATTTTGTTATTTCCTAATCGCATATCTTGGGATTTTTCTCTATTTAGTATCAGACCTGATAGAGAACCATATATTTCTATTATGTTCAATGTTTTTTTGTGATATCTGTTTTACTTTGGAGAAATAGGGTTGCATCATCAGCTAATTGAGTTATTTTGAATTGTCTTTGTATTCTAAAAAAAATATACCATGTATTCTTCTTCTTGTCTTATTACATTAGCTAAACTTTCTACAGTTATTACAAATAGTAAAGCAGATAGTGGACATCCTTGTCTGATACCTCGTTCGATTAATATAGGAGTAGATAACCAACCATTATTAATGACCTTACCAGTTATTTGATTGTAGAGCGTGGTTACCAATGTCATGAAAGATTCTGAAAAAAAAACAAATTGCTTTAATGTTGAATACATAAATTTCCAATCAATGGTATCGAAGGCTTTAGAAAAATCTAAGAATAAAATGACTCCATCAATTTCATTTTTTTTTAATAATCTATTATATCTTGTATAAGCCGACTATTGCAGTTAATGTTTCGTCCTTTTACAAAGCCATTTTGATCAGTACTTTTAATTTTGGGTAAAATAGTTTTTTTTTCTTTCGGCTAGACAGTATGCTGCAATTTTATAGTCTGTATTTAATAATGTTAATGGGCGCCAATTACCTAGATCGCATGGGTCATTCTTTTTATATAACAGAGATAAAATGCCAATTCTTTGTGAATCACAAAGTAAACCACTTTTATAGCCATATTTAGTGCTGTAATACGTAGATCCTTAATATATGGCCAAAATTGTACATACAATTCCACTGTTAGACCATCAGAACCTGGTGCTTAATTATCTTCATTTTATTAATTGCGCTATAGCATTCTTGTCCTTGTAGAATGCCGTCACATTATTCCTACTCCTAATGAGTTAATTTTGATGTGATAGTTACCCTATGAAGATATCCTTCTATTTTATTTGTTTGTGGGTTTCTAGATGTTTAGAAGTTCTCATAAAATTCCTTTTCCCTTTTTAGTATGTCATTTTGATCTATGAGTAAAATATTTTGTGCAGAGTATAGTTTAATTATAGATTTCTGTGTTTGTCTGGATTTTTCTAGTGATAAGAAAAATGTGGTATTTCTTTCTCCTTCTTCAATCCATTTCACCCGAGAACGAATTTGGGCTCCTATAGCTTTATATGTGAATAACTCTTCAATTTGATTTTCTATTACTTTTATGTCTGCTTCATCTGCATTGTTATCTATTATCAGTTTTTTTTTCTAAACTTATGATATGATTTTTCCTGCATTGAGCCTTTTGTTTTCCGAAGCTTACCGAAGTTCCTTTGTATGTATTTTACACTTATCCCAAATTGATTTTGCATTCTCTGGGTTTCTATTTAATTGTTCTTTACAATTGTTAAGTAAATTAATTATCATTTCATGATATTTTCTGTCAGATATCATGCTATTGTTACATTTCCAGTAACCTGGACCTTTTACCGTTGTAGTAATATCTAACATTAAAGAGACTGCTTGATGATCTGTGTATTTTATATAGGCAGGTCGTATTCGGATATTTTTGTCTCCATGGATCAATTAGATTAAGATTCTTTTCGATGTTTTTTTCAGTTTGTTATTTATGCTACCAACTTCCTTCTGTTTGATTTTCTATCGATACAGTTTTGTATTTCATTCCAGTCCCCTGCCACAATATTGTGACCTTCACTATAATCAGTGATAAAAAGTTTAATTTTTTCATAAAAAAACATTTCTATTTTTTTTATATCATTTGGAGCATATATATTTGTTAAACAATGTATAGTAACATTAATTTTAACATTTACCAGTACTATTCGTCCTTCATTATCTACTTTGTGGTTAATAATTTTAATAATTTGTGTTATTTCTGTTGAGCCATACACTTACACCCCGACTTTGCGATGTTGCTAAACTATCTATTGCAACTCTTTTCCATTCTGTTTTGATAAGGGGTATAATTTCTTGTGTGAAGTGTGTTTCCTGTGTTAATATTATATTACCTTTCTGATTTTTTACTCACTCATAAACTCTTTTTCTTTCTTTTTTGTTTATCGCGTAATCCTTGTGTATTTATTGTTATAATATGAATTTTGGATGCCATTCTAAGTATGGAAAAATGATAGAATGTTGTTGAAGAGATTTCATATTTAACACTTTACAGTTATAAGTTGGTATCAGTCTCATTATTATACAGAAACAAAATATATTGCATACCTGATTTTTTTGGTACCAGATATATATATATGCATACAATGTAACTGATATGTTATAAGTTGTACGGAAAAAATAAATATGTATGTTTTTCTTTATACTTGCACATCTGTTATATAGTAATGTACATCAGGGTAAGTACAAATCATGTTGATTCATGCATGTGTACAATGTACATGTCCATATAGTTGTAAAATATTGATTTTATGTTTATGTTTTTTGATATTTGCATTCATGTATAAATGCATAGCATATACACGTGTTGATTCATTTATGTGTACATTGTATTGTACATACATGTCCATTCATGTGTTTCATACATTCAATTGTTGTAATTTTTTTCATATACTTTTTGATATTTGCAGATACAGTGTGCATACATTCATATAGTTGTAAAAAGGTTTTTCGTGCACTTTTTGATATTTGCACATAGTGTACATACATTCATATAGTTGTAGAAAGTTTTACGTATGCATTCACATAGTTGTAAAAAGTTGTTATCGTATGAGGAGAAAAGAAAATTCTCATCCTGAGTATTCCTTTGTACAGAACTTACACTTTGCCCCAAGGTTGTACCATGTACCACTAGCCGCGTATATCAGCAATATGAAGATTGTCCACTGGCAGATGTCGTGTAGATGATGTGTTGAGAGGCACACATACAAACTCTCTAACCATGTCTTCACAACAGACATGGACTTGAATGTTTTCTTCAAGCTTTAATACTTCTGGTAAGGGAAGGACACTTTGATTGGAATAGCCAAAGCAATGGGACAGGGTCATTAGGTAATTGGAATAGCCAAAGCAATGGGACAGGGTCATTAGGTCTTACTTCTATGAGTTCAAAAATGAAAAACATGTGATTTGGTAAGGATTTATCATTTAATAACTATTAAGACCATACAAAATCTAAACAATATCTTATGGCAAATATGATATAAAACAATAAACAAAACAGATTAAGTTACATACTGTAAAATATGATCTACAACCGCTTTCTAAAAAGTTAACAACTAAATAACTTGTAAAAAATGACACAGTTGTAAAAGCATCAGTGATTCCAAGTTTGAAAACCACCGATTGCGCTGACAACAACAACAGAGATACAGTGTATCAAATGTTTGCCACATATATAAGGTGACAGTACCCAAATCGGATCAGTACCCCAATCGGATCACTTTTTTTTTAAAAAAATACTTCTAAATCAACAACAGTGTCAACAGATTAATTATAACAATAATATAGTCTTAGAATAGATAGTCACACACCATTTTATGTCCACATATGATTAGTTTTTTTAGTTTAAATATGCCATAAAACATTATTGAATCTAAAAACTTTGCGTTTTGTTACGTTTCTGAAAAAAAAGGCGCGTGCAACGACTATGCGGTCTGTTTGGAACTATAAAAATAAATCCACCCGATAGAAATACTTGTTTTCATATAAATTCTGAAGGACATCATTAAATGTTGATATGCTACAACAAAAATATTAATTTGAAATGTAAAATACTGCAAAATTCAAGTCTTGATCCGATTTGGGTCCTCGAATTCGGAAAATCTCGAACCACTGATTGGTGACGTCAGAGCGTTCTATAAATATCCAACGTGAACCTCGAGTGCTATTTTTTTTTTGTAAGAACACCCATCGATGTTCTTCTTTTGATGCAACCATTAATGGATATAATTCATCCTCAGATTTTTTAATAAATGAGTAAAATGATGGTTTGGTGATCCGATTTGGATACTGTCACCTTATAATATTAATAATGTATTCGAAAACCTCTCAAACAATTATCAATAAACCTGAAATCAATCACAACATATAAGGGTTATTTTCGCGTTCCATATTAGCATTCGTGCATCATTTACTTAAAAAGTGTTTTGGAATTGAAAAACAATAAAGTATTTGTGCTATGAGAATTAAATTACAATGTAATAAGAATACATTAAAAAAATAACTTGTGTAGGATTAAATCGTTTTCTAGTAAAAATACGTACTAATGAAAAATGACGAAACTCACACATATCCTGTACCTTTTAAATTTAGTTATGGATACAGTATGCCGAAAAAATGAATTAAACTGCACCATACAGCTGTTTCGTCCTCTTAGGACTTTTCAGTGATGCGAGAGGCCAAAAAATGGGAATCCAAAATTTCTAAACTAATGTAGAAGCAGGAGAGTCGGGTGTGAAAAACCCCTTTAATTTATAAATTACTAGTAAAATTAAACTATTTCTGTATGATTTAAAAATGTGTACTACGAAAATGTGTATATTATGTACCGTGCCAATACTCAAATGAGGTTAATTGTTGCTATGGAGGCTCCAGCAAACATCGGGGACTAAACAATCCACCAGCAGAGTCTGCCACCCCCTATCATTAAGACGACGTAACGCACACAGTTAAGAATGGTCTAAAGTGTACACAAATGTGTTTTTACTAGAAACCTGTCTTGAAACGGAGACAAACTATTTTCCGCGTTCTATATTTTTTATGAAATCATATCATTGATGCCGTGTACATCCTTGGAATGTAAAAGGTCTCCTGAAGCGTCTCATAAGAGGTTAAAGGCCTATAGACAATAACACTGTCATTTGTACTTTAATATTTACAGATGAGTACATTAAGATACATTATGACGTGTAATTTTGCCTTTGCTTTGATTTCTGTACCATTCTAGCCGCCTGTCCATAAGAAATACTGCTTTCAATCGTATTCCAGGAGTCCACAGCTGGCGTCTCCCTGGTACTCAACATTGCTCCTGGTTCTATACCCGCACCTGATGCTGAAGCTGCAGCACTTCTTTTACGTCTAATACATGTACTCCAATCCGCAACGGCCGACTTGTCTATCTTGAAGTTAGCTCGGACGTCTGCCATGTTTGTAAACTCTGCAAGCTGTTTGGAAGACACAGAGGCTGTCTCCAGATCTGAATTATTTCTCTGCAATTGTTTGCCTCGTATGCCTTTTGCATTCATTTTAGCCTGGACTCTGTGAGCCATTTCGTCGTCATTTATTTGATTTCCAGCCGCTATTTCTCTTTGTACTTCTTCGTTTACTCCAGTCATCCATCGTTCCAGTGATATTTCTTCCTGGGCTCCTCCGATGATGACCTGGTGAGGGCCTTAGCCCCTCTTAGTGGAATGTACTGTCCTCCCGTCAGATACGCTATCGCTGTGAAGAATTCCTTGTATGGATTAATGGCCGGTTCACACCCGACAGAGTATAGAGTAATACCCTTAGTTCCAAGCTGCCTTACAGTGTCCATGGGGTCCAGTCCTGCTGGACACCCATTGGGAAACCCGTCTCCAGCCGGTGACAGACCATGGGGCGGGGCATCAGATATTAGTATACTTATCTTTGAAGCATTCTCCCTCTAGGACAGTTTAAGCATGAAATGCAGAGCATCGGCCACGGCCTCTGGGGTATCACCCCCTCCCCGTGCACTGCATTTTTTCAACCATGACTTCATAGTTGATACGGAGGAGGTGAAGTCGTGTGTACGTGTCACAAACGTCTTTCCCTGAGGAGGGTGATCGCGGTACTCCACTAAGGCTAATTTTACGTCACTTTTTTCACTCGACACGATCTCCTCCACTATGGTACGGATATTGCTCCGGGCAGTGTCTATGTATTTACCCATACTTCTTCTACAGTCCATAGCGAAAGCGAGATCCAGCACGGTACAGTCGTGCTTCGCTAGCGGCGGCTGTGATGGTTTTTCACTTTTTGCCATGTTAACAATTTAAAATTTATACTGTAATGCTTGCTTCATAAACCAGCCTATGTTGTGTTGACACCCTCGTTACAAGCATTGTAGGAAAAACCCAGTGTGTCTATTTATATACATGTGCTCACTGATAGGAATGTTGTATTAAACATAAATACACTCTCAGACAACTTTCGTCTTTACATTGCTTTCAGGACATGCGAGAAAACTTAAGAAAAGTATCAGAAAGAGAAAGAGTGGGAAAACAAGTAGGGCATGCTTATCCAAAAAACAACGAATTTTAAAGAGTGAAGACATAAAGTCTATTGTTTTTATGCTTTAACAGTATATTTTTCGGTATACTGTATTTATAACTAAATCTAGATGTGCAGCAAATATGTGTGTGCTAGGTTCATCTTTCACGAAACACGGTGGTAGACTCTGCCGATTGATCTTTAGTTCACTGGGTTAAAGCTGGCGTGACAACGGTTATCTCATTTGATTTTGCTGAAAGCTATTCTTGTAAATCTAAGGAGGATGTGCCGTCTTCATATTTCAATAAGAACACCTACTACTTTACAACCATGTTTCATTTATTTCAAAGGAAATTGCACTTTTTCTTCATAGAGATGTCATCTACACTTCAGATAAATTCTCCCACTGTTCCTAAATAACTTTCAGTTTTCTGAACAAATAAGTTCCGAATCTGGTTAAGATCAATTTTCGATAAAAATGCCCCCAAGCCGCCACGATCCTAAGACACGGATATTTTGCGTGTTTTTGGAGGAAATGGAGATTATTTCTGAGGAAGGAGGATACATTTGACTTGCATTTAGGAGGTTTCTAAAATAAAAATTATCCATCTTTCCAACGGTACCTCAACTAGAAATGTGATTTTTGATGCAAGAAAGGTAGGTGGGGTCTATTTTTCGATCTGGAAAGCTTTCCACCCTTTAGCTTTTATGACTACTGAGGGGGCAATTTTATCGAAAATTAATCTTAACCCCCAAAATGTGTAAAATTACACTAAACACCCTATTTTAGATTCAAAACTTGCTGTAACAAATTCTCAGGTCCCTGTAATCCGAATCAGGATGAAGGGAACATTTTCAAACCACAAATCCGTCACATATGATATATACTATTGCATTGATCCCATATCGCCACATGGATCATTTTGGAATTATTGTTTCATGCAACAATTTCGAAGCAGGAAAAGAAAAGAGTTGAATCCTGTTGTTGAATATAGATATGTATCTAAAACAAATTCGAAGAAATTTGCTCGGTTTATTTTGTTTTACGTCCTACTAACACCCAGGGTCATTTATGGACGTACCAGGCTTTGTAGGTGGAGGAAAGCCGGAATACTAAGAAAAAACACCAACCTACGGTCACCACCTACCAACAGCCCGAATACTAAGAAAAAACACCAACCTACGGTCACCACCTACCAACAGCCAAACTCGGGTTTCGAACTCGCAACCCAGAGGTTGAAGGCTAGTGGTAGAATACCGGAATACCTTAACCATTCGGCTCCTATTGTTGGAAGAAATAGTGTATTAATTTCAAAATGTGTCGTTGGTATTTTCTGTAGCTCCATTCAGTTATATTGTTTTGATCTAAAAACAAAGTACGTGACGCGTACCACATGCGGGGTTAAAATGACTCATTTTCACGGTTGTGTACTGGGTGGTCAAAATAAAACAAATTTTGAAACATTTGATAAGTACTTTCATATCATCGTATGCGCTTTTTTTGATGCATAAGAAGTGTCCAAAATCTTGGCTGTGTTATTTATTATATATTAAGATGGGTGGTTTTACAAACTGTATCATTACTTTAAACATTGTGTCAAGATTTTGCATTTATCTTTCAATCATTACCTATGCCCATATCAATACATTTACTTGTCGACCTATGGCATAGTATACTCCTCTAGATTGCTATTGTTTTATGTTTACTTTAAAACACGTTCATATACATTGGGTCGATACTAGAATGAAACGAATTATATGCGTACCCAAAAACATTCCGTCTGATCTCATACGTACAATTATCAATTTGGTTGAACACATAACAATTAGGTGTAAAGAATATTAACACTTTCTGTGTGGATGCATGCAATGCAATACCGCATGCTACCACCCTTCATGTATACAATATAGGCCAGCTGAGCTCTTTACAATAACACCTTCCCCTATACCATACAAACAAAACAAAGGAAAGCGTGGATACGAAATTAATGTCTGTTTGGTAAGCGTCTTGTAAACCTAATATATTGCGATATGTGTGTGTGTTAAGTATATATGTATATACATATATGTATGCAGCATATGTGTGTGTTACCTGATCTTCATATTGTATGTTTTATCCTTCAGATAATAGAAAGCCATATTTCCTTTTCATTTTGTTGCCAATGCCCTTGTTGTTTGCCGAAAACACACCATATATGGCTCATGTTATAATCAGGGTTGTATAAAGATAACACGTTATACGTTTGAATCTCATGGGAAGAGTACAGAAAGACAGAACAGAAAAAATGTATACATTACCATACCTATTTGTCAAATTAATTGATAAAAAATATTGATTGGTACTCAATGAAATTAACAAAAAATAACACGTTTACACTGAATTCGATTAAAGTTGCAAAGCAAGTATGAATACAAGTTTTATTCATCAAACAAAAAACATTACTTTCTAAAACAATAATTTGAAATCACAATATTTTCATACATTTCTCTTTTGAGATACAATAACAATATAAAAATGATATGTTTATAAGTGACATAAATGACGTTATTAATCCCAGTGATTTAAAAGTTAAAAAACACGATTTGATGAGACAACTCGTTGGTTATAAACGATATAAAAGTCAGCCTGTTTACAAAACATGGTCAGGATATGTAAGGTTGCCATTCCTTAGGCAACAAAAACTAAACGACTTGAAATGAAAAAAGACCTTCTTTTTAAACTAAAATTCGAACCGTGACTAGGAAACTACACACAAAGACAAATATATAGTATTTTAACATGTATACGATTAAGACAAGATGTTCCCAGACGTTAGGCGTCTTCTGTGAAACCAATTTGCCACAACACAATATAACAAAATAATGTTATATTGACAAGCCGAACCCTATCTCAGCTTGTGGCCTGCTCTTGATATATCCATTCTGTGGTCGTTCATATCTGTGTATTTAAACCTTGCCTATTAGCTGTATGCATCGTGACATTTTTTTGTCCTCCTTTTGGTCTCTTTAATTTCAACAAATCTGAATGACAAAATATGGAATAGTCAAAAGGATCGATTAATAGCCAATCCTATATAG
Source organism: Mimachlamys varia (assembly GCA_947623455.1). Classification (NCBI taxonomy): domain Eukaryota; kingdom Metazoa; phylum Mollusca; class Bivalvia; order Pectinida; family Pectinidae; genus Mimachlamys; species Mimachlamys varia. The sequence goes on along the minus strand of OX392542.1, from coordinate 11,061,547 downwards.
ATAATTACTTAAATGGTAGAAAAGTACAATATAAAACAATGAATTAACTTCAACAAAATTAAAATGGATCAGCCGAGCGAAAGTAACTCACAACTGATTATGTATCTAGCATACATATACAAAGATGAAACACACACGTACTCGCATAATTCTCAATATACTTATTAATCAGCAAAATTACAATTTGTTTGCGTTCATGAGTTAATAATTACAAATGAAATATCAAATGCAGCTACATGTAGCTGGTAGATTCACCAAAAAATAAATCGTTCACGCCTCGTTGATTTACATGGTTATAAACGATTACGAGAAGAGAAGCATATGTTCAGAAAGAACCCCAATTATTTCCTTAAGAAAAATATTATTCATCATTTCTAATATGGAAACCTATTTCATGAAATATGAAGGCACAATTGAAAATGACGCAACACATATTATTTATTTGGCTTTATAGACAATTGAACAAAGATCCATGGCCTAACGAACTAGTGGGTAAACAGAAACTCACTCCTACCAGGTTTATCCTATAAATCTCGATTGAGACTTATAACGGTTTAGGGAGAAAAGTTGTTCTGTGAACGCATCTTCAGGTATTGTTATATAGATGGCATCGCTGACATCATCTAGAACACATTATTCGGATTTATACTTTTTATCTTGGCCATGAATCAAAGTAAATCTATTTCGTACATGTGTATCATCAATTTCCATTCGTTTTACTGGTTAGTGCATTCATTCAAGAAAGGTTTTCTGGACAATCAGTAAGCCTCGTGTTTAGCAGCATAACGATATTACCACTCATTCTATTGATACTCCTTCTTCTTTTAATTTGTTAAGTTTTTAATCAAACAAAACCAGACTCGTTGCAAAGAATATCATCATAAGAGTCCGATCGTTAGTAAAATAACTCGAAAATAGGTATCAGCATCAATTGATGGATGCAAACTTTTGAAATGCCTCAATTTTAAGATCAATGGTATTTATGCAAATTCAGACATAATTTCATTTCTTTTTCTAAAAGAAATTATGTCAACAATAATAACTAATAGACAAAAAATGGCGAGAAATGATACGCCTAATCCGCCTAAGGATTTAGAACTCGTTCGGTTGTCATGCCAACTGACCTTTCCCCTTTTGTACATGTTAGTGCTATTCTTAAGAATTTCCAACTCACGTTTTAACTCTACTACGCTCTTCATTATCGATTGCATATCCACATTTGGTAGTAATTCCCATGATACATTGATAGCACAAGAACTTGTGTTCATAGCTAGACTTAAACCGGAAGTAGGTAACAGCGATGATGCTTGGGTCGTGGAACTGGTGTCCTGATTGGTTGGACAAGTTGATATTATCGTGCTGGGTTCGGAGGAGGAAGTACTTGTGGTTGTGACGTCAGCACTGGTCGTTGCTACAGGCGTGGTTAAAATGGTGTCCATAGAAACCAATGTGGAACAAGTGCTAGCTGGACCGGGGCAGACATCTTCATACGAAACACTTGTTGTAGATTCGTTGGACACTGCCAAAGCAAAGGTGTTCAAAAGTACATGTGCTTACGGAGGAGGTATTCGATATCAGAAATATATTGCGAAAGTGATAACTTGGTTAAGGTTGCAGGCTTTTATGTTGTCGCCTTGATTCCCTGCGAATTGTTACCTTTGATATATGTGGTGTAGGTACATTATACGTAATACATGATTCTGTTTAGGAAAGGAGGCTGATATCTATCAAACTCAATTGTCTTCATTTATGTTGTGACTTCATTGTCCAATACAGCATATGCATTGTTTATCATTAATCGTGAAGAAGGTTATATATTTTTTCATAGTTTTTAATTTCAAACTTTTGTATTAGCCATTTTACATTCATACATAGCTGTATAATGAATCAACTATTAAATAATCAATAATGAAAGTCCAAGTTTTAACGAAAATATATTTATTATAATATTACACAAGCAATATGTCTTCACGTGAAGTTTACGTGAAAATGTTGGGAAAAAAAGTGCATTTCATTTGATTTTTATATGCTAAATTTTTCACATGAATTTCACGAGAACTAATCTTTCATGTGAAATGTACGTGAATTTCACATATGAAAACATTCACGTGCAATTCATGTGAACATTTTCTCGTGAAATTCATGTGCATTTCACGTCCAATTCATGTGAATTTCATGTGAAATTCGTGTGAATTTTATGTGAAATATCTTCACGTGAATTTCATTTGAAATGTCTTCACGTGAAATTCACATGAAGAAACATTGCTTGTGTACAGCTTGTATAAGAAAGGTGAATTTAGGGTATTGTTTGATTGACTTCTCATTTTGGAATGTTACTTTTATAACATTTTATTAAAACAATACAATTTTGAAAATTACCCAGAAAGCATTGTTTCACGTAAGTCACCTGGTCAGGATCTGGAACCATTCGGATTTCCCCAAAGGCTGTGAAATTTGAGAAAAACAAAACACACTCGCATGAAGTCACGTTCACCATCACAGCCTGACAAAACGCACCATCCACAGCAGTATCTAGGCAAGTTTCTAGACAAGAAGCTTTTTTGGAGTTTGTTTCCATAGTTAGGACTTGTGATGGTATCAGCAATAAATTTTCTTGTGTCATAATTGAGCTGTTGAAGGTCTCAAATGTGCACTCATCTAGAAAAAAACGTAATTGTGATATTATCAAAAGCAACGTTAATATACGTACGAGTAAGTATGTGGAAAAAAATTGTAAATAATGATGATTTATATAACTATACAGACGGGTTGATAAGGTTATTCATGTTGTGATAAAGAGAGTATGCATATTTGACCAGTGTTATCTAACAGCAAGCCTCCTGATAATACTGTATTGAAGGTGTTGACAGTAACAAAGGTGACATATATCTCGATGACTGTTTAATAACAGTGTAATCGGGGACACATATCTTTATATTTACATTTGCGCTGCAACCCACTATATGAACATTACCAGCAAAAATGCCTTTCATAAAAGAATGAAAGCAATGGTTCTCGAGACTTAGCACGTCGTTTAATTATGACGTCATAGATCAAGCTTGTTCAATGAGAACAACACGGAGAATACCTTTGCGGCAAGCACTCGAATGACTAATTATTATCATTGGCGCCAATTTTATTCAAGCTGGGCTGTTTCGCTAATGTCGTTTAAATCTCGACACATATACAAACGCAGGTAATAAACTATTAATTGGAAAAAATATAAATAGAGGTTACACAACGAGTGGTTGTTGGATATGGAATTTATTTCACTCGAGTTAATAATTTTTTAAAAGTTACAAAAGACACTCGCTAAAGCTCGTGTCTTTTGTAACTTTAAAAAAATAATTAACGAGAGTGAAATAAATTCCATATCCTATAACCACGAGTCGTCTGACCTGTTTCTACCAAAATATTAAATCGGCAGTGTCAGTGTTGATTTTTGGAATGAACCGCGGACTATTTGCGCGAAAACTTATCATCTCGCATATATTCCTGCAAAGTTGTGACGTCGGCAACAATCGATGGCGACGTCAACAATCGTGATTTCCGGTCAAAGTTCAACTTCTCAACCAATCAAAAGTTCTGCTAGTGGTATATAACATATATTTATCCAACAGTAAGCACGTTTATACAATGGTCTGAGAGTGGAATAACACGGTGTATTGTGGTAGAAATGAAGTTAAGCAACTGCTCTATAGTAAAAATGTAAATATATGGATTGAAAGTCAATTTTTAACTGTTATAGTGCTATGAAAGGTCAGCGGTTACATTCATATTTAGCATGAATCCCTAGCGAGCTTCATACAATATGGATGTAACGGCTGACTTTTCATAGCACTATGAAAGTTGAAAAAATGACTTTCAATCCTTATGTGAAACCATTACGAAACTGTTATCAAGGTCGGAATACTGCCTTGAAAAATACATATTTCTGAAAAAAAGTTCACATGAAAGAATATACTATTCAATTAGCCTTATATATGTCCATACTTAGTTTACTCTTGTACAAACCTAATACTTCTTCACAGATGAAGTAATATAGAATTTCACATCCTCTAGTTCGCAACAGTAGGTTTTGGATTCGAATACAATCTTCAAAATCACAATCATTCGGCTCTCCGGGGTAATACTCTCCCCAGTCAACCTTACTGCCATTATCAACCCAGATGAAATCTGCATTCGAACAATTCGGAAAACTTGGTCCCGCTTTCCTCATGCCTATCCAGTATTGTGTGTCGTACCTGTGTGCGAAGTAAATGTATATCTAGATACAACATTCCAATAGTTTGAATGGTACAAGTATATGCATATTCATATTAACTCTGAGGAAAACCAAAACAATATCAAAGTGTATCGACCTACATAGAAGTGGTGTGCTATGCCAACGGGAGATAGCAACATACCACACGATTGTTTTTGTATTAACGTTCAGAAGCTATGGCAATGGTCAAGAACCATATTAGAATTAGTTGCTATAGCAACGGTCTATAGAACAGTTTTGAAATGAGTTGTTCTAGCAACAGACTAAATCAAGTTTGGATTGAGTTGTTATTGAACAGTCTAGAGTCACATTGTGTGTTGTGTTATAGCAATTGTCGAAAGCCATAGTGAACACCCATAATCACGAACTGAAGCAACCGCGTAGTAAGCATTTATCAAGCGGAAGCCCTTAATGGTTGAACATAAGTTACGATAGCTTTAGTCACCTATTGATAACCTCATGATTGTTAAAACATATTTTCCAAAATAAGCTGACATCTTTAAAGGACAAAAACAGTGTCATACAATTTGTAAAAATGCTAAGCCATACAATAGTTAACCATGCTAAGTCATACAATATGTAAAGTTGTTAAGCCATACAATCGTTAAAGATGTTAAGTCATACAACATGTAAAGTTGTTAAGCAACACAATCGTAAAGTTGTTAAGTCATACAATCGTTAAAGATGTTAAGTCATACACTATGTAAAGTTGTTAAGTCATACAATCGTTAAAGATGTTAAGTCATACACTATGTAAAGTTGTTAAGTCAAACAATCGTTAAAGATGTTAAGTCATACACTATGTTAAGTTGTTAAGTCATACAATCGTTAAAGATGTTAAGTCATACAACATGTAAAGTTGTTAAGCCATACAATCGTTAAAGATGTTAAGTCATACAATAGTTTAAACATGGTATGTCATACAATATGTAAAGTTGTTAAGTCATAAAATCGCTAAAGATGCTAAGTCATACAATATATAAAGTTGTTAAGACGTTAAATCTGTAAAGCTGTGTTCATACAACCTGTGAAGCTGCTTAGGAAATTCTTTGTATCTCGGGAAACGCGGCGGAGTTTGCGGCGATAATTAAAAAAGATGCATTACTGAGTCTGTTTAACGCAACCAGTGGGTCTCAATAATGAACTGTTTTGTGTCAGCTAAATCTCTCGGTATTAAGCTCTTTTGCTAATTACAATATGCTGTAAAACGTGTCAGTACTGTAAATAAATATAACTTTCACACCCACTTATGTCAGGCATCATCATAACGTGTTTATCAGGAGAATCGAACTCGACCCTGCGTGTAAATTACTTACATGTGACTGTTGTAGTGCTTCCTATCCAAATCACTGATAATATGTTTCTTTTCTGGAGTTTTGATGGTGAGCAAAGATTGGCCATTAGCCATACATGTGTTGTGAGCAACCTCCCATGTGACTAGCTCACGTTCGTGAAGAGTGATGATGGTCAATCTTGGTTGGACAGCTGTGTATATGATAGAGAAAAGACTGTTTGGTTGCATTCCCATTTGATATGTCTGGTAACCGAATTATTCATACTAGCAAGAACACATGATATTCACTATAATTGTTTTGTGCATAGTATTAATATCTTTTTATTTAGAATATTTGAAACCCATGTATGCTACATTTGAATTGGGGAAGGGATCATATTTCCTAAAACAGTAGCGTTTCCCCGAGGCATACTCCCCTTAATTATAATATTCCTAGAGCATGAGCGAGTCAGACGCAATGCTTACAGAGGTGATATTGACAAAGAAAATTACATTGAGTTAAGATCTCATTCCTACAAAATTTCTTCGTCTATACGCTTCAGTCGTATAATCTGCATTGTCGTTTATAAAAGGTGATTATTCATATAAGTTATCTTGAGGTTAAGTGTTTACTGCCTGAATTGCCACAAAAAAACAACAACAACAAACAAAACAAATTAAAAAAACCATTCAGCTGTGTTACAGTAACATCTGTTAATAATAAGTATTGGTAGACGATCCAAATTGAATTTGCCTTTTGCACTCAATTGGATATGCTGGACAAATCACTTAGTGTCAGCAACATACATTATAACTGCAATGAAAACGAAGGATATCGAAGCACAACAAAACCATAATCCGAACTCAAAATCGATTAAATTAGGGAAACATTTACATGGCTACCCTTTCAAAAGTTCATGAAAATGTGATTGGGTATTTAGTTTTTGTTTCTATCGAGTTTTTTTAGTTGTATTCAATTACTATATGTTAGCCATTTATGAATGTTTTAGTTTAGAATATAACCAGGTTTTATGAAAATAGCCGTCTCGACATGACGTTAATACTGTTCAAAGAGGACGTAACACACACATGCTGCAGCTTTTGAATTTAGTAATATATACCGTATGCCAAAAAAGAGGAATTAAACTGCACCATACAGCTGTTTCGTACTTCTTGGACTCGTCAGTGATGCTAGGGGCCAAAAGATGGGAATCCAAAATTTCTAAACTAATGTAGAAGCAGAAGGGTCAGATACGTAAAACCCCTTTAGTTTATGAATTTAGAAGTAAATTTGAAAAATTCTGTATGATTCCAAATCGTGTACTAAGAAAATGTGTATATTATGTACCGTGCTACTACTAAAATCTCGACGACTTCATTATTAATGTTAGAGTATATCATCGTATTGTCCCGCTGTTTAAACCTTTATACGTATTCGTATTCGTCTGTTACCTTGGTTGGAGACACCATTCTTAAAATTCTTTAGAAATCTGTATTCGCTGTCGTCATGATTCTATTTGATGTAATGCCTATCCATCAAACGCGCCAATCTATGGGTACCTCTTATGTACGCTTGAAAATCAACACCTATGATTATGCTATCATTTAAGGACGTGTCAGGTTTAAGTGGTGGAGGAAAGCCGGAGTTCTCGGAGAAAACCCACTGACCTACGGCCAGTACCTGGCGTTGGTCTCGAACCCGTGACCTAGATGTTAACGGCTAGTGGTAGCAGAATGTCAACAAATCAGCCAATTGTGCACGTTGCCCGTATTGCTATTAATATTATAATTTTGCCAGTTCTAAATTAACATTCTTGGTAAATATAAAAGTATTTTTATTTTAACAAATCCTGAATTATATACAGAACGAACATTCAAACGCAACAAAGTCGAATAATTCATTCACATTTCATCATTGAGGAGGTTTCAGAAGAGCATTGCACAAGCATAACTTTGCATCGATGTCGACTTCTGACAAACAAACTAACAACACAAGGATTCGAGAGATGCAGGTTGATCAAAACTATGGGCAAGTTTTATGGTCGCCATCTTGGTCTCTTTGAGAAATATCCTGTATCTTGATATGAAAATGGACGTTTTTGAGTATGCTCATTAGTGTGTTTACTTGTTGTTATTGACAATGATACTAGGTTCTCATTTTGAGAACTTGATGTTTACATGGATGTGACAGAGATTTACATGGCGGGTGTCGTCGATGAAGACGCTTACACTTCCGGAACAGTAGTTTGGATTATGATTTTGTTAACGCTTCGGTATTTTCTTATTTATCTTCTACTCGTATTCACTTTTTTAATCACAGATCTGGATGTTCAAAATAAACCTACTAGGTACATGAGCCTATCCAAATATGCAGCCACCTGTTTTTGTGTTATATTCTGTCTCATTATGGTTTCAATTGTCTTGCGAATAATGAAAACAAATATTACTGAGTTTGAGAATAACATTTTATTGTATTAATCATCAAAATAGATAATAAAATAAGTCATCTGAGTGTTAGAGTAGCTTAGCTTTATTTTTTAACCTAAGTTGAAAAAAGAGATTGATTACGATATACCGTTAACTACAGATAGAAGGGCGATGTGGGGTGAACTGTGCCTGTAAACCATTTATAACATTATAGTTTGAATTACAGATTTTGGATAAAAGAGTTTACTTAAGAATGTACTGAGGTTTGAGTCACGTTCAGGTCTCGTTTATTTCTCATTTGAAGAGTTTATGTTATATTGAAGAAAGTATGATCGATTTTAATAGCATATATGCATCTGAAAATTGTGTTAAAAATATAAGTGTCTGTTGATTGTAGAACTTTTTACGTGAATTTTAAAATATTACCAATTTGGCGGCCATTTTGAATATGCGTATTTCTGTCTATTTTATGCACTTCGCAAATTCATTTCACCATTTTGATGCTAGATCGATGCTACAAAGTGAATAATTATACAATTTTTGTATTTTTTTTCATATATTTAGTGTTAATGGTGCAGTTTTTATCTTTGAAGCCGAAACTGTGAAAAATAACACAAAAATAAAGGGACAAAAAATAAGCACACTAACCCCCTATTTTGATTACGGTTTTAGAAAGAGAAACCCATTTTCTTTTCATCTGCCAAATATTCAAAAAAAAGTTTGATATCACTATCTTTGACCGATCATAGCACAAAAACGAGCACACTGACATATCATTATCTTTGCATTTCTGGTATGCCTTGAACTTCCTTAATTATCCAAAAATGTGTATGAGAAAAAAAAGTTTAATACAGGAAAAGTTTGACTTCTCAGAGGTGGACATTCTTAATGTAATATGTCTTGCAAACCGTATTTGAATTAATTACACCTCTAACAATATGGCCAACCCCGAGAGAAAAAAACCAGTTCCAGCGAGATTAAAACAAATGCATGCTCATACTTTCGAAAACAGTTATGGTTATAATATCTTTGTAAGTAACGAAAGGCTAAGGTAGAAGTTCCAAAGTTGTAAATCTAACTTATATTCTTTAGCAAATACATACCCTAAAATTTATGTTTTTACTTATTAAATTTTGGTTATGTATGCTCACTACGAGTGAAATAAAATAATTAGTAGAACAAATAAAAAGGTGGTATCATGTGCGTATCATCTATTTTGACTTACCCGAATCAACGCATTGTATGAAGATCCCGAATAAGAACGTAGAGATATACAACAGCTGCATTGTGGTTATAGGGCAAATCTGAGGACACACCTTGTGAGACTCTTTCATGATACCTGCGGGAATATCTGTATTCTTAGTGCTCTTTAGGGTTCCTGTGGACACACCTCGAGACGCTCCTGATGATGCCTGCGGACACACCTGGAAACAATGTTCAGGATACCTACGGACGCTCTTAGAGACTCATTTTTAAATACCCTGCAGACACACAGGGATATTACCGGATGCACAGTGATGTACCCTGTAGAATGCCTGAGACTAACGGAGGACACATCTTCGTGTTTGCTGCTATCTCTATAATAGCAGCCAGCCAAAACGTTTTTAAATTATAATTGTTAACGTCATCCAATCAGCTCATTCCAATTAGGAAGTTTTAAATACATGCCCAAAACATTAATAAGAAATAAGCAATCAGGGTGTTACTTATATGATGACATACAAAACAAAAAAGGGGATCCTTCTAAAGACCTAAAGATTGTATCATTTCAGAATAGGATAATTAGCCATTATGTACAAACATGTTGATTACTTCTACCTTGTATTGCTATTGTTTACTGCGGTTCATATAGAGCAATGATATAATGTAATTACCTAGACATATGCTGTTCCCATGTGAATGTACGCATTTGCATTGTCATGTTATGCTTCGTTTGATATCCTCGTCCTTATTACATGTATTGTCAATGAGGCGTGCTTACTGTAGGAATGCATCTATACTGAGGTTACCATAAAAGATAAGTTTGAGCATTTTTTATAAACAAAATCAAAGAATTCCGAAGCGTCAGAAAAACCATAATCGCATCTCGTACTGGATTAAACTTAGGACAACATATTAACAAGAGTAACATTTACACAGAGATGCACATTCAAAAATACTACGTTCTCATAGTGAGAACTGAGGTATCGTTTGCAATCATAACAAATAGGCATACTAATTAGCATATTCATATTCTTAATTATACCGACTTTATACTCTTTCCAATTGGTATCATGTCGAAAAAGGGTTCGAATGGTATTTTAAGATGCATTTGGACATTTTCTTCTGACATTAACCAAAAATTTATTTTTATCAGCACTTCCATCCAATAGTAGTATTCCCCTAGAATATTAATAGTAAACGCTGATTCCAAATTAAACAGTATTTGGTTCTTACATAAAATTATAGTTCAGTATAATATATATAAACGTATTAATTGACTCATTTATTAGCAGAAAAAAACAAAATTCATAGGCTTTGATATGGGCTACCGAATGTACTACTACTCTATAGTTGCTAATATTTGCGAGCGTTATAATTTCGCTATATTCTCAAATTAATCGCAACATGAAGCCCCGCGAACATTTCAGATGGTAGTCATATGATCTAGATTCACAATTATTGTGTGTATCGCGAATTTAAAATTCCGTGAATAAGTTTGAGACAGACAATCGCGAAACAACACATCCGCAAAATTTAACATCTATACAGTAATCACGGCGAAACAAAAGGAGCTCATAATTCCGTCAGATCACAGCCGCAACAAATCAATATAAATATATTCTTTCTTCCCTCGAACTAGAGTCACATGGAACTCAATACCTATCGCCCAGTCATATGATTTAAATTTATATTACATCAGCGATTGCAGGCTACAACCCTCTTCCTCTATCATAAATCCACGTAAATATTATAAATAGTTTTATCTATATTACAAAATAACACACACGTTATTTTACCAGCCACCTCTTGGATGGAACCTTGCATAGTGACAATTGCATTCATATACATTAAATTATGTCACCTATCCGGAAAGAGGATTAAAACGAACGAAAGGTTATTGCGAGTTAATGAGTGCTTTTTTAAGAAAAGAAAAATAGAATCGAAACCTAAAATGAACCACCATAGACTGCAAGATGTAAGGAACAATTCTAGAAGATCCAAGATTTGAATTTTTAATTGTACCAATTGTGGTAGACTGTCGTAAGCAATAACGTATTGAGAGATGGAAACACAAACGAATATTAGTTAACGATAGAAACGGATAAAGTACACAATAAAAATGTGCAAACAGTTTTCCGTTTGTTTCCTCAGTATCACCAAGCTGAAAACGATCATGTACATCATAAATGAAAAACAATAGCCAACTGAGACCGATAAAGATTAGTTGACAGATAAACAAGGAAAAAATACACAGTTGGTTTGAGTATGGTCCTTCGGGGTCTTGCTACCTATTAGTTTGGTACAGGTAATTGCATTAAGATATGCAATTATTCCACCTGGCGTAACAAATATAATTAACAGGTTTGACAGGTGTCACATAGTATGGTTGTATATTTAAATCGCATGATATGTGGTTAAGTAATTTGCATAGACAAAATATATCTAATTTGGCATGTTCAGATACACGTAAAACTGCTCATGCAGGTGAACACGATTTAAAACTGTCAAGTTATGCCAAATCGTTTTTGTTCAGTGGTACTGTGTTGAAATGTTGAATCAAAGAACTAGGCAATCGGCCATCTTCACAAAATAAAACTTTTGTTAGTATTTCATTATTTTATTAAACAAAATATAACAGATACCTACATAAAGAAGTACTGATTCGTCATAGGGATTCACTTTTTCATTAATAAAGAAATACATGAATTATCAGAACGTAACTTTTAACTTAAAACATGATAGCAATACGCCAGTCAAAAAACTTTAGGTCGTCAAACCACAGAAACCAAGATAAGCGAACATGTATTTCATTCAAGAAACTTACTATAACAATCACTTCCTCGTCAATTTTTAACTCATCGAAAAAATATCAATTACATTCACTATAAAAACACTAATTATGAGTTCACCAAATGTATTAAAGCTTTAACTTTGTAAAATACATAATTTTAATGATAAAGGACGGAATACTAATTAAAAAGACAAAAACATTCTAAAATACACTCTCATGTTTGCTTTAATCTACGTTTTTTATGATAAACTAGAACTGTCACCAGGATGGCTGACTAATACCCGCAATACTCATGAGTCGATGGACAACTGAAACTGTTAAGCGGAGGCTAACGAAGATGCTAGATCCCTAACGCACATGGAAAAAATATGTTCAGTTGTGTAAGAATCAGTCCAAAAGTTTAGGAGAAGTTATCTGGATAAACAAGAAAACCCTGTTAATTGTGACCTGTTACCGTGGCATTCAACATTTAAATAGCTGCATGCACATCTACACATGTTTCCTAACCTACCTGTGAAGTTTGATGACAATCGGTCCGCAATTAAAGGAGTTGTGCGGACAAGATGTGCCTACAGACAGACAACCTGATGCCAGTATACCCCCCCCCCTAACTTCCTTGCGGGGGTATAATGATAAATACAGAGTATATTTGATGTTTTTTCCTGTTGTATGTATTCAAAGTTTCAAGAGTTGTACAGACGACCGATATTTCACATAATACTGAAGCAAATAAAAAAATGCATGCAAGCAATGCATGTCGAGTATGCAATGAATTTAACAAGGAAACCACTTAAAAAACATTTTCATCAAAAGCTGTAAATACTAAAACAAATAAATGACAAAACTAGCAATACACCAAAAAGGTAAAATGTGACGTAATATTTGAGTCCATACCATGATTGCGTCACATTTGACGACATGTTTGCGACGAAATGTTAAGGGTACATGAACCTGTTTTATTCAGATGATATTTACTCAATACAATTTGATCAATTCTGCAGATACGAAAATGTTGTAGGGTATATAGCAGTTATAGTAAAACAAGAACAACCACTATTTCTAACTATGCTGTACCTGCATCCGAAGTTGAAAATCTATAAAATCGAATGTGGTATTTAAAATGTTGAATTCCGATTGGTAAATGTCTCTAATATATTATAATGTGAAGATATTGTAAATAATATTCATAGTAGTGAAGATATGACTTTATTAAAAGATTTTTTATACGTCTTTAGTTGAGTTTCAAAGTTCATAAATTTATTTGTAGAAAATGTGCTAAGTTATCTCCCCTTAGTCAACATTAAAAGATAACGACATTTGAGTAAATAACTCTTCGGTGGTAATGGCAATAAATGAGCATGTTATCATTGATGTAACATGTACTTATATTTGTTTGATACTTGACGACATGAAACATTTGTATTTTCATTGCACATAGTAAAATCACACCCATCAAAAAATATGAATTGATGATTATATGATTGCTGATGGAAAAATATTCCCTAGACAAGTTCTTTTTTATATTTTTTTTTTCCTTGAGATTATACCAAACTGCAATCTAAAGAGTTGTGCTAGCGTAGGTAGAAACTCTTAATCGACAGTTTTCAAGTAGTAGTGGTGAGGTTTTACAATTCACACCTTCAACACTACTGGATCAACAATATATTTTGCTTCTTCTCTTTATAAGTAAACAAATGGAATCTCCGTAAAACCAAAACAACAAAAATGATATTGTTATCACCAAGGAAAGTCCGTATCAACTACTGTCAGGAAACGGTTGTCTGCTTACAGCACCTCATCACCTAAGCACCTGGAGCTCACTATTACAAAACAAGTAGAACCTTGATACCTATAGCCATTGTAATGACTCTATCGTAAATCCCATTACTAGGTCACTACTTCCTCTGATATAACATAACAATGAAATGTCATCACAGTCTCGGGAGCGACAGACAATGTCACAATATCACAATAAAAAGCAATGTTTAACATCAAACCCAGTCTCACAATCTAAACGCATGTGAGCGAGAAACGGAAACGTATTCCTGTTATTGCTTAATCTTCCAAAACAATCGACCTGTTGATTGGGATTGACAGCTACTCTTTCCTGGTCGTATATGAGGAAGTTTGTGTTGAAAATAAATGTCATAGTAAGAATAATTAAATGCTTCGTTCGTCAATCTCGTAAGTAACACGTTTTGTTTTCTTTGTTGTTTGCTTTCTTGGCGGGAAACATCTGTTTCTGGTTCGGATGTTTTTCGCTCCGATGGTTTTAGCATGTCTGTAGCAAATAGGAATATCTGAGAATACCATAAAGCAGATGATAAAAGCGATAAAAACAGCACCGATTATCCCCATACTCATAGCGCTCGGTCTGTCCTCATATATACTGATGAACTTCCGGCGATAGTTTCCGGTAACCTTTTTTTCAACCCGGAGTTCCTCAAACACAAGTTCCGGTGTAGTTGTCGTGATGGGTACTGTAGTGGTGGTCACTTCTTCTGTAAATTAAAAGAGAAAAGATGGCCGTCAAATCAAAGTCAGATTCAATTTAACACTATATGGAACTAATTTTTATCCTACCAAAAATGTATTTTTGTAAAGCAGAAACACTATGGCAAAAATATGCCACCATAAAAATAATTTCAAAAATTATAAACTTTTTATTAAACTCTGAAGGATCATGTTTGGATCTCCGCTAATGTTAGTATTTGGAAGAGATGTAAAAATAATTTGTAACATTTATTCCCGAACGAAAAACAACCGTTCTGTGTAGAGCTACTCAGGTGTAAACCACCGTTCTCTCAAATCGCAATTTGGGTGGCAGCGGTGGGATAAATTACTTCGTAGCTGGTGTTTCTCAGAACCAATAGGTAGATTATCGTAAGACATATACAATATGTAACCTACCAACTTTATATTATAGGCAGGTATTGTACAGAAACATTACACATATTGTACCTTTTAAACATTTTTTCATGAATAATGTACGTTTCCTTGTATTGAGGTCGAGAACTGCGAACGAATCCGGAAGGTCACCGTGTAGGAAGTAGAGACGACAGGCACCAGACAGGGGACTGAAGGTGTCGACAAACCAGCAGTCCTTGTACATGGTGTTACCCATACACATAGCCTTACACTCCGCCTCTGTCCCGTGTACATCGAGCGTTGTGTGCACCATGTTCTTCGCTTTATCAAGATCCAGCACGCCGATGGTTTCGAAATAACAATCACCTGAAAGGAATTTGTTTTTAAAAAATCAGAGAATACCAAAGCGTCAACAAAACCATAATCCGAACTCAAAATCGATTAAACTAGGGGCAAAATAGGAACAAAGGAAAGATTTACATGGAGACTCTCGTAAAAGCACAAGAGTGAGCGTCTTCTGCTTCATCGACGACACTCGCCATGTCACATCAAAGTTAGCATCAATTTTCAAAATGTGAACAGAGTCACCATTGTCATCACAACAAATAAACACACTAACAAGCAACAGTAAGTTCATATCTTTATCATTTAACAAAATAATGATGTAATTGGTTAAAGATTAATGATTACCAACCGTATATCCCGTATACCGCCTGTGTGTTATTCGTGTGTCCTACACGGGGGCAAACATATGGTGCAGTAGATTGTTTACTTTTTAACACAATTGTAAAATTGTGTTGTTTTTTTCTTTGTATTGTTATTAACGATTTTATGCAACAAGGACGTAAACGTTACGGAAAAGTTTGTATTGTAACTTAGTTAAGGTTTCATTGGCCCTAATATGTTACAAACCCTTTATGCATTAATTCAATTCTTTTATTACATATATATTGTAGACAAATCAAAATTATTAAACCGAGGGATACAATTTCCTTACAGTAACTATCATCAACGACAAATAAATTTTTCATATGTATGTTGTAATTTCTGTTCGTTGAAAACCTCGTTATAATGAAAGAGTATATACCAAAGATCAAGTGAGTAATTTCGCTTAATTTTCATAAGTATAATGTGTTTGTCTTAAGATGACGTAACACACACAAATGCAGTACCTTCTATGTTTAGTAATAGATACAGTATGGGAAAACCTGAATTAAACTGTATAAAACAGCTGTTTAGTTTCGTCCTTATAAGACCCGTCATTGAGGCTAGGGGCCAAACGAGGTAATCAAAATTATAAACTAAGGTAGAAGCAGAGGGGTGAGCAGGTGCGTAAAACCCCTTTCATTTATGAATTTAGAAATAATTTACAAAGAATTAGTACTGCATAGTTTCAAATCTTATATTATGTACAGTGCCACTGTTCAAACGAGATAACGGAAAATAAAGAATCCACCAACAGTGCCCTTCGCCTCCGATCATGAAAGATGACGTAACACACATGCTGCACACTTAAAACAGAGTATGCCGAAAAATGAATGAAACAGCATCATAAATAGAATAGAACATAAACATCAACAGAAAAGATCAAGTGCCTGATATCAAAATAAGAAATGCATTGTTTCAATTTGTCAGTACTTGCAATGATTAAATATGGACCAGCTACTGTTTCAGCTTCGAAAGAACCTCGCTGTGAAAGTCTCTGTTCTTTAAATCCTTTGATGACCTTAACACGTGACCTAACATGATATGCTAGAGTTTTTCTATGTACGTCAATATGTAAATCTATTTTCGTAGAAAAAAAAACGGAACACAGTGTCTTACTATAAAGCTTTCAACGAATGTATATTAACCTACTGAAATATTAAGGTGAAATGTATCAGTTTTCAGCTGTACAGTGAATAACAAAATCCTATTGTTTTGAAGAATATTGGAGCATGAAAAACCATTGTTTGAAGTTAAATAGACAAATATAAACCTAGAAGTATACACAGGATGAACAAAGCTATTCTCCCAACATATAATCAAATGTGTAGGTTTGTGGGGACATCAAATTTTAATACGCAATATATAAATATTATTTGAAATCAAAGTTCAGTAGGAAAATATATTAGGAATTTTGGTAAAGTAAAGGCCGAACAATGTAAATATTTCTACAGAGTAATTTCGTCTATTTATGATACATCTGAGACAATAAAATGTGTTTCGTTCAATTTCAGCAAATGTTTAAAAGTAAACCAACTTACTTTCGCTTGCAATTAATTTTCGCGTATTTTGCGTTTGGTTAAATTTCGCAAACATTAATCGCCTCGAAATAGTTTTAATCAGAGGTATGCCAACTATAGGAGTACTGTTCTGTACATAGGGTTGAGGACCGTATTTATCGCGAAATTTAATCTTCGCGAAAAAGTCGTTTCATTCTTAGCACGAAATTAAGTCTCCGCGAAATTAAGTTTGATTACAGTACAATAGTATTATATTTCAACGCATCCAACTAACATTTGTTTGTTATGGACTAGGGAAATAAAACCGACCGAAATCATTGTTAAAATCTAGATAGGGAGGTCAACGCACATGGTTATATAGCCAAAAGTGTAACAGTTGTCAGGATATAAAACAATAAATGGATTGAAATGTTGTTTAACTCATTCATCCCGGAAAACACATTTGAACTCCTCTTTGGAATAGATCATTTAGAAACTTTATGGGTGAATGAGTTAGTGAGATGATATGGATTATTGAGGTACTAACCTATTACGGGACACCTGGTATAATATGGATTATTGAAGTACTAACCTATTACGGGACACCTGGTATCAGGCTCGCCCACATCGGCCCACGTGTCATTGGGGTTGGGCGCACTCTGTTCGTCAAGCACGGCTTTACATTGTAACAAAAAAACCTTAATTAATCAATATTAGCGATGATCAACAATATCGACATTATCTATTTGTAATGATTAGCAATGAGGACATTTATTTATTAGTTTTCTCATCATCAACAATATTGACAGTTGCATAATTATTAGTTATGTAATGGTCGACAATATCGACATGATCTATATTTAATTTTTTAATAATTGTTGATGATGAGAAAACTAATAATATTGACAGTTGCATATTAGTTATGTAATTGGAAGAACAACTATTAGAGAAAATGTTTTAGGTCGTTAAAACATTATGTTAACAAGCGCTGTACATATTTGATGAAAACAGTTGTATCCGAAGACAATTAAACTGATTGGTTTATTTGACAAAATAAGTTCAACATCTGATGTCATTTATCCCCCATACCAAGTATCACGTATACATGAAAACGTGTTGGGAACTTTTTCCTTTCTCAACGTGCAGATATGTGTTATAAATAAACCATAAATATATATTTTTTCGGTTCCTTGAAATTATAACGCCGTCAAAATAGAAGATAACGCCACAAAACATTACTCGACATTATAGTTAGGTAAACAACCAATAAAGAAACAAAACAGAGAACACCAAAGCGTCAACACAACCGTAACCCGAACTCAAAATCGATTACAGTAGAGGTAAATTATGAACAAAGGAAATATTTCCAAGGACACTTTCGTAAATGTACAAGAGAATAAGACCAGGTGTTCCGAAAGAGTAAGCGTATTCTGCTTCATCGACGTCACCCTTAATACGTCTATAGTGGTACCTAGTGTTCTATGCCGTCACAGAGGAAGATATTGCCACAAAACATCACTCGACGTTAAGGTTAGGTAATTGACCAATGACGTTTAGCCGGAAATGGTTACCAACTCCTACACTTAGCAGGTGTATCCACGAACCGAGATTGGGGAAACCTACAGCGGCTGTGGGAGAAATGGAAAAATATATAACCGTAGGAGCGAATGGTTCTATCTGAGGAAGCATTACAGTGTACTATATGATGTTTAAAGTTTAGTGTATACATGCTACGTTTTGTTAGACCGTTTACTTACCCTGAAAGCATCGCTTTATATGAATGGTGGTAGCGTTTGTCCAGTTACCCACAGGGCTGATGGCGTCCACGCTGTAGCTATTGGTGGTGAAGAACAGGAAACACACATCGTTCACGGCTATCACAGTCATGTTCGCGTCAAACACTTTCTGCTTTGTTTGATAAAACCAACATTGTTTTTCGTCGTCCACGATATTATTTAGACATGAAGACCTGCAAGTGGTTTCCGGTACGTCCAGTGAGATTCGTTTATAACCGATTCCATGCACACTTTCTATAAACACTTCTTCAAACGTACATTCGCCTGTAAAATATCAGAACGTCGACAAAACCATAATTAGAACTCTAAAAGATTAAACCAGGGACAAAATCTGAACAAATTCACAGTGACCTTTGAAATTAAAACCAGGTGTTCCGGAAGAGTAATGGTTATCTTATTCATCGACAACACTAGCCATGTAAATCTATGTCAAAATTTAAGTAAATTTCATGGCATCAAAGTGAGAAGTGAGACATAATTCTCAATCACAAGCAGGCATTCTAATGAATGAGCATACTAAAAAAACCCAATCTTCAAAGACCTTAGCAGGTGCAATACCCGTAAACCATGTCCTACAGGTAGGGCGTAACAATTTGTAATAGCACTATGCCTCATGAATGTCCATTTATTTGTGTTTGAAAAGGCACCGTGTCTAAAAGATCTTCATTTATCTAACATCAACACCATGTACATTGTATGCATGTTTATTATGTATGTATTTATTAAAACACACTAGTAGTTTCATGATATTTAAATTGGTATTAAAATCAAAGGAAACGGAGAACGCCCACATTCATCGTCGTGTTTTGGTTTTTATTTAGCACCTTATCACATTTTGCCCAATAACGAAATATTGACCGATTTAAACAGATAGGAAAGCTGGAAAGACATGCTAGAATATAATTCGTTTTCACCATAGTAATTCGTGACGTCATCGACAGCATGTTTCCGCTTTATTATTCCCTGGAAAATATCCTGTGGTTGATACAATGTACTTTTGAAGGTAAAAAAAAAACTATGAAGTCTTAGTTTACGAACAGGATTATTTTGATGTTCACTTTCAAAATGATATATTATGATGTGTAATATATTCTAGTATCTAGTCATGCATACTTATGATTAAATTCTATATTATAATCCATATGGAAAAAAAACATTTAAATTCAAGAGCTTCATTCAATAGGTGCAGTATGTTTGTGTTACGTCATCATTAAATATATCTGTGTTGTCCATGAAATATACACTGATATATGCTAGACTACCTGTCCATCTTGCCACGTTTTGTTTAAAATGTATTATTATGTTATCCATGTTACGAATTTTAATGTGTCTGGGTGACTTAATAAAATCTGAAACCAAAACAAATCTTATCTAGTTAAGTTACTAAAAAACATTTTCGGGAAAATTGTAACGATTTTAACGAACATGTTGGAAGATAAAGTGACAAATTGTGCATGTGAAGATACTATGCACATAATTTCAATATACCTTACCTTCATCCTTTTCACAAAGGGCGCCATATTTAATAGAGCAATGTCGGGTCCGGAATTGAACGTTCTGAATCCGGATACATTTGTCGACCGGACAATCGTTCGGTTCACCGCTAAACCAGTCCGTCCAGCTAAACAAAGGTTCACAATCATGCCAGAAATACTTTGTTTTTACCGAGCAGTCATCATTTTCTCCCCGAATATGGAGACCAATCCAGTACTGGCCGTCGTATCTGTAACACGGGGTACAGGTTCTCAGTGGAAAAATAGTTCGCAAGTAATATATCAGTTTATCACTGATTCAGTATATTATAGCCCGTTGTTATAGAGATGGTATAACACATGTGTAATAACACTATTGTGGCGTCAGAAGCAAATTCCGTCTTTTTGACGTTATATATTACCGCTCTAGTGAAAATTGAAGCGTCAAGTAAAAAAAAAAAAAAAAAATGTCTATTTTAAAAGAAATTATTTGAGAGATTTTGTGTTTTTTCTCGTGAATATAAGTTATATGATAAATAGAATCTCACACTCGCGTCAATGTAATATGGAACACATTTAACTCGTTAGATGATGTAATATGTCAAATCAACACTCACATTAAATCCTCTTTGTATTAAATACTATACTGCAAAATCGGTAAACGAGGCAGATGTATGTATCTTTTTTAAATCAGCATTTGACATGGGTTCCTTTCCTCCGATTAGTTTTCGAAAAATGTTACGGCCAAAGAAGAAGGAAAACCGATATGTCGATGTAAAGTTACGTTCCCTGCTAAACGTTTAGCAATGAAAGTGAACACAGCAACTGGAGATTTTCGCTGTCAGTATAATGTAACTGGGATATTCTGCGGGGTATTTAAGAGAGATAACACTATAGAATCGGAGCCAGATTCGCATTATCACAAAGAGGCAATGCCGTGTCTCCGGCATACATACAACAACATACCCTGTCATCGGTACACAAACACCAACATACCCTGTCCCCAGCATACATACCCCAGCATATCGTGTCTCCGGTATAAACATACTCAACACAACTTGCCCCCACCACAAGTACACCAACATACCCTGTCAACGGCACACATACCCCAACATACCGTGACTCCGGTACACATACTCAACATATCTTTTCCCCAGCACCGGTACACATACACCAACATACCCTGTTACCGGCACACATACATCAACTTACCCTGTCTCCAGCACACATATACCAACACAGCATGTCTTCAGCACACATTCACCAACATACCCTGTCTCCAGCACACATACACCAACATACCCTGTCTCCGGCTCACGTACATCAACATACCGTGTACCGGCACACATACACCAACATACCCTGTCTCCGGCACACATACTACAAAATACCCTGTCACCGGTACACATACAACAATATACACTGTTACCGGTACACATATACCAACATACCCTGTCACCGGTACACATACACCAAGATACCGTGTATCCGGTACCCATACAACAACATACCCTGTCACCGGTACACATACAAGAACATATCCTGTCTCCAGCATACATACCCCAACATACCGTAAATCCGGTTCACATACATCAACATACCCTGTCTCCGGCACACATACCCCAGCATATCGTGTCTCCGGTATAAACATACTCAACACATCTTGTCCCCAGCACAAGTACACCAACATACCCTGTCAACGGCACACATACCCCAACATACCGTGACTCCGGTACACATACTGAACATATCTTTTTCCAGCACAAGTACACCAACATACCCTGTCAACGACAGACTATACACGAATACGAAGTAACGCATACATATTGTATGTTGACAGTTTGACACACCCTTAAATGACTTTAGCTGGTAAAAGGATGTTAAACCGTATAAAAACAAACGAAACAAAACATTCTTATCGCCTTAAGTAATACTGCTGAGTAAGAACTCACGTTATCAAGTACTATGTTTTAAATAAAACACACAAATAAATAAACAAAATGGATTCAAGTTGGTGCAAATGTGAACAAATCGGAAATACAAGAGAATAAGACCATGTGTTCCGGAAGAGTAAGTGTCTTCTACGTCATCGACAAGCACACAAATAAGCATACTTAAAAACGTCAATCTTCATATTACAAAAGATACAAAATATTTCTTTCATCCAACTTTCTTTGTATACGTTGTAATTGCTACATGTACATAAATACGCTTCCTTCGTTTCCAGTTATTTTACTTCCGAGTAATATATAATTTTTATCGAAACAAAAGTCAAAAGAATAGTGTAAGAAGAACTAAGCTACCGTAGGAGTACTCACAGAGTTTCGTTCCAGGGTGGCTGAGTGTCCAGCTGCTTCAACAGCGACTGTTCGGCTCTGGTGTCTATCGTAGCAAGATGGCTCCCAATCGCTTCGCATTTTAGTTTAGCATCATTCCATGTAAAATTAGCCGTAGTCAGGAGGGTATATTGCTTCATAACCGACACGCTCCCATAGATAGCTGTAATGGCGAAAGAAAGGCTTAATGTGATGATAGTCCACATGCTGATGATGGAACGGCATGTAGGTGCTGTACCCCAGATCTTTATCAACAAAATGATGGGATATCAGAAAAGTTCAGCTGGTGTAGTTAGCTGTTGTCAATAAAATCGATTATGATTTAACAAGCGTGGAGCGCACATTTATATAAAATCGATCTTTTCCTTTGATTTCCGCGTTATCTAAAATCATTCATCCTTCTTACTGGCGCGTCATTTTGGTAATAACGGAGTTTTATCTCGACGTTAAAGCGAGGTATACGTGACATTATGTACTTAACACTCATGCTGATAAATTACCTGCTTTATGTAAAACAAGCCACATCTGATCAACTCATTTTATAGGTTGATCACCCAGAAATTGTTCGGTAAACATGGTGTCATAATGCTCAATATATCATATAGTGAAGTAGTATTTATGACACATGGAATTAATTACAACATGTATATAATTTATATATATATATATATAATGTTGTCAAAGTTGTAGTTAAGTGATCCGTTTTGTGATCAAAACACTTTAACGGGAAAACACGCACACGGTTCCAGCCACCCTACTCTATTAATTAACATCGGAGCTTTCTGATTTTTTGTAACGTGTGAATAGTTCATTTATCATTACAGGTGGCAATACACAAGGCCAGGTTTTAACAGAAAAAAACGTCATATAAATATAAAGATGTCGGTATACGGGTTAAATAGGACTGTGTCATGTATGGAATTGCGTCTCGTTACATTTATGCTCATTTGCATAATTTTATAACTTACCATGAACGTACTTATTCCAAATGTTAGCACGTAACCAAATTGAAACAGAAAAGCTCAATGATTTATTAGCACACTCGCAATACTTACTGTAGAAAGCAACATACACAAACTGTAATTAGCTCAATCATAATTTAACGGAATGTTTTCAGCATGAAAATAGCCAAATAAGATTACCGCGAACATATTCACGTTTACATTATGATATCAAAAAAATTAATATTTAAAAGAAAGAGGGGGAAACCGCATGTTCGTGTGTATATGCCATCAGCTGTCAAACACTTAATTTAAGTATTGAGCTCATTGTTTAAGAATTAGGATCATAGATTAAATACTGAGATCATAGTTTAAGTACTTATATCATAGTTTAAGTACTGAGATCATAGTTTAAATACTGAGATCATAGTTTAAGTATCGAGATCATAGTTTCAATATCGAGATCATAGTTTAAGTATTAAGATCATAGTTTAAGTTTTGAGATCGTAGTTTGAGCATCGATATCATAGTTTTATTACTGAGACCGTAGTTTAAATACTGATATCATAGTTTAAATATTGAGATCATAGTTAAAGTTTTGAGATCGTAGTTTAAGTATCAATCATAGTTTAAATACTGAGATCATAGTTCAAGTATTGAGATCATGGTTTAAGTTTTGAGATCATAGTTCAAGTATTGAGATCATGGTTTAAGTTTTGAGATCGTAGTTCAAGTATTGAGATCATGGTTTAAGTTTTGAGATCGTAGTTTGAGCATCGATATCATAGTTTGATTACTGAGATCATAGTCTAAGTATTGAGATCAAAGTTTAAATACTGATATCATAGTTTAAGTACTGGGATCATAGTTTAAGTATCGAGATCATAGTTTAAGTATTGAGATCATAGTTTATGTACTGGGATCATAGTTTAAGTTTTGAGATCATAGTTTAAATACTGAGATCATAGTTAAGTACTTATATCATAGTTTAAGTATTGAGATCATGTTTTAAGTACTGAGATCATAGTTTAAGTACTTATATCATAGTTTAAGTACTTATATCATAGTTTAAGTTTTGAGATCATAGTTTAAGTATTGAGATCATAGTTTAAGTATTGAGATCATAGTTTAAGTACTTATATCATAGTTTAAAATTTGAGATTATAGTTTAAGTATTGAGATCATAGTTTAAGTACTTATATCATAGTTTAAAATTTGAGATCATAGTTTACGTACTGAGATCATAGTTTAAGTATTGAGATCATAGTTTAAGTACTGAGATCATAGTTTAAGTACTGAGATCATAGTTTAAGTTTTGAGATCATAGTTTAAATACTGATATCATAGTTTAAGTACTTATATCATAGTTTAAGTATTGAGATCATAGTTTAAGTATTGGGATCATAGTTTACGTACTGAGATCATAGTTTAGGTTTTGAGATCATAGTTTAAGTATTGGGATCATAGTTTAAGTTTTGAGATCATAGTTTAAGTATTGGGATCATAGTTTAAGTTTTGAGATCATAGTTTAAGTTTTGAGATCATAGTTTAAGTATTGGGATCATAGTTTAACTATTGGGATCATAGTTTACTTACTGAGATCATAGTTTAAATACTGACGTCATAGTTTAAGTTTTTAGATCATAGTTTATATACTGAGATCATAGTTTAAGTATTGGAATCATAGTTTAAGTATTGAGATCATAGTTTAAGTATTGAGATCATAGTTTAAGTATTGGGATCATAGTTTACGTACTGAGATCATAGTTTAAGTACTGAGGTCATAGTTTAAGTACTGAGATCATAGTTTAAGTATTGAGATACATTAGGATCAATGATTAATTAAGAACTACTGTGAAACTGTTTAATGTGGGTATATATCTGTAACTGAGAAACGACGGCGCGTGACAGTGCTAACATAAGATAAGTCATCACGTGTCAAGTACAGTCAAACCAATTAACTCTGTATACTAACGATATAAAGCTATTTAGTGGAATACCCTGCTGACAGTGACACCAATTAAGCAACACGTGGTTGTTTACTGTCCGCCCCGGTACTTAGTATCACTGGCGGTAATGAACAGAACGTTAATATTGTCAGGTGAAGTTAGTTCATATCACGCTCCGTCTACTCCCAAATGAATACCAAGCCCTAAGAACAAAACCTGTGTCGTGCCATTGTTGCTTTATCTGCCCTGCAATAATGGCTTTCGATGAGGTGCTTTCATTAGATTTAAATATTTTATTGGTGGGGAAATGACAAACAAAAATAATTAAATAAAATTGATTAAATCTAGACGCCGTGGACATTATCCCTATGTCGTAGTGGCATTTCATGTTTATTTCTGCTAAAATATTAACAAACTTTAATTAATATCCATTAATGAATGTAACACGATATCTACAAAGGTTGAAGAGGAGGACAAATAGTTTTGTTAGTATTTGCAATTAAGATGAAAGGTTTTGCAATAATGGCTTCCAATGTGATGCTTTTATTAGATTTAAATATTTCATTGGCAGGGAAGGACAAAAAATCTTTATTAAGTAAAATTGATTAAATCTAGATATGATCGCTATGTCGTAGTGTAGGTCATGTTTATTTCAGCTAAGAGATTAACAAACTTACGTTAATGTTCATTAATTTGAACATAGTTAATTAATGTCAGTCATTGTGTAACAGAAACATTGGTTAAATTCAAGTGGGGCTGCACTCATAAATAGTCAGGCCACCGCAAATCTACAGAGGTTGTAAAGGTCTAAGTGGTGTTAGTTATATAATATATACTACCTCTTTGTAGCGAAGTTACGTACAAGTTTGAAGCCGATATGATACAGCGGTCGAGATATATCCTAGCTTATTTTACTTCTTGAGATAAAGGTTAATAATCAAATTGACGATTCAATGATCTTATTTAGAATGACAAAAAAAGTTTGTCGGCGTCGTCCACACAACGGTTTCCGTGCGATTACTTGAGTTCACTTTGACCAATCAAACTCAAACTTCATACAGTGCTTTCTTACCAAAAGTGCTTGCCTGAGATTGTTTTTTAGCTTGCCTTGTAGGCGACACATCCACTTCTGTGAAATTCTTGTATATGGAGGATAAGATATGACTTGTGACTTTTGACCTTGACATCAAGTACTGATTCATTCAAAATCATATCTTATCCTCCATATACAAGAATTTCACAGAAGTGAATGTGTCGCATGCAAGGCAAGCTATGAGATGAGTTTTAAGGAACAATCTAATAAATGTTTAGTGCTTATTCAAGACTTTTCATAGAGAAACCACTAAGCACTATATCAAGTTTGGAGTTGATTTGCCAAAGGGAACTAGAGACAGATGTTTTATTTATAGTAACAATGACCTTGACCTTTAAACATGAAAAGCAATCCAAACAAACTGCTTTCTGTAAGGAAACACTACATCAAGATTTAGTTAGATCGTCCAAAGCAAACTGGAGTTATCCCAGGGAAACTGATTGTTTATTTATAGCAAAATTGACCTTGACCCATGATCTTTGAATATGAAAAGCAATCCCAAGAAAGCACTCTCGGTAAGGAAAAACTATTAAGTTTGAGCATGGAAACCGATTTCCTATTCATGGTACCAGTGACCTTGTCCTTTGACCTTTGAACCTTAAAAACAATCTCAGGCAAGCACTTTTGGAAAGAAAGCACTGTATGAAGTTTGAGTTCGATTGGTCAAAGTGATATTAGATTGTTTCTTAAAACTCATCTCATAGCTTGCCTTGCAGGCGACACATCCACTTCTGTGAAATTCTTGTATATGGAGTATAATATATGATTTTGAATTATTCAGTACTTGATGTCCCTTTGTGAGGACAGCATGACGTTGTTAAAAGGTGCTACATACCAGCATCTAAGGATGTGTACCTACATATAACGTCCGGTGCTCATTCATGAAAGTGTTGCGAAGGCTACATAATAAATATAACATGACGGTCTACATACTTTAAAAACGTTGTGATTTACCTATAATTACAAATATCATCATAATAACACGACATTCTTAAAGATAACTTGTAAATGTACGAAATTATTATGATTTTGCAGTCTTCATAATGATTAAACCATGGAAAACTACATGCGTTTTATCACATGCGTATCTACATAATTAATATTACCTGACAATCTACATAATTACTATAATATGGCAGTCTACATAATTACTATAACATGACGGTCTACATAATTACTACAACATGATAGTCTATATAATTACTATAAAATGACGTCTACATAATTACTATAACATGACAGTCTACATAATTACTATAACATGACAGTCTACATAATTACAATAACATGACGGTCTACATAATTACTACAACATGACGGTCTATATAATTACTCTAACATGGCAGTCTACATAATTACTACAACATGACAGTCTACATAATTACTATAACATGACGTCTACATAATTACTATAACATGACAGTCTACATAATTACTATAACATGACAGTCTACATAATTACAATAACATGACGGTCTACATAATTACTACAACATGACGGTCTATATAATTACTATAACATGACAGTCTACATAATTACTACAACATGACAGTCTACATAATTACAATAACATGACGGTCTACATAATTACTATAACATGACAGTCTACATAATTACTACAACATGACAGTCTACATAATTACTAT
The DNA here is from genome assembly GCA_947623455.1 of Mimachlamys varia. Lineage (NCBI taxonomy): Eukaryota > Metazoa > Mollusca > Bivalvia > Pectinida > Pectinidae > Mimachlamys > Mimachlamys varia. The sequence goes on along the minus strand of OX392542.1, from coordinate 11,033,283 downwards.
AACATGACGTCTACATAATTACTATAACATGACGTCTACATAATTACTATAACATGACAGTCTACATAATTACTATATCATGACGTCTACATAATTACTATAACATGACAGTCTACATAATTACTATAACATGACGGTCTACATAATTACTACAACATGATAGTCTATATAATTACTATAAAATGACGTCTACATAATTACTATAACATGACAGTCTACATAATTACTATAACATGACAGTCTACATAATTACAATAACATGACGGTTTACATAATTACTACAACATGACAGTCTACATAATTACAATAACATGACGGACTACATAATTACTACAACATGACAGTCTACATAATTACTATAACATGACGGTCTACATAATTACTACAACATGACGGTCTACATAATTACAATAACATGACGGACTACATAATTACTATAACATGACAGTCTACATAATTACTATAACATGACAGTCTACATAATTACTATAACATGACAGTCTACATAATTACTATAACATGACGGTCTACATAATTACTATAACATGACGGTCTACATAATTACTACAACATGACGGTCTACATAATTACTATAACATGACAGTCTACATAATTACTATAGCATGACAATCTACATAATTACTATAACATGACGTCTACATAATTACTATAACATGACAGTCTACATAATTACTATAACATGACAGTCTACATAATTACTATAGCATGACAATCTACATAATTACTATAGCATGACAATCTACATAATTATTATAGCATGACAATCTACATAATTACTATAACATGACAGTCTACATAATTACTATAACATGACAATCTACATAATTACTATAACATGACAGTCTACATAATAACTTTGACAGTCTACATAATTACTATAACATGACGGTCTACATAATTGCTTTGACAGTCTATATAATTACTATAGCATGAAAGTCTATATAATTACTATAACATGACAGTCTACATAATTACTTTGACAGTCTACATAATTACTTTGACAGTCTATATAATTACTATAGCATGAAAGTCTACATAATTACTATAACATGACAATCTACATAATTACTATAACATGACAATCTACATAATTACTATAACATGACAGTCTATATAATTACTATAACATGACAGTCTATATAATTACTATAACATGACAGTCTACATAATTACTTTGACAGTCTACATAATTACTATAACATGACAATCTACATAATTACTATAACATGACAGTCTACATAATTGCTATAACATGACAATCTACATAATTACTATAACATGACAGTCTGCATAATTACTATAACATGACAGTCTACATAATTACTTTGACATGACAATCTACATAATTACTATAACATGACAGTCTACATAATTACTTTGACATGACAATCTACATAATTACTATAACATGACAGTCTACATAATTACTATAACATGGCAGTCTACATAATTACTATAACATGCCAGTCTATATAATTACTATAACATGACAGTCTACATAATTACTTTGACAGTCTACATAATTACTATAACATAACGTCTACATAATTACTTTGACAGTCTACATATTTACTTAAACATGACGGTCTACATAATTACTTTGAAAGTCTTCATAATTATTTTGACAGTCTACATAATTACTATAACATGACAGTCTACATAATTACTTGACAAACTACATGATTACTTTAACAATCTACATAATAACTATAACATGACAATTAACATAATTACTATAACATGACGGTCTACATAATTACTTTGACAGTCTACATAATTACCAAAACATGGCAGTCTACATAATTACTATAACATGGCAGTCTACATAATTACTATAACATGACAGTCTACATAATTACTATAACATGACAATCTACATAATTACTATAACATGACAATCTACATAATTACTATAACATGACAGTCTACATAATTACTATAACATGACAGTCTACATAATTACTATAACATGACAGTCTACATAATTACTATAACATGACGGTCTACATAATTACTATAACATGACAGTCTACATAATTACTATAACATGACGTCTACATAATTACTAAAACATGACAGTCTACATAATTACTATAACATGACGGTCTACATAATTACTTTGACAGTCTACATAATTACTATAACATGACAGTCTACATAATTACTATAACATGACAGTCTACATAATTACTATAACATGACAATCTACATAATTACTTTGACAGTCTACATAATACCTATTATTAATATGAAGTTTCAGTTTACATATTTACCTTTACGTGAGAATCTACACAGGTGTTTTAACCTGACAGTCGAAATTTTGTACATTGAAAATAAAAATATCGTTTTTTTTTACATAATTACTTTGACAGTCTACATAATACCTATTATTAATATGAAGTTTCAGTTTACATATTTACCTTTACGTGAGAATCTACACAGGTGTTTTAACCTGACAGTCGAAATTGTGTACATTGAAAATAAAAATATCGTTTTTTTTTTCAATATCTCCTGCGTCAAATATACTTACATAAAGGTAGTGCCAAAAGGAGATACGATACTACTGGAAACATTATGGGATCGAAGTTAGACGGTGGCGTTGTAACGGTATTTCTGGAGCCAGGTTAGACACAGTAACTACGCTGGGTCAGACAGACACTGATGCTGTGATCTGATAGATTTTATCGATAGAAAGGGACGCACTGTGGTCTATATCGCATTCAGTGGTGATAGCTGTCATATAAATGAGTTATCGTTATTTAAACAATAAAGAGTTCTAGTTCGGCTCCACTACAAATACGCCATTGCTAAATTATGCATTGGTTTGAGAAAAAAACGCTGTTTCTGATACAAAATTACACATATGATTTTTTTGTTCTGCTTTCATCGACAGACTTAATTGGTATCATCGCTGCTACAATATACACGAATATTGTATTCGTATATTGGCCATAGTTGATATATTATTCAGTACACATTTTATGAATTACCAAGCCAGAATGTAGTAAATGTTAATGATTTATTTAAGGAAACAATCAGCATACAAACTGAGTATAGGACGATAGAGTATTTTCGAAATAATTCATTGCGATTTGGTCGAAAATGTATTTACTGTATAACCTCGACATCATTATACAAACTCAGTCATGGATATCTTGATCCATCAGTAAGTATCATCAGGCCAAACCCTGTTATTATCATCAAGCTGAACTCTGATGCTATTAGCAAGTCCAACACTGTTATTGTCATCATACCCAACTCTGTTTATGTCATCATACCTAACTCTGTTAATGTCATCATACTCAACACTTTTAATGTCATCATACTCAACTCTGTTAATGTCATCATACCCAACTCTGTTACTGTCATCATACCCAACTCATTTAATGACATCATACCAAACTCTGTTAATGTCATCATACCCAACTCTGTTAATGTCACAATACTCAACTCTGTTAATGTCATCATACCCTACTCTGTTAATGTCATCATACCCAACTCTGTTAATATCATCATACCCAACTCTGTTAATGTCATCATACCCAACACTGTTATTGTCATCATACCCTACTCTGTTAATGTCATCATACCCAACTCTGTAAATGTCATCATACCCAACTCTGTTAATGTCATCATACTCAACTCTGTTAATGTCATCATACTCAACTCTGTTAATGTCATCATACCCTACTCTGTTAATGTCATCATACCCAATTCTGTTAATATCATCATACCCAACTCTGTTAATGTCATCATACCCAACTCTGTTAATGTCATCATACCCAACACTGTTATTGTCATCATACCCAACTCTGTTAATGTCATCATACCCAACTCTGTAAATGTCATCATACCCAACCCTGTTAATGTCATCATACCCAACTCTGTTACTGTCATCATACCCAACTCATTTAATGACATCATACCAAACTCTGTTAATGTCATCATACCCAACTCTGTTAATGTCACAATACTCAACTCTGTTAATGTCATCATACCCTACTCTGTTAATGTCATCATACCCAACTCTGTTAATATCATCATACCCAACTCTGTTAATGTCATCATACCCAACACTGTTATTGTCATCATACCCTACTCTGTTAATGTCATCATACCCAACTCTGTAAATGTCATCATACCCAACTCTGTTAATGTCATCATACTCAACTCTGTTAATGTCATCATACTCAACTCTGTTAATGTCATCATACCCAATTCTGTTAATATCATCATACCCAACTCTGTTAATGTCATCATACCCAACTCTGTTAATGTCATCATACCCAACACTGTTATTGTCATCATACCCAACTCTGTTAATGTCATCATACCCAACTCTGTAAATGTCATCATACCCAACCCTGTTAATGTCATCATAACCAACTCTGTTAATGTCATCATACCTAACTCTATTAATGTCATCATACCCAACTATATTATTGTCATCATACCCAACACTGTTAATGTCATCATACCAAACTCTGTTAATGTCATCACACTTTGTTAATATCATCATACCCAACTCTGTTAATATCATCATACCCAACTCTGTTAATGTCATCATACCCAACTCTGTAAATGTCATCATACCCAACTCTGTTAATGTCATCATACCCAACTCTGTTAATGTCATCATACCCAACTCTGTTATTGTCATCATACTCAACTCTATTAATGTCATCATACCCAACTCTGTTAATGTCATCATACCCAACTCTGTTATTGTCATCATACCCAACTCTGTTAATGTCATCATACTTTGTTAATGTCATCATACCAACTCTGTTAATGTCATCATACCCAACACTGTTAATGTCATCATACCTTGTTAATGTCATCATACCCAACTCTGTTAATGTCATCATACTTTGTTAATGTCATCATAGCCAACTCTGTTAATGTCATCATATCCAACACTGTTATTGTCATCATACCCAACTCTGTTAATGTCATCATACCCAACTCTGTTAATGTCATCATACCCAACTCTGTTAATGTCATCATACCAAACTCTGTTAATGTCAACATACCCTACTCTGTTAATGTCATCATACCCAACTCTGTTAATGTCATCATACCCAACACTGTTATTGTCATCATACCCAACTCTGTTAATGTCATCATACCCAACTCTGTTAATGTCATCATACCCAACTCTGTTAATGTCATCATACCCAACACTGTTAATGTCATCATACCCAACTCTGTTAATGTCATCATACCCAACTCTGTTAATGTCATCATAACAAACTCAGTTATGTCGTCATACCCAACTCTGTTAATGTCATCATACCCAACTCTGTTAATGTCATCATACACAACTCTGTTAATGTCATCATACCCAACACTGTTAATATCATCATACCCAACTCTGTTAATGTTATCATACCCAACTCTGTTAATGTCATCATACCCAACACTGTTATTGTCATCATACCCAACTTAGTTAATGTCATCATACCCAACTCTGTTAATGTCATCATACTCAACTGTGTTAATGTCATCATACCCAACTCTTTTAATGTCATCATACCCAACTCTGTTAATGTCATCATACCCAACTCTGTTAATGTCATCATACCCAACACTGTTATTGTCATCATACCCAACACTGTTAATGTCATTATACCCAACTCTGTTAATGTCATCATACCCAACACTGTTATTGTCATCATACCCAACACTGTTAATGTAATCATTCCCAACTCTGTTAATGTCATCATACCCAACACTGTTATTGTCATCATACCCAACTCTGCTAATGTCATCATACCCAACTATGTTAATGTCATTACACCCAACTCTGTTAATGTCATCATACTCCACTCTGTTAATGTCATCATACCCAACTATGTTAATGTCATTACACCCAACTCTGTTAATGTCATCCTACTCCACTCTGTTTATGTCATCATACCCAACTCTGTTTATGTAATCATACCCAACTCTGTTAATGTCATCATACCCAACTCTGTTAATGTCATCCTTCCCAACTCTGTTAATGTCACCATACCCAACACTGTTATTGTCATCATACCCAACTCTGTTAATGTAATCATTCCCAACTCTGTTAATGTCATCATACCCAACACTGTTATTGTCATCATACCCAACTCTGCTAATGTCATCATACCCAACTATGTTAATGTCATTACACCCAACTCTGTTAATGTCATCATACTCCACTCTGTTAATGTCATCATACCCAACTATGTTAATGTCATTACACCCAACTCTGTTAATGTCATCCTACTCCACTCTGTTTATGTCATCATACCCAACTCTGTTTATGTAATCATACCCAACTTTGTTAATGTCATCATACCCAACTCTGTTAATGTCATCATACTTACATCTGTAAATGTCATTTTACCCAACTCTGTTAATGTCATCATACTCAACTCTGTTAATGTCATCATACTTACATCTGTAATTGTCATTTTACCCTACTCTGTTAATATCATCATACCCAACTCTATTAATGTCATCATACCCAACTATATTATTGTCATCATACCCAACACTGTTAATGTCATCATACCAAACTTAGTTAATGTCATCATACCCAACTCTGTTAATGTCATCATACTCAACTGTGTTAATGTCATCATACCCAACTCTTTTAATGTCATCATACCCAATTCTGTTAATGTCATCATACCCAACTCTGTTAATGTCATCATACCCAACACTGTTATTGTCATCATACCAAACTCTGTTAATGTCATCACACTTTGTTAATATCATCATACCCAACTCTGTTAATGTCATCATACCCAACTCTGTAAATGTCATCATACCCAACTCTGTTAATGTCATCATACCCAACTCTGTTAATGTCATCATACCCAACTCTGTTATTGTCATCATACTCAACTCTATTAATGTCATCATACCCAACTCTGTTAATGTCATCATACCCAACTCTGTTATTGTCATCATACCCAACTCTGTTAATGTCATCATACTTTGTTAATGTCATCATACCCAACTCTGTTAATGTCATCATACCCAACACTGTTAATGTCATCATACCTTGTTAATGTCATCATACCCAACTCTGTTAATGTCATCATACTTTGTTAATGTCATCATAGCCAACTCTGTTAATGTCATCATATCCAACACTGTTATTGTCATCATACCCAACTCTGTTAATGTCATCATACCCAACTCTGTTAATGTCATCATACCCAACTCTGTTAATGTCATCATACCAAACTCTGTTAATGTCATCATACCCTACTCTGTTAATGTCATCATACCCAACTCTGTTAATGTCATCATACCCAACACTGTTATTGTCATCATACCCAACTCTGTTAATGTCATCATACCCAACTCTGTTAATGTCATCATACCCAACTCTGTTAATGTCATCATACCCAACTCTGTTAATGTCATCATAACAAACTCAGTTATGTCGTCATACCCAACTCTGTTAATGTCATCATACCCAACTCTGTTAATGTCATCATACACAACTCTGTTAATGTCATCATACCCAACACTGTTAATATCATCATACCCAACTCTGTTAATGTTATTATACCCAACTCTGTTAATGTCATCATGCCCAACTCTGTTAATGTCATCATACCCAACTCTGTTAATGTCACCATAGCAAACTCTGTTAATGTCATCATACTCAACTCTGTTAATGTCATCATACCCAACTCTGTTAATGTCATCATACCCAACTCTGTTAATGTCATCATACCCTACTCTGTTAAAGTCATTATACCCAACTCTGTTAATGTCATCATACCCAACTCTGTTAATGTCATCATACCCAACTCTGTCAATGTCATCATACCCAACTCTGTTAAAGTCATTATACCAAACTCTGTTAATGTCATCATACCCAATACTGTTATTGTCATCATACCCAACACTGTTAATGTCATCATACCCAACTCTGTTAATGTCATCATACCCTACTCTGTTAATGTCATCATACTCAACACTGTTAATGTCATCATACCCTATTCTGTTAACGTCATCATACCCAACTCTGTTAATGTCATCATACCCAACTCTGTTAATGTCATCATACCCAACTCAGGTAATGTCATCATAACCAACTCTGTTAATGTCATCATACCCAACTTTGTTAATGTCATCATACCCAACTCTGTGAATGTCATCATACTCAACTATGTTAATGTCATCATACCCGACTCTGTTAATGTCATCATACCTAACTCTGTTAATGTCGTCATACCCAACTCTGTTAATGTCATCATACTCAACTATGTTAATTTCAGCATGCTCAGCTCTGTTAATGTCATCATGCCCAACTATGTTAATGTCATCATACTTAACTCTGTTAATGTCATCATGCCCAACTCTGTTAATGTCATCATACCCAACTCTGTTAATGTCATCATACCCAACTTTGTTAATGTCATCATGCCCAACTCTGTTAATGTCATCATACCCAACTCTGTTAATGTCATCATGCCCAACTCTGTTAATGTCATTATACTCAACTCTGTTAATGTCATCATACCCAACTCTGTTAATGTCATTATACTCAACTCTGTTAATGTCATCATACCTAACTCTGTTAATGTCATCATACTCAACACTGTTAATGTCATCATACCCAACTCTGTTAATATCATCATACCCAACTCTGTTAATGTCATCATACCCAACTCTGTTTATGTCATCATACCCAACTCTGTTAATGTCATCATACCCAAGTCTGTTAATGTCATCATACTCAACTATGTTAATTTCAGCATGCTCAGCTCTGTTAATGTCATCATACCCAACTCTGTTAATGTCATCATACCCAACTCTGTTAATGTCATCATACTCAACTATGTTAATTTCAGCATGCTCAGCTCTGTTAATGTCATCATGCCCAACTCTGTTAATGTCATCATACTCAACTATGTTAATTTCAGCATGCTCAGCTCTGTATAGTGGTCTTTAAATTCATTTTCTGATTGGTTATTTGATGATTCGTGTAGAAATGAATTATAGAATCAGAGAAATGTGAGTTCTGTACTTGTCACAGTCGCTGCCGATTTACACTGTTATAACTCTTTCTACAAACCGGGAAGTACCTATGATGCGTGTCTTTATAGTTTTGTACTAGTGACCAGGGTATGAGTTGTGTTTGACTCTCCAATTGATGTCGACTGATTTAAACATAAATGGTTACATGTACCTTAGTTTAAAACAATAATAAATTCCTATTGGTATTTCTGGCGACTATTACTTCCATTGACAAATTTTAAATGAATACTTACAACAGGTAATCAAATTGAATCATTTAGCCCATCAGTTGGCACTATTCCAGTTTGCTTAAAAATGACAGACAACCCAACCATTTCTAACGTTACGTCCTGGAAGCGTGCATACCCTAGCTACACATACAATAGGACATACTGTAACTCGTATCACACAGATCGGGACGCATCTACGACTTTTAATTAAAAAAAACCACATGAAATCATCAAAGCAGCTCTCATTACAGATTCTGTTGAATACACATTATGATATCGACCACCAGTCTGCTGTAAAAATATAATGATTTAGTGTTTCGGTGAATTGAAATGATGCTTTGCATATTTCACTTTTGATGTTTTTTTTACAAGGAAACTACTGCTTATTATTGTTTAAAATCCTTTAAATTTTGTATTTTTACACAAAAATCTATATTAGTGACATACAAATTGATACAATTCAAAACAAGAAGAGCTCAAATAAAAATTGTCACAGCAGCAAGGCCTGTATCGCCCTAATGGATATTATAAATATATATATATACATATACTACTTTATCTCAACATGTAATTTGTCAAATATAACATGCCACGTTCAAGCACTCCTTGGCAGGTATGTCAAGGCCATTTGGTTCAGGAAACGTTAAAGCACTCCGTGACAGGTACATTAATTTTGTAAGTCAATGTCAGGAAACGTTAAGGCACTCCGTGGCAGTTACATGTATGTCAAGGTCATTTGGTTCAGGAAACGTAAAAGCACTCTGTGGCAGGTACATGTACATTTTTATTTTGTATGTCAAGGTCATTTAGTTCAGGAAATGTTGAAACACTCCGTGACAGGTATGTCAAGGTCACTTGGTTCAGGAAATGTTGAAACACTCCGTGGCAGGTATGTCAGGTCATTTAGTTAAGGAAATGTTGAAACAACCTGTGACAGGTATGTCAAGGTCAGGAAACGTTTAATCACTCCGTGTCAGGTATGCATAACTACTGATCATGCATCAGTACTCTTGGCATTCTGTTTTTTTTTTCAGAAATTGTTTAGATATTAATGACACTTTTGGCATTTGTGAGGTCATTGTCATTTTTTGAGGACACTTTATATAACTTTGTCCTAGGAACCAAGTGACCAAAAATACACTGAAAAATTGTACGACCATCATCTCATAAAATTGAAATTAAGTATGATGTCGATGTAGAAGGCATTATTATGAAAGTTTATAACTATAGAATATTATTTATTATTTTCATTGAACCATGTTGACATATTCAATATTCAGAAGTTTGCTATTTGTGAGCATGCTGGCATCACACCAAAGAAATTTGCTTAATCCTTTCAAATGGTTCATAAGTCTGAAGTTGTAATTGTTTCTGGTATGCGACTTGGTTGGTACAGTTGTATGGACTCGTGTTTAATTTCGAGCGGTAAGCATTTATTTAACAACAAAAACATGCATAGAAACAATAAGAAACTCAGGTTTATTTCTCACATAAGATCAACAAATTACAGTAAAGAATAGCATTTAAAGTATCACATTCTTTGACCATGAGGACAGACCCACATATTTATCTCTTCGTCGTTGTCTGTCCTGGACAGAAACACATAAAGAATTTATCCCTTCATCATCGCCTGTACACGACAGAACCACACATAGAATTTATCTCTTCATCATCGCCTGTACTCGACAGAAACACATATAGAATTTATCTCTTCATCATCGCCTGTACACGACAGAACCACATATAGAATTTATCTCTTCATCATCGCCTGTACACGACAGAACCACACATAGAATTTATCTCTTCATCATCGCCTGTACTCGACAGAAACACATATAGAATTTATCTCTTCATCGTTGCCTGTACTCGACAGAAACAAACATAGAATTCATCTCTTCATCGTCGCCTGTCCTCGATAGAAACAAACAGAATTTATCTCTTCATCCAAAATTGTAAAACATTTATTTATTCGATAAAAAGCAAAATAACAAAAACGAAAGACATAAAAAATAGGTTCCAGGAAGCAACAAAAAAAAGGAAGTAAAATTTCCATCCTGCAAACAGGGCCATCATATCTTTGTTTCTAGTCCGAAACGGCACAATTCCGTTACAATAAAGCGTCTAGGTTTTTCCAAAGCTAATTTCCATGGTAATAAGCCATTGCCTGCTCTAAATCTGAGATGACTAATCTCCGAAGAAAGGTTAACTGTAGTTGTTCCTCTACAGTAAATGACCTTTCACCTCTTAGTTTCCAGCCAATTAGAATCTGTGTAACAAGTAGCATCAAACTTTCAGTGATGTGTTTTTTTGATGGTCTGTTAGTAGGTTCCAACCATTCCGGGAAGTGAAGATAGATCTGGAGCAGATTGGCAGCCATTTCTGGTTCAGGTCTCTACAAGATAGTAATTATATTTCATTATAAAATATTTGGCAACAATATAATGCTGTTATCCAAAAAAGTCGAAATATGACAACAGAATCTGTCATACATATTAACTATTTTTTTTTCCTTTTTGAAGTATCATACCAAATTTGAAAGGAATTGAAGAAAACACAAAAAGTTTTGACGAAATTGCATCTGATACAAAGTCCAAAGGGCAATAACTCTAGTAAATATTGTCAAATCAAACTGCCATCCAGAAAAAACACAACTTCATGTCATAATGATTAAGCCAACTAAGATTTAATGCATATAAATGCCTATATTTTGCAATTGCAACTTTGCAATGCTGTAACACAAAAAGTTGAAATAACTCAACAAAACCTGTAACATATGTTAAATATTATAGCTTTTCAAAGTACCATACCAAATTTTAGAAAATTGAAGAGAGCACCAAAAAGTTCTGACAATTTCTACATAATGCCCCAAATTGAATCAAATACGAAGTTCCAAAGGGCCATAACTCTAGTAAACATTGTCAAATCGAACTGACATCCAGAAAAACACAACTTCATGTCATGATGATTAAGCCAACTAAGATTTAATGATATCGGTTAACAAATGTAGGAGATCTGTGGATAAACAAGTGTTTACAACAGAAACACATTTTCTATATACATGCCCATATTTGGCAATTTTGACAGCATATAAAAATCAGTTGGTGGTACCCCTAATCAAACCCCCATGTTTTCTGGTGTGGGATAGGAACTTTTAACAGAGTGGACACTGCAACATGACAGTCCCAACTTCACAATTACATTTTGTTAAAATCAGTGTTCTCTTACAAAATTTCAGAAAAATCTTCTTACTGTTGTTAAAAAAAAAAATGTTTGAATTAAAATGTGTCAATGTTCTGTTGTAACATGGAGAAATGAAGTAACTCTGTACGTACCTGATTTGGATTGCGACTAAGCATCCTAAGAACAAGGAACTTGATGACATCAGGGACATCACCTTTAAAGAAAAATTTTCAAATAAACAAACTGAAAAAACATCACAGGCACATATATATATATATATATATACTGATAACAAGTAATACATTAAGTGCTTTAGACAAGAGACTAGTGTATATTTTGATCTCCATGTAGGGGTGATAATTGTTGTCATTCTATTTTGGAGTCAGTTGATGGAAGATTTTCTTAATTTTCTTAAAGTATTTGATATCAAAATAGACCAGTTAGCAATTATGTGACCTTGACCTACTTTTTGAGTTTTTGACTAATTTTGGTTAAACTTAAATCTTCAAGTTTGTTACTTATTTAGCAGAAACCACACAAACTAGACGCTGTTTACATTTTTCAGTGTGTGAGAACTTCAACAACAAATTCTTCATTTTACACTCCCCCCACTTTGACCCCCAAATTTTTTATGAGCCCACACAAATTCAGATGTTTTGAACATACTACAATATGCAGTTGACCTCATGGAATCTTCCTGCAAAATATTAGCCTTATCATTGATAGGCCGCAGAAAGGCCAAATTGGCTCCCCTCCTTTAGTTAGATGTACATGTATGTCTGTATGGGAGCTCTAACAAGACATAGTTTATAACAATTTACAATTCTAAGGTATTTTTTTCCTATTGTATAGTAATATCATGCACTATTATGTAAACCAATTCATCACATGGTGTATGTCAAATCCAGTGACGTTATTTAAAGAGCAAAATACCTAAAAAATATCCAAAATTCATTTATTTTTATGTAACAGATTAAATATTGATTATCGAATCGGTCAGGCGAACCAATTCGAACTAATGATGGATTGAAATTTTCAACCAATTCCCCAACACTACAAGAGACCCATTAACCCTGTAAGACTTCCTCTGTTGTACAACTACACTGTTCCTTGGTAACAACGATTCTCAAGTGAAAACTAGAAAACCACTGCCCAAAATGTCCCATTCATGCTGTGCTTCAACTATAGGATTGACCATTGCATTAACATCAGAACTTTAAATATGATCTCATTTGAGGTACATGTTTTCTCAATCTTAGCTGTTATAAAACTTGATGAAAGTCTTTAAAGATGTCAGTAGACCCAGGAGACAATGGAAACGGGACAGAAAAGGACACACATTGTTAACACTGAATGCACCTTCACCCAAACCTTCCCAAAAAACAGGACCCCAACAACAACCAGCAGAGTACAGTAGCATTTGCCATTATGAAGAGCACACTGAGACAAGAAATGTCATCTGATGGACAGATATCCAAATACTTGAAAACACATTTCACAAACGTATACTGCCGATGATTTAGATATGTATAAATGTTGACCATACCCAGCATAGATGGGATATCAGTATCTTGGTAGGTTCTCCCGTCAAGTTTCCGAGTAGTTCTGGCACCACCATAGAAAGGGTTGTCATGGCCGAACACTTCATAAGCAAGTGACCCCACTGCCCACAGGTCAGACTTACTGTAGTCTAACTTCACATTACGTCCTGGTGTTGTACAAGAAATCTGTAAAATAATGGCGTGGAAAAAAGTCTTAGGAATTGTGGGAAGTGATGTAATATGCTTATACATGTATTTAGAAAACTGAAGTATTTTTGAGATATCAGCTTGGCGGGAATTCCCACCAGTAGTAGCAGACATTAGGGAAAGCCCTGGAGAGAGCTCCTACTAGTCACAGATAAAGATTTAATGATGACTTATATCTACCTCTGGTGGCATCAACGCTCCATTTCCACCTTTGTTGATCTCATCTGTTGGGTACGGAAGTTGTAGTCCATTTTCTTCATCAGCTAAACAGCATCCAAAGTCACTGATCACAAGCTGAGGACCAGAGACTTCTAATAAACAGAAAATGAAAACAAATTAGAGGCAGTGATTTATAAAACCATCGTCGGAAACCCACTTGACTCTGTTCATATGCTAGAGTAGTATCGCGTGGGTTTCCAACGATGTTTCTAAACAAGTATATGAAGGAAAAAAAAAAACATTTCGAGGGCATATACTCTAAAACATTGGGAAAAAACAACGTAATAATTAAGGAAAGAAGACAAAGCCATTTCGCAACAAAGTTTTTTTGTCTCTCTTATGTATACCGGACACACATCAAGGTATATCTTATCTTTTTCCAAGTTTTCTTTGATAATTTCAATGGTCCAATATGGAGTGATGTCACAAAACATAAAGTTACGCCCTTCATACTGATGTAAGGGCTTCAAGACAAGGTGCATAGTAATGGAAAAATCTTTGGCTCTGACATAGGTGTTAACCTCTGAAAACTCCAATGAGGGAGAGTAACTAGGAGAACTTATGACAACAGGATGTAGATTTTGAGTTTGTGCGAGTTTGGACTTAAATGAGGGAGATTTCGAGGGAAATTGGTAAATTTTAATCAAAATGAGGGAGTCTCCCTCGTAATGAGGGAAGGTTAACAGGAGCCTCAGGCTCTGTTATAATGAATGTTTTTACCCAAGAAAAAAATATTCTTTACAAGAGAATTTTTTCTATGTCACAATTTTGTTATTATGAAATAAACATTGCTCATTCTTTTGTTATACAATTACCATTATGACAATCCAGTAAGATGTTATCACTCTTCAGATCTCTGTGTGCAATGCCATGTTGTCGCAGATGAACAGCGCCCTCTAACAACTGACAGAGGAGAAGACACCTGGTATGGGGAGATAACTCCTCCTGTGCTAAATATTCTCTCAGGGTCATATCATATCTACAAATAAATTTATAAAATTTAACATTTTATCACCAAGTTTCTGACTAAGAACGCTGAACATGAAAACTTTCAATTATGGATTGTTCTTATACATTTCTGTTTTCAGATTTTGAGAGTTTCACTTTTTGTATGGAATTCTTCAAAGGAACAATGCACTTGAAATGTCATACAAATAACTCAAGTCTGTCTCGTACAATGTTTATTTTAGAAGCGTGGCAATTCACCTCCTTTCTCAGAGTTCATACATTTAGTTACAGACTTATCTCCTTTATACCTAACATCACATCTCTGTCACCCTTCTACACTGTGCCTTATCAAACTCAAACTAAACTTGACATTACTTCTATTCTCTCGCGTTTTTAATATTAATAAAGCTATCACTATTTATATCAACAAGTCCTTTCTAAGTAAGATGACATAAATCAGCTTCATGTTTAATATGTACTTCAACATATTTCTTCAAAATATTTTTCTTTTCTAACGAAACTTGGCAAAAGGCAATTGCATTCTTGAAGGCAGTTATCTATTAGTTAAACAATATTACTATTCATGTATTAGTGTATATAAGGTAAGATTCCTTACATGATCAGTACATAGGTTTTATGTTTCCCAAGTCATAAATGTTTCCCTAAATCAGAATTCTTTTGTCAATCTGCACATTTTAAAACTGTACACTACCTTTTCCAAACAAATGACACAAGAAACTGGGAAACATGAGTCAAGTCTGGATTTGATTCTTCATCATATCAAAATCTTGAGGAAGATTTCATTCAATGATTCTGTATAAACTCACTTTCTCATGACAAGGAACATGGTTTGGTTACGCCCCAGGCCAAGAGGATTAAGTCTCTGTGGTAGAGCGGCTGGGTAATTATCCAGGGCACCAGGAAGGTCAGGCAGAGGATCAACAAACACGCCCAGCATCTCCACGATGTTAGGGTGACCTGGCAGTGACTTCAGGCGCACTCGGTTCCTGGAAATAAAATATGGCAATACAGAATGATTCCATGTTCCCTTTTCCCCTTCACTAAATATAAGTTTAAATCTACTACCAAAAGGAGAAAACTGGAACACTTTTGAATACATCAACTCTACGCTTTGACACGGCTAGGTACTAATGTTCAAGGGTAGTTTAATGTACAGCTCCAGTCAGCCTTTAAGTTTAAATGTTACTTACAACATACACCAACATATAATCTTTCTAGTACAGTAGTAATAGTTGATAAATAGTAATGTATGTTAAAATTATTATACAGTATATGATCAATGCATATTTTTCCAAGTAATTATCATTTTAATTTTGTCTATACTTACTCTGTTAATTCCTTTAGTAAAGATAGTTTGCAAAATTTACTCATGCATATAATCCTTTAAGTAAAGCTTTTTAAAATTATTCATCTAGGTACAATACTTCAATAAAGGTCTCCACATGTAGCCATACTTTGTCCATACATTTCCAGGTAATTTAACTCACAAGGATGAATATTAACCTAATCTAAATTATACATATTTCCTTTAGTAAAGGTCAGTCAGGTCAGTTCTTTTTTATCAACATGCAGATTTAGGAGCATATTCTCTATCAGTAGGCCCCCTTCCAGATAGCTGGCTAGCAGTACAGTAGACATGGCAGATCTCACTACAGATCTCCAAGTGTGTCTACATGTATCATGAGGTCAATCACGGAGAGCTCTCTGTGATCTCTCTCTGTCAACTTGCTCCATATCTATCCGTAAATGATATTTAAAGTAAAGGCTGCTACTAAAATTTATTTCCAAGTATTCACCCATGCCTACTTCATCAATGACCCTTTTAATCCTATATCACTTCAGTAAACCCTTAAATGTGCTGATCTGGACAAGACCATTATGGTTCACAGTACTAGTGGTGAAAGGGATGATAATTTACCCGTTCTGCCAGAGCTGGTTATCATCCTGATTGATGGTCAACATCCTTGCTGGGACAGCTTCCTTCAGCATGGCACGCATGATAGCATCAGTGTTGGACTCTATGTCATAATTGTACATCACCTTGATAGCTAGGTAATAGTCATCACGGTTCTGTTGTCCAAGCTTGTTCTCTGCATGGTCTGATACAGTTGTCTCCCCTTGTCTCTCTAAACACAAAGACTCATATAAACGATATGGAAGGACACCAAGTCTTGTTTATCCTCAGGTTATCAATGTTTCTCAAACATCTCTTCAGCTACAAACTATAAGATATTCCTTATTCGACCCAATAAACGCACACGTCCCGCTAAGCCTCCCCCCCCCCCCCCCCCCACCCTGCCTTTTTTGTCAATTTTGTGACTCAAGTCTTAATTGATCCCAATAAGCTTCCAGCTGATTTCCCTAATTTTTTCAGCACCCAGTGAGTTTATTGGTCAAATAAGGTATCTACTAAATCACAACTGACTTCACTGTAACACAAAGACAAGTTTCATAACTCACACTCCTAAATTCTTTTCTTTAATTTCATCTGATTTAGATGGATAGAAGGAATGAACTTTCAAATTTTCAGAATTGTTATTATCGCATTTTTAACCTTATAGAAACTACTATTAATTTCCCATCACACATAAAAATTGAATTGACAAAAAATGAATAAACTTCTATTTACTCATTCACCCCTGAAATGTCATAATGGACTATTGCAACCTTTGAACTGGAAGGTTTCAAATATGTCATCAGGGGTGAATAAATAAGGGGTAATCTAGACCCGTCTTAAGATTAGTTAACCGATCATAGACACTTGTTTAAATTCACTTGTACCATTATTGAATGTGGAATCATTGACCAGCTCAGCATCCTGGTTGGAGACCTCTTCCTCAACGTCCTCATCAGACAGGTCTCCAATGATGACAATGTCACCGTCATCATCATTTCCATGGTCATCAACAATGGGATCAGTGTCAAGGTCGTGTCCTTGTGGAAGAATGACAATGTCATCATCTATGTCCTCAAGATGGGAGAGTTCATCACCGTGGCCGATGACAACAATGTCACTGTCTGTTTCATTGGAGTTGACACTGCTGCTGTCGTCATCTTCAGATTGGAATGGCTGAACAAATTCTGTTGAACACATTTCAATTGTTTGATAACTGACATTAAAAAATTCTAATTTACAGTATTAATTTTTTATCTTTCTAAATTTTACAGTTTTATTTTTTTATCTTTCTAAATTTTACATCACATGTTGTTATTCAGCTTTCAAAGAGCAATCATTTACTGACATAGGAAGATATTCCTCATAAATGAGTTGATCATTGTTCAGATAAAACAATAAACTGTGTGAAGATCTTCAAATTATAATGATGTAATCATTGTCGGATACCAATGGTCAGTTATACTAGTGCTTATCGATAGGAGCTAGTACAATGGAATGTAAGTTTCTGACGATGTGTGAATAGGTTCATCGTTAAAAATGACTTTGAGGAATATAAAAAAGAAAGCTAACATGTTATCATTTATAAAACCATTAATGAAAGATGTATACTAAACTTTCTTGATACGACATGAAAGGATGGCCATGGATTATGGATAACACTAAGCCCCCACCACCAGACACCCGACTCGTGCACTTAAACCAAGGCTATGTTTTTTCTATCTCTTTCCAAATTTAGGAACTCATCTTGACAAATTGGCTACCTATATGACCCCCTAGGGAGGCCCCCCCCCCCCCCCACCACCACCACCACCACCCAACTAAGGTGCGGACAGACACACAGACAAAATGATTACCTATATGACCCCCACCACCCCCCTAATTAGTTGGGGTATAATTACCTTCATATTGAGGTGATTTGAACTTTGCATCATACACTGCAGCATTGCATCCTTGGCCAATCAGATTCCCCAGATCAAAAGCTCCCAGTGAAAGTTGTTGCACGTTGTCAAGAATGGATGTTTTCTGTTGGCGCTCACAGAAAATAGCCTAAAACAAATAAACACCTTGTTAATTACAACAAAGCTGATCAAAACAAGAGTAAGCATCTGGAGAACATAATACTAGTTATATACAGTATAACTTGTCTAAACCGGTCCATCTTATCCGAATCAATGTCTATTCCGGTCTTACATCTCGGTCCCAATATTTCTGTCTGAACTCATATCAAACCTGTACAAACCAGACACCTGTGGTCCCAAAGACATCTGATTTAGACAAGTTACATTGTATATTTATCATTGATTTTCATATTATGAAGCGTGACAAAATATGATGTGTACTTATATTATGAGATATACACTGGAATAAAATCATTGAAAGTGTCTACCATAATATTTCATCACTGTTTCACATTAGCCCTGGTATCCTCTGGCCCTGACATCATGTCTGTTGAGGGGCTAGAGCGTTCTCCTATAATATGAAAACGTGGAAATCTCACGACACTAAAAAGTTCCAGAGAGTGACAAAAGGAGTGACAAAAAGAGGCGACCCGTGATCAGCGACCCGCGGGTCGGTAAAATTTCCACTTTTTAACTAAGTGGAAATTCTGACTCTCGCACCCGTCAGTCGTCCAAATATTTAGTTGGTCAGAGAGTCAGAACCCTTCGGACTATATACACAATAACCAGATAACAAAGCATTCAAAATTTTCTTTTTTTTTTTTTTAAATATGCCTACACAATGCAACTTTACAGAACTAAATAACATATTGCATACTCGGACTTCTGACGACAAATCATCTTTGTCCGCCTCCTGTTGTTGGAGAGCAACTCCCGCAAATGCCAAAGCGAAAGTGGGTAGAAGCGTTGGACGATTTGGTAGTGCAAAACGAATTGCTGCTCGTCTACGCAGTTCGCTCGCCAGTGTTCTTGTGGGAACGAGCGGGAAAAGTCTTCCTATCAGCAGTGACTGTTTCGGTCGGATCGGAATTTCCTTGACGGTGTAAGCAGGTTTCGCTCTATCAGCAACTGGTTGCTTTCCGATTTTGTTACGGATAGCATTTTGAAACACTTGCTTTCCGTGTTTCCACACCTTTGATATTACTAGCCTGGTTGACATTTTGTTGTTTTCTTTTAGAGCCTGGGCTTGAAGCCCAAAGGCTCGAGTGAATAGATTGACTGCAATAACGTAAGTCTTTTAAAATTCTGATGAAAGAACTGCGTAGATTACATCCTTGCCCTTCAAAAGTTAATGAACAAGTACGAGAGGTTCCGATGAGAAAATAATACCGGAAGTTAACACCGGAAGTTCCGTTATTAGAAATATTCCGACTGGCCTTTCTCTTCTTCAGAAAGTCGTAAGTTGAGGTTTGTAACGAAAACATTCACAGAATTATACAATGTGACATGAAACACACTTGTGCATATCAAGAAATCAATAACATACGTGTTTGAAGCTCATATTGCTAAGTGTAGGGTCGATCTGAAACGACCATTTCGGCACCACAGGTTGACGGGAAAGTGTGGGGGGGGGGGGGGGGGGGGCTTTTTTCTTTAGATTAAGTCCAATTCCCCCTGGGAACTGACTAGAACTGTCTACTGTCCAGAGCAATAAACAGGGAAAGACAGAGAATCTCGAGTTCTGGGATAATACACACCAGAAAATCTCATTCTACCCAGGGATTACCATCAACATTATATATCCCAAAGAAGACTTCACGACATCCAACCCAACACCCTTAACAAACTGGGGTGTGTGTAAACCTAGTACTGATATAAATACCCAGCCTCCTATGGCTCTGCCCCGGCCGGGTATTAAATCGGTTCCATATGCCTCGTGATGGAGCAAGCCCGGTGTGATTCACACCGGGGCGATTATCATGGTATCACCCTCAATATTTCAGCAATTCTGCATTATTTTGACAACATTATGCTCAAATGAGGTGGTAATTAAATGAAATCTTACAGATTGAACACTTTTGATTTTGCTCCACTACCAGGCATGGGACCGCTTCGTAGCTCTAACGACGCAATATATTATATTCTGTTCCTCACTTCCATATTGTAAACCATGGGTAATTTCTGGCAAGTGGCTCACTGTACATCATGGAATTTACTCTGTAGTGTAAAGGAGTAACTAGTCTCTATACAACAGAAAGAAGAACTGTCTAAATTTTTAGTTTGCTATTAGCACTGCAGCAGGATACCAAAAATATGACTCTTTATAATTTGTTTGTGTGCACACACCTATTTTGCACAATTTACATCAATTCTATGCAAATTGAGGAAATTGGCCAAACTTTTATTTATTTATTTTTTGAGCAGCAGAAAGTATACTGCAAATGATATTTTCTAGAGCTGTTTTAGCGTTAATTGGCTTTACAAAGGTAGCCAGTTTGGCCTCTCTGAATCACAAACATTTTTGACATCTCAATTTCAGCAGGCTGTTTTGAAGTTCTCACAACTTTATACAGACAGTTATCTCTTAACAATTATAAACTTATTTCTGCTGTTATTTATTTGACCAATTAAAACAGTGATCCCATTTCCTGATTGATTTGGAAACTGAGCAATACAGACTCAATGGACCTCTTGTTAAAATTTCTTTTGTTTAATTATCAATTTTCACTACCCAGGTAGTAAACAAATCACTAAATCTTAAGATTGATTTAATTGTGTGTATATTCTTTCTCTTTCAGACTAACTAATTATACATTACCAGTTGTACATCACCATGGCAACAGAGAAGAGTAGTAGCTCGAACCCTCTAGAACAGTTTGTTCTGTTGGCCAAGACCATGAAGGGTGCTGCTGCAGTGGGCGTCATCAAACAAGCCCTGGAGGCTCCGGGAGTATATGTGTTCGGAGAACTCCTCGATATGCCAAACATTCAGGAGGTAAGCATTCTGGCTCATGAGGATTTGTGTATTTTAACTTTTCTAGAAAGCAATTTTTACCAATATCATTTATAATATAGGAGGGGGGAGGGGAGAACTGCTCTAGATTCTAGATTTTTCATGAGAAGGGAAATTTATTTTTTTATAAAGCTGGAAAAAAAATGGAAAGGAATTAAATATTGTGTTAGTTGATAATTAATGGACAGGACATACATGCTGATTACATTTATCAAGGTGGGATGTCTCTTTTTATTCTTCCTTTACCCTATAAACCCTGGTAAATAAAATACATAGTTTGTCTTATTTATACCCCACAATCAGGTAAGGGGGTATATTGTATAATCACCTTGTCTGTGTGTGTGTGTGTTTGCGACCGGACCTTGAGTACAAGATATCTCATGAACCCCTGGTCCGATTTGGCTCCTATTGACACCTTAGCATTTTGGTGGTTATCGGTCAAAGGTCGCCATTGACCACTTTGAGAATAAAATGCTTGTGTAAAAGATATCTCATGTCCCCCTAAATAGATTTCGTTCTGATTAACACTGTACCACCACACTATCAAGTTCTACATTTGATTAGATTTTGGTGGTCATCGGATGATGTTGAAGGTCACAGGTCACACTTTAATTTTATGCTTTGTGGGGGGTATTTCTAGATATGAGCCCAGGAGAGCTCACTTTCCCCTTTATTCTGGAAGTTACATAATCATCTTTCTCTTACTATGTAATTTAACTCAATCATCTCTTAAATGTCATAATGAACTCTTCCAATTTGGAACTGAATGATGTCAAATAAGTGTGCAGAGGTGAATGGGTCCATTGACATGTACGTCTTTGTCCTGAATGCTTAAGGCTCGAGTTAACCATTAGGGAGGGAGGGAGGGAGGCACTTTTTCAGAGACCCCTACCACCCATCAAATATTAAAGGAGATATAGTAAAAGGAATGGTATGCCGATCTGGTTTTGATTCCAACAGCCATGCTATATTAATACAGGTTTCTCCCACCTCCCCCACAATATTCATTAATCGAAAAGCCCTTATTAATCATTCACATCTTAAATTTTAATTTACTCTATACTGGTAAGTTTAATGTGTCATAATATTACAGGTATACATAAAGAAAGTTTTATTTCTGAAATATTTGTTTACATTTGTAGCTTTCAAGCGGTGCCCATGCTCCCTATTTCAACTTACTGAATGTGTTTGCCTATGGCACCTACAAAGATTACAAAGGTAAGAAAGCTGAACTCATTCACCCCTGAACAGTTGGGTGGTCGGTTGGTGCAGTGGATAGTGCACATTTTTGCCTATCGCCAAGGTGGCCGGGTTCAATTCCCCAACCAGACGTGAAATGGTATGGTTTTCTCTAGGTCCCCAGTTTCCTAGAGTAAGACCCCTCACACGCTAACATCCCGACCAACAGGAGTGGTTGATATAAGGATAACTTGTTTCATGATTGTTGTAAAAATAAGTTTATTTTATTTACCCCTGAAGACATATCAACTGTTCCTATTCAAAGGTTTGAACAAATCAATATCAAATTCAGGGGTGAATAATTGAACAACGTTTTCTTCCATTCTGGTGAGAGATTGAAAAAAGGGAAAAAATGTGTATGGCCTGCGTAAACTTAAGATTTGGTTTTTGTCAATAAAATTTTCAAATAGATCTAGCATCTATATACAGTCAAACCTGTCTATAAAGGACACCCAAGGGACAAAGTAAAAGTGTCCTTTATAGGCAGGTGTCCTTTATTCAAAGGTCACTTCTATAGTAAATTGCACTGAGTTGGTCTGACGAATCTGTCCTTGATAGACATGTTTCCTTTATATAGAGGTACTAGTAAATTACACTGAGTGGGTCTGATGAGTCTGTCCTTCATAGACAAGCAACCTTTATATAGAGGTCACTTCTGTAGTTAATTGCATACTGTAATTTTTTTTCAGAAAATGCGTCCACACTGCCAGAATTAACTCCAGTCATGCTGACCAAACTTCGACATCTCACCATTGTGTCACTTGCCGCTAAGTCAAATTCGAAGGTGAAAATTCATTATTGCAATAAGTACCATATTTTACCGGGAATAAGCCCCCTCTCACGAATAAGCCCCCTCCCCACTTTGGCACAGGTTCTTGGAACAGGGTGGGAGCCTGTGAATAAGCACCCACCCTAAATTTTGTCTTTCTCTCCATAAAAAGCATGTTAATTTCTTTTTAATTTTGTGTCTGAACATAAAATATATCTAACTATGTGCAAAAAAAAAAATCTGTAAGGCTCAACTGAAATAAAATATTGTTTAGCTGGTGTTAAGAACACCATACTTTCATGTTTGAACTGGTTGTGCATTTTGAAAACTTGTTATTTTAACAAAACAAACAACTAGAAATACATTACTAGTATAGTTTACGTATGGACTGAGTTCCTAGATCATAACAGTAGAATATCCAAGATGGCGGACTTTTGTGAACAGGGGTGTATTCGTGAATAAGACCCCTGCCTACTTTTGATCAATTATTTTTCTCAGGGGGTGAGAATCCATAGCCCCCCTTCCCAACCCACCCCCAAACTTCCCTCTCCCTCTTGTACCAATTACAACACAAAGCAACAACAAAGAGGATCTTTTTAGCCAAACATCATCAGATGGTGGGCTATTCAAATCACAGTGGTCCGTCGTCTGTCCGTCCTTAGACAATTTTTGTTATCGCTATTTCTTGAGAAGTACTAAATAGATCTTTCCCAAATTTCATATGCAGGTTTCCTGATCAGAAAAATAAAACTCCTGACAGAAGACCTTCTTTCAACTATTATTATTTTTTTAAGATTCATAGAACTAAGATTAAATACATAAATGAAAGTTAGAATAAGAAGGAAAAAGATCCATCTTTCTAAGAATGAATGAAAAATCATCAATGGTGGGTGCTAAGATCCCTCTGGGATCTCTTGTTCAGCATTATATTGCTGAGAATTTTAACTTTAATCCACAAACACAAGGAAGTAATATCATGCATCCTTGATCCAATTTTGGGTAATAACATTCACAAAAATTTGAACCACTGGCTGGTCTCGTCAGAGTGTTATATGAATTTCTCTTACCCTGGACAGGGATATTCACACTTTTACCGATGTGAGGTTTTCTTATCTCTCCCTAGGTTTGAGACAAGCTCTCAACAATTGTATGGCATCATACCAACAATACTATGACGTCAGGGCAACAATACTAAAAGAATCTTTCACCCCCTTGGGGGTGAGACAGGGGAGTCTTACTCCGAGGGTTGAGATCTCGAGCTCCTGTCTCACTACCAAGGAAGTGAATGATTATTTTTCTCTTACCCTGTTAAACCTCATGTATATCTAATATTGTGTTGATGTTTCATCAATGCAAGACAATGTTGGATGTGATGTGATTGAGGTGTCGACGTGACGTCATTGTATATTTGCCGTGACGTCATCATATTGTTGCTACAATGTCATACAAATGTTGAGAGCTTGTCTCAACCTAGGGTGAGATAAGAAAATCTCACACCAGTAAAAGTGTAGATATCCCTGTCCAGGGTAAGAGAATCTCCTGTCTCACCCCCAAGGAGGTGAAAGATTCTTTTAATCTCAGTATCATCCACGCATTCAATTTAAGCTGATTTCTATTAAACAGCTCATTAATTGCAATGTTTACAAAATGTACAATACAAGACTCTCTGTCCTCTCAGGACTTTGATTATAAGTCTGTTGTAACATTTATGTAATCTCCCTTGAGTACAATTGCATGTCTGTCACATCAAGACATATGTCTTGTTTATAATCAATGTTTTCCTTGTATACAGTGTATACCCTACGCAGAGCTCCTGAAGGAGCTGGATATTCCACACCTGAGGGCATTAGAGGTAAATATTGTAACTACTGACCTATATTTCACATATATACAATCCACATAAATAGAAGAATAGGCAATTATGACTTTGTATAATCTACCAAAACACTTTAAAGTGTAAATCATATTGTTATTGATGTTCTCTCACAAAACTTATTCTAGTTACAATTTATTTATGTTTTGTTAAATGCTTAGAGAGACTTTTAAAGACGGAAACTAGTATTTCTATGTCTTGTCTCTTGTTTTACGGTTACTAACTTTCTTTTTGCCAGGTTAGTTTCTATACATTTGTCTCATCAAAGAAACACAGTATACCATTGATGAAAACCAGATACAAATGTTTATGTTTGATGATGTTCTGTTGAACTGTTATAGTCGAGGGCGAGACTGTGGTTGTTTATGCTAGATCAATGCCATGTCCTATCAATTAAATGATGTCATTTTCCTGTTTTCTCCTAAATTATTTAAAGCATTGTCCTTGTAAAATATCTTCATCTCAGAAGTAAACAGTCGATTAAATTGGCATGTATTACATTTGTAGATAAAACCACTCACATCTATATCAGTTATTTTTCATTTATTTTAAATTAAAACAGGATCTGATAATTGAGGTGATCTACGCTGATATCATTCGAGGTAAACTGGACCAGAAAAACCAACATTTAGAAGTGGACTTTGCACTTGGACGAGACATCCGACAAGAAGCAGTTCCAGAAATTATCAATGTCTTACAAGACTGGTGGGTATATCTCCAAAGTATTGATGGCCAATGCAGGCGGTAGATATGTTAAGCTTAAATGTGTTACTTATGTAACCGTGCTAAATACTAGCTGCTATATACCACTCGATGAGAGAGATCTTCTCTTTACCTTGACCAATTGAGTGTAAGACTAGTAGGTTTGACTCAAGCAGAGGCATTGAAATAATATTAAATGACCTGTGTTACATATGGCACCCATGTTGGAACCCAGTAATATTACAGTAAAACTTGAATACGAACTCGGTTTGGACGAATTTTCAAGTATAGCGAAATAAAAATCAATCCCCGACTCCACCATTATGTAATATTAGTTATATAACCACTTGTACAACAAATTTTACATAATGAATTTTTGTTCAAAACGAACTCATTTTTATGTCCCTTCATCTCACTGTCTAATTAGTAAATAAAAACTTGTATGATTAATTGCTAATCAACCGTAAACTTTACCTGGACGATTTTAGTGCAATACATATTGTACAATCATTTGTTGATCTAAAGACTTTTGGACTTCATTGTGAGGAGTGAAAACATACACTGACTATATTTCTATACATTAAAGAAACTTTACATGTTTGTCAGCTTATTTATTGCTACCAGATGCTTTGGTCGATCATTGCAAAAGCGTAAAACGAAATTTGCATCAATTTTCATTTCCGTTTCATTTTATTTATACAATGAACTACTTGTACAACAATTTCAATTCCAAGGTCCCTTGGAGTTCGTTTTAAATGTAATTATTAGCTGCAAAAATACCACTTGGCTAGAGAAGTCTTCTCTTTAGCTCGATTGGTTGAGGGTCAGACTAATTATATAATAAGCAGCTAGAGGTTCCGGATTTGACTACTAGTGGAGGCATTGAAATAATAATGATTTCTGTTACACTAACAGTGTTGCACAAAATTGAAATTTCACAGTTTTGTCAGGCAGATGGTTGTTTGATATTTTGACAGTTGTGATGGTTGTTTGATATTTTGACAGGTGTGACGGTTGTTTGATATTTTGACAGGTGTGATGGTTGTTTAATATTTTGACAGTTGTGATGGTTGTTTGATATTTTGACAGGTGTGATGGTTGCGAGGCAGTTTTGTCGGGAATAGAGACGCAGATCTCAAAGGCTAACACAAACAAGGAAAACAACATAGCCATCAAACAGAAGATTGACCAGGAGGTAAGTCGACCAAATATCATGTCCGCCACCTACACATGTATAGCTAATCGGCACAATTCTCTCCCGTGATAAAAATAATATTATTAGCATTGGTCACCTTCACATAGCTAATTATCACAATTATCATCTGTGATAAAAATGACATTATAATCATTGGTCACCTACACATGTATAACTAATTAGCACAATTCTCTCCCGTGATAAAAATAATATTATTATCATTGGTCACCTACACATGTATAACTAATGAGCACAATTTTCTCCTGTGATAAAAATAATATTATTATCATTGATCGCCTACAAATGTATAGCTAATCAGCACAATTCTCTTTTGTGATGAAAACAATATTATGAAAATTATTATTGGCCAATAAGATCTTAAATAGGTTTAAATGCATACTCTACTATAGCAATATAATCATTATGTATACTATTTATTACTTAAGGTAATAGATACATGTGTTTAATGGTACATGTATTGCCTTAGTCATCTTCCATGTGATGCTGTTTCAGGGAGACTTCTGGAAACAGCATCTCCTGTGTCAGTACTACATTTCTGTACTAATCTATAGTATTATATTATGCCTGTATCTTGTTTTTATTGATCACAAAACAAACTCATTCACCCCCCACCCCTCCCCAAAATTCCCAAATGAACTATATATATTTCCAACCTTTAAATTGGAGAAATCCAAATTTGTCTTAGTGGTTAATGAGTGAATGACTATGGGTGGTTGGGTGGTGCAGTGGGTAGCACACTTGTCTTTCTCCAAGGCGGCGGGGGTCTGATTCCCCAACTGGACGTGAAAAACAATGGGGTCACCTGCCCGACTACGTGGGTTTTCTCCAGGTATTCCAGTTTCCTCACACAAAAAGACCTCTCACACGCTAACAACCGAGCCAATAGGAGTGATTTATATAAGTTGGATAACTTGTTTCATAATTGTTGTAAAATAAATAAAGTTTGTATTTATATTTATATAGTGAATGTCTTCAATTTTGTAACTCTTTGATTATCCTATTTCCAGGTGTCAAACATCAAGAAAACTCTGAAGAACACTCAGCAACAGGATACAGATGAACAAATGGTCACAGACAGTAGAGACGTAGCCATGACGTCCGACAAACCAAGCAAAAAGTCAAACAAGACAAAAGGGTACACAACTAACCTCTTCAATCATTTCATGTCAAATGTTACTTCTACTTATTGATTCTGTGCGTACTTTGAGAACAACACTTAGGAAAATTTCTTGTTGTGAATAAGACTTAAAAAAATTCCATGGTGCAATTTGAGGCCAATTTTGATGTGAAATCATATTTTCTCATGAAACTTAATCTGAAATGGACATTGAGAAACTTAGCCTTGTCAGTACTGTCTACCTTTTCACATAAAATAATAGAACTTTACTCTTGTCATACAGTGTATAATTACATCCCCCAATAAACATGCTTTCGGTTCACTCAACTTACCCCTAAGGAACCCAATCCATATAAATATACCAAAGTTGCAGGTGATTTCATACTAGAGTTAATGGATGGTCAAATAAATTTGCATTACATCTTAAACTATTTGTTGTTTATATGCACTGAAGGGGAGATAAGTACAACTAGCTATTCCATTGTCATTCCATGAATTATTTCCCTTGGTCTATGATTCAACCATCTAATTTTCTGTCCGGTGTCAGATAATATTATGATTCAAACGTCCTATTCCTTTCTGTTGTCAAGTAAACATTTAGTTGGCTTAACTACCAGTCATTGTTAAGTCTTCATCCCAAAAGACACAAACATTTTATAACCCATATTTGGGTATCACCTTGCCTGACAAAATACTTTAGGCTTAGTCACAGGCACCTCTGTAACGGGAAGTAAGTTATTTGGTCAAATTGATAGATTATCAACCAAGTCCAGTTTCGCTAAATGTGTACACTGTATATAGTACGGTCATCTGCTGCAAAACACTAACATCCTGACAATTCATGAATTGTAGAGAGTTACAGAAATGCCAATATATTGTATAAAGAACTGAACATTTGCGAAACTTTGGGGATTTAAACAATAGTAAATTGATCAGAAGAGAAAATTCTTCCTAAGGAGAAATTCTCCAAGAACCAACGTCCTGCAGAGTTAAAAAAATGCTTGGTTCCATTTATAGTAAATTTGTTAGATTTGTTTACGTATATTCCATCCATGTGACCAGGTATTTGTTGTCTTTCAGATTGCGAGGAAGTTCTGGTACCAAGCTATGGAAGTGACAAAGATGAATTTGATTATGCTGTGAATATTAATTATTGTATCTGAAACATGGAATACGAACTGTACAGAAAATAACACATTGTGAATATGGATGGAATATTATTACATTCTGAAGGTGTAACTTGTACACAGTGACCGTTGTATTCTGTATATCAATTTCATTGACGATTCACTTGAACAAGATATGAAATGAATTAGTGCTAATCTAATAAATAAAAGGAATGACATGTACATTGTACCTACCTGACTGACCGTTCAGCACCTGGAACTAGACAATGGTTGGACATCAGGATCATCTGGTAGTGGCACATACATAGGTTCTGTATAGTCAGGAAATTTTCATCCATGACTGATAAATACATACCGCAAACATGTACAACGTACATGTTTTATAGTATTCTTATAGAGATATTTGTGATGAAAATTTGTTGCTAAATTATGATTGTGATTCAGTTACTGTATATTGCTTTCTATAGGAAGTTTTTTGAATGCACTTTATATTTGGTTATGCACTTGAATTTGTATACACCAAATAAGTATGTTAACAGTAACTGCCCAATACTGAATTTCGCCCTTCAGACTTGATTACCATATCTGCAAGGACAATTCATCGTCAGTACCGGGAGAAAAAAGAGGAAACATTGAACTACAAGGACAATAACCTTGTATACTGGTCCTATTAGCTGGAGGTTATGTTTTTGGACTTCCTTGATCAAGCCACTATTACTAATAAATCTGTTTACTGTGATTAACAGCTGTTCATGATCAGCCAGTGTTCTCCGGCACAGGTTGGCATTTTCTTTTATACAAATTTGTCCATAAATTCCGCCACTTTGGCTCAAATATGTTGGTTGGATAGTCAAGTATCCTCTGGAGATGTAGGAAATTCAATAGTTAAGTGATTATGGCTGTTATACATTATTTAAATAATACAAGATCAGGATTTGTCGTTCAAAAGGTGGTATTGCTTAATTACTGTTTCAAGACTTTTTTCAACCTTTGATAATTCTGTTAATTAACTAGGTACAAACACATATATCTTGAAAGGTGAATAAATCCAATGCTTTTATTTCCAAGTATAAGTTACAGGAAAATTAAATATCCGTTAATAACTGATTAATATAAGATAAACACCCTTTGAACAACTGGGCCCTTGACTTGTTTCTTAACCATTTGATCCTTTTTTTAAGTACAAGCAAATAGATAGAAATGGTATAGATTATAATTGAAACCATTTCCAGGAGCTGATTTCAGTATTTCACAGTTACTTCATTCCAAGACTTTCATAGATGTATTCTAGGTATACATGTACATTGCATCTACGTATATTATTATCTTTCTGTGATTTCTGAAAGTTTTCATTGTCAAATAAACAAAAAACAAAAGCCATTTTATAGTCTCGTTTTACTATTTATGATTTTGTGTGCCATTGAAGAAAACCCGAGCACTGTAAACATACATATTTTATCAATGATCTTAATTTAGCGATTTTCGCACCGAAAGATTTCCACTTCAAGATGATTTCATTTAATAACAATGATTCTGTACATTGCTTTCTACAGCAAGTCTTATGAGCACGCCAATTTATTGTGCTGATCTGTTTGTTTCTGTTATGGACTTAAGTTTTGAGTATATTTACAATATTTGCATGTATACACTGCCATCCAAAAGTTCTGATACATCTTTTCTGCAAACGCTTTGATATTGAGCAAAACCCAACTTTGAAGTATGCATTACTATTAATATTTTCATGTTATAATTAACTGCTTACAATGTTTTGCTAATTTCAACTACATGTATATATGGTTTTTGATACAATTAAAATCCTCAAAATGCAATATTTATGCAATTTCACGTTTTTAATACATACAGTTCAACATTATATTTCTTTCTACTATTTTTGGCAGTGGATCCCATGGTATTAATTCCATCTAATTGTACAAATGAAAGAAAACAATTTTTATTCATTTTCGAACATTATCAAAAATAGAACCCTCCCTGCAACTTCCAGGACTTGGGTATTTTTTAAAAATAAAATGCCGATTGTCACTGGTGAACTATCTTTAGGAAATTGCATCAGTTGTGTTAATTTTTTGTTGACTAATGGCTTAATATGTACACAACGTTTGTAACAAAACTTTTGGATAGCAGTGTATATAGGGTATAATGTTTCCATGCAACAAACAAGTTTTCTGATGTACAGTAAAACCCTCTTAATCAAACTCACGAGGACCTAATCAATAGTTTGAGGACTACATTGTACATGGTATTCGTATAATCCAAGTTTGGTTGAATATGTATAAACTCAGTCAAGACCACACAAACTGTTCAACAAATAAGAGGTATTTGAGTAAACCTGGTTCGAATAAGTAGGGTTTTACTGTATAACATTTTAAATTTACTTGGTTTGTTAATTTCAGTTTGTTTCGAATCAGGATAATAGGATAAATACACTATAAACTAAATGAAAACACCAAACAGGTATTTTATCTGTAGAGACAGACTTTATTGATATACTGAATCTGAAATCTAATTCAAAATTCAAGACAAAACATTCAATTGTAAATAAAATGGTCGAATTTCAAAGACATTATAATTATGAGGTACTGTTTTTATGAGTTTGTACAATGTTGATTGTGAAGAGTTGCCATGGAAACACACAACCTTCTCACCCTCTCATCTCTCAATAGCTTCTTCCCAGCACAGCCTATTGTTGACTCTCTGGGAAGAGTAAAATGTATGCACTGTAAACTTGCCGTGAGCAGGATTGTAATTTTAGTACATGTGACGCATGCTTTTTGTAAAAAGCAATACATTAACATCATCCTAAAAGGCTCAAGTTTCGTATGATGATAATACATACTTCTAAAACCTTAAAAAAGTCTGTGATCATCTTAAACCACAATTTTATCACCAACAATGAAAACTGCGTCCAAGTAAAAAGAAAAAAAGAAAAAAAGGCCTCTCAACAGATCTTGCTTGACCATAAAGGTATTTAGCAGTGCATACATGTTACCATATTAAACCCAATTTTCTACATAAACAGTAAATAAAACAGATTTCATATCTATACACGTGCCTTGTAACTATGAGAAATATTGCATTTTGTTCATGGTTTGATGCAAAACATGTAAAGTAACTACTGCAAACCCATGATAAAAACCTTGAGAAAAATATATAAACGGAACAATATCAGAAGTATCACATTTAACTCTAAGCTATACCTGTTCAGACTTTGTTCTAGTTGATACAATGCTTACTTTATCCTGGCAAAATTGTTTTTACACCCCCCCACCCCAACCTCACTCCCATTACAACTTACCTAAGTTTATCTGTTTTTTGTTGTAATCACAATTAAGTTACCGGGAGAATTTTGTGGATACATATGTAGTAAGTATTTATAATTTCATGACATTTTCAAACTAAACTAGCAATTGTAAGGTACCTTAAAGAATATATTTTGATATTAGTATGCATTTTTTCCATATTTTAATATATTTTGTACACCAATTTTACTTTTATTTTTATTATTTCACATCTGGACATTTGAAACTATTTTTCTCTTTTTCACTTATGTCATAATCCATTTCAAATAATTTATTAGAACATTATTTGTTTAATGAAATTTATCAAATAGGTAATTTTACATCCAAGATTGTGTGGCATGGATTTCTAGATGCGAGGACAAAGCAACAGTAGACCTGTAATTTGATGCTTCACACAAATATTATATACACAACTTTGAATGGTCATTTCTAGCACAAACAATCAATTATTTACATTGGCTTCTGTTACATTAAAACGAGCTTTTACAACACAATCACATCTTAATATCCATATACAGAGTAAATCGTTTTCAATAAGTAATATATTCATGTTGTGGACTCGGTTGGTTTAAGTATTGGTCAAATAATCAAGTAATGACGATATCAAAGGGAGACATAAAAGAAATTGATATAAAACGTCTAATATTTTTGCATTTGATTGCAAAGTAAAACTTGTCAGAAATTCCTAGAAAAATTGCCTTGAAATAACAGTCGCAGCATTAAAGCTTATCAAAATAACTAGAACAGTTTTCATGTAGCATTATTGTGTTTTCATAATAACTGGTCCCTGACAATACCATACAAGTCATCCTAATATCAGTGCTTCTATAGCTAGCTGGTTTCCACTTTCTTGCTTTATTTTTGGCACTCTTTTGTGTTCTTGAGAACTCTCTTTCTCGAGTGCCGATCAATCATTCTTCAAAAATTTTAATAAAACTTTGCAGTATTCAAATCAAGAGCAAAATGTTAATAGCTAAAGAAAGGAAAACACTTGCTTACTGACAAGCTAGCTTTTGAAGTGATGCATTATAAGCTGGGACCCCCCTCACTAAATCAGCAACAGGTCTTCTGATCAACTTTTGGTGGCAGCGGTGGGATCATTGCAAGGTCAGCTCCTGGAGATAAAGTAGGTGCATTGTCCACATGCTACAACCCCAACATACCACCAAACTGAACTGATGCAAAGTTTCCATATAAATTTGGTTGTATAAAAAGCATAGCCGACCCTTGCTTTTGTACAAAAAATCATATTTTCAAATCGAATGACCGAAAGTGAAAATCATGCAAAGAGAGTGCAAGGCATTCCATTATTCCTTTCAGTAATTCACAGGTATAACTTGGATACTTGATGAAAGCCGCAACCTATAATAATAACTTTCACCTTTTCAAGAATCTAAAATATTGCAATGACACTGCCTCCGGGTGGAGAATATCTATCTTTGAAATCCTGGGGGCAACAGGATACCTGGTGACTGTACCATGTATGCCCTCCCCGAACCCGCGACCAAGAAGTTGAGGATTTTGTGGTAGCAGAATGTCAGACATCTTAACCACTTGGCCACAGCGGCCGTAGATACAGAATATTGTGGTGCCATGTCTAGTCCATGATAACAGCTCTAAACACAACCGTGCCGAACAATTATGAAAATCAATTTGTATTTGGTCATGTCTAGGCAAATAAAATGAAAACAATTCATAATTTGTGAAAGTTATATCCCAAATGGGTACATAATAAACAACATATGATTCATAGATATGTAAGGAGAAGACATAAATGGATGGAATAGATGCTATTCTTGTAAACCTTCATCATAAAATTTTATATTAAAATTATTACCAAGATTATTCATGAGGTAAAATTGGATATACAATAACAAATCAGAAGAGGGAAGTTCAAAAGGATTTGCCGTTGTTTACATGTGATAAGCACGGGAACAGTTGTATGAACTTAATCTGATTCTCGTATGGATTTTACACATGAAAATAAGCACTGTTTTACAGATAGTCTGGTACAAGACCCCCTGAGGTGCAACACTCCTGTCGAGTTAAGAACGGCCCCTGAGGTGAAGAGACAGTTCCATGTACTTACCACAGGTAAACTTATCTGTTACAAACATTTTCAAATATCAAAAATTGGACGAAGTATTCGACGGCACAAATTACTCGTATGCATTCTGAAATTCCTGAAGAATTAATATTTATCACCCACTCAATATACCAATAGTGTGTATATTCCTTTCTACGAAAGTCTATTATGCAAAGCTACTCATGTACCATTAAACACTTTCAAAATATTCAGAAAATTAAAAAAAAATCATCAAAAGATATTTCCTTAATAGTTTTTGTACATATATTAGGCCTAACGAATGGGTAAATGTTAAATTTATAATGTATATGAAGAGTCTTCAATGAGGATTCATTGGGCTTGATTATGCTATTAACTGAAATAATACAAAATGTTTTCATAGACAATGGTGTTATTTAACACTTAATAGATCTAGTTTATAAAGACGTATTGTTTATATCATTATCAAAAGAATTCAAAGTGTAATGCAGTGTAAGTTTTATGGAAATGACATGAAAATCTACTTTATAGATCTAGTTTATAAAGACATATTGTTGACATGAAAATGAACTTTACATTATGCAGTAAACATCTATCAGTACCAGAGAAAGATGAATGAACAGATTTAGAAGCTACAATATACACACTAATGAGTAACAATAACTTTATAAAGCATTATCCATGAGGTAAAAGGTGTAATGTCTATTACAGCTTTTACCAACATGCTATCATTCAAAAACATGTATTGATACATAAAATCAGATCTCTACTTCAAATATATACATATATGAGTTTGTGAGTTCACAAATGAAAATCTCTTAACCATACTTCTATATATACCTTGACAGTGGAGGAGGGCAGACACCTTTCTATTTCTACTGTGCTTGCTGCATTTTCAACCCCACCCCCTCCTTTACAACCTTCCCCATGTTTTAAACATTTAATGTTTAATATTTCAAACCCGGTTCTTAAATTATATCACAAATGCATAATACAGTACCCTGTTTCAAACAAATGTGCATGACTGCTTAATAAAACCAAATACAGTTGATCTTTGTAATTATCTTTGAGAATGATTTTACATTCTAGCAAGACAATTTTTACCTGAAATGGTGAAAAAGTCATCAACATTTTGCCAAATGATTCCAAAATCAATTTAAAAAAAAAGAAAATTTTGAAAATCTTGCAAAAAGGCTGACATCAGCCTGCAATCTTAACATTTCTTGCATTTCTGTAAGTTTCTATAACTTTAACTATTTTGTATCAGTGATGAGGGATAGTATATAGCTTTCATACAAATATAATTTGAAAATCAAGATTTAAACGAGACCACTCAATAGCAGGCAGAGTGATATTGTATATCAAGACAAGCACTAAAGACATGCTGTGGTATACAAAGTATGATTTCATCTGACATAAACTCAATGACAGAAAGATGAACATATCAAGATAAAACAGAAACTGTACAGCGTAGCATCTTTAACATTATAAACAATTTTTTTTATTCAATTCAAATAATTTACTTTTCAAGATGCAGATTTATTGCCTATGATACTAAATTGAAGATGACTCATATAAAGTTTGAGGTGAATATTCATATGATTCATATAATTTAAAGTTTGAGATGAACATTTATATTTTGATGAGGAAATTGATTGTAAGATGATGAGAAGTCGAGTGTTATTATAACTTATATAAGATATAGAATGAACTGTTAATTTGTGAGGGACTTGCACAACTGACCAAATTACAGACATACACTTGGTATATATGCCCAACTTGACTAAGTACACAAAAACGATGTAAGTGAAATGGAGTGGTTTTGATTAAACCATTATATTAACTACATTAATTTTCATAAAAGTTTCCCCCTGAATACAATATAATGTATTTCAGTTGTACTCTTGTGCATAATCTTTGCATCACTGTTTCGATACAAATAGTCTGCAATACCCGTCGCATAAATTTGGACACAACGTATATCAAATACATTTATACTCATAGTAAGCTCTATCCATGGTTTGCTCTCCAACTTTTATAGGAGAATGCTTGTAAAGTATTTTATTATTAACCAAAATTTTTATACCACTTAACAAAACAATAGTCATATGTTCAACTGAAATAGCAATTTGCACAAAATGTTAAAAAAAAATGAGTTGATTTAAATATTTATGTACCGTAACTAGTCTTGTTTCCATGACAACAAGGTTATGGTTTACAGAACTGATCACAAGTGGATCACCCATGGACAAAACATGTGTTAACATCAGAATCTGTTTGCACAGCATTTCATCAGCTGTATGATGCATTTTGATGTAAATCAAAATCATAGAATATGATCAGATCAGCCAAAGAGATCAGCACTTTTTAATAAAACACTAGATTTGTGCATTTATCATGTAAACTGGTGATTATCTGGAGTGCCGCCTCCCTCAGCTGACAACTATTTATAACTTTTACCTGATAAGACTAACTGGTACCCTTCTAAGACACTAACAAATACACAAAGGTATAATTTCCCCGACAATACACAGTCACAAAATCAAGGTTTGAAAATGGGTAGTTTGGCTATTTTTTCCTTCTCACTGTCATCGTCCTGGCGGGCGATCATCAGCGTGTGGCCGTACCCACATGAGACAGAGTGGATGTACACATTGTCGAGGGTCTTCACCTCCTGTGGAGTAGTAGATGATTTTGGTTTGTTGTCCCCATAACCCTGAAGTAAACAAAAGTAATGCACTTTTTTTTAGAATTTGAGGTAGTAGTGAACTCAATTCAATAGTACAGTTGTGGGATCGCACAACGTTACACGATGTGCGGTGGGCGCACGATGGGTGCACGATGTATGCACGATGTGCGAACGATGCGATCCTGGGCGATTATTTCTAACGCACATGTGGCCGCACGATAGACGAACATTGTGCAATGACAATCGTGATTGATGTAAATTTAGAAATGGTTTAACAATATATACGGTGTCGCACTAGTTGTTTGAAACATATTTCTTTATTTTAACTATTTACATTATCTGATAGTTCTATCTATATATTTCTAAAAATTAATAATAGTCTTTCTGTAGTTTTAGAAACAAACCAAATAGACACATGTATGTAAACTTTCAACTCAAGTTTTCATTCAAGTAAATATTGCCAGTTTTACCAAGTTATAAACTGTACCTGTACATGGCCAATATATGTAGATATCTCTGGCCCGGGGCACTTACAACACATGTACATCGCCTAGGTGTGAAAACACAGGTAAAGTGTTGGGGAGGGGAGGGTTTTTCAAATAACTGATTATAAGAGTCCTGTTTGTTTTCATAACGGTCGCTCGGTAATGGCTGTCGTAGCGTATCGCCGCACACAGGAAAGGTAAAACTCCGGCATGTTATTTACATATTCTGATACCTGGTAGCTTAACCCGCACTTGGCTGTCTTATGATCACTGTAATACTGTTTACTGTATATTGTTAAATTGACATAATCCAAATAAATATGATCCGAATTTAAATAGTTTTTGGACAAGAGGGTTCCATATGTTTTTCATTCCGTAATATGTATCGACCAATTGTACCAAATCGTGCGTGTGTGCGATTTAATCGCACACATAAACGCACGTTTTTGAGATCGCCCGGTTGGGCGCACCATGGGCGAACGATGTGTGCACGATGCACGCACGCAGTTTTTGGTGCGTTGTGCGATACCACAACTGTAATTCATTGCTATTAAGTCACAATAACACATTACACCTTTCCAGTTTGAACCTGAAAAGTTTGACCATTCAAATTTGGTTTCATGTTTGTAACAAACAATTCATTGGTGATCCTACATTAAACAAAGATGAAAATGGACTTAAGGCAAATTTAATCTTTTCAATGGAAAAAATAAAAGTTTACATTACACTCGTCTGAAATTCTCAAGAAGGCTGAAATCAGCCAATTAAGTGCACATTTTCATCTCCGATTAAAAATCTCTCTGATCCAGCACACATATATAATTGAGTTTTTAATGTACTGCAAGTTTTCTTTAAAATATTTTAAATCCACCAAAACCTTAGCTTTGGTTAAGTTTTGTCTTTATGACAATGCCTCCTTACCAATTCGCCATAGGTCGGACTTGGTCCCCACGACACCAAACTATCATCAGCTGCGACTACTATACTTTTGTTACTGAAAACAGAAAATCAATTTTGTATTATATTTTTCCTGACTTTGGTACTTGAAATGAACTTAACTTATTTTGTCCTAGATGACATACAATATGGCAGTACAGTAGGTTTCAGTTAATCTTATTCCTAACATATATGCAAAATATTAAATTCTCCAGGTCAAGATGTGGTGTATACAATTTCCATAGGTCAACCAATCAAACATTTTCTCTGTGATATATTACTATTGTCTAAAGTGTGTAAATTCTACACCAAAGCTAGACAGAAAGGGAAGCATAGTAAGCCCTTTTTAAATGTCGAGAATGAGAGCAGTTGTCCTTACCAACACCCTATGCTCCTTATCCTCCAGCCACTGAGATCCTGTACCATTTTGGGATACATGGCCGCCTCACCGGTCGGCTTGGTCTGGCCCCATAGAAACAGGACACCTGTCGAAAGAATCCAGAAATTATATTACTAAATATGAAATGGTTATTATATGCTTATTTTCAACAAGGAGGAAAAAAAGTCTGAAATAGTTCAAATTCCAAGATCACCAGCTTATCAAGACAGCATTGTTCTTTTTATACATCAGCCTGCTGGTATAATGTATGTTAAGAGATCATCTGAAAGCAATGCAGAGTTCAAGCGTAAACTTTAGTCTAATTATAGTATGATCGAACTCACTTTGCGCATGTGTATAGAAACAAGAGGTATAGAGTGTGCATGCCTAGTGACTATAGTACAAACTATCAATTTATTTTTGTCGGACTAGAGCAACTAGCAGTCGTCTGCGCATGTATGATTATTTCAGAGCAAGGCAGCGATTGGTTGACATTTACAAGCATGTATAAACACATTAAATGTAACAGCCCTACTATAGTAAATAGTCGACGCTCGAACTCGTCCAATAGCAAACAGAACATGGTGAGCATCTGCTCACGTAGATAAAACACCCTAACCAACAACACAAAGTATACGACAAAATCTAGATTCAGATATCACAAGTTTTCTACTTTATGGTGGTAAAATCTAGCATGAAATTGATAATTTACATTGCATTTGATCCTTCATTAGTTGTTTCAAATGTACAGTACAGTTCTAATTTATGTTTTCATACACACAAGTACCCCATCACAACGTTTTTGTATAGGCTTATGTTTTTTCGATTACAGAATCTTTATACACACATAGAATGTGAACCACAGGCATGCACAGCTGTTAATGCTGTTACAAACAGCGTCACAAAATAGAACCACTCTACCTGTGATACTTCATAAACTGAAATAGGATTTACTTTGCATTTATCGTAAATTTGATTTAAAACTCCGGAACCTAGCCCAAGAGGTGTCAATAATCTTCAGATGTGAACAAAATGTACAAAAATAGTCAGTTACGAATTCCCTGCAAATGGAGGAATATCTTATTCTTCATGACAATAAAAATTCTACATGAAATTATCTGTACCAGTCTTTAAGAAGATAAGAATGATAAAACATGTTCTCACCTAGCTCATTGAGTCCGAAGCTGAAGGTAGACCCAGAATACACCTGTACACAACCCCTGTTAGGTCCTTCAAAGAACTTCAGCAAACGTGGTACCATTTCATCCTTTGGTTCAGCATGGCCGAGACGACCGTAACCTCCAAATCCCCATGAAAACACCCTTTTTCTGGAATCTCTTATCACCTGAAATACAAAACCAAATACACTGTACCTTATTTGATGTACAAAAATATTTGACAAAGTTGTATTAAGCAGATAACTTTTAATCAGACATATTCCACAAATAATGCACCTTATGTCTGGACTAGTTATTCAGACATGGAGGTCTCTTTATTTCAACATCAAAGCAGCTTTTTCCAAAACTAAAATTGTTTCGTCATTCTGAAAGTTATTGATCAGTTTAGCAGGTTATATTCAGGGGAGTTTTGGTTCTGATATCAGTAATGGCTTGCTGACTTAAAAGTTGATTGATCAAGAAGTCACTACTTAACAAAGCGATCACTCACTGCATGATTTGTGCCGCAGCTCATCTCCCTCACTTCCACGTCCGTAACCGGTACAATATGTCCTTCTCTCGTCTTCTCAATGAACACATTCACTTTTCTAGGTACAAGTTCACATTTAAATGACAATTTTGTGCTTGTGACGAAATATTTCCCATCAGTATTGTGACCTGAAATAACAAAAAAATTTATAGTTAACATAGCATTTACTTCATAATTATAGTCTTTATTTAAAGTTCATAGATATTACATGCTATGAAACTAACTTTTTCTCGGGTCTAATCACCTAAAAAAAAATATCCGAAGGGTAAGTGGTTCACTTTGAATAAAACATTCGCACAAACTTACCTAGCTGACCGAATTCTGGACAACCAAAAGAATAAAGGTTTCCTCTGATGTCACAGATCATGCTAAACTCGGCTCCACATGCCACCTTCCTGATTGGTGGTCCTTTGTAAGATATCTACAATTGAAAATACTTCCAATTTTTATGGTTCTTAATATGCAACATTTTTTAGTTGGCAAGAATTGTTTTTCAATTTTATATTTACTCTTGGATGGGAAATGAGAACATTTGACATTTAGAAAATTGTTTACCAGAGAGAAAAGGTGAAACTAAAAGCGAAATATTTCATCATATAATAATTTACTAATTGAAGTCACATGTCTGATTAAGGTCTCAGTGACAGTGTTTTAGGAAGCAATACACTGCCTCGCCGTTATGTAGCCATTCACAATATTGAAAGCTTGAAACAGTTGCCGAGATATGCCCTGGAAACAACAATCTGCACAACGTAAATACAAACATTCTAAATCAGGAATAAAGATGAGATATGGTATATGATTTCTATTGATGATAACCATCCTAAATACAGATTTGACTGTTGCATTTTATTTCCTGAACATGACAAATGAAACAGAGTTGTCTCCCTTCGACTGCATCCTGCATTTTATTACATATCGTGATCATCTCCAAACTTCCTGCACAGAAACTATCTAAAGGAATTCTTCTACTTTCAGATTATTCCCTTACAATTTCAATGCATAACTTGCAATCTCTTATGGTTTTTGAATTTGTATGAATACTAATTAATTTGAAAAGTTCAGTTACAGATTTATATAATACATTTAAATTACCCCAATATAACAACATCAAAATGAAAAAGTTTTATAACCTACCATCTTTTCTTTTGGCAATAAATAAGCATATAATGAACCACTCGCAATAGCCAGCCTGGAAGACCTGTAGCTAGTAAATATGATTATCCAAGCCCAGCTACAAACAGTTTCTATATCAATAGCCAATTTTATTGTGGCTTATTTTATCATATCTTAATATGCTCACGAACATCTAATTTATTCTATCACAAGTCCCAATCTGGACCCTGGGGAACCTATCTGAAGCTTCTCTGGTACAATTATTTGCTTTAGAGTTTGATGCTCTAGAGAGTCTGGTCTGACTTACCCGTGTTGGATTAGTTATGTTTCCACTCTGGTGGCCCAAACCTAGCTGTCCCATCTTGTTGTCACCGCAGGCATATACAACGCCTTTATCTACAAACATATATATAGTTTATTATAACATAGCAATTCCTCAGTTATGAAGAGATTAATTCTTGTGTATCAGGAATTAAAGACTTTATAATAGGTACATACATCCAACAACATGAAATAAAGCCCCTTTTATTTTCATTTTTTTTATCTATTTTTTTCCCACATATTTTATTAAGATTATATCTAATGGCAAATCCCTTTGGTTATATAAAATATATTTCATAACATTTTTACCAGTGAAATATCAATATCATTAGCAAAAAATATCACTATCTGAGTTGATCAATCAAAACACTCCTTACATACGACAATGGGGAAAATTGAAAGCTGCCCCAGTAGATTTGCTTTAAAAATGTAATAAACAGAATATCAACAGGATCTTTTGTAAAACTATATATGTTTCAATTGTGTTGCTAATGTTTTGATATTTTTTTTTCAATTGTTTTGTGAATTGCCTAAAAAAATAATTAAAATATCAGCCCCACTTGTAAAATATAAAATACGTAAACACGAATGATGCAAAGCTGTACGATCGTAGCATATGACTACGCTCATACTGGAAAGCACTACGCATTATACAGGTTAGGAAATTACCTAGATTGTCGCTATCAGTAGCCATTCAAAGTGCAGGATATTGCCGAGCTGATTCAGCAGTGATGGGCTCACCGGAAAGATTTTATTTGTCATAAAATAATAATTTCTCTAGTCAATGTGTTTTTACAACTCATATTTTCAACATTCACAGTATTTTCTACTTGTGAATCATGTACGCAAACACTGGACATTTGGTTTGGAACTGTACAATGGGTTACCGGACCGGCAGCAAATTAACCTGACATTGTCCGACTGACCAACAAATTTGCAAGGCCCGGACACAATTATACTCACCTGTGAGAAGTAAAGTGTGGTTCTTCCCACAAGCTGCATCTACGATGTTGACCCCATCGAGACAGGGGATGGGTGTGGGTACATCTTTACGTAAGCAATCGCCTTGGCCTAGCTGTCCCATGTCATTTCTGCCTACAAACACAAATATTACCTTTAAAGTTATTTTATACAAACAAGTTAATCAGAAAAAGAAATGTATTTG
This sequence comes from Mimachlamys varia, assembly GCA_947623455.1. NCBI lineage: Eukaryota > Metazoa > Mollusca > Bivalvia > Pectinida > Pectinidae > Mimachlamys > Mimachlamys varia. Next base: position 10,988,873 of record OX392542.1, on the reverse strand, counting down.
TTTCCTGCAACATATGTAAGATGTTGAAATGAATGACTTTTTCCCCCTAGCAACTATCTTCCCTTACCAGCACTGGGGCCAAGTACCCCAGGACAACATGGCTGCCATGACTGGAGTGATGATTGCAAATGACCAACAAAAACGTAACAATCATAATACTCAATATACAGTGTTTTTCCTGGGTATTTTGGGAAAAATTCAATTTGCCAAATTGGGAAAAAAAGTAGCGCAAACAGGTAATAAATTGGGAAAAGATTAATTCCAACCACACTCATTAAATGTTCCATGCTAACCAATTTTACAGTGCACAGTGTATCATTTAGCTGTACGGTATGGTAAACAATGAAAACAAAGAGCTGTGAGTTACATGGTGAGTCTGAGTGACAGACTCACTCACTCACTGAATTTTCTTTTAATGATTTTTTATTCATTATAACATCATGTGCTTGTCCTTTTTTCCAAGATTTTGAAAAGGCATAATAATTGGGAATTTTTTAGTTGATTTTGGGGAAAAATAACACTAAAACGCATTGGGAATGGGGTCGTTTGGCGTACCCAGTTATATAGACAGGAAAAACACTGATATATGATGGTAAGTTCAAGTCTTAATCCAAATTAAGTTGAACCTTGTTATCTCAAAGTCAATGGCACAATGGGAAGATTTTAAGTTATCTTTGTAATCCAGTTGTGTAAATATGAATGCTTAGTGAAAAGCTTCACCAGAACTGACGAAATGCTTCAAATTAAATGGGTCTTCAAGTTGTACAAGTTCGAAATAATGTGGTATGCCTATATGCGTAAATGTTGGTATTGACTATTTTTTTTTATACAGTGCCTCATTTGATATCAAATCGTAAAAAGTCCATTATATTTTTGATTGCAAGATTCTTACTGATGGCGAATTCGGCATAAAATAATTACTGTAAAATTTGAAAACTCACCAAATGTCATGACCTTGCCCTCTGCAGTAATAACTACACTATGACAGGCAGTCGACCCAGACACCACTGTTCTCACTCTGGTCCCAATCATGTTGTCCATTCTGTGAGGACCCCACAGGTTAGGTCCACCTCCATTTTTAGCTAAAATATGAAATCATTCCATATGTTTAGAAACAAGTATACTACACTGTATATATATTAAAACACTATAAAAATGTAAAAAAAAAAACAAAGACTTTTTGACAGAAACTGATATGGAAAATTAAACATCTTATTTTATTTCTCATGTTCACCATTATTATCTAAATACATATTAAAGATTAGATAAAAAACAAACAAGCCATTATAATATTAGGAATGTCGGAGTAATACACTGTAAGGACCATGTAATGACTAAAAGTATGTCACAAACCATTCTTTGGAAGCTGCTTTCGTCCAATGAGATCCCAGTTTGTTCCACCACACAGGAGAAGTTCTCCACTCAGCATGGACCCTTCCAGTGTCTTAAAAGTGATTAAATGTATTTAGTATAATATATTTAAAATCATTATTTTGGGAATTGGTTGAATGTCCATGTAGAGTTCACAAATTTCTGGGTCAAACGCTTGTCTGACAATGTATTTTATAATCTTGTTCAGTGCTGCCTGTGACCAACCTTGTTGGTTTTTGTTATATGCTTGACAAGGGGATACCTGAACCTGGGTTGTAATATTTAATTTCAGAGATGAAGATTAAAAAAAGAAAAAAGGAATGTAGGAAAATTTGAATGGGTCAATCATTGACGACCAGATTTGATGACTTGGTTGAGCATCAGTTTTGAGTATGGAACGGGTGGCTGTGCTGTGCTCTCCTGTAATAATTATAAATTTTTCGAAATTTAATGAATTGTCTGCCTGTTTTACTTTTTCTGCAAATGAAAATAGTTACAAATGTAATTTTAGACTCTGTCCTAATTGAAACATTTTCAGGGAATGTATCCATCAGGGTAGCATACTAATCCTATAACATAAGAGGCCGCTGGTCGGCCTTTTTATTATCGGATATGATTTTGCCGACTGCGACTTCTTATTTCCGAAGCACTAATTCTTTGATGCAAATTTCGCCCTCGATTTAAGGGGAATGAAATTGGCTTGAAAAACCTACTTCAGTGATTGACAGTTCATTAAAACAGTGTTTACTCACGTTTTATGTAATTAAGATCCCATATGTATGTCAAAGATACAATTATATAGAATATAACGGACTGTAAAACGCGAAATACTGGACTAAGCGACTGAAGCACCTCTCCGGCTTATTTTTCAACATGGCTTCCTCGGTTGATAAAAATTAGTACAGGTTTTTTTAAACGGAACGAAATGAGACAGAACTTGGTTGTATTCCGCTTGCAGAACATTGTATGTATTTCCGTTTTTTGTTGATTTCCTGATTTCATGATGAATTTATGGAAAGGAATGTTATTTGGACTTTGTTGATCATTTAAATGTAAGTGACACGCTATACTTTTTTCAAAATCCTAACTTTGAAAAAGTGATCGTCAGCATCGGGAAAATCAGCTATGGGCAGTTAGAGGTTACTCGGCGCCTGTCAAAACATATCTCGCCGTGTTAAACCTCTTACATTGTTGGAGAAGGTAGCATACCAATAGTGGAAGTGCGACATCAAAATTTGAACAGGTGACAACATATAGCTTAACTACAGAACACCAAATGATATTATCAGCTGATTATAATTAAGTACTACACAAGCACATGAAATAAGATGCTTTCATTTGATTACAGATAGACTGTCCAATCCATATTGCCATCATGTTTATATTTAACCCAAACACCACGTGACATTAATAGTGTCAACACTCTCAAATCGAGTCAATCACAAAGTCATCCATTTTACCTAGATTTATAATTAGTGTATTACAACATCAGGTCGCATGCGAATTTATACTCCATACACCAAATGTCACATATTGTTCGGTCAACAAAGTCCTACTGAAATGCACAATTGCTATATAAACCATCACATGGACATACGGGGACATGGGGCGACATGACAAAGAGGGGATGCTTTGTTATGAATTCGATCTGTATGAAAGGAAGCAATATCACATTAGTCATAATTATACACTGACGATCAGCTGATCACAGCACGCTGCCGGTATTTTATTTGTTTGCTGATATTGCTATAATGTAGGTGTTCTTTTAATGTACTTCGATCATTTGTATATGACAGCAGCTACAAACTCACAACGTCTGGATATTCTCCGACCACTTCAGTGGAACCATTGTTCTCTGCATCTTCTCCTGCATCGTCGTCAAAATCATCGTCTGAATCGTTGTTCTTCTTCTTCTTACGTTTAACTGCGGGGTTGACATCGCTATCCGGGTTTCGTTTCTTTGGAGGCATAGCAATACTTCTTTGAGGGGCACCTTTTTTTACTGAGTTTTCTTTGTAGTTTCCGCTGTTTTTGGAGTTTCTCTAAGCTCAGTTTCAATTATATTTTCAATTCCCGCGATTTCGCGTGCCTCACGCGAGACCTTTGGCGCGAAGAAGTTGTAACGCCTCTTCTGATTGGATAGCTAAATATTCCAGACAGTCAAAGGTCATTTGGAGAAGCATCGATTTTCGTGTAAGCCTACATTACTCAACAGTAGAATATCAAGAAAAAATATCGATCTTCTTTTATAGAAGGAATAACTTAAAGCAGCAATACAAGTTCAACATATATGCCATACAATCTACAGTGCAACAGATCGATTTAGCAGTGCGTTACTCGCTGTTCTGACACGGTTAAAAGCGGTGCAGTTTGACAACTCAGCAGGCTGAGCCGTACACTGTAGGCTTATATTACAAAGGCATATTTATCGACGTGTTATTTTGAAGGAAAAATGATAATTAAAAAAAACCCCAAATAACTTTGTTTCACGTATGAAAAAGTGACGATTGCAATTTGTTCAAAATTGATTGTCATTTATTGGAAATTAAAATACATTATATTTTTTTACCCTCAAAAATGCTAAAAAAATATATCTACTTGAACAGATCTATCATATTTATTTTCAAACTTAGTTTTATCACATAAATATCCTAAATACGATTTTGGCTTGCTTTATTCCAACCTGGCGATTTTCTTCAAAAATGAAAATGGTAATGTAGTTAATTAGTATATATATATGTGTAGATCTACGCATGCATCGTTGAAAAATAGGATAATTTGCCGACATAGCATTTATGCTTTGTAAAGTGATATCATTATTATCATACATCTTAACAAATAAATTCAAAATTTGATTTATGCTTTGAATATATATATAGTGATAAAACTCAAATTTACTCATTATTTCTGTTCCAAGCTGGCACGACTACATAGATAATATTTTGTCTGAGCAGAGACAAACATATGTATATATAGCCTATATATCTCTGGTTCGAACAAACTTGATTATAAAACGGTTTCCTTATAAAATGACACAAATTTTATAACAGATTAAAGGTAGTAATTAAGTAGCTTCACGGAATTAGGTCTAAATCCGTGGTAGCGTAGAGAAAAGGAAAAAGAAAATAACTAAATATTAATTATTACTCAAACTCCATTGGAAATCGATCGTAGGTATAAAAGAAAAAAAATATTTAAAAAGCAAACATATGTATACTTACACGGGCACACTCGTTCAGAATCAAGTGATCTGAAATCTATATTTCCAATGCAAGTTCCATCCTTAAAATTGTAGACTTGAAATAGTAGTCATACATTATTCATATTTATAATTTATTCTAGGGGGGTAGGGGGGGGGGGGGGGTTCGTTTTGCCTATGGTGCATGCTTTCATTCAGAGGCAATACTTATGTAATCGGGTTATGTATGATGTTTACAAAAAATCCCCCGGTTTAAATTGCACACATATTTTCTTTCTCTGTTTTAGACAATCGATCAGTTCTAGATAATCAACATGCCGCGACTTGGTCGACAACTGGTGCAAAATTTAATTTATTATATATAGGAGTCGATGCCTCTGCACCGGTCACTGCCCCCTTCCTTATCCCGCTTTCTACGTATTTTACGACACTACAGTGTACCGCAGGTACGTACGTATGCACGTGTAACTATTTCGGTAACTTTTATGTGATTATTGGTCTGTAATTTCTATTAACTTCTATACACGACGAGAGATTGTTATTTTTACCAGGCGCAAGTTCTGAATGTGTAGTGGCCATACATACATATTATTATAAGTAAATAATAGTGAATACTAGATCGCCTGTTGGTGGCTCTGTGTATGGACACGTATAACTACTAGAGCGGCTCTTGGTGGTCATGGGAGTAATGAAAAAAACCCGAATATGGCCCCACCGGGGTTCGAACTAGAGACCTTTTGGTCTGTAGTCGGACAGTCGAGGCTAATAAGGCGACATGTTCTCTCAACTTTTACACTACTCCCTCCTTCATGCAGTCTTCGACCCCGAAGACAACAACAACCCAAGTTCGATAAGAATCATCTCAATATTATATAGTAGTTCTACCCTTGGAGTGGTCAAATACACCAAATATGTAATAGGAAGAAGAAATGGAAAAACTAATCTGCCAACACGTATAACTGTTACTATTTAAGCAATGAATGTTTTAGCAAATGTTGTTACAGTCCTATAACACACATTGCTATTGATGACAAACTAAATAAAGCCCGGTAGGGCTTTATGTAAGTTTGTCAGCAATAGCAATGTGTGTTATAGGACTGTAATAATATTTGCTAAAATGTTCATTACTTATATTTACATTTTTATAGAATAATTGTGCTTTATTTAGTTTCTTCGGACCGATTTTGATCAGCAAATCAAGTGAAGACAACAATGAAATCGATGACGTCACAATAGAGATTGATGACGTCACAATACCAACTGCTGTTATAGTCTGAGGCACTGGGTGTTATAGGCGTATGACAGCAACTGCCTCTTAGCATTGTGTCAATGGAAAATTGCAGAGCAAATGTAAATATTTAACTGTACATGTATGTCACAAATATCATTATCGCTTCGGAAAATAAGTAAAATCAAAAATCATCACTACGTTGATGGTGGAATTCCTAGATCAAAAGAAAACTTAGTTAACAGTTTTTTACTGAATGTGTATACACATATCATACGGTGCTGATGGGGCCCGTATTTTCAATGAAGATCATGTGTTGTTTGCGTCACCAAAAGACACCCAAAATGACAAACATGTTGGTGACTACGACCAACTGTAGTTTGTTCCCGGAGATTCTTTAAAACTGCAAAATGGGTTGTCTGCCTTCAAAAAACAAAGCAATGGCCAAGAAAAACCCAGAAGCCGGATATTTTGCTGTGGCTTGCACATTTAAAGACAATCCTGTTCAAGCCGAAAAACCAAGTGAACTGTCACCAAAACAGATCGAAGTGAAAGAGGCAAAACATGAACAAAAGGCCAAGTCCCCAAAGGCTTCAGCGAAGGAGCGACTAGGGAAGCCATTGTTTGGAGGGGGTCTGGGTTCTGGATTCGGACAATTTGAAACCATGTTTTCCAAAAAGGTGGAGGAGAAAAAGGTGGTTAAAGAAAAACCGAAGCCTGTTTCCAGGGAACTGGACATGGCGTTTGTCTATCAGGTTCCAATAAAAAGTAAACTCAACATAAATCCATATGCTAACAACACAAAAGAATACGTTGTAAGTATAACATCATTAGACAGTGTCGATTGTCAACGACCTGGAGTATCCTTAGAGACTTTATACATAGAAAAATGGCACCACACGGAGATAAGTAGTGCAGATAATTCTACTGTATTAAGCCTACTCTAGTACGAAGGATTCTGACTCTCTTACCCACTAAATATTTGGACAGCTGGTGAGTGTCAGAACCCATCGGACTAGGCCTATTCCAGAACGGAAAAATAGATAAATATAATGAGAAGAAACGGTTGATATTTTCTTGGAACAAAATAACAAAATATTGTCAAAATTCTTCCAAAGTCATAGTCAGCCAGCAAGTTTGTTGTTGATATAAAGAATTTATAGGAAGAAAAATAAAAAAAAGTTGTACACTGTATTTGCATAAATTGATTGGGGTGATCAGATTAAGACGGTTATAACTATGCTAAGCCACAGGTGACTGGTTTTGCTACAGCTAGTTTTGGACCTGAACTAATGTGTTCGGAGTAATATTTCACTAAAAGTATAACATTACTTGCAACACCTCAGTTTTGGACCAAGCCCAGCTATAATAAAATATCACGACACCTGTGGCTCTGTGATTTTAACAGCAAGCGCGTCTGTTATCAGACGTTCTGAGCTCGAATCCCGGTCTAGCTTTTGAATGTATTTTGATTGTCAATATGTCCTCATGTTACACATTACCATGTGTCTGGGTGAATTAATAAAAATCTTGGTAAAAATCTTGGAATAAAAATATTCCTTTTCTGTCATCGAATTCTATATCATGAATTTATGTCCTGCTTTATTGCAGGTGCGTGAGGGCCGAGTGAAGGGTTTGTTGGACACGGATGAGGACACTAGCCAGTTGTTGGACTACTTTCGGTTCTCAAGGCCTCCACGTATCACCAACTGCTAACAGTAACAGTAGACATGTATCTTAGTACGTACACATTGTAATATTTATTCATTAAAACGTTATTACATACGGACGTGAAATTATTAATATAGAGTAAATATATTCTTATTATTGCACCATATTGTTAACAAAGCAATTGAGATACTTATTTAAGCAACTGGGACCCGATAATTCGTTACAGCTACTTTTTTTTTCGATAGAAATGCCCCCTCAATGGTCATTTTAAAAGGCAAGACTGTATGACATTGAGGGCACATTTTATCTAAAATTGATCTACTCCCCCCCCCCCCCCCCCACACCCCGCCCCGAAGTGTAAAATTATTCTAAACACTCTATAGTTTAGATCCAAAACTAACTGTAACGAATTATCAGGTCCCTGTGATTTAAACTCGTGACTTATAATGCATTTGTAGAACGCTGTATTCCAGAATGGTTTAGTTGGATTACACAAAATAGTCTTTTTAATGGACTATTTGGCGGTTATTGGCAATATATGAGATTTATGTAAAATAAAATATGTACTGTGGTTTAATGGTTAAGTGTCTGTATAACCGTTAAGTGTGCTGTTTACTGAACCAGGTACAATTAATAAGAACATCAATTGATTAATAATTAGGAAGTACACCAATTAGATAACAGCTAAACGAAAATACACTCTTTTGTCGATGAGATGGTCAACGTGATTAGTTGGACCAGGTGCTCGTTTTTTTCAAAACGGAGCTATTTTTTTCCCCATATATTCACATTAAAAATTGTCTGAAAGAATATTTCTTTGAAAAAACCCACTGTTCTCATTAAGGAAGTAGTCTGTTTTATCGAAATAGTCCTTTAGAATAAAACATTTGTATCTTAATAGTGATCTAATGTGTAGCTTGTCGGACTATTTTGAGGCTTTTGTACAAACGCATCTTTCATTTGCGGCTCAATAGTTTTTCTTCTTAGACATTCAGTTACGCGACTTTGTCCTGCAATTCTGTTTGTTAGTTCTTACATACGAAAACGTAATTAGAAATTGAATTATTCTCTTTATTATGTAACCAAGCGGGATCCTTACAATGTACAGCAGTCTTACGTCACTGTAATCCCCTAAGAGTAATATGGCCGTACTTACCGGTACTTAGGATTGGTAGAATTTGGTTAATCACAAAACTCAACCGCTGCAATGACTTCTTTTTGCACTGCATATTCGAGTTGCCTAATGTTACATTTTACTCCATCCTCAATATCCGTGAGTTACGCTCACCTACATATATATACGCTCTCTACAGCGTAGGTGAGCTAGCCCCTGAATATCGAGGATGGTTTTACTTAAACCAAATATAACAGTATTTTCACTAAAAATCACACGTGTACATGAAACACAGCATGTTCGCGGCTTCTTACGAAACAATATGTACAAAGACTGTAAATATAAAGTTGATTTTTTTATTGTTTTTTTTTTAAACCAATATTAATGGCTTTGTCAAAAATACAGTGAATATTTTCTCATGGTAGATTTGAGGAACGTAATTATCTATCCACATCAATTCTTTTGATTATTACCGCTTCTTTACCCTAAGTGACAGCTAGCACCCATAATGCTATATATAACTTGAACCTGGTGTTCTAGGTTTCGGAATACAATATAACATAGCCTAGATCAATTATATTTCCTTCAATAATCCCCCTTAAAATTTAGTTGTTTTTCTTACCACAGTAGCCTTTATTTAACTCTCCGGAATTCATAGTACTCAGAGACATGATAAATTATCTTGAGGCCTGATCGTTGATAAGAGCAATCTTTTTTCATTTCCATGTATCTTGATGAATCATAAAATGAGTGAACACTTTCAATAAAGAAAATGTTTCAATAGAGCAAACAATTCATGCAAATATATCAATGGTCCTAAATTGCCAGTAAGCAAGTCGTCATTAAAACTAGAAAATATCTGTAAGGCATGAATGCCCCCGCCAACGTGAAATTAATTTCAATGTCTTTAAGAAGTTAAAACCAGTTTGATTTTGCACGAGGAACACCTCTGCCTCTTTGGTATAAATTCGGCTTAAAAAATAAAAATAATAATAAAAACAATAAACACAATCAATATTGTTATCACGGGATATGATTTTAGCTAAACAGAGAGCCATTTTATTTTTTTCTCATCAATTAGCACCGCCATTGTGTAAGTATATCCCGACTACATGTGTATACAATTTTTTTTAAAATCGGACATGATCTGAATTCAGAACAATCAGACGCCTTCATGTAGCGGCCATATTGAATCATAGTTTAGCATTTCTGTTCATATAAAACAAGGGCTGTCATGTAATCTTCCCTGTCATCAAATTTCATTGAGATCGATTCAGTAGAACAAAAGTAGAGGTTGTAGCGGCCATCTTGGATGCTTAATCCGTGACAAAGAGTAAGGCTCACAAGTAACGTCAAAAGTATTATATATCCAATGTTTGGACGGACATGGGAAACGCTATATGCTCCCTCTCATTTCATGACAGGGACATAAAAATTAGGCCCTACATACTTTTTAGATTTCTCAGTCAAGAAAATTATTTACATGGGTTGAGGGTTATCGTTGACTCCAAGAAAAGAACCTTACCCCTGGGTACTGCCATTTCGGCCTTTACAGCAGAGAACATTCTACAATTTCTAGCACTGACCAAACACGTACTCATTTACAGGTGAGTAGACCGTTTTTTAAAAAACGTGGTGCTAAAAGTGTGCTAAAAGTGTGCTAAAAGTGTGCTAAAAGTTGTTGGAAAAATAGGGTAATTGATGAAATGTGCTAAAATCTGTTGGGAAAATATGGTAATTGATGAAGTGTGCTAAAATCTGTTGGAAAAATATGGTAATTGATGAAGTGTGCTAAAATCTGTTGGAAAAATATTGTAATTGATGAAGTGTGCTAAAATCTGTTAGAAAAATATGGTAATTGATGAAGTGTGCTAAAATCTGTTGGAAAAATATGGTAATTGATGAAGTATGTTAAAATCTGTTGGAAAAATATGGTAATTGATGAAGTGTGTTAAAATCTGTTGAAAAAATATGGTAATTGAGGAAGTGTGCTAAAATCTGTTGAAAAAATATGGTAATTGATGAAGTGTGTTAAAATCTGTTGAAAAAATATGGTAATTGATGAAGTGTGTTAAAATCTGTTGGAAAAAATATGGTAATTGATGAAGTGTGCTAAAATCTGTTGGAAAAATGTGGTAATTGATGAAGTGTGCTAAAATCTGTTGGAAAATATGGTAATTGATGAAGTGTGTTAAAATCTGTTGGAAAAATATGGTAATTGATGAAATGTGCTAAAATCTGTTGGAAAAAAAGGGTAATTGATGAAGTGTGTTAAAATCTGTTGGAAAAAATATGGTAATTGATGAAGTGTGTTAAAATCTGTTGAAAAAATATGGTAATTGATGAAGTGTGTTAAAATCTGTTGGAAAAATATGGTAATTGATGAAGTGTGCTAAAATCTGTTGGAAAAATATGTTAATTAATGAAAACCATACTTATATCGTGTTATTGTATAATCTTACAATTGTCATTGTAAATTTGTTATTCTTATTTCATGCAGAATTGTTTACAGGTGAATTAACACATGAGAAGCTGTCATAAAAGAGACTATACGATCGGACACAGGTAAATTGTTGTAGCATCAAAAAACATAGCTGCTGGGAAAAGAAATCAATTATGACAATGTTCGTTATATTGTTTCGTAGATATATGTATGACATTGCGGAATAGAGTACTCATCACAATTTTATCAAGAACCTTTGTCCCGATGGATGCCCAATTTGCCAATACATGTATCTTATTCGTTTGAAGTCTGCTAAAATATGTTGGAAAACTATGGAAATGGATGAAAGCCTAACTTAAAGGAACGACACCTGGATGAATTACTTTGAACTTTAAAGGCGTAAAAACCACACGCATTTGTTGTTGAGAAATTAAAAGAAAGCAAGTGATTGCAAGGCTATAAAAACACAAAGGAAATTTTGTTTAACACTTTCAAATGGTAGTGGACCTAGAGTGCAGATACCATACAAGAAGGAAAAACTATCACTGCTAGTTATACACAGACAAAGTACTCAAACCTATCCGAGAGATTCTACATGGAAAAGCAAAGGATCGAAGGACAAATTACTATTTACTGAAGTGGACATGCAGGCGTTTTTGAAATAGGACAAGTAGTCCAGCTTATTCAGCAGGCCTAAGTCTCCGTGGAACCTTAGTTCTTTGTTGGGGGCACTATGCTTATTGGAGTGCTCTTGGTAGTGTCATCTCCATATATTGTGCCCGTCAAATACCTGCTATGGGAGAACCGGCGAGTGAGGATATCCCCATACACAGTGACATCAGGCCGAACGACTTCGACAGCTTCTCTATCCCAAGCAGATCCGCCATTATGATGGTCCGCAGGGTCATAAATACAGCTATTGAATAAAAAGTCAATAATTAACAAACCTCTATATGTTTTGGGGTATATGTCGATAATAGCTGTATAGGTATAGCTATAAAGACCTTAAAAAATCAGAGAATACCAAAGCGTCAACAAAAACCATAATCTGAACTCAAAATCGATTAAACTAGAGGCAAAATAGGAACAAAGGAAACTCGACATGGCACACACTACAGAACAGGCCGTGATAGCAGAGACACGTCAAAAAGATCTGTCAGAACATCACGTACAGACGTACAGCAGTTAAAACTGTCACTGTTCGATTTCTTGTAATCGTTGTCGCTATAACGACTAGATTCCGGTCTCCCTGACGTTTGATATGGCTTTCCCAATGGTCTGAACATTGAGGCGAAGACTGTCCCGTTCAGCGTGACGGCAGACATGATCCACAATACACCTTTCCATACATAAATCCGTAACAATACTTCATACAGAGGAGCAAAAGCAAAGCTCCCTATTCCGCTCCCGCACATGGCGATCCCTGTGGCTAGGGCCCGATGTTTGTCGAAGTAGATCCCGACTATCACCAAAGATGGTATATACATCAGTCCAAACCCAACACCTTCATCAAAAGATAAAACAGAATTTAAAAAAAAATCAGAGAATACCAAAGCGGCAAAATAGGGGGGGGGGGGAGAAAAAATTACACGGAGACTTTCGTAAAAGCACAAGAGAATAAGGCCAGGTGTTCGGGAAGAGTAAGAGTCTTCTGCTTCATCGACGACACCCGCGAAGTAAATCTTTGTCACATCAAAGTTAACATCAAGTTTTCAAAACGAGAATTGAGTATCATTGCCAATCACAACAATTAAACACACCAATGAGCATACTCAAAAACGTCCATCTTCATATCACTTAAAGATGCATTATATTTTTCAATGAGACAAAGATTGCGACCAAAAATTTGCCAATAGTTCTGATCAACCTGCATCTCTCGAATCCTTGTGTTGTTAGTTTGTCAGCAGTCGACATCGATCACGGAAATCACGATACCTACATGTATAGCAAGCTCTAGAATATCGAATCAACTGCGACATGTAAACACCATAGGTTGGAGAAGCAGGGATGTTATTATCAAGAAATGGAACGTTTACGATCGTAAAATTAAAATCATCAGGTTTATCGTATGGCTTAGTAGTAAGCTGTCCATGTTGGTCGTAATTTAAGTAGAGATCGGGATAAGCAATTATTGATAATAAAGTAAATTTCAATGGGTCACCTCATAACGAACAGAAGCTGGTTTCAATTAGACATCGAGATGAGATCAAGATGGCGATATAGTATCAACTTATACAGAGTTGTCTACATGGACAGCTTCAGACTACACTAAGGAAATGTCATAGTTGTCATTGTGTCTTACTTTGTAAGAGAGTTTATAGCCTATTACTGTAAAGGGACTTTGAAGTAAACAAAACTCAATCTGTTGATGACGTCAGATGTCATACCGGTAAGCAATAAAGGGGTTATTTATTCCTTTGGTGCATCAGATTTATGTTTCATCCACATTGGTGAGACGGGGAAAACTATAGCATGCTGAATTGGATAGGATCCAGAGAAAGTAAAATATATCAGATAAAGGAAAAGCAACTTAAATGAAAGAGCAAGCTGAACCCAAGTCATTCTTGACATACTATTTTAAAATCAAACCCTATGCCTAATAATGTAGCTATATCATCTAACACAGTATTAATTACAATTAATGTTAAAAACATATATGTAATTTGATCCTTTACTGCAATCGCTTAATACATTTCCAGCATGCGAAATTGTACTCTTAACTAAGTTTGACTGAAGATAATCCCACGTGTGCATATTCTAATCATTCGAAAGGCAAAAGGTCAACATTCTTTTTTTTTTTTGAATATGGAATATTGGTGTACTATATTTCAAAGATGTTCTTCATCTGTTGTTTATGCTTTTCATTAATTTCAATTAATCAGATACGCTAATCCAATATTTTAATTAACATTTTTTATATATGAACTAATTTTGTTTTACATATTTGTAATAATTACAGAAACCCATAATTAACCTGCTCGCAGATCTGATTAATTGAAATTAGGCCAAATCTAATTTCTAATAGCTAATTTCAATTTATCAGATCCCCGAGTCCACTATTTTAATTAAACATACTTGTGAAGTTGTTACACATTCAATTATTTAATGATAATACATGTTTGGCAAACAAGTATAAATATACAAAGGTGATTTTAGGAATACATTACTCTTAACTCTGCAGACTCTGCTGTTGGATTTTTTAGTCCCCGAGGTTTGCTGGAGCCTCCATAGCCACGGTTTATCTCATTTGAGTAGTGGCACGGTACATAATATACACATTTTCGTAGTACACGATGTGAAATAATACAGAAATAGTTTAATTTTACTTCTAAATTCATAAATTAATGGGGATTTACGCACCTGACCCTTCTGCTTCTACATTAGTTTAGAATTTTTGGATCCTACCTTTTGGCCCCTAGCATCGATGAAGAGTCCTAGGAGGACGAAACAGCTGTATGATGCAGCTTAATTCATTTTTTCGGCATACTGTTTCTATTATTAAATTTAAAAGGTGCAGTATATGTGTGTGTTACGTCATCCTTACTAGTATCATTAATGTTTTATGCACAACTAATAAACTTGGTACTTTAAATCTAATAAAACACACTCATGTTGTTAGTTTGTTCCATCATTGTTCTAAAAAGTTCTTATTACTTAGATGAAAATCTAAGCGAGTTATTTAAATTAGACATTAACAGGAATGTCCCTGTACATACCCGCGACGACACCATGTAACAGGATCATGACGTCCAGGTTTGGAGAAAACGTGGAAAGGAACACTCCAACACTAAATATAATCGATCCACTTATGGACACTTTTCTAGTACCAAACCTGTTAACCAACGATCCAGCCAAGGGACCTAAAATTATATATTTAACAAATAAAACTTTGTGCTAAATTTTGAAACCGTTAATTAATGCGATTTGTCGATTTTGTGTTATATTTGAAGCTATACCAAATGAGACTTGACACGAGAAAGGTTATATACAACATCGCTTCTCAAACCTGTCAAGTTGGGAACAATCGAAAGTGTTATGGGACAATGTGCAACAAGAAGTAAGTTTAAAGTATGCGGTATCCATTTTATCATTCTATTGATTTCATAGCGACATATCTTGTAAAATGCTTGAGTTATATGTCTTCTTTTCAACATTGTGTAGTTTTTTTCAATTAAGTATTTACTTCGGTCTTAAATCAAATCACTTGGAAAAAGATGACCAGGTGTGTATATCTAAATTAATTATTTCATATTAAGTTTTGTTAAAAATAATCGATATACTTAGTTAGAAATTATTACACTTAAATAAAATGAAACTTAATGAATAAATGTAAGCGTATTTAATTGTAAGATATAATAATTTGATAAACATAACAGTGTATATATACCTGTCATAAACATTGTCCCAACCAGCGCAGAATGAATCATTTGGGTTTTACCTTTGCTGTCCCCAAAGTAACTCAGGTATTCCGAGAAGAATACCCCAAACGTTAGACTGACTGTGTCAACTAGAACATTTATCATAAAGGATGAAAACGTCACCACCCAACCCCATCCTCCGTCTGGGGGTGTGGCTGACCTCTGGAGACCTAGGTTGTTGGTTGATCGATTCATGTTTTGACTGATGAATATAAAAGCTGAATCGTACATGCGCTATATGTTTACATTGTAATACACAAGAATATCACAAAATGACTTTATGTGTTTGTCAGCATCAATAATGTAAGTATTACATGACTAGAATTTCACTTTTCAGACTATTGGTATTGACAGGACAGGTGGTTTGTAAATTAAAAAAATATCACATTATAAATTATATGCGTTTAACAATGTAATACTTCAGGCAGGTTCTCTTTATGTTCTTCCGTCATTAAATCTTACCTTTGCTAGTAGTTGGTTTCAGTGATTTCACTTGAAACGTCAAGCATTTCCATCGTCCATATGCAAATATTGTAGTATAATGAATTCTGAAGCGTTAAATGAGAAGGAACACTCGACGCGAATGTTTACGCCGTGATGACAATCTTAAGAATTCATTAGGGTAATTGAAGCTTTACCAGTGAGACCTTATAAAAAAATATATACAGTGTGTACTGCTTACACAGATACTGTTACAAGGGTTTGTCTTTTTGTGTTGACGATTTATTATGCAATTTGTTTGTTGATTTATTTTTATCACCCATAGCAGTCATACTGTTTCTCTGTTTCGCTTTAGTTTGTACTGATGATACCTTCAGTATGTGTGGTGGAAGGGAGGTGACCTAATTGCAATACTTTCAGTGTACAAGCTAACTAACAGGGGGAAAAGACCTCCATTGATTTTGAGTGATATTAAAGTTCAAGGTCACAGTTGTTTAAGATAGATTATTCCTTGCAACACTTTTGTCCAGATGAGAACTTCCGAATGTGTAATGGGAGGAAGTTTATTTTTGGTGTAAAAATGCCTTAGGTTAGGAGAGGGCACATAACCTCTATTGATTATGAGCGAGGTCAAATCAAGGTCAAAGTCACAGTTGCGTAAAACAGATTGTTCCATGCTGTTCTCTTCTCTTAATAAAGATTGCATGTTGACAGAAAGTGTATTTGTGGAGTACAAGTCACCTATTAGGTGACACATAACTCTATTGAATTCGAGCGAGGTCCAATAAAGGTCGTCACAATCGTGTAAAAACAAAGTTTTCAATGCAACAATATTTGACTTAACTACCGAATTTACAATAACAGTTACATGACACTTGAGGCATACGTTGTGTTATAGCATACACAGAACCCTAATGATTTTGGGCAATGGCTAAAATTCAAGGTCATTATTGGTAAAATAAATCTTTGTTTTAGTCATGATGATAACTAGAGAATGTTCGATGACAGTACGATGGCACTTGGTGTAAGAGTTGTCCTAGGGCATATGAAGGATCCTATATATTTTGGACCTGGTTAGCAAAGGTCAAGGTCACTTGCTGAAAATAAAACCTTATAAATGTCCTTCTCATGTTTAGGTTATTTTTCATACCAATGGATGAACTTGAATTAGTTACCATTTATGATACATATATATATCATAACGTTTTAGACAATAATTTGTTTTATTTATTTTTCAAAGTTATTGAGTCAACCGTCAAGGTTGTCGAAGCTTTATGAAAAAACCATACAGTTGAAAAAGACATTTCTCTTTAAACATCTTTTTGGTGAAAATTGTAAGGAATTATGTGAGTATCATTTGTGGAAAGTTTCAATGTTATGATGTCAAGGTCAAGGTTACAGAATTGTACCATTAATATCACAAAGGGAAAAAAAGGTAAAGGTCACAGACCCAATAGAATGCTGAATATGCTATTTGGCTCTCTGGATAGAAGATTTTAGCATGCCCTTTCTACTGGCTAGAGCAATAGAATTCTAATGATTCCATTCTGGGAGATATTCTGCCCCTGGCACCTCTCCCGTTAAAATATTTATTAAATCTACATACTGATAATATTTCGATTCGTTTCGTTGCACCTGAAGTTATCTATACAGACTTCTATTTATTAGTTAAAGGAAATCATCAATTAAAAAACTAGGCCATGAATATTTTATTTGATGTCTCACTCAGGAATTATTCACATGGATTGGAATATTATCGTTGACTCCTGGATATGATCATTGATATCGGATAACAAACACTTGATTCCGGGATACTTTATCGTCTGATGGATAATAAAACTGCTAGTTAAGGGGACATAAAGCCACTCAAAAAAACTACACATGTACTTCACTTGACTTCAGGATATTTGAGACTGGGATAAGAAACTTGATGCGGGTATATGATTTTTGAATCTAGATAATTATTGTTTACTCAATGATACTATTCTTGAATTCAGAATTCTGTATTTGACTCCGGGAAACTATACTTGAATAAATACGTTATATTGTATTTGACTCCGGGATATTATATTTAACTTTGAGAGTATTAGTACTATACATGGCTCTGGGATATTATATTTTACTCCGGGGTACTATACTTGACTCCAGAATACTATACTTGACTCCGGCAAACATGTATTAAGATTGCCTCCGGGATATTATACGTGGCTCCGGTATATAAGTTCTCACTCCATTATAATATAATTGACTCAGTGATACGAAAAATGGCCCCGGTGTAATATTATTGGCACCTGGATATTATATTTGACCCCGGGATACTATACCTGTTTCTGCTAAACTAAATGTTACCCTTGAACATTATTCTACAAGGTTGTTTCCAGCGTGACAACAGGTATCTTTCAATGATGTTCAAAATAAAATTGAATGTAATAAATCCATTGTTTCCCTCCAACAGATTTTGTTTTCTTACATTGGTCCTTTCCAATAAGTAGTTCCTTTCCCCAGTCCAAGTTGTCTTTTTCGTTTCTTCCACAAAAGAAAAGTCTTCGCACGGGAAAATTCTCTTATACTGGTCCTTTCCCATAAGAAGTTCACATATATTGGTCCTCTTCCCCACGGAAATATATTGGTCCTTTCCAACAGTAAGGTATCTTTGTCTCATTGAGAAATATTTTGTATCTTTAAGTGATATGAGGATGGACGTTTTTGAGTATGCTCATTAGTGTGTATACTTGTTGTGATTGACAATGATACTCGGTTCTTATTTTGAGAACTTGATGTTTACATGGATGCGATCAATATTTACATGGCGAGTGTTGTCGATGAAGCAGAAAACGCCTACTCTTCCGGAACACCTGGTATTATTCTCATGTATCTTTGCATGTGTCTCCATGTAAAGCTTTCCCCGTTGTTCATATTTTCCCCTACTTTGAGTTCGGATTATGGTTTTGTTGAAGCTTCAATATTCTCTAATTATTTTTTTTAATTACACCTATGTGTTAATGTAAGCATGTAGCAATCAGCATTCATAGGAAAACAGGAAAGAATTCATACAAGTCTAAAAATAACAACAGAAGAGTGATAACTCAATTCAAAGTTTTACATCTTTCAAACATTTACAACATTTGTGTAATATAATAATAGTAACTATAAAGATAAAGTAAAACCCCCTTTAACGAACTCCAAGGGACCTTGAAATTGAATTAATTGTACAAGTGGTTCGTTGTATATATAAAACGAATGGAAATAAAAAATTATTCAAATTTCGTTATACGTTTTTTCAATTATCAAACAAAGCATCTGGTAGCAATTAATATGTTTAAAACATGATAAGTTCCTTAAGTTTAATGTATAGAATTATATTCAGTGTGTTTTCACTCTTTCACTAAAAGTCCAAAAATTGACTTCTGCTGAAGGCATGCATCATTCCTTAAATCAACAAATGATTGCACACTATGTATTATAAGTTTACAGTTGATTGGCGATTCGTTATAGGAACGTTTATTTACTGAGACAGTGAAAGGAAGGGACACAAGAAGGAGTTCGTTATGAACAAAAATTCGTTATGTAAAATTCGTTGTACAAGTGGTTATAACTAACAACTAATATTATATACTGGTGTAATCAGGAATTGATTTTTATTTCGTCATACGTGAAAATTCGTCCTAACCGAGTTCATTCTATTCGAGATTTACTGTAATCCGAGGTTCTTATATACTGCTTCATCACAAGCTACATTATAGTTCGTAGGTCGTCAAAGCCGTTTACAACATATCCGCGCCTTGGCAACCAGTCTTTATCTTTCTTAACTCCAGTGGGAGCATACAGCCGGTGTTGCCATTTCGGCCCTCACAGCTGTAATAATTGGACAAATTCAAACACTGACCAAACACTTACTCATTTACAGCTGAGTAGACCGTGTTACAACAAAGTGCCGTGAATCCACAACCTTCCGTCACGAGCCCGATGTCCTAGCACTAGACTACCGTAGCAATCGGTTTTATTTCCTTCTTAATCTTAATCTTAATTGATCTTCAACGTCGCCATTTGATTTTGTTACGGTGGTATGTCAACCAAACACACTGTACAAAGTTATTCATACACTTATCTAACTAACAGGCAATGGATTGATGTAGGCGAGTGTGATGTTGGTATCTTGTTCTTGTACCTTGTAGTCTTTGATATCAACATGCCTACTTTGCTCCCATTTTGCAATCCGTCGGAGAGGGAGTCCAATGACACCGGCGAGTCCCATAGTAATACCGGCGAAATAGAAGGCTACGTCATAGTCACCTTTCCAATCCACCAAGGTACCTAGGGGGGAATTAAGTCCAAGTTCTTACGGGTATATAACTATGATACTTAAATTTCTATGATATTTATAACGTTACTATACAAAAAATATTATTGTCATTTTCTTATGTTATTCTTTTTCAATGCATGCAGAATTGTGCCCGTCAAATACCTGCTATGGGAGAACCGGCGATTGAGGATATCCCCATACACAGTGACATCAGGCCGAACGACTTCGACAGCTTCTCTATCCCCAACAGATCCGCCATGATGATGGTCCGCAGGGTCATAAATACAGCTATTGCATAAAAAAGTCAATAATTAACAAACCACTATATGTTTTGGGGTATACGGCGATAATAGCTGTACAGGTGTAGCTATGGGACTTTGAAACAAGTTCCATTGTTTTTAGCTGTATGATGATATATTTGTATGTTTATAAATTCGTAATTAACCAAGCAAAAACAGCTCTCGTGGAGCATCTGTAGTGAGTTTGAAGGTATAGTACATGTCTGAAGGGTTTATAGCTAAAGGTAAGTATAATTATATGGATTTATAGTCGTAACTACATGTAGGTATAACATATGTCTGTAGAGTTTCTAGCTGTAAGCTAGTATAATGGTAGGAATATCTAGGGGTACCGGTATATTAGTACAGTTTGTAAGTGACATTTCTGCTTCTGGTCAATACTGAACACACTTCTTAAACTTATTTTGACAATGCATGTTTCATGTCCTCAGTATCTTCCTATATAATTGTTGCATTTGATGCTTAAAGTAGTATTTGAGTAAATTAATGGCTTAGTTAGAAAAGTACACGTACGAAATAATTTTACCCTTTGAAGGATATTTGCATTACGCACTAGTACCCAGCATGGTTTCACTATATATGATAAGACGTGCTGCTGCATCATTGCCGACATGAGCGACTCTACAAATTCGTTTTTGCACATTGTAAATCTAGTCTGGTCATACACTTACCCATAGAAGCTCCGAACACTGTTGAGTAGGCAGCCAGGGTTCCAAACTCTCCATAAAAAGGAACAAATATCGTAGCCACGCCTCCAGCGATTAGGGCGATATTGTTGATGAGTATACTGTCCGCCCAGGTTTTGTCTGATACATACCCGACCAGGACCCGTGTGACGGTGTTAGATATACCTATCACGGATATCAGTAGAGAGCTTTCACTTGTGGAAAGATGTAGACCAGTAGCCAATACCGGTAGGAAGTTAAATGGAACGTAAATCCCTGGAAATATAGATATCAGTATATGGTTGATAAATAAACATACCGGTCTTATACTCATAGGAAGTTGATGAAATCCAAAGATTTTCTGGAAATTGATAAATAAACATTACCAGTCTTATACTCATAGAACGTTGATGAATCTCAAAGAACTTCTGGAAATTGATAAATAAACATTACCAGTCTTGTTCTCATAGAACGTTGATGAATCTCAAAGAACTTCTGGAAATTGATAAATAAACATTACCAGTCTTGTTCTCATAGAACGTTGATAAAATCTCAAAGAACTTCTGGAATATTCCAACTTAAAAGATATAGAACAAATCACCAATTATTTGGCCTTTTACATTTTTTGGATCGAATCGTTTGCAAAACTCGTTGCGTTTCGCACTTGAAGAGGACAAAAGTCAAACTATTCGAACATAGAGTGACATTAATCCGTATTTTGTTTTAATTAATTTTCTCTTTCGAAATAATCTGTTATTTACTGTGGATATTGTGAGGTCCATTGCTTTCAGAAAATACACACACAGGTGCTGCACCTTAAAATTAGTGTTGCAATTATCCAAGAATATGCATTGTTGATTGATCACGAAGACATGATAGACCCATCGACAGAATATACATATGATAATATAGTATATGATTATAATAAGATATTCATATGATCAAGCATTATGCAACGAATTATGCTGAGCATTTGGAATAAAGAGTAAAATGGTGTTCGATCACACAATCTACGTGGATAATTATATTGGAGGAGAGTGATATTGTATCACTAATATAAATAGGAATAACTAATATCATTGTGCTAAATCACACATTTTACAATAGATATATTAATTGAGGACATGTTCGAAAAGCCTATTGTTCACCTGAATTGAATTTTCTTTCTATATTCTAAACAGTTGTAAGCCGCTAGTGATATCTTCTTACGGAACCCAACATAACATCGATATATCTTACTCTTAAGAACTAGAAAAATATCATGTTTGTTGAAAACATAAAGCCCTTCCAACCAAGGTGTATGTAACACATATAGTATGTATACCATTAATCACTACATCTTACCTAGCATGAAAAGAAAACTCGACATGGCACACACTACCAGAACAGGCCGTGATAGCAGAGACACGTCAAAAAGATCTGTCAGAACATCACGTACAGACGAACAGCAGTTGTTAAAACTGTCACTGTTCGATTTCTGGTATTCATTGTCGCTATAATGACTAGATTCCAGTCTCCCTGACGTTTTATTTGGCTTTCCCAATGGTCTGAACATTGAGGCGAAGACTGTCCCGTTCAGCGTGACGGCAGACATGATCCACAATACACCTTTCCATCCATAAATCCGTAGCAATACTTCATACAGAGGAGCAAAAGCAAAGCTCCCTATTCCGCTCCCGCACATGGCGATCCCTGTGGCCAGGGCCCGATGTTTGTCAAAGTAGATCCCGACTATCACCAAAGATGGTATATACATCAGTCCAAACCCAAAACCTTCATCAAAAGATAAAACAGAGTTAATTATTGATAATGAAGTAAATTTTAATGGGTCACCTCAACAAAACCAAATCTAATTTCATTGAGATGAAGATGGCAATATACTAACCAACTTAGACAGAGTTGTCTACATGAAAAGTTTCAGACTACGCTAAGAAAATGTCATAGTTGTCATTGTTTCCTGGTAAAATATTTTATAGCCTATTACTATAGACGGCTTTTAGAATAAACAGTTCAAATTTGTATGATTGCAGAAGTCGTAGTGTCATAAATATACCAGAGCATGCTTAATTGGATTGGATTCAGAGAAAGTTAAATCTATAAGATGAATGAAAAGCAGTCCAAATGAAAAAGAAACCTGACTACGAGTCATTCTTATTGACATATGTTGGTCAAACCCTAAGCCTATCAATTTGCTTACATCAGCAGGCACTACTTACTGTAAATATTCTTAAGTAGATATCTGTCTTTTGATCCACTACTGCAATCCCTTATATATTTCCAGAATGCAAAATTATATTATAACTAGGAACGGTTAAAAAACCAGGATAAACATATATGTACATCTTCTTATCATTCAAAACAAAAATTTCAGTATTCTATTTTTAAAAAGATATGGATTATTTGTGAACTATACTTGCAAGGTGTTCTTCATCTGTTCAAGCTTAGAACTAATGTCAATTTATCAAATCCGCTAATCCGATATTTTAATTAACATGATATATGGACTAGCCTACTCGTGGATTTGATCAATTGAAATAAGGTGAAAGCTTATTTCTTATTTCAAGGACACTTCTACAGACTCTTCTACAACAGCTGCTTACCCCGATCTCTACTTAAACTACGACCAACAGCCACAGCTTACTACTAAGCTATACGATAAACGTGATGATTTCAATTTTCCGATCGTGAACTTTCCATTTCTTGATAGTAACATCCCTGCTTCTCCAACCTATGGTGTTAAGATGTCGCAGTTGGTTCGTTATTCAAGGGTTTGCTCTAAACATCGGCATTTTCGTGATCGATGTCGACTGCTGACAAAAAAACATAACAACACAAGGATTCGAGAGATGCATGTTGATCAGAAATATGGGCAAGTTTTATGGTCGCCATCTTTGTCTCATTGAGAAATATTCTGTATCTTTAAGTGATATGAAGATGGACGTTTTTGAGTATGCTCATTAGTGTGTTTACTTGTTATGGTTGACAATGCTACTCAGTTCTCATTTTGAGAACTTGATGTTTACATGGATGTGACAAAGATTTACATGGCGGGTGTTGTCGATGAAGCAGAAAACGCCTACTCTTCCGGAACACCTGGTCTTATTCTCTTGTACTTTTACTAGAGTCTCCATGTAAATCTCTCCTTTGTTCATATTTTGCATCTGGTTTAATCGATTTGGAGTTTGGATTATGATTTTGTTAACGCTTCGGTATTCTCTTATTTATTTTGAGTTTTTCAGATCCACGAGTCCAGTTTTCTAATTAAACATACAAGTTAAGATCTATGACCGATACAAATTCAATCAATTGCTTGATAAATAAATGTTTGGCAAACAAATTTATAGATATACAGGTGAATTCAGAAATGCATTATCATTAATGTTGTTGCACATCTCATATGAATAAAGCTGGTACTTTAAATATGATGACACTCGCTAATTGTTGTTAGTTTGTTCCATAAGGTTCCTACATCCTTGTTTTAAAACGTTCTTATTAATGAAATGAACATCGAAGTAAGTTATTTGTTTAAAACACAAAAGGGAGACATACATTAATACGTATCTCCTGTACATACCCGCGACGACACCATGTAACAGGATCATAACGTCCAGGTTTGGAGAAAACGTCGAAAGGAACACTCCAACACTAAATATAATCGATCCACTTATAGTCACTTTCCTAGTACCAAACCTGTTAACCAACGATCCAGCCAAGGGCCCTAAAATTATATATTGATAAAAAAACTCCACTTTGTATTACAGATAATGTATGCGATTTGTCTATTTAAGTTAATACGCGTTCTAACAATTAAACATTTGAGCTATATTTAATAGCACGATACCTATTGAACTGTCGATGTGTTTAATTTGATTACATCAATCCACTTAACTAAGATCCGATAACACATTGAGTCAAAGACTTGCATTATGTAGTCGTCATAAAATGTTAAATATTACCTTACTGGTGAACACTTCTTGTCAATCATGTCAACAAATGGTAATATGAGTTGTTATGAATTGATATATTATATAAGGTAAACTGAGTATTCTGTAGGGTATGTATCGTGGAACGCAAGTATTGTTTACACTAATCTATTATTAGACAAGGGATTCCGATAGAATACCGGAGAATTAGTCATGATACTGCACGGTTCGACGCACACACTAGCGGAGCACTGTTTTGAGGAAAAACACATTGCTTATGAATACTTACATACTTATATTACGTTGTAATATAGTATAACTAACTAAAATACAGTGTATAAATACCTGTGATAAACATTGTTCCAACCAGCACAGACTGAATCATTTGAGTTCTGCCTTTGCTCTCGTCAAAGTAACTCAAGTATTCCGCGAAGAAAACACCAAATGTTAGATTGATTCCGTCAACTAGAATACTTATCATGAACGATGAAAACGTCACCACCCAACCCCATCCTCCGTCTGGGGGTGTGGGTGACTTCGGAAGATTCGAGTTGGTGGTTGATCGATTCATTTTGTGACTTTTTTACTTGTGTAACTCCATGTGTTTCAGTCTGAATGCTGCCTCTGTCTGAGATCCGATAAATCTACAAATTGAATTGTACTTGCTCTGTATGTTTCCTTTGTAATACATAGAAAGTAATACACCTGGGCCTAACATCATTTGGTGGCCATTAGAGAGATGTAAGAGGTGCTGACTATGCTGTTCCAAGAATTTCACAAACTGATTTTACGAGTTTGTAAGCATCAACATTGCAAGTGTTAGAGGACTTGCTAGACTGTTCGCATTGGTAGGAGATAATGTTTGTACATTTAGAAGATATCACATAATGATAGTTATATTCGTTCAACATTGTAATACTTAAAGCAGGTTTACTTCATTTTCAGCCGTAGTTAACTGAATATCTTACCTTTGTTAGCAGTTGGTTTCAATGAAACATCAAATATTTCAATCGTATCACCTTACGAAAGTCAGAGATTTGGAGTAAAAACATGCGGTTGTTTTTAAGTTCCGATTCAGTCTGAAAGATTGCGTAACACACACACATACTGCACGCTTTTAAATTTAGTAATAGATACAGTCTGAAAGTTAGCATATCAAATAGTGTAGTGTAATGAAATTCTGAAGCGTAAATGAGAAGAAGCATTGACAAGAATTGTTTTGTTTTTTAAATATTCTTTACAACTACATACTGATAACATTTCAACTTGTTTTGTTAACCTGATGCTATCTATACCGACTCCCATTTACACAAACAGGTATGGATGACACACTTAGTTGTGAGTATATAAACCTATAGTCGGTTGTTTATACTGCCAAGTATAGTCCACTTGTTGAAGAACAAAGTATTTATTTCTCATTTTGAAAAAAAAGACTACAACATGGGGATTTCGTTTTCCACTTTAAAAATAGGGTTTTATACACAAAAAAGCTCATTCCCCATAACTGCAGGGGAATTTCACGCGCTATTTGTAATTGCTTTAGGAAGTATTACATTTTACATAAGTGATGTTTCAAGGTTACATAAGTGATGTTTCAAGGTTACATAAGTGATGTTTCAAGGTTACATTAGTGATGTTTCAAGGTTACATAAGTGATGTTTCAAGGTTACATAAGTGATGTTTCAAGGTTACATAAGTGATGTTTCAAGGTTACATAAGTGATGTTTCAAGGTTACATAAGTGATGTTTCAAGGTTACATAAGTGATGTTTCAAGGTTGCATAAGTGATGTTTCAAGGTTACATAAGTGATGTTTCAAATACTCAACATATATATTGTTTTCTTCTTTGCAATAGAACATTGCATTTGGAAAGTATTACATTTTGCGTTGGTATTACAAATTGCGTTAGTATTACAAATTGCGTTATTCGATCAACGCAAAATGTAATATTACAAATTGCGGCGGTATCACAAATTGCGTTAGTATTTCAACTTGCGTTATTCGATCAACGCAAAATGTAATATTACAAATTGCGGCGGTATCACAAATTGCGTTAGTATTTCAAATTGCGTTATTCGATCAACGCAAAATGTAATATTACAAATTGCGGCGGTATCACAAATTGCGTTAGTATTTCAAATTGCGTTATTCGATCAACGCAAAATGTAATATTACAAATTGCAGCGGTATCACAAATTGCGTTAGTATTTCAAATTGCGTTATTCGATCAACGCAAAATGTAATATTACAAATTGCGGCGGTATCACAAATTGCGTTAGTATTTCAAATTGCGTTATTCGATCAACGCGAAATGTAATATTACAAATTGCGGCGGTATCACAAATTGCGTTAGTATTTCAAATTGCGTTATTCGATCAACGCAAAATGTAATATTACAAATTGCGGCGGTATCACAAATTGCGTTAGTATTTCAAATTGCGTTATTCGATCAATGCGAAATGTAATATTACAAATTGCGGCGGTATCACAAATTGCGTTAGTATTTCAAATTGTGTTATTCGATCAACGCAAAATGTAATATTACAAATTGCGGCGGTATCATAAATTGCGTTAGTATTTCAAATTGCGTTATTCGATCAACTCAAAATGTAATATTACAAATTGCGGCGGTATCACAAATTGCGTTAGTATTTCAAATTGCGTTATTCGATCAACGCGAAATGTAATATTACAAATTGCGGCGGTATCACAAATTGCGTTAGTATTTCAAATTGCGTTATTCGATCAACGCAAAATGTAATATTACAAATTGCGGCGGTATCACAAATTGCGTTAGTATTTCAAATTGCGTTATTCGATCAACGCAAAATGTAATATTACAAATTGCAGCGGTATCACAAATTGCGTTAGTATTTCAAATTGCGTTTTTCGATCAACGCGAAATGTAATATTACAAATTGCGGCGGTATCACAAATTACGTTGCAACAAGCCAATCCGCTGCACACTAATCACCGTAACATCGAATTTAATTAACTCTACACTACGACATCACAGAGGTTGTAGAATTTTGTACCTTAACACTATGCTAATCCCTTGTTGCAAAAACACCTTGCAACATGTAGGTAACACACATTATTGTACGAAGATTACGTAACACACACATATGCTGCACCTCTTAAATTTAGTAACACAGATATACTGAGGGTGCTGACACTGGAGCGTTCTGTCCAATATCGACTGCAGTTTACTTTTGTTTTTTATATGTGAACATTGAAAAAAACCGATATAAAGAAGTAAAACGCCAGATGGATGTTATTTGTTTACCCTCAATACAAACAAAAATTAATCACATCAGATAAGATTTCCAGGATACCATTACGACAAAGTTGACTCCTCTATTCCAAAAAAATGCATGAGGTGCCGCAGCTATGGAAAAGAAACATGTACCTGATCTTTTCGTCCATTACGGCTCTTTTACTATTGGAATTAACTCTTATTTTGCATTTGTACTGTTTTTCCTGAATAAGATAGCTTTAATAAAAAATATAAAAAGAATGCTATACCCTACGGATCTTTTATGAAATTAATGTTGGATGAAATCAACAGAATGATCTCAATAATAGCATTATGTATATATAATAAAAAATCGGAGAATACCAAAGCGTCAATAAAACCATAATCCGAACTCAAAATCGAGAAGCACGACTAGGAAAAAAGAAATAGTTACATGGAGACTCTCGTAAAAAGCACAAGAGAATAAGACCAGATGTTCTGGAAGAGTAAGCGTCTTCTGCCTCATCGACGACACCCGCCATGTAAATCTTTGTCTCATCCAAGTAAACATCAAGTTCTCAAAACGAGAATCGGGTATCATTGTCAATTACAACAAGTAAACACACCAATGAGCAAACTCAATAACGTTCCAGCCAGAATGATCATACCGTCGTGTAGTATCGAATCAACGAATCCGTGTTGCAAGGTTTTTCTACAAAATCCAAGACAAAATTAAAGCGAGAGGCCTGCATGGGTGCTTACACGAAAACCTAGTAGGTAACGCTTGGTTGCATGTAAGGGATAAAGGAGGTTACGCTTGGATGATTGTACAAAAATCTAGGAGGTGACAATTGACTGCACGTACGAACACGTAAGGTGTTACGCTTCGCTGACTATACGCCAATCTACTGTTGGGTTTTCTAGACTTGTGCCTTAATGAGACCGTTATCATTGAGCGATATATCCGCTCGATCGAGTCGAAGTTTAAGTTCTGACCGATTTATTGATTTTTGTCACGCGAGGATGAATTTGTCGAAGTGCTTATGAAGGACAGGTTACAAAAACCTTTAAAATATCTTTAAATTCACTTCAGGTACGTCGACGATATCTGTAATTAACAGATATTTTGCTGATCAAATCAATCGTCTACCCTTCTAAACTTGAAATCAAGGACACAACAAACTCCTCCACATCAGTTGCTTTTCCGATTTTTGACTCACTTTGAGGGCATGTCATTTACTTGGAGGAGACTTAGATTTGATGGGTATCATCAATGAAGCAGAAGACGAATATTCTTCCGGAAAACCTTTTCTTATTATCTTACCATTGTGGATATTTAATCCCTTGATTATTTGGATTTTTAGTTCGGAAGAGTAAGTGTATTTTGTTTCATCGACGACACCCACCATTTAATCTAGGACACATCAAAGTATGTAAGATCACTGGTTTAGATTACAACTGAAAACATTGTAAACAGGATAGACGTTTATCGTCAACAAACGATCCATATCAAAACTCTAAAACGCTATTACCGATTGGTTAAGGTGTGTGACCATATGGTCCAAGGATCATGAAACAATCTTAAGTCTAAATTGCCCTATGTTTGGACTTAGCCAATCACGATTAACGTTACAAAAAGTAACTTTATACGTGATTGGCTAGGCACAAACTTAAGTCTAAGATTGTTTTATTATCTCGGAGTCTGGATTACCAGTCCCGCCGCCATTGGGTTGCGATGTCCTAATGGAAAAGCGTCTGACCACGTACAATCAGTCCTTCACCATCGTATCGCGATGTCAACGTGGCAAGGGCGTCTGACCGTCTATAATCATTAGCCCTCATACCACTTTGTCGCACTGTCAGAGCAGTTAATGCATCTTACTGTCTACGATCACTAGCCCTCCACCACTAGATTGCGTGTCCAAGTGGCTAAGATATCTCACTGACTTCAATCATTAGCCCTCCACCACTAGATTGCGTGTCCAAGTGGTAAAGGCATCTCACTGTCTACAATCACTAACCCTCCACCACTAGATTACGGTGTCCAAGAGATTAAGACATGTCACTGTCTACGATCACTACCCCTCCACCACTAGATTGCGTGTCCAAGTGGCTAAGATATATCACTGACTACAATCACTACCCCTCCACCACTAAATTGCGTGTCCAAGTGGTTAAGGCATCTCACTGTCTACAATCACTAACCCTCCAACACTAGATTGCGGTGTCCAAGAGATTAAGACATGTCACTGTCTACGATCAATACCCCTACACCACTAGATTGCGGTGTCCAAGTGGCTAAGATATCTCAATGACTTCAATCATTAGCCCTCCACCACTAGATTGCGGTGCCCATGTGGCTAAGATATCTCAGTGACTACAATCAATAGCCCTCCACCACTAGATTGCGGTGTCCAAGTGGCTAAGATATCTCAGTGACTACAATCAATAGCCCTCCACCACTAGATTGCGGTGTCCAAGTGGCTAAGATATATCACTGACTACAATCAATAGCCCTCCACCACTAGATTGCAGTGTCCAAGTGGTTAAGATATCTCAGTGACTACAATCACTAGCCCTCCAACACTAGATTGCGTGTCCAAGTTATTAAGATATCTCAGTGACTACAATCAATAGCCTTCCACCACTAGATTGCATGTCAAAGTGGTTAAAATATCTCAGTGACTACAATCACTAGCCCCCCATCACTAGATTGCGTGTCCTAGTGGTTAAGATATCTCAGTGACTTCAATCAGTAGCCCCCCACCACTAGATTGCGGTATCCAAGTGGTTAAGATATCTCAGTGACTACAATCAATAGCCCTCTACCACTAGATTGCGTGTCCAAGTGGTTAAGATATCTGTCTACGATCACTAGCCCTCCACCACTAGATTGCGTGTCCAAGTGGTTAAGATATCTCAGTGACTACAATCACTAGCCCCCCATCACTAGATTGCGTGTCCAAGTGGTTAAGATATCTCACTGTCTACGATCACTAGCCCTCCACCACTAGATTGCGTGTCCAATTGGTTAGAATATCTCCTGTCTACGATCACTAGCCCTCCACCACTAGATTGCGTGTCCAGTGGTTAAGATATCTCCTGTCTACGATCACTAGCCCTCCACCACTAGATTGCGGTGTCCAAACGATTACGATATCTCACTGACTACAATCACTACCACATATTCAAAGGAAAAAAACGGGCATGTCCTTAACTTACTATTCTTTTAATGAAAAACCAAATGAATGCAATTCCATACAAAACCCATTGTGTCGTTTTTGTTTGTTCTTTTGTCAGACGGTAACACTTTTTGTTAAGTGTAAAATGTATTATAAAGATGAAAATAGTTTTTATGTGATCGTAAGTTTACTTTCAAGTTAAAGACTCGAAATAAAGGGGGGCGTAGGAATTCTGATCGCATGATTGTGTAACATAACACCGTTATATATGCAAAAGGGCGTTCATGATGTCATTTGTTCATTTCTGCAAAATTGTTAGATCGGCCTGTATCACAACTAATTGTGTCCTGATCTCTTATGAATAAATGACGGTTTTTATACGGGGTGATACACATGTTTACTTGTATCACATACTACTATCTTCAAGATGTAAAGACCAAATACTTATTAACCCGTATTGTAGTCGATGTTACCTGTTAATAATTTAACAACCGTGATT
The DNA here is from genome assembly GCA_947623455.1 of Mimachlamys varia. NCBI lineage: Eukaryota > Metazoa > Mollusca > Bivalvia > Pectinida > Pectinidae > Mimachlamys > Mimachlamys varia. Next base: position 10,956,882 of record OX392542.1, on the reverse strand, counting down.
GCTAACTTAGATAAGCCAAAATGAACATTATGCATGTTGGCGTCACTTTTATCTCATAGTAATTGTTTTGTCATCTGTCATCAAGTAGTGGAATTTGTTACAGCTGTTTTTGTCTAGATCATTACCTTAACTTTGTGATTATTCATAGAATGCCATTGAGTAATGAACATTTGTTTGAACACCGTTTATTTTTTCGTATGATTCAGTTCATTCATTTCAATAATTTAGTGTATCCTTATCCTGATACCTATCATGCTAATAGGCATTACTAAAGTAGTAGTTGATAGTTCCCCCGGCAGTCAGTGTTGTGGAGTGAGGACTCCATACTACAAGTGATATAGCCAAGCTGCGAACATCTCGAGATTGTAACAGACAAAAGCTGCGTCGTGTACCTCATCGCCTAATCATTTAAACTAGGACTAAATCATTTAAGGTAAGTTACACTAAATGAACATTTTTATGTGTATTTATGATAACTTAGATGTCAAGCAAATCATCATTTTTGAATTATTCCTTTGTTATTATTAACGAAGTTCCGGTGTATCACCTACACAGCACCATTATCAATTTCTTTATACATGGACATATTCTGAAGTTACCTTACCACTTGTTTAAAAGGGAAAATCCTCATTTTATACAATGTTTTGGAGATTTAACGCTCGTTAAAAAAAATTCAGATGACTAATTTTTTTAACTATTTGGCAGTTTTTTCTTTTTTTAGTGCTCAGATATAGGCTGTTAAATATGTTGATATTGACATTTATCATTTTGATATTTATTATTTTATTTTAAAAGAAAGTTGAACACTGAACATACTTAATTACATGGAACCACATATATACACCCACACACACCCACACACTTCCTCACACATTCACCCCACCCAACACACTCCACAACGCTTACCGTCACTCCAACCCCACACACCTACAAAGCTTACCGTCACCTCCACCCCATACACACCACCGTTTACCGTCAACCCCACCCCCCCCCCCCCACACACACACCGTTTACAGTCACCCCCACCCCCACACACCACAATGCTTACAGTCACCCCCACCCCCACACACCACAATGCTTACAGTCACCCCCACCCCCACACACCACAATGCCTACAGTTACCCCCACCTCCACACACCACAATGCTTACAGTCATCCCCACCCCCACACACCACAACGCTTACCATCACCCCCACCCCATCCCACACACCAAAACCCTTACTGTCACCCCCTCGACACCTAAACACATACACTCACGCACAAAATAGACATGATACGTATTTACACATCCGCCCTCTCTGGCTCTCACATACGCATCCACCCACATATATATACATGTATATATATCACACGGACATTCCTTGTATGTATATTGAACTAATTAACAAGGAACATGTACATATCATTTAAGTTAATACGTACAACCATGAGCCATCATCATTGCACTATTTTCAATTTCCTCTTTTAATCATTTTTGTTTTTGTTTTTGTTTTTACTTGTTCAAATACATTGCCATGTTCTTTTTTCTTTCCAGGTACTTCTTAAATAAATGCACAATGGAACAATTTTCAACCCTTCTATTTGAAATGTGGTAATGTTTGTATATCGTAAAACCAATCAAAGACATCAGACTGTTTAATTATTTGTACTTAATATCAATAATCTTGTATCCTACCACAATGTTATGCATATTTCTTAAATGAATATTAACATGATATTTCAGGAAAAATAAATCGATTAAATTCCGCAATGAATCTACGCATTGGCATTCAACAAAGTAGTGCGTATAATCATCCTTTACTTTACATATACAACATTTATCATTATCAATAATATTCCATCTTTTAAGAAGGACTCCATTTGGAAGAATATTATGGAATAATTTCCATTTGAACATTTTTTCCTCGTTCTCAATTATAATACTATTATTGAATTCAAATAATCCACAATAAATCAAACCACTACTTTCCAATTCAAGCAGACTTCCCCATAGCTCTCTGCAATAAGACATCGATTTCTTTTTTCGCACTTATGCCGAGTAAAGAAACTTATTGTTTACATCATCAATTTTAAATCCTACTCCTTTATCAAACACTAATAGATCCGTGCAAGTGTGTACATTTGCCCATGCATTATCTCCCTTGATCTTGTCTTTCCATTCTTTTGGTATTGCTTTCTTTACCTGACTTACCTGACTTATCCAGTCTCTCTTTTCTTTCAACTGTTGGTAAATTTTAATTTCATCTAAACCACCATCATTATCAACGATATCGTTGACAAAGACTAACCCAGATTCAATCCAGTTCTTGAAAATTAAAGAACTGCCATTAATTTTGATATATTTATTTCCCCAAATAATCTCCCAACGAATGTCCTTATAGTTATATTCACCAACCGGTGTATCATCTTTTCTTAGTTTCAACCAAGACTGTAAGACATTAATGTAAAATTGAGGTGCATCGTTTTTTAGAAGATCACGTGTGCAATGGGATTTTCTTTATAAAACAGTAAAAAAAAATAACACACAAAAAAAACAATATCTATCAATTAGTCTAAGTCTAAGGCATATGTATTGTGCTTTTGTTAATATTCAGTTCTTTTACCACATAAATGGAAGTTTCCAGTCAGTAGTTGCTACAATTACCTATTGCGTCTACCTCTAGTTAGTCGTAACATGTTGACGTAATCACAATCTCATTTGTTTTACCAGACTATTCTCACCTGATGCATGAAAAATACTAAACAAGACTGGAACGTATGCAATGCAGCCACGCGTATCGGTGAACAGGCGAATCGTGTTACGTATTGTAGTCTAGCGGGTGTGAGACAATTAGAATTCAATCAACCGTGAATTGATGGTTCATGCTTAATAACAGGCTTTTCAACAAGACTAGCAATATGTTATTAATATTATAGGTTATTAGGGCTGCGTTCCTCATGCGTGTCTATTGTATATTAACAACACTACAAACGATTTATAAACCAGCTTTTTGTATGTTGAAGGTTAGGAATGAAAATTGTCAATCTGATTAAAATACGTATCCTGGTTCTCATTCCGTTTTACAAGGATCTGACAACATCCCATAAGAGGTCACGTTCAGATGACCTATGTCGCCTCTTTACTTAACACTAAAATACTTTTCCAATGATCTGTCATCTTGCAGCATGCCATTTAGTCACATTATTTCACAAAAACTTTTTGGTGACGAAATGACTGAATTGACAAATTCGATTATGCAAGCTTTTTCGCCTCAAAATTTCGCTGTCAAGTTTCTGAAAGTAGTAATTTGATTGACTAATGCAAAAGGTCATCGTGACGTGACCCCCTATGGGATTTTCTCAGATCTTAACGCAGCAGAGAGAAGTTTACGGAACGGCGCGGAAATCAAGATATGATTTTAATCAGATTGGAAAATTGTTAAACAAACAGTTGATCTCTATGATAGGTAATACATTAGTACCACCGTTGGTAAAATAATGTACGACAAAATTTGAACCATCGAATTTCAAACGTTTAAAGGCCCATACATAACTCTTTCGGCAAAGCGAAAATCAAGCCTATTAACTTTTTATATTGATAAATTGAGTTAAGATTAACTGATATCAGCAATATTCATGATGAATTCTTACGCGGTTACCGGCACAGCAGCAGTTGAAACACGGTATTTGTAAACACGCGTCCATTTTAAACTGTCTTTAACTTCGGCTTGTTGTTGCAGTGGGCCACACCTGAATTATTTTTAAATCTTTAGATTTTTCTGTCAAGAGTTTCTTGTTAGTTACCACTCAGGTTTATTTCGTTTTAGACTTATTTTTGCATTGTTATCAACTGGAATTCTTTTCATAGTTTTTAGAAGCCCGAAACAACTGGGCCTTTAAAGTCTCGTATGGCATTGAGTGTGCTGTCTGTAGTTACAACATCAACTAAAAGTTCAGCATTGAACAATTCAATGTTAATATACTTCCCTTACATCAAACTAACGTTTTAGTTATCTTTTCAGAGCACAGAACTTTCGTTTACAACTTCCTTTCCATTTTTTCCAGCATTTAAAAAGTAATTTTCCCAATGTATTAATTGTGAACAATCTGGAGTAGTTCTTTTCCATTCAAACTTAAAACCCTTATGTCATCGTAATAAGCTCTATGACTTGTCACTTGTTTGCTAATTTCAATAAAAAATGAAATGATATATTTAGACCAGCTTGAAACTGATTTTGCTTTCAAATAGACGTTCTTATTGTAAAATGTACTATCTTCTGAAATGAATTTTTCGTTAGGACTAAAACTACCTGCACCTTTTGATACATTATTTTATCTTTTCATCTTTTTACGAGTAGCACTCATAAGTATTGATGAATCTTTTGTTGGTATTAATATTATTTCGAAAATCTCAAGAAATTTTATCTATCTGCGTTTTCTATTTTAAGAACAGAATTGGCAGGACTTCGTCTGCAGGATATCACATAATTAGCGGCGATGCATGCATTGTTCCTGATTTTAGTAACTGGCTTTCTGTTTACCTATCATGTTGCAGGTAAGTGAGAAAGAGAATTAATAGACCCTGATATACACCAGAACGTACAATGTATCGTTTGCGACCAATGACACATTTATAACTCAACAGGCACACCTATTTATTTCACAGCAGAGCCTGTTGACGGTACTTCAGCTTAAGTGGTATATGTGTTCTCTTATTCCCGTTTCCCACTGGAATATTACCTTTGTGACCATAGAGATGACGTAATAGATACAGTATACCGAAAAAAATGAACTTGCGGTTTTTAAAAACATGAGATAATGATGATAACATTTAAGTTTGATATCATCGATTTGTTTTGATTTCTATCATAAAGCTCATCACAATTCATCTAATGTACGGGGGAAAGGAGACTTCCCTTTGTGCTGACTTTTGTTTTATCCTGGTTGTGCTATCTTTTCATGATAGAGACGGAAAAGATGTGGTGTTCCGAATATCTTCTGTCTGGATTTTCTGGTGTTCCGAACGAAGCGTTTACGGCCTCCAGTTCATATAATTTAGAAGGCGACTTCAGTCCTGATAATGCTCGACTGTATTTTGAAAGACCCAATATCATCAGCGCCTCTGGATGGTGTTCCCTTGACAGGGACGAGCAAACCTTTATACAAGTAATCCAGTTTGATATTTATTTTATTTATTTTATTCAATAATTGACCTTTTTGAACCAAAACAACTAAAACCCTTTTCATTTGATGAACACAGAAATCGTGTGAACCGAAATATGCATCTAGAGCTAAATGAACAATATAATTCACAACCACATATTATCTATTATTCATTCGACATATTTAGAAATGAATAACTCATGAAAACAGAACTTAAACATTCGTCTTTAGTTATAAAGCCCTAAAGAATGTGAAACAGTTTTTATTTATGATTCTTTTTTATTTTCATAAATATCTAAATAGTTTTCATGGTTATCTATCACGCTTAATTTTTAAACATATACTTTATTGTTTAAAGACTAAAACGTAGAAATGCATCGTCTGTTGATGGGAAAAGGGGGAAGTAATTAGGGTTTTATCAGTATAATATATATTGACATTTATAGGTACAACTTGATACAGAAGCTGTCGTAGATTCCGTATCAATACAAGGACGTGGTGACGTTGCACAATGGGTGAAGACGTTCTACATATTATACAGTCCTGACAATGTTACTTGGACAAAGGTTATGACCCCGGACAACAAACCCAAGGTAAGATAGATTTCGGAGAGGTCACAGCTGACGTGTTCTGACACCATAAAAATAAACACTTTACTGATATTATATGTAAAGTGTTGGATTCAGGCTTAAATTACCACGTTGTCATATCTAAATTAACACTAAAATTGGTCCACTAGTAAAATCGTTTAGATTAAATTACAGTAGTATACCATATACATAAAATACAAAAGATTAAAGTTGTTTAAACATTAAACAGTTTTTGTGAAAGCTGACATTCTCTATTCTTAGGGAGCCCAGTGGCTGTCCTTATCAAATATCCTTTTTACCTTTTCCATTGTAGCCTTTTCAGATAGTTTCGTAACTGAGCGAGTAGGTATTTCTGATGATTGGTGTGTTCCCTGTTGGTTTTTGATGCATTATCTTTTTTTCAATTGCAATTCGCTTTGCCGAGATTCATACTTTATTGAAGAAATGTTCCTTTACTTCTGACTTGATCTGTTATTCAAGCAATCGGCCTTTAATTTTGGACCCGAGTTTGTTAACTAGATATTCTATTTTTGAGTTCCACCCTGGTATAACCTATCACGTAATAGAAATAAGTTAAACAGGTTCAGCATACGACGGACATAGTCAATACATGCGTTAATCGGACGACTTCAAAGGAAAGGTTTCGTTAATATAACGTGTCTAAATAAATATTTAGAGAATACCGAAGCGTCAACAAAACCCTGATCCGAACTCAAAATCGATTAAAGAATGGACAAAATATGAACATGATAGACAGATTTTCATGGAGACATATGCAAAAGTACAAGAGAATAAGACCAGGTGTTCCGGAAGAGTATGTGTCGTCTGCTTCATCGACGACACCCGCCATGTAAATCTTTAATCAAATTAAAGGAATTTGACAATATAATCAACACTATGGAACGGCCGTTTGATGTGGAAAAAATTAAACGATAGATAGTTTGTAGCTTAAAATAGACCAAATCACTAAAACAATGAGATATCTAATAATCAATTTATTCATAAAAACATGATCATATATAAATATATTGTATGAGTTCAGCTTTTTATAATGCTATCGGATACCCACATCGTGAAAAGTTGTTACAATAATGCCATATACCGATATTACTTACCGGAAGTTGTTACAATAATGCCATATACCGATATTACTTACCGGAAGTTGTTACAATAATGCCATATACCGATATTACTTACCGGAAGTTGTTATCGTAATATTTCCATTTATTCATACAAGTCAAAGTTTCCATAACACTTTCATATATCCATATCAAGTATATTTGTTATCATGACATTATCAAATATCAATATATTTGAATGTTATCATTATACTATCACATTCCATTATCAATTAATGATATAATAAAACTATCACATATATTATTTCTATTTGATTTAACACTTTTAACCACCAATATTCGTTATAGGTTTATTTATTACACTATATCATAAGTATTTCGATATCACTTTTAGTTATTGTCATATTTATACAATACAACATTTCTGTTTTATATCGATATGTTGTTATTTACATATAAATGATGATTGTTGCTATACTAGATTCATTTTTTTTATATTCACAGTTATTTACTGGTAATACGGACAGTAACACCGTTGTGAGACGGACCATCAGTCCCCCAATCACAGCCAAGTACTTCCGGATCAATGCTAGGTCATGGCAAAATCGACCCTGTCTTAGATTCGACCTTGGCGGATGTATACATCAATCGAAAAGTAAAAGTACGATTTTCTTTTTTCTTGCTTTGTATAATTATGCATGCAAAATATCATAAAGTATGAAGTAAAAACTACTATATCAATAACAAAATCGATATGCGTTAAGTGGGGATCAAAATAGCATACTGTAATATGAGTTTCGTAACTTTTGCCGGGAAGTTTATTGTTGTAATATAAAAGAAAAACAATATTTTGCGTAATTATCATAACAAACCCCATCGTTGGGATAGTACTTATTCGTATTCGATATAATATGCTAATTACAGTGTTCGGTAGATTCAACCTGGCCTCGCTATCCTCTTTGACGACTTTGGGTAAGCCAATGAGCCTACAGCCACCTGGTCGTTCCGCCCTTCACTGTGCTTCCGTCTGTCACAGACAGACTGACTGTGTGTCCTTCCGGTATGACGTCATGTTCCGAACGTGCAACGGATATACCTTAATCAGGAAGACGTCTTATTCCAATCAGGAAATTTCTTATTACTACAACACAGGTAAAACTTTTTTTTTGTATAAGTTGATATATACATAATAAAGAACTATTCTTTATGAATAGTTCAGGTTATTACAGTTTAACTAGTTTTGTTTGGTTTGAAAGCAGTCTTGGAGTTTCCCCCTTTTTCTGTTAGGGTGATCTCCCCTTTCATTACATCCTCTTTTCGGCGGCCCAGCTAAAGCAAGGAAAGTGTAATTTACTGTTGAAAAGAAATCAATTTCAGATATTAAGACAATTGCCACGTTTATGTTGAATATTATTAACAATGGTTGTAATATATATTCATTGGTTGTTTCCAAAGATGTTGTTGACAAAGCTGCTGAGTTAAGTGCGATGTTTGTGGATTTTTCTCTTCAGAAATATTCAATATTGAGCGCTTACGCGCACCATAGAATATGTTCGTTGCCAACTGCGGGCATACTACCGTATACGCAGTCAAAATGAGGTACAGTCCTTATAAAATTACCTAATATTTTTTTAATCTTTCTTCATAGTTTTGATGCATTAAGCAATTCCAAAACAGTACAACTGAAAAAAGATCATAAAAACATGTCAATGGTTGAAAAGTAGGTCACAGTGACCTAGTTTTTTAATTTGCTTAATATTTCAAAAATATAACTTCTTCTGAGCTTAAATATAAACAAGAACAATACAATTATCATATATCATGTTTTAATGAAAGAGTATGTATTTATTATGAAAAAAAAAATATGAAAAAGTAGGTAATGGGGGGGGGGGGGCATTTTGTACATTCTGAAGTCCAACAGCTGTGTTGGTCTAGTTCAGAATTGTCTAAATTGCAGGTTAAAGACTAATAACAAAAAAAACTGATGGTATGAGTCAAGGGAGGACCGAATATCCTAATTATATTGGTTACAAACTTACACAGAACAAGTGTAAACTATGCACAACTTAATGTCAACACTATTATTTGCAATATGCATTTGTATATGCATTTCAGTTATTTAATATCACAGTGTAGACTGTTTTAAACGGAGTTAGTGGACCTTAGATTGTCAAAAATAATTGGTCAGTCTTGGACAAGTGAACAAAATTAGAATACGTCATCTTTCCGTTTGTACACACACTTCACCTGGATAAGACATACTTGTAACATTGTCGAAAGGTTGTTTTATTAATATTCTAGACATTATTGACTTGACTATACATTTGTAACTGTCTTAGGTGCAGTACTCCATCGAGGATACAAACATTCCGAATCTGGCAACTTCTCCTACAAGGTTATCGAGCTGAGACGGAACCAAGTCAATGCCTCCGAGTCGTGTGTCTCCCAGGGATCCTTTCTGATGAAAGTCGGAACGCTGGACCGTCTCTCCCTTCTACAATCTGAAATACAACAAAACAACGTTTTAAGTAAGACCATATACTGTGTGGATCTTTTTTTCAGTTCATAAAGAAAATACTCTATAAAACGCATTGGTGATACTTTTAACGTTTCATTTCTCGTCCTTAATTAGTTATCACCAGTAACACTGGATGCCATGTCAGATACGTCATGTTTCAAATGATTCAGTTAATTTAAGCTCGATTATTGTTTTTTTTTTCTATCAAAACAAGGTACATTGTATTGGTATCCGACTGCGTGTAAACTATAGACTAACTAATTGACGTAATGATAATCCTTACTAATTATATCGCTGAACGGCTTTCAGTCATGAAGCTATCAATACTTACGGTATACCACACTCCTATGAAATGTACATCTAACGAACCCTCTTCTCTGTGTTTTGAAAGTAATGTAATTAAACCAGTCGAGTCGCTTATTTTTATTTATTGATTTTTTCAATTTTTTCTTCAGAACAAGATTTTCGGTTTTACGTCTCAGGACAGTACACAACACGATGGCAGTACAGAGATGGTGACGTCATCGACTCAACACTATGGTCACCTTCGAACTCTGACCCCGCCCAAGGTCACTGTGTCATGCTTACACAGAACGGTCTATCCAGTGTCAACTGCAATCTGTTGCTGTTTTTTATATGTGAATATTAGAAATTATGTTGTTTGACGTTATTTCATCAGGTAGGATAACAAGGTAATATTAAATCAGGTAAGATACAAAAAGGTAAACAACAGCTGAGAAAGGTTTACACTTGATTGGACATTTTTATTTTGTCACATCTTATACAGAGTCATGGGTAACTTTGAGACATATGTAACCTTTAAAAATATAAATGTTTTGACGAAATAAAATACAATCACAACAATAAACAGACTAATTGCACCTAATTGAAATCATGGTAGCCAGAATGCCAAGTATAGTAATAAAAAACCCGGTAGTCTTAACACCGATAACATAGCTTTTTTAATAAATAAAATGTCTGCTTTAGGACATCGAATTACTAAAAGTGACGCCCATAACGCCTTTCTAAAATACTTTCAGATTTAAACAAAACAGTGATTTAGTGATATATTTTAATAATGATATATCCTTATTGTTTGTTTTTAATATGTTCAATATGCCATATGGGAGCCTTACATATTAACATGATGTTGGTAAAATGAGTTTTGTTCAAGTTCAGGTAGGGAAAAATCATAATTTGCAATTTAAAACCAAACGATTACGCTGCATTATATTAAAGATCTTCTCCTGTATGTTTATTTGTCTTGAGTTTGGAGGAAAGATGTTTCAACTGACTGTTGCCATTCCAATAAGAACAAACTGTGTCTCACTCTAAGCTGACTTGTTTTGGTTTTTATACGAGTCTGAATTTGTGGAAGAGCTAATCAGGACAGGTAACAAAAACCTTGAAAAATCTTTTGTTTTCACTTTCAGATATATCGACGATGTGTTCTTTATGAACAACAAGAAGTTTGCTTAACACGTCGATCGTATATAGCCTTATAACCTTGAAATAAAGGACGCAACAGACTTTTCTACATCAGCTGCTCACTTCGATCTCAACTTAAACTATAACCAACATGGAAAGCTTACTATAAAGCTATGCGATAATTTTGACGATTTCAATTTTCCGATAGTGAACTTTCCATTTCTTGATAGTAACATCTCTGCTTCTCCAACCTAAGGTGTTTAAATATCGCAGTCAATTCGTTATTCTAGGGCTTGCTCTTAAAATCGCGATTTTTGTGATCGATGTCGACTGATGACAAACAAACTTACAACACAGGGTTTCGAGAGATGCAATTTTATGAGAACTAAGAGCAAGTTTTATGGTCGCCATCTTTGTCTAAATTTCTGTACCTTTGTGTGATATGAAGATGTACGCTTTTGAGTATGCTCATAAGTATGCTCACTTGTTGTAATTGACAATGACTCGGTTCTCCTTTCGAGCACTTGTCACTTGATGGTTACTTGAATGTGACTAAAATTAACATGGCGGGTGTCGTAGATGAAGCAGGAGATGCTTACTATTCCGTCTTATTCTCTTGTACTTCTCAATGTGCATCTTTTTTCGTAAGTTTAATCGATTTTGAGTTCGGATTATGGTTGCGTTGACGCTTTGGTATTCTCTTATTTTTCAACAAGTTCTAAAACAATAGAAACTATCAAAACGTTATTTTTTCATATCATTTAAACTGAAAGTGACAGAACATTTTACGATGATACAAAGATGGCAACCATAAAACCTGTCATTGTCTCTATCATCCAGTTTATCTCAAATATCTCTGCTTTAATGTATAAAACAAACAAGAAAGAAAATTATCATGAATAAGGGAGTTTTTCTTCCAAGCAGAGAATTTTCATAAAAAAATATATAATGATATGCACATTTCTCTTTTAATAATAAAGGTATGTATTCATTCCATTTTTATCTAGAAGGCAATTTGAAACTCAATTAGTGTTTAATCCTCACTATCCTTTTTTGTCTTGTTTTTCGTATATATGTTATATTACAGAAGCTATCATGTTTTATTTTATAGTTTGTATATTCCATTTGTTACTTCTATAAAGCTAGTAGGTGATTGTTTTCCAGTTATCCAAAAGAAATATTGTTTTGCAATTAGTAATTTTTTATAAACACCTATTTGACATTTTGCGTAGATCATGTCACTGATGCTATGCTTGTTTGTTTGTTTTGATACTAATGGTTCCTTTCAGCTCATGCCAATACTAGTAATCCCCTACCGATTTATATTTACAGATCAGATGAATTACGGTACCTTATTGGAAACATCGAAACATTTGCAAGCATTTGTTATTGTGTAGATGTAATAAGTTTAACCTGCTATATGTAATTATACTTGTTGTCTAGGATAATGCTTATTGGTAGTTTCAAATCTAATAACGAAAATGTTTAATGGCTCCCTTATTTGCCTGCTGTTATGCAATAAATGAATTATTGTGTTTAAAAACTGCACATTGAATGCTGCATACAAAACAGAAACATTGCTTGGAATCTTTTTCAAGAGATTGTCTTAAAAAAGAAAACCAAAGTATCCTTGAACACTATATATTTCTTTTACACCAGAAAGAAAACAATTCTTAATGTCAGTGCAGTGAATACAGTTCAATATTAGAAGTGATAATTGTATTCTCATGTGTATATACATTCATCAGTCCGGAAAGTTTGTTCCTCTTAGTGATCTTTATAAATCTGACAGAAGTATTGAATGCAATTTCTTCTTACTGATCTATATAAATCCTGACAGAAGTACTGTATTTCAATAGTTTAAGAACATGTTTCTGTGGTTTTGGCAGCGTTATAACTAGATGCATGTGTTTCAACGTTCTGAAATAATTTTACTCTTATTATTCAACCTTATGTGAAACAAGCATTGTCATTTAAAAACAAATTAGAGAATACCGAAGAGTCAGAAAAAATATAATTAAATTAGGGGCAAAATATAAACAAACGAAATATTAGGACGGGTATCATTAAAAAAGAGCAAGAGAATAAGATCAAGTGTTCCAGAAGATAAGCGTCTTCTGCTTTATCGACGACACCTGACATATCAATCTATATCACACCCGTGTAACTGTCACCTCCTCAGCGTGAGAGCTGACGTTTTAGTGACTGAAGAACTGACGTAAACTTTTGTTCCATCATTTCTTGTCATGTATATACCCCGCGGTAAATAATAATAAAGTCCGTTTCTGCTGTCAAGATTGTTTTTTGTCTGTGTGCTGTTTCTTTTCATTTTACGATTAATGACATCAATATACATGAATGCAGCATGAAGCAATATGGTTCGTTGACCTGAAAAATATTACGTTTTAAGAGAATTTTCAGCATTGTAACTTTAGACATAATACATACTACGAATTGAGGTTACCTCCCCTTCACTTCACAAAGGCTCAGTTTGGACCAATTCATTGTAAGCAAAATAAAGTTATTTCAAGAAGAAACAAAGCAAACAACTTAACGATGATTCGGTGTTTTTTTTAAGAAAAGAAAAAGAACAGAGAAGAGAGAAGAGAAAAAAAGAAAAGAAAAATAGAGAAAAACAATGATTCGATCATTAGCTATTGCATATTGTTTTTTATTCAAGATCGAATATTCGATTTGTATGATAAAGCATATGGGCGCTCCATAGCACCCTATATTAACATTGACACGAGTTGGCATGGTATCACATTAAGTACATGTAGTATTATTACCTTTCGGTAATTGAATCATAAAGTTCGTCACCTTAACAAGTACTGAGATATATCAATAAACCAACATTTGTGCTATTCAAAACATTTTCTGACACATCTTGATATAAATAAAATTCCCAAGTACTTCAGGGAAATAGGCAAACATGAAATATATTAAATACATGATGGAGGACAGTTAACACAATGCGAATCAATAAACCAAAGTTGTCTGGCTGGACGGGTTTAACTAATAAACAATTTTTATGCAAATTGTTCACTCTTTTCTGTTGAACAATTCTGCGAATAACCACAGACACCAATGTATCACCCCTGTATTACAACATCCATTCACTTAACCTTGGTTCTTGTCTTCTTGATAAGATTGATAAAATTATACAAACAATGATAGTATAATGCAGCATTTTGGATACTGACAAACAATAAAGGCCAACAAGCATCATAAACAGGAGTCAGGTTTTAATGACATTTTTCATGAATGAATACCTGCATAATGCCATCATGTTCAATAATGTTTAATTGCATTTTATAAAACACTCGAATTCTTTACGTATACCAAGAAGTACTTTGTATTAGGTCTGACTTCATAAAGACTAATATATGATGCTGAAAGTCTTTGTGGACATAAATGTAATTTTGACAAAACAGGACCGTGATAAACTTGTTTAAACGGGACGCGCTACCAGGTGGACCAAGTTGTTTTTAGGATACACGATACACGATTCTTATTTCACGTCGTGATTTTATAGCAAGCAGCTTTGTTGTTATTGAAATCATCAATATAATAATGTCTAAAATAAAATAATAACTACTTAAAAAACCGAAAACTATGAGCAAGGTGAAGCTAGACAATTAAGGAGTAAACCGACAAAACATTTACAACTCGAATGGTGCTTGAGGATAATATTTATGGAACAACAGTCACTAAGGGATTGGAACATGAACTAATTGGTAACGTTAGACGAACATCGAGATTTTGGAAAATGATATAAAATATGTCTTACCATGAATCAACGCCAATTCTATAATTTGTTAAAACATCGTTTTGCATCTAAGATGTTCAACAACTCTAGACGCTGATACATCAGGAAACAACTGGTGCAATTAAATGAAACAGATGAAAAGTAGAACTGTAAGCCAATGGCTAAGACTCATTGTGTCTACGGAGAGAAATGAGGCCTAACTTAACACCATTGCTTATGATTCTATTGAAGATTAGAACACGGTCCCTATCCAATCAAAACACGTGTTACAAACAAATCGTGTTAGATGGATTAACTTAGAAATTGATATTATGATTTATCATGACACTCATGCATTATTGTATTATTGTATCACGAGGTCACGTGTACGGTATACCACTATTTCCTCACGTTACAATCACGTCACGTATACGGTATACCACTATTTCTTCACGTTACAATCTCATAACGTGTACGGTATATCAATATTCCCTCATGTTACAGTCTCATCACGTGTACGGTATATCACTATTTCCTCATGTTACAATCTCATCACGTGTACGGTATATCACTATTTCCTCATGTCACAGTCTCATCACGTGTACGGTATATCACTATTTCCTCATGTCACAGTCCCATCACGTGTACGGTATATCACTATTTCCCTCATGTTACAATCTCATCACGTGTACGGTATATCACTATTTCCTAATGTTACAGTCCCATCACGTGTACGGTATATCACTATTTCCTCATGTCACAGTCCCATCACGTGTACGGTATATCACTATTCCCTAATGTTACAGTCTCATCACGTGTACGGTATATCACTATTCCCTCATGTTACAGTCCCATCACGTGTACGGTATATCACTATTCCCTCATGTTACAGTCCCATTACGTGTACGGTATATCACTATTCCCTCATGTTACAGTCCCATCACGTGTACGGTATATCACTATTCTCTCATGTCACAGTCCCATCACCTGTACGGTATATCACTATTCCCTCATGTTACAGTTCCATCACGTGTACGGTATATCACTATTCCCTCATGTTACAATCTCATCACGTGTACGGTATATCACTATTTCCTCATGTCACAGTCCCCATCACGTGTACGGTATATCATGTTACAATCTCATCACGTGTACGGTATAACGCTATTTCCTCATGTCACAGTCCCCATCACGTGTACGGTATATCATGTTACAATCTCATCACGTGTACGGTACCGTATCCACACCCGATCCACACGTTACCACACGTGTCCACACCGACCGCTGTAGGTTTCTCCGCTCCTTGTCTCTGATCAAGGAGACACACAGCCTGTTTACCGTCTCTCGGAAGGACATACATCTGGATGTTCCAAAAGTCTGGTACAAACACCCTGTCGTACTTATCACGTGACATTTTAAGGAGGTCCATACTACCGACCTTTTGACCGTTGTCGAGTTCACCAGTCTATGTCTGTATGACGGTACCCGACTCGTCAGTTATCTTTAGGTGCCTGTCATGCATGTTCTCTCCAATTGTTTGAACTACACACAGACGTCCCGTTGACAAGCAGACAATGTGCAGTATTTTTTCCGATCCAATGCTGACCTTCCTTATAATGGTACCTGACTGATTCAGTATCATTATTGCTGGTGTACCTGTACTAACAAACACCTCGCCCCATTCGTTGACACTGATGTCCAATGCCTTATGTGGTCTGATGTCTGTATATGTTGTCACTTGTTTGCTGTGTAATGATAGATTATATATTAATGTACTAAATGGAGAACTGGTCATAAGTAAAGCTGTTGTTCCGATCATGGTCAGTTGGAACGGGAAAAAGTCCAGTTTTATTGACTCTATGACCACACCCTTCCTGTTGACCAGTATAAGACCCTGGTGTTTGTGAATTGATAACCACGCGTGCCTGTCGTCGACTGGACATATACTGTATAGTCTATTCCGTTGACTTACAGTAAAGGTAGAGAGACGCTGAACGTGTTTACTGTCGATCTCTGTCTTCTCGTACAGGTTTTCGAGGTGCAATGTACCAAACATTTTCGACAAAATGCCACGGTTGATATTTCCGGTGACAAACCTCGGTTGTTTGGGTGAAATGTACCTCCCATTTACGTCACACAGGAACAGATATGTCCGCAATGACCTTTCTGTTTCAATTAAAGACACATTTGATGCATCTGTCACTTCCGCTTGTTTAAGCAGATGCGTCAGTTTTTCGACTTGTTTCTCAAATCGTTGACAATCTTTCTTGTGCATTGATGATTCCTCCTTTTCTAAAGCCGATAGATCAGCGAGTATTGCATCAGCGATAGAGTCTATTTCTGCCTTCAACATTTTTCGTTCTGAGTTCACCTCTTTCCTCTTTGCGTTAATGTTGTTATGGAAACTTCCGTTAATACGATGTCGCTCTGATATCATGTTTTTGAAATGTTCTATTTTAGCAGTGATTGCTGTCATATCCTCTTTCAAATGTTGCTTTGTATTAGAAATTTCGTCCTCGAAAGGTTTCAAGTTATGATGTTTATGCGATGTAGATATACATATCGAACAAACCAACGTGTCACAGTCCGAGCAGAACATGTCACACAGTCTACCGGGATGTAGTTTACATACCTCTGGTACAGGCTTGTCGCCATGACGGTTGGCCTTCCCTATCAACACGACGTCATCGTTTCTACTTTTCTTTCTGCGTGTATGGGCTTCCTTACACCGGTCACACAGATTGTCCTGACAATCGTTACAATACCAGCGTACCTTGTCTCCACTATCACACAAGTCACATATGTAAGTAACGGGTTCCTGGGCACGCCGGGCGGATCTGTTACTTGCCATGGTCTTTGTACTTTTGAGGAATAATTCGCCTACATACTGTTAACTGCCGCCGGTGTGTTGTTATTTCGGTGAAACTTCCTTGTTGTGGGTATATCACGCGATGTGACCGACAGACAGTATAAAGTCCCGGACTCATGGCGTCAGGAAAAAATTACAGATAGTGTTATCACAGGTAACTACATGTACCTGTACATGTTTAGAATTGTACTCGGGGTTCCTATTGTTACCGACGGAACATAACCAAACTACGATAATATTAATAACGTCAGCAGTATCTGTACAATAGCCTGATGGTGAATTAAAGGCCACCAATTTACATTTGGCAGAAGAACATATGTTCAGCGTAATGTCCTGAAGTAAAAAATGAAACTGGTGAAGATAAGGAAAATCCATTGGCCATATGTACATGTAGTTGTATTCTTTTGTATATCTAGAGAAATATTCTATTGAAAAGGTTAAACTTTTTTACATTTAATATCCGTCATTGTACATGTATGATCTATATCTTTTTAGACAATTTTAATATGAAGTCAGCATTTTCCGTATCAAAAATCTGAAATAGGTGTAACAAATTCGGATATTTCAGGGTCTTGGCTAGTAAAAAAATCAAAACCAGAGTTGTCTTCTAATGCGATATTTATTCGTGATCACGGATCAAACCTACAACAAATAACTAAAAGTTGTAAATATTATCAAACGCGTCCATTCGTTACAACGTAAACACATACATTTCACACAGGTGCGCGTAATTTAAATTATATGAACATGAGTACGTTTGCAGAGTGATTTTGTGATTTGTTGTTGTAACATTTTTTGTTAAGTTACACTTTTATTTCAAAGATGAAAATAGATTTGATGAAATCGTAAGTTTACTTTCAAGTTTAAAGATTGAACATAAGGGGAAAGTAGAAATTTTGATAGAATGGCTGTGTTACATAACATCATTATTTATGTACATCGGCGTTTATTATGTCGTTTTCCATCCTGTGCACTACCATACCACATACATGTACTAAACTGACAGAAAGTCTTCGGTCTCTCATTACGAGAGCTTTTCCAAAAAAGGTGGATGACACAAATACATGGTTGTGGGCTGTCTTGAACAACAAAAGCTAGGATGAAATATAGTGAGGAAGACATAGTACGAATGACTGAATTCCTTGTTGACAATATCTTTGTTGAGTTAGGAGGAAATATTTTCCGATAGATTGTTGGCATTCTAATGGGAACTAACTGTACACCACTTTTGGCTGACTTGTTTTTGTTTTCATACGAGGCTAAATTTGTCGAATCTTGCCAAATCTTTCATTTTCACTTTCACGCATATCGACAATGTGTTGTCTATAAGCAACAAGAAGTTTTCTTGCCTAGTATATCGTATATATCCAACGGACCTTAAGATTAAAAACACAACAAACTCCACTACATCAGCTACCTCGATCTTTGATACGTAAACTATGACAAACACGGGCAGCTTACTACTACGCTTTATGATAAACGTGACGATTTCAATTTTCCGATCGTGAACTTTCCCTTTCTTGATAGTAATATCCCTGTGATATGAACATGGACGTTTTTGAGTATGCTCATTAGTGTGCTCCCATATTGTGATTGACAATGATGACTCGGTTTTCATTTTGAGGACTTGATGTTTACTTGGATGTGACCAATATTTACATGGCGGGTGTCGTTGATGAAGCAGAAAACGCTTACTCTTCCGGAACACCTGGTCTTGTTCTCTTGTAACTTTACGAGGGTCCCCATGTAAATCTTTCCTTTGTTTATATTTTGTTTAAATTGAGTTTTAGATTGGATTATGATATTGTTGACTCTTTTGGTATTTTCTGATTTTTTTTTTTAGTTCGTTTTTGCAAACTTGTCAGATCGGGCTGTATCACAACTTATTGTGTTATGAACACTTGTCAACAAATGACGGTGTATTGTATCGATGGTGATCAACAATGTCCAGGGTAAGTCTGACTAGTCATACTGCAGTTTTTAACCGTAATTACTTAATATGTTTTGCCGATATTTTTTTTAAGATTTGACTAAATCAACATAATAAATTACCAGGGCATATGGCAAATACCTTGAAAAACAGAGGTTTTTGAAAGGTGTTAGTTGATGGTGACTACGGACACGTATGGCGTTCACCAAACGGATCTCCTGGTTGTGTATGAATATGGATGGTTTTTAAATATGCTCCGTAGTCCTTTCTTGTAGACGTGTAATACTTTTATTTGTATGACGTCATACCGTAACCTGTCACCTAGGTTTAAACGGCGGGTGACGTCGATGAAGACGTGGATCAATTCACTGTGACACAATTTTAATACCCCTGACATAATTTTGCGTTAGTTTTAACGACACTGTTGTCATTGCAGTGATAAAAATACCTACCGTTCGGTTAAGTTCAAGTTCATTTATGTAATGATTTCTCAAGCTTTGGACTTTATCAAAGTTTCGTCGATTTAGGCGTATTATACTTAAAATAATACCCTCTTTCAATTAGTAAATATGAATTCAATGTTGCTTAGTATAGAATCGGTAGGAAACTTATCGAGTCCTGGATGCAGTAACACAAATGTGATGTCTTTGTTTACTTCTCAAAGGAGATGTCTTCGTAGTCATGGACATTAGCATTATGATAGTCCCAGAGAAAACATTTACGTTTGAGGAACTGATGGATACTTTACAAGGACCATTAGGTTACACCACGTCAGAACGATGTTGTATGCACTTTCCCGGGCTGAATTACAAATTCTGCAAACGTCTAAAACAACACATGTTCCGGATGACCAGTGGAAACTAGCATCGAGGCTACTTAAGATAATTGACGATGTGGCAGAAATTCGACGGTTACGCCTGGTCGAACGGACTGCAAAGAGGCACCATCGATTCGACATTTTATTAAAGTCGAAATTAAGGGGATTAATGTCATTAAAATCAACAATATATTGCACCAAAAGTTTGTTCTAACTAACATATCACCGTACTTGAGATACATGTATATACAATTATTTACTACAGTTATTAAATACCTATTGAACCAAAGCTTTCCAATCAAACACTGCAACAATGGAATATAGATGACTTTTAAAATGACTCCCCCTTCAGTATGTTCATGTTCTTCATCTCCTTATTGCTATGGTCCTGCTGAACACATAGTAGCTGGTTATTTGAATGCTTTCCCAAACATAATCTACGAGAGCTCTCCATGGAGGTCCTTCGTATCGATAGACTCCACCCATCAATACTAGAATGAGCATTTCGAGATTATTATGGTTTTGCCAGACAATGAACATGCTTGATTGGATTGACTTTCAGTGTGGGTGAAGTCTCTGTCTGATCATCTATTCAGAAACAACACGCAGTTTGTGACACAATGGCAACTAAAGATAAGTCGATATCTCCTGAACCCGATGTTTGAACAACACCCAAACCATCTACAGACAAGGCCTCTAATGCATTTGTAGCTTGATAATTGTTTGCAAACACTATTACATTCATTGCTTGAACTAGGCCTGTTTGAAAACCAAGGTAACACTACTTACACATTGACCGGTTTTTCGAAAGATGAAATCCTATCTTACCATGCTTCCGTATTTAATGATAATGCCTTTGAGTTGGCAGTTTCATTAAACCTCCATTAGCTGATTAAGAATTTGCACTAACATAAATTTTCAAAAAATCCCAATATTATCTTTCGGCGGAGGTGTTCCGAATATACATGTACCTGTACACCAATAGTGTATTTTGTAAAAACATATTTTCCTAGTAGTTACTTGAAAACAGCATCATGTATCCCTTGAATGACCCAAATAGCAATATTATACACGAATGAATGTTCAACTTCCTACTTGTGTAGGTTAATAGAAACATATTCATGCATTGATTTTCAGTAAGTTAATTCTATTGAACTTGTTCTATATACATAACTTTAATAAAAAAATGTTCTCATATCAAACGGTTTGGGGTATAAAGATGAACCGAGTTTTAAATAAGAAGAAAAAACAGCAGAGAAGGCACGCTCCTCATTGGCCATTTATTCCATTGTCTTTCATATATATATATATTAAATGCTAATCGTTTTCCAAAAAAAAAAAAAAAAATGTTGTGTTGAAAAGTATTGATAGTCTATGAGTTAACTAAAATGGGTGTCTTCCCCGAACGCATACATGTTTAGGACATCAAAGTGAGGGTAATTATAGTCTATATCATATTTACCCGAGATATTTCACATGTAAATCTACTTGTGCTATTTACCTGAGACATATCATATATATAGGTTACTACTGAAATTATTGGAACTTCATTGGCCAATTATTCTTCTGTCTTTCATACATATTAAATATATAGTTATATTGTATAATTATAATTATATAGTTTTCAAAAAAAAAAAAACCCAACAATGTTGTGTTGAAATATATTGATAGTCTGTGTGTAAACTAAAACTAGATATGCATGATGGCGAAGGGTCAAGGATAGTCTGTGTGTAAACTAAAACTAGATATGCGTGATGGCGTAGGGTCAAGGATAGTCTGTGCGTAAACTAAAACTAGATATGCGTGATGGCGTAGGGTCAAGGATAATGCATTATTGATCATTTCTCCGTTCGTTGTATTAACATTTGGATCCGATTATCTCCAAAGTCTATTGCTGATTTCGCCCTAGACATGTTATGTGGAAAATAAAGCGAAGGTTATCGATTTTATAACATCTCCAACGCATGTTTTATCATTTGATAGCATTTATGGATAAGACCAGTGTAGAAATGATGTTTTTTTCAGAATATATATTTTAATAATAACAATTATTTTATTGGGTGCCTGGATGTGATAAAACAGAAGCATGTTAATCTAATTATAGTCGTTCTGTTATGCTCCTAATTGTGTTTACGTCCACAATAGCTCTAGCGTACCTATTGTGGTAGCGTGACGTTAAGCACCATACATTATTTAAACCTCGTTTCCTTCGAATAAATGAGGAAAGTGACTTGTTTCTGTTAATGTTTCACATAAGTAATTCTTCGTTTTACATGCTTTATGAAATATTATTGAACCTATTTATGCTGGTATCCATTTGTGTCCAGTGTCATAAAACCATAAACCCACTCACTCCGTTTTACAAGGATCTGACAACATCCCATAAGAGGTCATGTTCTGATGACCTTTGTCTCCTCCACTCTAGTATGATTTTCCAATGACGCTGTCATCTGCACCAATTCATTTCGTCACAAAAGAACATGAGGTTGTTGTGATGGAATGACTAAATGTACAACGATACAATTATGAAAGCTTTGTCACCTCAAAATTTCACATTTCAGATTCTGAAAGAAGTAATTTGATTGCTAATGCAAAAGGTCATCTGAACGTGACCCCCTATGGGATGTCCTCAGATCTAGACGAGATATTTACCGAACAGCGCGGGGATCAAGATATGATTTTCATCAGATTGCCAGAAACCTGTTAATTATGCGAATTCGTCTGTGTTTTGTCCATAAAAAAATAATTCAATGTACTTCCGTTGTTAGAATCATTTATTCTGTGAACCCAAAAAATAGGAAACCAATTCAATGATGTAAATTCTTAAGTCAAAATGTTAATAAACAGACATGATTCATTGTGTTATGCTATAATATATATACCGTATTGCTCAATAAATAGAAAAAGAAACATACAAAAGTGGGATTAAACCGAGAAAAAGTGTACTGAACGTAAGCGCTGCAGTCGATGAACGAAGTAAACTTATTTCTACCACAACACCCTGTGTTGTTTCCCTCTCAGACCATTGTATAAACATGCGGACTGTTGGATAAATATGTGTTAAATACCACTTGTGTCACATGACCTTCAAGATTTGTTATTGGTTGAAAAGTTCAACTTTGACCGTGATGCAATGCCACGTCCGGATTGTTAACGTCGTCATCCATTGTTTACGTCGTCTTCACTTGGCGGGAATATATACGAGATGATACGTGGTCCAAGGTTTTTCGGCTGAGGTCACATGACTCACGTGGCTATTAGATATGGAATTTATTTCACTTTCGTTAATTACTTTTTAAAGGTTACAAAAGGCACTCGCTAAAGCTCTTTTAAAAGCAAATTAACTCCAGCGAAATAAATTCCATATCCAACCACCAATCGTTATGTAACCTCTATGCGTCACATATTTTGAAGAATTCTGCGAAAATTTTCATTAACGATTTTGAAGACTAAACCTAGGAAGTATTCCCTTGTCTTATTACGTTGTATATTAATATATTACATTTCCTATTGATATTTTTGACAATTTGCTATCAACGTTTTCTTCAATATACCTGGTGGAACAGATCTACAAAATGTTACAACTCCAAAATTGAATATTTCACTTTTGATATTGACCAATCAGTACGTTACTTTATTTCTGCAGCATCTTTACTTGTGGATTGTTCGATTTAAGGCGCAAAAGAGATATTGATATTATTCGAGGATACCTTGGTTTACTTTGCAAAGACAAACTCATGTAAAGATATTTTTAGAAAAGCAAAATAAACATGGTATTCAATGGGGCATTATTCAAAATCGACAATTTATTACGTAATTACAAGCACACAGATGGATAAAAAATGACCTTATCACACTCATGTATTAAAAGATATTATTGATTAGATTTGTAATCATTATTAAAAATCAGTCTAAACTGTGACTAGAACCACATATCTAATAGGTTAAACTTAATACATAATAATAAATAAAAATGCTTCAAAAATCCTAGAATAAAAAAAACTAGCATTGGTTAAATTTCAACAATTTTGTTACACGTGCAAGCACAAACTCCACTGTGTGTTTTGTTTTTCAAATAGAATACTCTATCATTTCATATGTGAACATAAAATTGTACATTCAATGATAAATACATGGAATTCACACATATAAAACAGAATTGGGTAAAACTGTCAGTTTTTCTAAGAATAGAAATAGAATATATATTCATTATTCAACAATGAATCCATACGGATATATACATTTATTAATCTGTTAATGAAATGAAAACAATTGTTTTTGAAAGAAGAATTTTCTAATGTGTATCAAATTGTTTTGCTTTCATTTGTCATTTGTTTTTAAATTTGTTACATAATATATATTTCATATTACAGACCAAGTACAAGCGGTCTTTATAGTGTTAAACAAGTCATTAACTAATGGTGTGATATAATACTGTTTCAAAGCTCTTGGGAGAATCCTTTGCAAAACAGAATATCATAAACTGTAAAAACAAACCTGTAAAATGTGAAAGGTTATTGCCAAGTGTACTGCTCATTTTGATGGCTTTAAACAATATGTGTGGATCGAAATATAAGGAAACAAGCCCTGGTGTTCGTAGCATCATTGTTAAAAGAGAAGATTTGCATTAAAATGTTGCAAGTCAAAGCTAATATAAACTATAGATATTGGACTGTTTTAATGCGATGCTCTGTGCAATTGATCCGTGTTCTAGATTGGACAAACTGATCGGGAAAACATCAACGTATAACATTTTTTTATAAATGTATTGCATCTTATATTTGTAACAATAAATAAGTATACCTTATTGTGCAAAAACAACTCTAAGATATAAAGCTAAACAAACAATGAGCACTGAATTAAAAAGAATATTTATCGATAGATAAATACATGGAGCTCAGAGCATGAATGGATTAAAAAAATGTATACAAACAAATCTGTTTTTATGCCTATAATTAATGCATGTTTCTAGGTTTGTAACACCATCTTTGTCGTTCATCAAGCGTTGATTAGCACATGTGTGTATTACGTCATCTTTGGCATTAATTTTGGTATGTTGTATTGTGACGTCATAACATAGCATGACGTCATCACTATCTGTATTAAGAAATTGAACTTTGATAGATGGAACTAAGTAAAAAAATAAACAAAATCAAAGTTGCCATGGAGATCTGGATTACTTAGAGCATGGAGCTTTTTTTTGCGTTATCGATGATCACGTCATGATGTAAATGAGGATAATTATAAAGTTTGTACCAATGACAGTCGGACAGAAAAGTCAACCATCCTTGTCTCTTTAGATTCACCGCGTCTGCTTTATTCGTCATTAAGACCATCAGAAGTTAATATACAAGCACTTTATGTCTTAAAGTCACGTTTCAGGATATCTTTGATTGACCTGAAAATGAGGAAGAATTTTATGTTTGAATGTTTACAGCTAAGTTATACACGAAACGTTGGTGGTATATGTAAATTTCTTCAGCTAGCGATAACCACAAATTTGTCTGATTATACCAATGGATTATCTAATCCGCATAATTGTTTTCTTATAGTTATTCAATTTACAAATGTAGTACCCAAAGTGATTGGAGCACTGGGTAAAACAAAATAAGATAACAATATCATTGTTTTCGTCGAATAATTCGAAATCTTCAAATCGATACATACCTAACCAATTCAGAATCAAAAACGTATTGACTGAAATAATTATTTTAATCCTGATTGAAAAAACATCATTACGCGTGGCCAACAATATCCTACCGATCCGGTAGTATACCTGTTCGACAAAGAAAGCTTGATTACATTTCAATCTTTTGGAATAGATATGTCAAAGAGAAAAGAAGCAAAATATGCAAAACCATCAACTCTCTTCGAGAATCTAGCAAATAAGCCACGTCCCTATGAGTGCAATTATGGGAAAATTGATCACGAAATATCGATTGGAACGGACAAATGAAAAAAAACATTCGAGTTAAGGTGAAAATGTATACGTCTCGCCTTACTTTACACAATAATCTATTTGGAAAAAATTAAAGAAAATAGAATGAGCGTTCTACCAATGCAAACAGCAAAAAATTAATGACAGTTATAACAATTTTGTAAAGTAAAGCTGATTTATTTTAAATTTACTTTTATTTTTGTTTATTTTACAGATACAGCTGATTATCTGTAAATATCAAGTATTTGTCTCTAATTTGGAGAACCCGGTGTTTTACCAATAACATATAACAGATTTAATACCTAATGAGAACTTATTTACCCAGAAAATTATTAGACGAGTGGTTTCGATTACGTGAACTTTCCATTTCTGGATAGTAACATCCCTCCGTCTCCAACCTATGGTGTTTACATGTTGCAGTTGATTCTTTATTCTAGGGCTTGCTCTAGGTATTGCGATTTTCGTGATCGATGTCGACTGCTTTTCTGGTCACCATTTTGGTCACATTGAGAAATATTCTGTATCTTTGTGTGATATGAAGATGAAGGTTTTTTTTTTAAATATGCTCTTTAGTGTGCTTACTTGTTGCGATTGAGAATGGTGACTCATTTCGAGGACTTGATGTTTACTTGGATGTGACCAATATTTTACATGGCGGGTATCGTCTTCCGGAACACCTGGTCTTATTCTTTTGTACTGTTAAAAGGGTTTCCATGTGGATTTTCTTTCCGTATTTTGCCCCTAGTTTAATAGATTTTGATTTCGGATTGTGGTTTGTTGACGATTGTTTTTTCTGATTTTGTTTTTATGTACAGATAATAGATAGGGGAGTGATTGGTTACTAATTCAGTGATTTAGAAGCACACTGAAGGACACAGAATGAGATCAATGGCTTGAGCTTAATAAATGCCTCAGCTCTCACTTTGAGGCCATGTCATTTACTTGGATTAGACAAAGATTTACATGGCAGAAGTCGTCGACGATGATGAAGACGCGTAGTTGATCCCCACCCCTTAAATGTAGTGCATTTGTGTGATTTTTAATACATTAAATATAATTGTACACGCGACGATAGCGTTTTCTCTTGTACATTTGAGCTTGTTACAATTTACTTACCTGTTGTAATAGCATCAGACAGCTTACCGAGTGTTATGACGTCAGACATCTTATCTTTTTACCTTACCTGTAGTAATAACGCCAGAACAGCGTACCGTTTCACCTCACATTTGGTACCTGTTGTATTAACGTCAGACAGCTGACCTTATTCCTTATTCCCTTATATGTTGTAATAACGCCAGACAGCTGACCTTTTACCTTATGTCGTATTACCGTTATTATATTTATGGGGCTGTTTTTGTTAACTTCAGACAGCTTACCGATTTATCTCACATTTTTGTACCTGTTGTTATAACGTCAGAGAGCTTACCATTTAATCTTACCTGTTTTAATAACATCAGAGAGCTCACAATTTAACCTAACCTGTTGTAATAACGTCAGAAAGCTTACCATTTTATCTGACCTGTTGTAATAACGTCAGAGAGCTTACCATTTAATCTAACCTGTTGAAATAACGTCAGAAAGCTTACCATTTTATCTTACCTGTTGTAATAACGTCAGAGAGCTCACAATTTAACCTAACCTGTTGTAATAACGTCAGAAAGCTTACCATTTTATCTTACCTATTGTAATAACGTCAGAAAGCTTACCATTTTATCTTACCTGTTGTAATAACGTCAGAAAGCTTACCATTTAATCTTACCTGTTGTAATAACGTCAGAGAGCTTACCATTTAATCTTACCTGTTGTAAAAACATCAGAGAGCTCACCATTTTACCTGCCCTGTTGTAAAAACGTCAGAAAGCTTACTATTTTACCTTACCTGTTGTAATAACGTCAGAGAGCTCACCATTTTATCTTACCTGTTGTAATAACGTCAGAACGCTTACCATTTAAATTTTACCTTTTGTAATAACGTCAGAGAGCTCACCATTTTATCTTACCTGTTGTAATAACGTCAGAAAGCGTACCATTTAATCTTACCTGTTGTAATAGCATCAGACAGCTTATCGAGTGTTATGACGTCAGACATCTTATCTTTTTACCTTACCTGTAGTAATAACGCCAGAACAGCGTACCGTTTCACCTCACATTTGGTACCTGTTGTATTAACTTCAGACAGCTGACCTTATTCCTTATTCCCTTATATGTTGTAATAACGCCAGACAGCTGACCGTATTCCTTTATTCCCTTATATGTTGTAATAAAACCAGACAGCTGACCTTTTACCTTATGTCGTATTACCGTTATTATATTTATGGGGCTGTTTTTGTTAACTTCAGACAGCTTACCGATTTATCTCACATTTTTGTACCTGTTGTAATAACGTCAGAGAGCTTACCATTTAATCTTACCTGTTGTAATAACATCAGAGAGCTCACCATTTTATCTTACCTGTTGTAATAACGTCAGAAAGCTTACCATTTAAATTTTACCTGTTGTAATAACGTCAGAGAGCTCACCATTTTATCTTACCTGTTGTAATAACGTCACAAAGCTTACCATTTAATCATACCTGTTGTAATAACGTCAGAAAGCTCACCATTTTACCTTACCTGTTGTCATAACGTCAGAGAGCTCACCATTTTATCTAACCTGTTGTAATAACGACAAAAGATCACCATTATATCTTACCTGTTGTAATAACATCAGAGAGCTCACCATTTTATCTTACCCGTTGTAATAACGTCAAAAGCTCATCATTATTTCTTACCTGATATAATAATGTCAGAAAGCTCACCATTTTGCCCTACCTGGTGCAATAACGTCAGACAGCTGACCGCTTTACCTTACCTGTTGTAATAACGTCAGCCGGCTTACCTGTTTACCTAACCTGTTGTTAGGACGCCAGAAAGCATAATTTCTAATATTCACATATAAAAAACAGCAATGTCATGCAGTTGACACTTGACAGTCCGCTCTGGGTCAGCATGACACAGTGACCTTGTGTGGGGTCAGGGTTCGAAGGTGACCACAGTGTTGAGTCGATGACGTCACCATCACTATACTGCCATTGTGTTGTAAACTCTCCGGAGACGTAGAATTGAACATTTTGTTCTACAAACAAACAAATCGGAGTGTATAAGTTATTGTTTATAAAAAGATGTTTAATGACGTACTTCAAACTCCACAGAGGAAGATTGGCTGTTCATTTCATAGAGGAGTCACATTGGTCGTCCGTATTGAAAGATACATCTACATTAATGCGCCTGTTTTAATTAAAACTGTGTTGGAAGTCTCTCTATGACGTAACCATTGGTAACATCAGGCTTGACAAAGAGTTTAAAGTACATCGATTACTCGAGTAGTTATTACATTTTTTATAGATTTGTTTGTGCTTTTTTTCAATCACTTTGATACCTTTACGTATTTACTTGCGTTGATCATTAAAATTGCACTTTGCTCATCTGACATGTAATTAACTGCACTAGTATGAGGTGAAGCAGTACAACACACTGAAATGTTAACGTATTCATTCATATTCTCTGTCTATAATGTTTATATATATCGTTGGAATGAAATAAAGTTTATATCAATATTAATGTAATTATTCAGGTCGTTTTAAATTGTGCTTCTATCAAATCACTGCACTATCCACACAGTATGGTCTTACTTAAAATGTTGTTTTGTTGTATTTCAGTTTGTAAAAGGGTGAGACGATTCAGCGATCCGACTTTCATCAGAAAGGATCCCTGGGAGACACACGACTCGGAGGCATTGACTTGGTTCCGTCTCAGCTCGATGACCTTGTAGGAGAAGTTGCCAGATTCGGAATGTTTGTATCCTCGATTGAATACTGTACCAAAGATAATAAATAAGTGTCTGATTTCCAATGACAAAAATGTTGATTAAAAGATGTTGACATTACATTATTGGATTAATACGAACGCATGATCAATTGCAAAAGTTATAAAAATTGAGATGCATGGCCTTTTCTAATTATCGATAGTTCAACGTTTTTGAATATTTATTTGACATAATTATTTCAAGAGGAGGCCTTTGGATAGCACTAGTCAGCAACAGACATAGTCTTATACTCAGGAATATATTTTACCTATGTTGTAGTAATAAGGTATTTCGTTACTGGAGTAAGACGTCTTCCTGATCGAGGTGTATCCGTCACATGTTTGGGACATGACGTCATACCGGAAGGACACACAGTCAGTATCTCTGTAACAGACGAAGGCACAGTGAAGGACGGAGGGACGAGGTGGCTGAAGGCTGATTGGCTGATCCAAGGTCGTCAGAGAGGGTAGCGAGGCCAGCATGTATCGACCCAACACTGAAATAAGCATATAAATATGTTGTAGAACTTCTTTTGCCTGATTTTTATTAATAACGTTGTGGCTTTTTCAGATAAAAAAATCAGTATAAATACAAATGCTGGCATATTTGGGGTCAGAATGTGCGACAAACATCAGAATATCATTTGTACATTTTATACATATTAAAATTATTTATTCATTTCTTGAAAACTTCATTCCAGTGTTTAGTGTTTAGGTTATCGATTATCAAATAGAATAACCTGTAACCATAGATGAAGAAAGTCATCAGTGTTGATCACTGGTACTGTAACCCAACACAAACTAGACTAAGTTATGATTCACCACCACTCCATATCTTTAACATTAAATCGACCGATGAAAATAAGGAAAGATAATACAGCATGTGTATTCTTCCTACTGAAGCACATATTGTAATTAATTCTAATCATTTAAAAAAAATATTTATAAAATGTTATACATATAAATATATGATATTTGCAAACATAATAGAAGTATTTACTCTTTGGTTGAAGTTTGCATCCGCCAAGGTCGAATCTAAGACACGGTCGACTTTGCCATGACCTAGCATTGATCCGGAAGTACTTGGCTGTTATTGGAGGACTGATGGCATGTCTCACAATGGTGTTTCCATCCGTATTACCAGTAAATAGCTGTAATTAAATAATTTGTGAGAATGATATTGATATATTATAGCAACTATAGCTTGATATGAGATTGAACGAATTATGAAGGTATCTGTTAGTGATGCGGGTATACAAAAATGGTATGACCACTTTACTAGTATAAATTTTTCCTTTCTTGGTAGTAGCATCCCTTATTCTCCATCCTATGGTGTTTACATATCGTAGTGCATTCGTTATTCTAGGACTTGCTCTAAATATCGAGACTCTTGTGATAGATGTCGGCTGCTGACAAGCAAACTAACTACACAACGGTCACGATATGCAAGCTGATGATGACTATGAACAAGTTTTATGGTCGCCATCCTCGTCTCATTGAGAAATATGTTGTATCTTTGTACATGATATGAAGGTTGACGTTTTTGAATATGCTCATTAGTGTTAATTTGTTTTGATTGGAAATTATGCCTCAGTTCTCACGTTAAGGCCACGATGTTTACTCGGATGTGATTTACATAGCGGGTGGCGTCGATAAAGCAGAAGACGCGTACTGTTCCGGAACACCTGGTCTTATTCTTTTGTACTTAACAAGGGTCTCCATACATATTGTGTTATTGTAACAATGATAACTGATATACATATATGGAAGTGTTATGAAAACTTAAACTGATAAAGTTATATGAAAATATTAGTATATAACCCTATACACTGTATATGGAAATTGAAAAGCGTTTTGTTTAATTTTAATGCATAACGATATCGACAAGCATTTTAATCAAAGTAGTAGCAAAGCCACAGTGATGATTGTCCGGGACATCACTCTTGTCTACCTGACCTCGGGGTTGTTGTCCGGGGACATCACCCTTGTCTATCTTACCTCGGGGTTGTTGTTCGGGGTCATAACCCTTGTCAATCTTACTTCGTGGGTATTGTCCGTGGTCATCACTCTTGCTTACCTTACCTCGGGGTTGTTGTCCGGGGACATCACCCTTGTCTATCTTACCTCGGGGTTGTTGTCCGGGGTCATCACCCTTGTCTATCTTACCTCGGGGTTGTTGTCCGGGGTCATCACCATTGTCTACCTTACCTCAGGGTTGTTGTCCAGGACATCACTCTTGTCTATCTTACCTCGGGGTTGTTGTCCGGGTAAATCATTCTTGTCTATCTAACCCTGGGGTTGTTGTCCGGGGTCATCATTCTTGTCTATCTTACCTCGGGGTTGTTGTCCGGGGACATCACCCTTGTCTACCTTACCTCGGGGTTGTTGTCCGGGGTCATCACCATTGTCTACCTTACCTCGGGGATGTTGTTCGGGGTCATCACCCTTGTCTATCTTTCCTCAGGGTTGTTGTTCGGGGTCATCACAATTGTCTACCTTACCTTGGGGTTGTTGTCCGGGGACATCACCTTTGTCTATCTTACCTCGAGGTTGTTGTCCGGGGTCATCACCATTGTCTATCTTACCTCGGGGATGTTGTTCGGGGTCATCACCATTGTCTACCTTACCTTGGGGTTGTTGTCCGGGGACATCACCTTTGTCTATCTTACCTCGGGGTTGTTGTTCGGGGTCATCACCCTTGTCTACCTTACCTTGGGGTTGTTGTCCGGGGACATCACCCTTGTCTATCTAACCTCGGGGTTGTTGTTCGGGGTCATCACCCTTGTCTACCTTACCTCGGGGTTGTTGTCCGGGGTCATCACTCTTGTCTACCTTACCTCGGGGTTGTTGTCCGGGGACATCAATCTTGTCTATCTTACCTCGGGGTTGTTGTCCGTGGTCATCACTCTTGGTAATCTTACCTCGTGGGTGTTGTCCGTGGTCATCACTCTTGCTTACCTTACCTCGGGGTTGTTGTCCGGGTACATCACTCTTGTCTATCTTACCTCGTGAGTGTTGTCCGGGGACATCACTTTTGTCTACCTTACCTCGGGGTTATTGTCCGTGGTCATCACTCTTGTCAATCTTACTTCGTGGGTGTTGTCCGTGGTCATCACTCTTGCTTACCTTACCTCGGGGTTGTTGTCCGGGGACATCACCCTTGTCTATCTTACCTCGGGGTTGTTGTCCGGGGTCATCACCCTTGTCTACCTTACCTCGAGGTTGTTGTCCGGGGTCATCACCATTGTCTACCTTACCTCGGGGCTGTTGTTCGGGGTCATCACCCTTGTCTACCTTACCTTGGGGTTGTTGTCCGGGGACATCACCCTTGTCTATCTTACCCCGAGGTTGTTGTCCGGGGTCATCACCCTTGTCTACCTTACCTCGGGGCTGTTGTTCGGGGTCATCACCCTTGTCTACCTTACCTTGGGGTTGTTGTCCGGGGACATCACCCTTGTCTATCTTACCCCGAGGTTGTTGTTCGGGGTCATCACCCTTGTCTACCTTACCTTGGGGTTATTGTCCGGGGACATCACCTTTGTCTATCTAACCTCGGGGTTGTTGTTCGGGGTCATCACCCTTGTCTACCTTACCTCGGGGTTGTTGTCCGGGGTCATCACTCTTGTCTACCTTACCTCGGGGTTGTTGTCCGGGGACATCACCCTAGTCTACCTTACCTCGGGGTTGTTGTCCGGGGACATCAATCTTGTCTATCTTACCCCGGGGTTGTTGTCCGTGGTCATCACTCTTGTCAATCTTACCTCGTGGGTGTTATCCGTGTTCATCACTCTTGCTTACCTTACCTCGGGGTTGTTGTCCGGGTAAATCACTCTTGTCTATCTTACCTCGTGAGTGTTGTCCGGGGACATCACTTTTGTCTACCTTACCTCGGGGTTGCTGTCCGGGGACATCACCCTTGTCTACCTTACCTCGGGGTTGTTGTCCGGGGACATCACCCTTGTCTATAGTACCTCGGGGTTGTTGTCCGGGGACATCACCCTTGTCTATCTTACCTCGGGGTTGTTGTCCGGGGACATCACCCTTGTCTATCTTACCTCGGGGTTGTTGTCCGGGGACATCACCCTTGTCTACCTTACCTCGGGGTTGTTGTCCGGGGACATCAGCTTTGTCTATCTTACCTCGGGGTTGTTGTCCGGGGACATCACCTTTGTCTATCTTACCTCGGGGTTGTTGTCCGGGGTCATCACCATTGTCTACCTTACCTCGGGGCTGTTGTTCGGGGTCATCACCCTTGTCTACCTTACCTTGGGGTTGTTGTCCGGGGACATCACCCTTGTCTATCTTACCCCGAGGTTGTTGTCCGGGGTCATCACCCTTGTCTACCTTTCCTCGGGGTTGTTGTCCGGGGACATCAACCTTGTCTTTCTTACCTCGGGGTTGTTGTCCGAGGACATCACGTTTGTCTACCTTAACTCGGGGTTGTTGTCCGGGGACATCACCCTTGTCTACCTTACCTCGGGGTTGTTGTCCGGGGACATCACCCTTGTCTACCTTACCTCGTGGTTGCTGTCCGGGGACATCACTCTTGTCTACCTTACGCCGGGGTTGTTGTCCGGGGACATCACTTTTGTCTACTTTACCTCGGGGTTGTTGTTCGGGGTCATTACTCTTGTCTATCTTACCCCGGGGTTGTTGTCCGGGGACATCACTTTTGTCTACTTTACCTCGGGGTTGTTGTCCGGGGTCATCACTCTTGTCTATCTTACCCCGGGGTTGTTGTCCGCGGTCATCACTCTTGTCAATCTTACCTCGTGGGTGTTATCCGTGGTCATCACTCTTGCTTACCTTACCTCGGGGTTGTTGTCCGGGTAAATCACTCTTGTCTATCTTACCTCGTGAGTGTTGTCCGGGGACATCACTTTTGTCTACCTTACCTCGTGGTTGCTGTCCGGGGACATCACCCTTGTCTACCTTACCTCGGGGTTGTTGTCCGGGGACATCACCCTTGTCTATCTTACCTCGGGGTTGTTGTCCGGGGACATCACCCTTGTCTATATTACCTCGGGGTTGTTGTCCGGGGACATCACCCTTGTCTATCTTACCTCGGGGTTGTTGTCCGGGTAAATCACTCTTGTCTATCTTACCTCGTGAGTGTTGTCCGGGGTCATCACTCTTGTCTACCTTACCTCGGGGTTGTTGTCCGGGGACATCACCCTAGTCTACCTTACCTCGGGGTTGTTGTCCGGGGACATCAATCTTGTCTATCTTACCCCGGGGTTGTTGTCCGTGGTCATCACTCTTGTCAATCTTACCTCGTGGGTGTTATCCGTGTTCATCACTCTTGCTTACCTTACCTCGGGGTTGTTGTCCGGGTAAATCACTCTTGTCTATCTTACCTCGTGAGTGTTGTCCGGGGACATCACTTTTGTCTACCTTACCTCGGGGTTGCTGTCCGGGGACATCACCCTTGTCTACCTTACCTCGGGGTTGTTGTCCGGGGACATCACCCTTGTCTATAGTACCTCGGGGTTGTTGTCCGGGGACATCACCCTTGTCTATCTTACCTCGGGGTTGTTGTCCGGGGACATCACCTTTGTCTATCTTACCTCGGGGTTGTTGTCCGGGGACATCACCCTTGTCTACCTTACCTCGGGGTTGTTGTCCGGGGACATCAGCTTTGTCTATCTTACCTCGGGGTTGTTGTCCGGGGACATCACCTTTGTCTATCTTACCTCGGGGTTGTTGTCCGGGGACATCACCCTTGTCTACCTTTCCTCGGGGTTGTTGTCCGGGGACATCAACCTTGTCTTTCTTACCTCGGGGTTGTTGTCCGAGGACATCACGTTTGTCTACCTTAACTCGGGGTTGTTGTCCGGGGACATCACCCTTGTCTACCTTACCTCGGGGTTGTTGTCCGGGGACATCACCCTTGTCTACCTTACCTCGTGGTTGCTGTCCGGGGACATCACTCTTGTCTACCTTACGCCGGGGTTGTTGTCCGGGGACATCACTTTTGTCTACTTTACCTCGGGGTTGTTGTTCGGGGTCATTACTCTTGTCTATCTTACCCCGGGGTTGTTGTCCGGGGACATCACTTTTGTCTACTTTACCTCGGGGTTGTTGTCCGGGGTCATCACTCTTGTCTATCTTACCCCGGGGTTGTTGTCCGCGGTCATCACTCTTGTCAATCTTACCTCGTGGGTGTTATCCGTGGTCATCACTCTTGCTTACCTTACCTCGGGGTTGTTGTCCGGGTAAATCACTCTTGTCTATCTTACCTCGTGAGTGTTGTCCGGGGACATCACTTTTGTCTACCTTACCTCGTGGTTGCTGTCCGGGGACATCACCCTTGTCTACCTTACCTCGGGGTTGTTGTCCGGGGACATCACCCTTGTCTATCTTACCTCGGGGTTGTTGTCCGGGGACATCACCTTTGTCTATCTTACCTCGGGGTTGTTGTCCGGGTAAATCACTCTTGTCTATCTTACCTCGTGAGTGTTGTCCGGGGACATCACTTTTGTCTACCTTACCTCGGGGTTGCTGTCCGGGGACATCACCCTTGTCTACCTTACCTCGGGGTTGTTGTCCGGGGACATCACCCTTGTCTATCTTACCTCGGGGTTGTTGTCCGTGGTCATCACTCTTGTCAATCTTACCTCGTGGGTGTTGTCCGTGGTCATCACTCTTGCTTACCTTACCTCGGGGTTGTTGTACGGGTACATCACTCTTGTCTATCTTACCTCGTGAGTGTTGTCCGTGGACATCACTTTTGTCTACCTTACCCCGGGGTTGTTGTCCGTGGTCATCACTCTTGTCAATCTTACCTCGTGGGTGTTGTCCGTGGTCATCACTCTTGCTTACCTTACCTCGGGGTTGTTGTCCGGGGACATCACCCTTGTCTATCTTACCTCGGGGTTGTTGTCCGGGGACATCACCTTTGTCTACCTTACCTCGGGGTTGTTGTCCGGGGACATCACGCTTGTCTACCTTAACTCGGGGTTGTTGTTCGGGGACATTACCCTTGTCTACCTTACCTCGTGGTTGCTGTCCGGGGACATCACTCTTGTTTTCCTTACGCCGGGGTTGTTGTCCGGGGACATCACTTTTGTCTACTTTACCTCGGGGTTGTTGTTCGGGGACATCACCTTTGTCTATCTTACCTCGGGGTTGTTGTCCGGGGACATCACCTTTGTCTATCTTACCTCGGGGTTGTTGTCCGGGGACATCACCCTTGTCTACCTTACCTCGGGGTTGTTGTCCGGGGCATCACGCTTGTCTACCTTAACTCGGGGTTGTTGTCCGGGGACATCACCCTTGTCTACCTTACCTCGGGGTTGTTGTCCGGGGACATCACCCTTGTCTACCTTACCTCGTGGTTGCTGTCCGGGGACATCACTCTTGTTTTCCTTACGCCGGGGTTGTTGTCCGGGGACATCACTTTTGTCTACTTTACCTCGGGGTTGTTGTTCGGGGTCATCACTCTTGTCTATCTTACCCCGGGGTTGTTGTCCGGGGACATCACTTTTGTCTACTTTACCTCGGGGTTGTTGTCCGGGGTCATCACTCTTGTCTATCTTACCCCGGGGTTGTTGTCCGTGGTCATCACTCTTGTCAATCTTACCTCGTGGGTGTTATCCGTGGTCATCACTCTTGCTTACCTTACCTCGGGGTTGTTGTCCGGGGACATCACTCTTGTCTATCTTACCTCGTGAGTGTTGTCCGGGGACATCACTTTTGTCTACCTTACCTCGTGGTTGCTGTCCGGGGACATCAACCTTGTCTACCTTACCTCGGGGTTGTTGTCCGGGGACATCACCCTTGTCTACCTTACCTCGGGGTTGTTGTCCGGGGACATCACCCTTGTCTATCTTACCTCGGGGTTGTTGTCCGGGGACATCACCCTTGTCTATCTTACCTCGGGGTTGTTGTCCGGGGACATCACCTTTGTCTATCTTACCTCGGGGTTGTTGTCCGGGGACAGCACCCTTGTCTACCTTACCTCGGGGTTGTTGTCCGGGGACATCACCTTTGTCTATCTTACCTCGGGGTTGTTGTCCGGGGACATCACCTTTGTCTATCTTACCTCGGGGTTGTTGTCCGGGGACATCACCCTTGTCTACCTTACCTCGGGGTTGTTGTCCGGGGACATCAACCTTGTCTATCTTACCTCGGGGTTGTTGTCCGGGGACATCACGCTTGTCTACCTTAACTCGGGGTTGTTGTTCGGGGACATCACCCTTGTCTACCTTACCTCGTGGTTGCTGTCCGGGGACATCACTCTTGTTTTCCTTACGCCGGGGTTGTTGTCCGGGGACATCACTTTTGTCTACTTTACCTCGGGGTTGTTGTTCGGGGACATCACCCTTGTCTACCTTACCTCGTGGTTGCTGTCCGGGGACATCACTCTTGTTTTCCTTACGCCGGGGTTGTTGTCCGGGGACATCACTTTTGTCTACTTTACCTCGGGGTTGTTGTCCGGAGTCATCACTCTTGTCTATCTTACCCCGGGGTTGTTGTCCGGGGATATCACTTTTGTCTACTTTACCTCGGGGTTGTTGTCCGGGGACATTACTTTTGTCTACTTTACCACGGGGTTGTTGTCCGGGGTCATCACCCTTGTCTACCTTACCTCGGGGTTGCTGTCCGGGGACATCACTCTTGTCTTCCTTACCTCGGGGTTGTTGTCCGGGGTCAACACCGTAGTCCAGGTAACACTGTCAGAACTGTATAATATGTGGAACGTCTTCACCCATTGTGGATAGTCGCCGCGGCCTTGTATTGACACGGATTCTACGATAGCTTCTGTATCAAGTTGTACCTGTAAATGTCAAAACATATTATGCAGACAAAACCTTCATTACTCTTTTCTCCTGTAAGCAAACTAAGACTTGCTGGATAACGTTCGAAACTATTTATATATGTATACAAATAGCGAGATGGTCAGGTGGTGCAGTGGACAGCGTACTTGTCTTTCACTAAGGCGGACGGGTTTCGAATCCCCGACATGACGTGAAATGGAATGGGGGTCAACTGCCCGACCACGTGGGTTTTCTCCGGATACTCTGGTTTCCTCCCACAATAAGAGCCCCTGCGCGCTAACTCCCGGGCCAACCAAACAAGAGTGTTTTATACAAGATGGATAGCTTGTTTCATAATTGTTGCAAAAAGTGAAAGTTCATATTTATATACAAATAGAAAGAAAGAATTGCAATATATTCTTCCCAAATAACGTTTTGCAAAACAAAAAAGTACCTCTAGCATTATACTTCGTCAAGTTTACAAATGATTTAGCACAACAGTACTCGTGTAATACGGCCAAATGAGTTTGCAAATTATTAATTATACCAGCAGTTTCCATCCTATTGACATGGTACGTTTAGTACTCAATGCATGTATATATCGGTTGCATGTTTCGGCTCAAATAATCTATTTAATAAGTTAAACGAAAATCGTATTGTTTCAAATCAATTGTTTTGTTAATTATTGAATATATTCCTGGTCCAGATATTGAAAGTTCGTGTACTACAAAAAAGTCAAAACTGGTTTACTTGTATAAAGGACTCCTCGTTTATGTGATCGGCACACCATCCAGAACCGCTAATTAAGTTTGGTCTTTCAAAATACAGTCGAGCATTATCAGGACTGTAGTCGTCTTGTCCCGAATATGAACTAGATGCCGTGAAAGCTTCGTTCGGAACACCAGAGAATCCAGACAGAAGATATTCGGAACACCACATCTTTTCCGTTTCTGTATGGAAAGGTGAAAAAATACACTGTGTATGCAATTCAATACATTCAGAGTAAAACAAAATTCCACACAAATAAAAAAGATTGTTTTGATATTTATGATTCATAACATCAAAATAAACCATGTGATATCATAATAATATACAGAGCAGAAATAGAATTCAAAATGTTTCACGTACATGTCTCTTCTTGTGAAAACAAAATCAGAAAATACCGAAGGGTCAACAAAACCATAAACCTAACTCAAAATCGATTAAAATAGAGGCAAAGAAGAAACAAAACAAGGATTTACATATGAAACATCTGAAACAAGGCGACCAAAGACACCAGTTCTGATAGAAATTGTGGATGGCTTCAAGGTAAATAACGGGTCAAGAAAGTCATATTCCGCTGTGGTACATGAACAGCTTCATCATCAGTGACTGGAATGGTGGTGGGTAACAGAGGTGACTTCAAGTCGTAATATGCTGGTCACAAAAGCCATGTTCTGATGAAGAACATGGATGAGTGACATCATGTTCTTTAAAAGGATACTGTGGACGTACTTATTTGGCGCAATCAAAATTTAGCGCATCACCGAATTCAAACAGGGAAGCTCAATGATACATTCGCGCACTTAGAATACTTACTGTAGAAAGTAATATACAGAAACTGTGATTAGCGAAATCATAATTAAGCGGAATAATTTCAGCGCCTAAATCGCCAAAATAATATTTCCACTGAAATATGTACGTTTACAGTGCATTATAGTTACATAAAGGATGTTATAGGCGTTGTGGTGGTAAGTGGATACATATTCTTATAAATATGCCACTGGCCCCAAACCATAATGGCTGGTGGGTAACAGGGATGAGTGAATTCAGATTCCTACATACCTGACACTGGAATGTTTAACAGGAAGCTTGTGACTACAATCAGGGAAAATGGCTGCATCGTCGTCGTTTGTGATATGTTCTACAGATGTCGTCTTGTCAATAACAAATATGTATGTTATTATAACAACAACACTGACAGGTCACATACTCCCGAGATGTTTGAAAAAATGCAATCTGAAAATCAACGGAAAAAACTACCAATGTAGAGGCTAGATAGCTGCAGTTTTTATAAGAATTCAATAGCAATGCAATTTCTACCAAAATCAAAGTGTGTCTGATGTTTTTAATGGTCACTTGGCTAATGAAGTTGCCAGAAAGCATACCATACTAGTCATTAAACGTCACATACAATCATTGTTTGGTTGTGTGACAAAAATCTTAAAATAAATAATACTTTTCTTGCATGAAGAAAATGTTTAGACATTTCGTGATAGCTGCCGATTGCTGACGAAAAATAAAAGCGCAAAAATTCGATGGATGAAGGTTTAAAAATAAGTGTTAATTGGCCATCTTTGTTTCATCGAGAAATATTCTTTGTTTTTCTTTGATATGAAAGTCGACATTTTATAAATTAACTCATTAGTATGTCTACTTGTTTTGATTGAGAATGATAAATCGGTTTTCACTTTGAGGCCATGACATTTACTTGGATGTGACCATGATGTACATGGCGGGTGTCGTCGATGAATCAGAATACGCTTACTCTTCCGGAACACCATTTTTGTTCGTATTTTGCTCCTATTTAATTGATTATGGTTTTGATGACGTATTCTCTGCTTTTCCAATGCTATCCGGGTAAATAATTTGTTTGTTCATATTTTGTCCCAAATTTGATCGATTTTTACTTTGCAATATTTTTATGTGAACGTTTCGGAATTTGTTTTTAGACACTTAACATAAGTTAGATCTATTTTATCATTAGCTTTACGGTTCTTTTTTATCTAAGATCTGAACATCACATATTTTGTAATTCAAAAAGAGGGGATTGGAGGGCGACTAATAGACTTCGCTTGTCGCCCAGTTCCTTTGTACACTGTATTTAAGATCTGGACAATAACTACAGTTGAGTGTAGACTAAAGGTTACACAAAGTGCACTCCGAGTGCACTCCGTTTGGACTTGGAGTACACTCCGTTTGGACTCCAGGTAAACTTGGAGTGCACTCCGTTTGGACTCCATATGAACTTAGAGTGCACTCCAGGTCCACTCCGAGTCTATCTGAAGTCCTATCAGGCATTAATACCTCTACATATAAGGGCCACATTCATATTGCATTTTGAATTGTAGATGGTACAACATGTACATGTATCATATAAATCAATCAATCAATATTTATTAATACATAGTTTTGTTGCTGTAGATGTTTATATTAAAGGTTCGTTATTTAGTTGTTTAACAAGCAATA
Source organism: Mimachlamys varia (assembly GCA_947623455.1). Lineage (NCBI taxonomy): Eukaryota > Metazoa > Mollusca > Bivalvia > Pectinida > Pectinidae > Mimachlamys > Mimachlamys varia. Next base: position 10,914,994 of record OX392542.1, on the reverse strand, counting down.
TAGACTATGTCTGCTGTTTAATCTTTGTATAATTTATGTAATAAATTAGTTGAACTTGATATAAAAACCTTAAAATGTATACTTACATTACTGTATTTGAAACTTTGAATGACAATAACAGATACAAAATAACTGAATAAATCTTGAAGATTTACAATGCAATGAAGGATTTCGGAACAAGCACAACATATATTTGACTTATTGTCCTTTGTGGTCTTACAATAAGTGAAGTCTAGATCTGTGTGTGGATTTTAAATGGCGTCTAGTGATAAATTCAATTATAGTAAAATATAATGTTATAAAAAGGTATATTTTAATTAAAACATTAGACATTCAAGTATAATGTGAAGAAGATTAACTGTTTCTGGAAAAAATAACCCTGGGGCCCCTGATTGTTAGTTGGGAACAGGTCATAACACCTTATACATGTCTGACCTTTATTTATAATTGCTGGTACATGCTGCTGACAGTCTAGACCCAGGGTTCATATTATCTGTATTTTTACCTTGACAAAACCGACTATAGTCTATTTCAATATTTACTTGTCTAATAATTACCTGTTCTTTTATTTTAAGTTAAACTTAGCCTTCAATAGAGAATACTTTTACTTTACAAAATGAAAAATGTTTTAATAAACATTGTAAAGGAAATAAATTAGATGCGATGAAGCATTCCGCAGGTGAGTTGTTACCTGAGAAGTATAGTTACTTTTCAAAAACAGGCTATAGCCTTATCTGTAATTAGTACCCATTGTTTTCACCCTGTACCTGTGTCCTATTTACTAAAATACAAGGATATATATAATATTGGCTGAGTGGAACATTTTCCAAAACCTCTGACTATGGTGTTGCCACTATAATTATAACAGATATTGACACATATTAGTTTCATCCCAATATGACATGGCTTTTCATCAATTTAAAAGTCTATAACTTTTTGGTCTTGATTACCATTGAACATTTTTACTCATACTTGTATTTGTAACATGTGATGTAATATGTGACACTATCTTCAGTAAAAAAAAGTTGGTGCTCAAATTGCCATACAAGCAAATAAAATATACACTGGTCTGAGACAAGGCTCTTCAATGTCAGCCATGTTATTTTAGTTTAAGTTTACTAATAGCCAGAACCTGATTTGCGACTTATATATTCTCATACAACTACATATATTACGAAATATATGGTTCAATATCTCTATCCATGGAGGAATTAATTGGCAGAAACAAAATTATGACAGAAAGATGGAACACGGGAGAATAAAATTACTAAATCATGAGAGAATTAAAGGTACATATATATATGGTACCACGGAATTTGATTATAGAGCTCTGATATCTAAGTCTGTGATGGTACTTGGAGATAATTAATTAAAGTTACATTTCATATACCGGCATATATAAGTGAAGTTGATTTTATTCTGAATGCATGATACGTACATGTAGCTATAAAATAACATGAATGCCAAAGCACCGACAAAACTTGAAATCTATTCAGTGTAATTCTGTGGTCAAAGTCCTACTTTAAGATTTTCATCATAACACGGACTGCAAACCTGGTATACATGCAGTGCCAGTATCAGTACTTGGCTATCAGGTCACTCACCTGGAACAAATATCAGGTGTGACAGACCAGGGTCAGCCTTGCATGGCGGCATTGGCCATTACAGATAATTGACACTTATATTGGGTAGTACTCAACCTACATACTGTAGTGTGGGTACAATCTATCATTAAAAATGTATAGTTAGTGTAGGGGTTTTAAGCCTAATCATTAAGGTTAACTGATTTTAATAGAAGTTGAAGTTAAATCTTTTTTCATTACAATAAATTTTTCCTTTGGTGTAAAAAAAAAAGAAGCTAACATACATGAAATAACATACTTTTTCATTCATTGAAAATTTAATAAGTTTCATCAATACTTGTTAAATTACAATATTTAAATGGATGAATAATAGCATATACATGGACACATACACAAAAAACGTTTTTTGACATTCAGATGCACAATAAAAATTGTTTAATTCATTTTTGTTTCTTTACAAATATTATCAATATCATTAAATATTATGCAATTAACTTTCATAAAAACTTGATATTATACTGTCTTTTATAATCTTTATAAACATGTAGGTTAATTGGTTAAATGTGTTCACATTTCAAGTGTATTATAAAGTTTTGTAATAATGGTCCAGATATTTATTCCTTGTACACGAAACAACAAAATTTAATGTAGATTATATTATATATCTTTTTATCTATTGTAAACAGAACTACTGTACATGTCTTATATAGTATTTTATCTAATTTGAATGTGAACCCCAAGTAGAATTGAATTTCATGTCTTTAAACATAGGACTCCAGGTAGACTCAGAGCGGACAAGGAGTGCACTCCAAGTTCATATGGAGTCCAAATGGAGTGCACTCCAAGTCCAAACGGAGTGCACTCGGAGTGCACTTGGGTGTAACCTTTAGTCTACACTCAACTGTATTCCAATGTAATTGTTTCATTTTTCTGTGTCTTGATAAAGGAGCGTAAGGCTTCGAAACTTTTACAATTTATTTGCCGGTACTGTCGTTATTACTTCAACGATCATATATATATTAAATCATATACTTTAAGTCGACACACAAGCTACAATGAATCACAAATACAGAAATCAATGTCAATTACATACTTACATTAAGGAATGAATCTAGTATGTATCATTTATACCGCGGGGAAAAAAATACATATTTTTGTTTCTAATAATCATCACCTATAGTATGATGTCCACACTCCACAATACTGCCTAGCGAGTCCACACTCCACAATACTGCCGAGGGAGTCCACACTCCACAATACTGCCAAGAAAGTTCACACTCCACAGTTCCGACTTTGGAGTTCACATTCCTCAATACTGCCTAGTGAGTCCACACTCCACAATACTGACTAGATAGTTCACACTCCACAATACTGCCTAGGGAGTTCACACTCCACAATACTGCCTAGGGAGTCCACACTCCACAATACTGACTAGAGAGTTCACACTCCACAATACTGACTAGCGAGTGCCCACTCCACAATACTGCCTAGGGAGTCCACACTCCATAATACTGACTAGAGAGTTCACACTCCACAATACTGACTAGCGAGTGCCCACTCCACAATACTGCCTAGCGAGTCCACACTCCACAATACTGACTAGAGAGTTCACACTCCACAATACTGACTAGCGAGTGCCCACTCAACAATACTGCCTAGGGAGTCCACACTCCACAATACTGACTAGAGAGTTCACACTCCACAATACTGCCTAGGGAGTTCACACTCCACAATACTGCCTAGCGAGTCCACACTCCACAATACTGACTAGAGAATTCACACTCCACAATCCTGCCTAGGGAGTTCACAACTCACAATACTTACTAGCGAGTGCCCACTCAACAATACTGACTAGCGAGTCAACACTCCACAACACTGACTGCCAGTGACACTAACAACGGCTCCTTCAGTAATATCATGGGCAAGGTTAGCGTGTACGGATACGTATACTGTCTGACGTTATTTCACCAGGTAAGGTAAAAAGGTCAGCTATCTGACGTTATTTCACCAGGTAAGGTAAAAAGGTCAGCTATCTGACGTTATTTCACCAGGTAAGGTGAAAAGGTCAGCTGTCTGACGTTATTTCACCAGGTAAGGTAAAAAGATCAGCTGTCTGACGTTATTACAAGAAAGCAAGAGCAGAGCACGGTTTACTCCTCATAAGGCATTTCATTTTGTCACATACACTGACAAAGGTAACATTACGACAAATATAATCATTAACATCTAAAGAAATATGACGAAAATATAATCCAATCGTGAAAAAAAACAGAATTATTGTACCTACTGTAAAGGAACTAATCGTCTGCGCTTGTGCTACAGATAAATCACTAGTAAACTGTTTCCATTAAATTTATCTGTAAGTTTACTTGGTTTGGTTGATGCCGGATTTATTCAGTTGAATAAAAAACAGAATTGCATAAAGCCAAATAAACTCAAAATAATGACCGTCTTAACATCGATAACAGAGCTTTAGGAATCGATAAAATGTTAACTTTAGAACATCGTTTGATGATAAATTCAAAAAATTAATAGGCTTTAAATTGAAACAAAATAACATTTATTTGATTTCTAGGATGAGTCCTGATTGGTTTTATTTGTTCACATTTCTTTAATATGCTATATAGGTGGCTAATATATTTATATCTATCTCCGATTAAGAAACTTATTTTGTAGTTCACGCATCGTATTAAAATCAGCTATCATCAAGTTTCCGATCATAATTCATAAATCAAAAATCAAACGATTACGCTGCATCATACATAAGATTTTCTGTATCCTTCAATGAGGTTATAAAAGATAAGACAGTATCGAAGCGTCAACAAAACCATAATCCGACTTAAAATCGATTAAACTAGGAACCAATTATGAAGAAAAGAAATATCAACATGGAGAATAAGACTAGGTGTTTCAGAAGAGAAAGGTTCTCCTGTTTCATCGACGACACCCAGAATGCAAATTAAGCGAATATCCAAGTAAATGTCAAAGTAAAAAAATAGGCATCATTCTCGTTCACAACAAATTGGCGTTTACCTTCATTGGTCGCCCTATTAGTCTTGTTGATGATATGACGGTGGGCAGTTTTGAATATGTTCTTTAGTTTATTTACTTATTGTGATTGGGAATGATGGCTCGAATATCACTGTGAGGACCCGACGTTTACTTTGATGTGACCAAGATATAAATTGCGGTTGTCGTCAATGTAGCAGAATACGCTTACTTTTCCGGAACACCTGGTCTTATTTTTGTGTACATTTTAAAGTGTATCCGTGAACAACTTTCCTTTGTTCATATTTTGTTGTTAGTTTAATCGATTTTGTGTTCGGGTTTCATTTTTTTGTTTTTTGTACAAGCTGAAGGATACATAATATTTCATGACGATACCAAAATGGTGACTATAAAACTAAGACTAAAAGAAATAATTGTTTTACCAATATTCGGATGGAATTTCCCTATCTTACATCCCTGGTCATTAAAGAGTCTTATAATACTGACTACCTGCCTACTAGATACATGTGTTTTGACGTTCTGAAATGAGTTTACTCAGTTTAGTCAGCAAAACCATAATCCGAACAAACAAACCTATGTGATTAGGGGCAACCTATGAACAAGCGTTCCGGAAGTAAAGCGTCGTCTGCTTTATCGATGACTCCCGCCTTGCAAATCTAGGTCACATCTCCTAATTGTTGACATGTTTACATTTATACTGAGGCGAACAAAAGAAAATCTGATTTTTTTGTCTAGATTATTATTATTATTATTTGGAGTGTTAAGTTTCTGTTTATTTTACGATCAATGGCATCAATTTACATTAAACCTACATGAAACAGTATGGTTCCTTACACTGAAAAGGATTGCGTTTGCATAACAGTTTCTACATTGTAACTTTAGAATCATACTTTTTACTACAAAAAGAAATAAGAGAATACCAAAGTTTTAACAAAATCATAACCCAAACTCAAAATCGATTAAACCAGGGGCAAAATATGAACAAAGGAAAGATTCTCATGAAGAGAATAAGACCAGGTGTTCCGGAAGAGTAAGCGTCCTCTACTTCATCGACGACACCCGCCATGTAAATCTTTGTCACATCCAAGTAAACATCAAGTTCTCAAAATGAAAACCGAGTATCATCGTCAATCACAACAAGTAAACACACTATTGAGCATACTCAAAAACGTCTATCTTCATATCACTTAAAGATACAGAATATTTCTCAATGAGACAAAGATGGCGAACATAAAACTTGCCCATAGTTCTGATCAACCAGCATCTCTCGAATCCTTGTGTTGTAAGTATGTTTGTCAGCAGTCGACATCGATCACGAAAATCACGATATTTAGAGCAAGCCCCGGAATACCGAATCAACTGCGACATGTAAACACCATAGGTTGGAGAAGCAGGGATGTTACTATCAAGAAATATAAAGTAAACGATCGGAAAATTGAAATCATCACGTTTATCGTATAGCTTAGTAGTAAGCTGTCCATGTTGGTCGTAGTTTAAGTAGAGTGAGGTTGCCTCCCCTACACTTAATTTGGACCAATTCATTGTAAGCAAAATAAAGAAATGGTAAGACCCTACCATTCAAGCAACTTAACAATCATGATTCTTACATACAACTAACGTCAACTATTGCAATTTTTCAAATCTTTATTTTTGAGCGAATACTCGACTTGTACGATTAAGCATAGGGGCGCTCCATAAGACCCAAGATTAACATAGACACCAGTTACCATGGTATCACATAAGTAGTATCATTACGGTGATTGAATCATAAAGTTCCAAGCATCAACAAGTCAATGCACTATCATTTTTGCGGTTTTTATACTTATTCTAACATTTCTGACTATTTTGATATAAACCTCCGTGTACATACGTCAGGGAAATAGGTAAACATGACTGATTTTAAATACATGATGGAGGACAGTCGACAATGAGAATCAATAAACCCGAGTTGTCTGGCTGGACGGATCAACATATTAATCATTTTTATACAAATTGTTGACTTTTCCTATCGTACAATATTGCAAATAACCACCGAGAGCAATTTATCACGACTGTATTACAACATTTATTCACTACACCTTGAGTCGTAATCTCTTAGGAACATTTATGAAATTAAACTACATGAATCAATGGTAGTGTATTGCAGTATTTTGGATACTGACAAACTATAATGACAAATAAGCACCAGACATAGGTGTCTTGTTTAAATGACATGTGACATGGATGGATATCTACATGTATGTTCAATAATGTTCAATACCTTTAAAAAATCAATCAAATGTATTACGTATAACAAGAAGTACTTTCTGATCCCATATATTCTGACGTCATACAGACACACAGTTTTAATAATGTATGATGCTGAAAGTCTTTGTGGAGACAAACGTTATTTAGACTATAACAAACCGTGGTGAGATAGACTGGTCTACATGGAATGCGCGAACGCACCAGGTGGGTTACCGGTAGATCTAGGAATCTAGTATTTTAGGAACTACGATACAAGAATTCTTATCCAACGTCGCAAGCTACTTTATTGTTAATGAATTCATCAATCTTAGAACTTCTGAAACAAAATAATTACTACTCAAAATAAAGGAAACATGGTGAAGCTAAACAATTAAGGAGTAAAACGGCAAAACTCTACAACTGTAAGGAATTTACTAATGGTGCTGGAGGTAAACGTTCTTAGTAGAACAATAGTTGCTTAAAGATGGAAACATGAATCAATAGGTTACGTATGATGAACATCGATCAGTTGGAAAGTTAGATCAATGTGTCTTATTCTGGTATCAACGCCGTTTATATGGTCGGTTAAAGTCATCAACTTTTATCTAAGACGCTTCATAACGCTACACGTTGACTCCACACATCAGGAAACGCAAATGGTGCAAATGAAGATCTGGAGAAGCATATGGAACTACACACAACTGTATTGTATCGATACTGTGGATCAATGACGCCCAGGGTAAGTCAGACTTGTCAAACTGCAGTGTTAAACCGTTATGTCAGATGTTCGAAACTTTACTTTCTCAACGTATTTCACAGCTCTGCATATCTTTACGTTTTTATTTATTCGCATTTCACTCGAATTCTTGAGTCAGATGAACAAACTCACAACTGAAGTCAACATTGAATTATGTTGAAAAAAACATGCAAAATGTAAGCAATTGTGATAATTTTTATTATTGTTAACACAAGTGTACTGTACTGTACTGTAATAAAAAAAATCAAAAAAATCAGAGAATAACAAAGCGTCAACAAAACAAAAAACTGAACTCAAATCGATATAACTAGAGGCAAATTATGAACAAAGGAAATGTTTAAATGGAAACCCTATGAACGTACAAGAGAATAAGACCATAATAAATGACCTTATTTGCTGTTAAGATTTAATTAATTGTGTGGTTTCAATAAAAACTTCTAAAACAATCGACAGAAAATGCAACAAATATAAGACTATGGTATTAAAAAACATGTAAGTTTGTTTAATATAATATTCCTGAATTCCATTATGAGCCATTTAAGAGACCAAATATGTAAACAAATTCTAAGGGAGAAATGGGGATGAAACTTATTTCAGTGGGGAAAATATCCGAGTTTTGATTCTGCTGCAATGCTAAGTTGTAATACCGATATAGGCATGGCAATTTGATTAGAACATCTAATATATAACATTAAATATCGAAAATCAATATGGCGGTTGAAACGACACGTGAACATATTTTGCACTGTCACATGCTGCAAGAGCGTTTTTAAACATTTTAGCTCTGAAGAGAATTTGACTTTATGAAAAACAATTCATGATAAGATGATTTTTTACAGTAGTATACAATATGGTGTGAAAGGGTAAAACGTACTGTTAAATCTGAATCTTTATTATAGTCTTAAGGCCTTGGTTTGTAAATAATGTATAACAAGCTTCAGCAGTTGCTCACTGGTATAAGACAACGGCCACACCAGTTGTACCAGAGGCTTGGTGTTACCCGAAATTGACATTTGGATACTCAATAGAACTCAATGGATTGCTAACTTCTCTGATCAAATAACATGTTTTTGTCGAAGGCTTTTTTTCCTAGACTTCTTGCGAATGTCTGTTTTAAATGATACAGGATGTTTCATTCTATAAATTTCGTTTGCTATCGACTATGTACAATTTCATTAGATGTCAAATGAAACATTCCAACATATCCTGTTAAGTTGTCATTTGATGTGTTTCTTCAATACAGCGAACACAAATCTAAGAACTGTGTTTTTCTTAACTTATGGCAAAGTCCATAAACTATTTTACACCGTTGGGATTCCAAATAAATAAGAGAATACCGAAGCGTTAACATATAATCATAATCCAAACTCAAAATCGATTAAACCAGGGGCAAAACATGAAAAAGGAAAGCTTCAGATGGACACCCTTGCAAAAATACAAGAGAATAAGAGCAGGTAATCCGGAAGAGTAAGCGTCTTCTGGTTCATCGACGACACCCGCCATGTAAATCTTTGTCACATCCAAGTAAACATCAAGTTCTCAAAATGAGAACCGAGTATCATTGTTAATCACAACAAGTACATTGATCTTTCTAAATATTTCAATTCTTATATTTAATTTTTATACTTGCTTTCCCTTACCTGTAGGTGCACATGCCTCGTATGTGATATGAAAATAATCTGTTGTGTTTCCGTATTCTCAATATTTGTAATATAAAATATGTTTTGTAATAATGAACAGGCTTTAGTTGTGAATAAACATGTGAAAATTATGTTACATTATCTATTTTATCGACCAACTGAGGCATGTCATAGGATGCTTCTGACATCGACTACTTTTTTATCCTGCTTCATATATAATCTCAAGCGAAAATTATCAATAATCTGGGCTAAATCGTTCCTCAGGTCTGATACGACAAACAGAGTTGTCCTGAATAATATATTGTTCACATACTTAACCCAACGCAGTCATGCAAATCTAATTTGTAGCTTCAACACGGAATATCAATACTCTTCCACACGATAATATATCGTCGACTTTGCAAGATCAGTGTCTGATATATATTTCATGATTCGTATTCGACCATTAGTAAACATTGGTATGACAAATAGCATAAAGGATATATTTCAATATTTTTTATAAGTAGTATTCATATTATGACCCCCCCCCCCCCCGAGCAAGGTCCCCTAGAGTATGGTAAGAATCCAAGCTTAATCCTAGGAAATTCGTTTCCCTAATTTTATACCCAGCAACGAGATGTTTAGGTATGGGTCGATAATCTCAACTCTTCCTTGAAATGATTCGAAGTTTCTTTTCAGGGAAGGAATCCGGTCGGACACCAAAACCAATCTTTGAAGAATGTAAGTGTTCATATTTTCCTGCCCAGAAATTCGCAATTATGGCTACGGGGAGGTAATCTCAGCAGTTTTTATATTTTTATTGTGCCGTTTTTCTGAAGCTGAGAACTGATTCCGAAAGTGTGTGTATATTGAAACATTTCCCATTATTAAACTGTTTGAGCATATCGATAAATGATTACTCATATAACCCTATCTGCTTTAGAGTATACTAGCTAAACCGTTTCAAAGATACTTAAATGCAGATCTAAGCTACTTTAGTTAGAGTGTTTATTTGTTGTTATTGAAAATGATGCTCAGTTCTCGTTTTGAGAACTTGGTATTTTCTTGGATGTGACAAAGATTAACATGGCAAGTGTCGTCGCTGAAGCGGAAGACGCTTACTCTTCCGGAACACATGGTCTTATTATCTTGTGCTTTTATGAGGTCTCCATGTAAATCGTCCTTTTGTTCCAATTTTGCCTCTAATTTAATCGATTTTGAGTTCAGATTATGGTTTTGTTGACGCTTTCGTATTCTCTGATTTTGTTTAGTTCCATTGAGATTGCTTTAATCTATGTTTTAGATATAATATAACTGCTGCTGCTGATGGACCAGTAACCTGTATGCCATGTTAATTATTTTTTTCGAATAATTGTTTGAAAGTATTCAATAAATGATAGGATTAAGTGCTATCTCTATTATGACATTTCGTATAACCAATTTTGTTTCCTCAATTGCTTCATAAGCTTCACTTTTAAGGCTCCAGTCAGTCTAGCAAACTTGACGACTATTAGAAGGACAAAACAGCTGTATAATGCAGTCTAATTTTTATTGGCTTGACTGAATGACTGTATCTGGATCTAAATTTTAAATGTGCTCTTTCCGTGTGTGTGTTTTATTATTTTGTACTATCCTTATAAGAACAACAACGTTATTATCGAATTATAAGGTTGTTTTCCAAAACACAATTCTCTAGCTTGCGTACCCTAACCGTGTATGCCTTCCATTGTAGTAACAGCAGCCAACTTCTGCAGAGCTATTAAAGAATTACGAAGATGTGTCAGCTGCTGCTGATTCTGCTAACAAGCTTCTTATTATGTCCTCCAGTTTCAGGTATGTCAATTACTGATCTTTAATTAAACGCCAATCATTCATTAGAGGCTGAACTGAATAAAAGATGATATAATATTTATTCAGAAAACATGAATATGACATGCCGCAACCCTTGTCATTCTCACAGCATTGCAATGATATCTGAAGCTTATTAATTTTGCAGTATCATGACTATAAATTTTAAGGGTAACGTAACGATATCTATAATGTACGATTGAAGATTATGGTTATCGGAAATGGCGTTTAATTGAATTTAATGTATTACGCAGAAAAAGGCCTTCCATGTTCTTCCATTTTCGAAATTAAAAATCCTTAACGTTTGAAAGATTTATTGTAATGCCATTACATGGATAATGTTTTTAATTGAGAATAAATAGGCATTGGTATAATTCTTAAAATTTGTTCCACAAAGTTTTAGAATGAAATATTTCAACCTGGTTTTTCCTTTTTTTGTAAGATTTGACAGTTATCCATCCCTGTAACAGTAAAGTTTATTTATGGTTCTGTGTTCATTCAACCCTGTTACCTACCAGACATTGTCTCTAATGACTCGTGATGTATCTGTAAGACTGTGGGTCATTTTGTTGTTTTTTGGTCAATAATAAATTGTGTGAAAGAAGTTTTGAACCCGTCGTGAAAAAAATGAGCTCACCTGACGTGTTTCCCTTGTCTTTTAGGGACAAACAAGAGGTGTTCTGAATACCTTCTGTCGGGATTTTATGGGGTTCCGAACGAAGCTTTCACGGCATCGAGTTCATATTCGGGAGCAGGTGACCACAGTCCTGATAATGCACGGCTTTATTATGAAGAACATGATGTCCTAGGCAGTTCTGGGTGGTGCTCAGACTTCAGTGACGCAAACTCCTATATACAAGTAAATATGTTATTTTATCTTTCGCTATGATTGTTTATTTGTAACAGATTTAATGAAACAGTGATATTAGAAATGGTTTCGGTGATTAAAAGCTTATCTCACATAAATTGATATACATTCTCCTTATTATCATCTAAATGTACAAATTTGGATGAACAGAAGCATTTTTCCTTAACACATTTTCCTATTTTGGTAAGTCACAACCAGTGATATTCCATAAGTAAATGTTAGTAATGTTAATCCGTACAAGCTGCACTTTTCTTTGTTATAAACGAAAAATATGATATCAAAATCTGAATAAAGAAAATATCTTAGCGAAGAAAAAAAATTGAATAAATGTATCACCTTCTTCATATGCTGAGCTAAAGAAACTTACATAAAAGATATCGAGGTCCAAAACCGATTAATGCTATTCGGTAGGCGTCTGAATTATGGAAAATTCGTTATTACATTCAACAAGTGTGCTAGATTGGAGCCGTGTTGAGACTAATCAACTGATATCCGAGGTGACGGAGATTTGGAAATTCACGTTATAACAAACAAGCGATATGAGGGAATGACAAACGAAAGAAGAGCATACGTACTCTGTTGCGGTTTTATAAGCTTACCAACAGTCGTCATGCGCACTGATGTTTATGAAGAAACGATTGCTATCTTGCAACATTATAACAATTAAACAGTTTTCTACCATTCCAAGTAATCGGTTTCAATGATTTCGTGCTGCTATAACATTACAGATACTTGTTTCCAACTGCAGAGTACATTCCACGAATATGCTTTATACATTGAGGTATGCCGTAGGCCGTCTTGGGCCCATTCGGACACTTGTTTACAGCGTTAAAAATTCGTAGATTAATCGGAACAATAATGTATAGAATTAGGAACACCTAGCAGAGAAAAAAATCAGAAAGGTGAGGAATTCATTTCGCTATTGATAATTTCAATTCATATTGTCCCTGATGATCTCAAGATACATTGCTTATGAGAGATGATGGAATTTAAAGTTTCATTTACGAGATAACAACTTTCAGCACCGCTTCGACTCAAATTAAAACAAACAGAAGATAAATTTATTTAAAACTCATGGAATGATTCAAATTTAACGTCTTGGACTGAAGATAGAGACCACCGATTTCAGTGTAAAGCATTCAATAAAAACTGATATTATTTTTTAAAAAAACATGTCGTTATGTCTCTCCTTTTAGGTAAGTTTGTCTCCAAACCATACATCCAACTTACTAGTAACCTGGATTAAACTAGAGTACACCGTACTCTAACAAAACACAGATTTGCTATGCAACCGAAAACAGCGTTTAAACGTGTATCAATGATAAATTTACGCCTGCGCATACTGTATTAAAAAAAGCACATCGAAATTCGACAAATACTTAAAGATAGTTTCTGGAATAAAATCAAGGTGTTAAGACGTACGAGCGAGAAGCTGCACTTTTTAATGTCAGTCATTTTGCTATTTTTCCTGTCAATGCAACGTCTTGGATACCTCTAAATCTATAGGTCGAAAAAATCAACTTATGCTTAAGACAAGCAAAGGGAGTCTCATTCACCGCTGCCAACAGTCTCCTGCGAGGACAATGGACCGGCAAAGCTTACGCAAGGTGACGTATCGTTAACGGAATAATACGCAATTTCACCTTCGCCGACTGGTAAAATGTCGTCTGTTCACTGGAAGGCACGAACAAGCAAGGCTTAAATCATCGTCGGAAACCCACGGTACTCTTCTCTGACGTTTGCATCCTGTGGGCTAAAATGGAAAAAAAAACTCTCGTTTTCGTACTAAAATAGTAGCCAATCATGTCGATGGTTTCATCCGTGACTACATACAGCCGGGACATCAAGCCGGGGTATCCCGTTTCATTTGTAGCACCACCTGTCAACAAAACCTATCCATTGTGTTATAATTGTGTCGAATGTGATTGAAATATAAGGTCCTGCTATATACGGCGATGACATCGGCGGCATGCCTACACTAATATGCTGGTCGTGGTCACGGTAAAATGATCTAACGAGTGTCACAAGAAACGACCATTCTGATTGGTCGAAATCTCCGGATTAACTTCTATTCGGGGAAACAAAGGTTTTATACCGATTCTGACCCACGGGATGCAAACGTCAGAGAAGTGTACCGTGGGTTTCCGACGATGGGCTTAAATGGGCAAGCAATAACCTGACAATGGCTATGAGGTGTTGCTAGTCTGATAAGGCTGGTTTGACTTAGTACGACAGAAATCATGGTCTGTGTTTGGACACCAAGAAATACGATATGCCATCAGAATCACATTCTGGGCACAACAGCATTTGATGGATTTGATGGTGGCGGTCGTACTGTTTGAGGATGCTTTCTCGAAACTGTAACCTTCATCTATAAGGCCTTGATGGTACTTTAAATGGGCAGAGGTACCTTGATAAGATTATTTGACCTTAAGTTGTTCCGCATTTCGATGCAAATCCATTTTCAGACCAGCGTATTCAAATATTTGACAGACAGAGTGCTAAACCACGCTGATCCGTTGGCCTGCAATGTCACTTGTCATGAAACCTATTGAGCATGTAGTGGACTTTCTCGAACAAAACATCAATTCACAGAAACCAAATAACCAAAGAGTCCGGAATGGCATAAGTTTCCTCAGAACCAGCTTCTTCGTCTGGTCAATGTATGAGGCAACGAGCACAAGAATGACGCGTGGTGGTTATATCCGAAATTGATATGCTCATACCTAACTGATCCCGCTAGTTAATTTTCTTGATCAAGTAATGTATTTTGGTGATGAAACGACGCATCTGTGAATATGAGACACTTAAATACAAACCTTCTTCTTGATTTTGGGAATGCACGTCTTTTAGAAGTGATACAGTTCTTTCGGTTCTTTTCCTATAGACTGTGTAAGTTTTCGTTGGTTTCCCAAACAGCATTCATGTATATTTTGTTGAGTTGTCGTTGAATTCTTTTTTTTTCAATATAGCGAACAAAATAATGCCCACAAAGGTCAATGGCCAAGTTTATAATATTATTATTAACAACAAACTATTTTGACTTGACTATAGGTACAATTTGAAACAGAAATGCTCGTAGATTCTGTGTCAACTCAAGGACGTGGTGACTTTACGCAATGGGTGACAACATTTTACTTGAAGCATAGTTTTGACGGTGTTGTCTGGGCAACTGTGATGTCACCTGACAACACAGCCAAGGTACTATATATTTCTAAACTAACAGAGATAAAGATCATCCTGTTAATTTATGTAAAAATAAATGTTCTATAATCTTACATATTGTTTTGCATAATAAATGATGAATTGATGCATATTATTAATTTCATCAATTTTTATATTATAATTGTTTACATGATAGTTCTATATATACATATCCCAAATCGTACATATGTAGTTATATTAACACTTTATTATCATTACGCTTGCTACAATTTATACTCCTACCATTACAGGTATTTACCGGAAATACAGATAAAAACACCGTTGTCAGAAATGACATAACTCCTCCAATCACAGCGAAGTACGTGCGGATCATTACTAGGACTTTTGCTGATCGACCGTGTCTTAGATTTGACCTGGGTGGATGTCAAGTTCAATATGAAAGTAACTTTTTCTTTACTTCTTATATTGATAATGTTTTAATGATATTTACTGTTTATAAAACAACATGTTTTAAATGTTCCTCAGTTACTACCTGCTCATATTACTTATATTGATTTATGACGTCCATTCGCTTCTTAACTTAAATCTAAAAGTGTGCTACCTGAATTTCGTTTCAAGGTGTACAATGATAATTTCGTATTACATCTTAGTTGTTGTTTTTCTTAATGACAAAGATAATCCATTTCCCATATTCGCATGCATGATTAGGCATCCTGATTAATAGCATAGTTCTTGTACAGAGGTTCGTGTATACTATATTGTGTAGCACACCAAGTTGATATGACTACTAAGAACAGTGATTACACTATAGACCGACCTAATTGTTTTCAACAAATTGTGTATATATTATTGCAGAAACAAATATGCACATTTTCTCAGTTATTCCTTTTGTGTGGATACATGATTCATGATATAACCACTTTTCAAATGATATAACTCGGTATTAATAAGGGAATATAAATAGTTAGGATTTTTCTCACGTTACTTCTACTTTCAAAAGTAATCCCTCGCAAATAATATCAAATTCTAAAAGAAATGTCATTTGTGTGTGTGCTAGTTTCATATCTAAATGATAAATTCAACAGAGGTCGCTTTACTCCAATTCTCCAACACAATATGGCGTTCATCCCATCAACATGAATATACATTACAGTGATGAGTCGATTCGCCCTGGCCTCGCTACCCTCTATGACGACCTTGGGTCAGCCAATTAGCCTTCAGTCACCTGGCCCCTCTGTCCGTGACTGTGGTATCGCCTGTCACAGACAGACTGGCTGTGTGTCCTTTCGGTATGACGTCATGTCCCAAAAGTGTCACGGATATACCTCGATCAGGAAGACGTCTTACTCCAGAAATGAAATACCTTATTACTATGACGTTGGTAAATATTTGTTCTAGCATAAGACTATAACTATTAATGACTAACTGTTCCCCTTACCATTGGTCTTTGTATTTAGCCGTAAACACTGTTATATGCCAATATGAATGCAATGTGCTTGTAGACTGTTGTTCAGAAAATATTTTTTTATGCCATCATTCTTTCAATCAATCAAAAACATTAGAAACATTATTTAAAAATAAATTTTCATGTCACTGTTGTGCTACACCAAACAAATATTACAGTCCTAAGCTTTTCCTGAAATATATAACAGGATGAGTTTCAATTTAACAAGCCCCGTATTTTTACAGTCTATGATAATATCCTGAGATACAAGCAGGCCAGTTCTGGAGAATTCTCCTACAAGGTCATTGAGCTGAGACGGAACCAAGCCAACGCTTCCGAATTATGTATTTCCCAGAATGCCCGGCTGGTAAAGGTTGGAACAGTGAACCGTCTATCTATCCTACGATCAGAAATACAACAAAACAACATATTAAGTAAGGCATTATAATAAAGTGATATTGGATGTTGCCTTCATAACATTGTAAAGGTGAAATAGCACTTAACACGGGCACTATTTATCTATTATGGCCCTGTTGAGAGGGCACTATTGCCTCATAGTATTGTCGAGGGATGGAATAGTGCCCGAGCCGAAGGCGAGGGCACTATCTCATCACAAGACAATACTATGAGGCAATAGTGCCCTCTCAACAAGGCCATAATGGGTTTAGTACATCACTCTTCCATTTAAATACACATGTATACACCAAAACTCGTTTTATTGTGCAAGACCATGGCCAGCTTTTGGTCGTTTTCAGAGTCAGACATTTTCTAGCAGAACAGTAGCATGACGTAATAGTGACGTAACTTAATGGTGACGTCATAATAGATTCACGTTGAACATCGCGCCAAATTTGATAGTGCCCGGGTGAGCGGGCATAATCGCTTCATAGTACCTATGTGTGTAGCCAATGGAAAGGCAGTATTCGGTCACGTGATGTACTAATAAACATTATATTATTGCATTATTCATAGGCACCATGAAACATAGAAATAACGTAATGAAAAATTCTTTGATCTTTGCTCTGAGTGCAAAAAAAAATAAAAAAAATAAAAATAAATAAAATAAAGTAATGAAATATTATAAACTTGCTCAGGGCTAAAAATTGCCGTTAACTACAACATGATATCGGCTTTCGAATGGTTTTGCACGAAATCAGGTGTAATAACTTATAGCATGTCATGTTTTCTCTTTAATCGGACAAGTTCACGTATAGGGTAGGCCAAAGTGTTCTGACTCTTTGATTTAAAAAAAATATTGGGACTGTTGGCGGTCGATAGTCAGGTTTCCTCTTCATATAAAAACTCTAAATCCAAGCGCCCCTTTCCTGGGTTCCTGATTAAGCAAGGTTTTAAGATATTTGAAATTGTTTGTTACATGCAAATTAGGTACTGTATCAATGGAAGAATAAATATTTTTCTACTATCCTGCACATGTAAATCACAGAAGGTCGTAAACTAGCTGTCGCCAACGTTTTGTAAACAAAAAGACTTGATTCCTGAAATCTGGTTGAAAATTGCCATTGTGTAACGTAACGTGATCCAAAATGTACAGTTTACAAGCATTTCACGAGACATCGACCATTTTCAAACAGATCTCTGTAATCTGGTTATATTCTAAGAAGTGGATGGCGACAGTTATATGTATATAGAAAGACAGATATTTTCCCGTATATGATCTTAATTTACAATGCTTGAGGTACCTGTACATTGATTACATGTTAAATGCTTTATAGATTACTTTTAACCGCTTCAGCTTATTTATTTATGTTTATCATGGTCGCATGTTGCCGATAATTATCCGTGTTTTTGATGATTTTTAGACTGTCGTTTTGTGTTTAGATAATACTCTGGTACAGAGTACAAATTCAATTGAACATATAAATAGGTGTAGCTTACAACCTAGACGTGTGGCTCCATCAAAAACAATTAAGGCAATCCTCGCATGATATCTCTTTTATTGTTAAAATCAGATTGGTACAGAATACACTGTACTTTAGTAAATGTTATTTGTGTAAAGTAAACATGGTAATTAATCATTTTAGAACAAGATTTCCGCTTCTACGTCTCCGGACGGTACACTACAGAGTGGCAGCACGGTGATGGTGACGTAATCGATTCAACACTGTGGTCACCTGGGAACCCCAACCCCGCACAAGGTCACTGTGTCATGCTGACTCAGAGCGGTCTATCCAGCGTCGCATGCAATCTCCTGCTGTTTTTTATATGTGCAATGTGAAGAAAACGAAATTGTTAGTTATCACTACAAGTGAAGTAGTAACAGTTCGCAGAGTTCCAACAGTTAACAGAGCATTTCCCCTCCTATAAACTAAACATGCTTTTATAGTAATGTATGACCACAGAAGTGTCGACACGGAAGGCCGTAACTTGGTCAGTGTGTGTTGTGTAGTGGTGTCCGTAGTTCCATATTAGTTTTGTCGACACGGTAGGCCGTAACTTGGTCAGCGTGTGTTGTGTAGTGGTGTCCGTAGTTCCATATTAGTTTTGTCGACACAGTAGGCCGTAACTTGGTCAGCGTGTGTTGTGTAGTGGTGTCCGTAGTTCCATATTAGTTTTGTCGACACGGCAGACCGTAACTTGGTCAGTGTGTGTTGTGTAGTGGTGTCCGTAGTTCCATATTAGTTTTGTGTGTTTTGTGTAATTGAGTGTGTGTGTATTGTATGTGATAGGAAAAGGGGGTTTCTTCACATCGCGCTATGTTAGTTAGTGAATAATGGTGGTTGTTAGTTTTGAAAAATTATGTATCCCTTTATGATAAGAAGAACGACGTTTTTTAAACATTTCCATTGGTGCGCTTACTTGTTGTTATTAACAGTGATGACTCGGTTCTCACTTTGTTGACTTGAAGTTTACTTGGATGCTACCAACATGGCAGGTGTCGTCGATGAATCAGAAGATGCTTGCTCTTCCGGAACACCTGGTCTTATTCTATTGTACTTTTTCAGGGGTTTCCGTGTAAAGTTTGTCTTTGTTTATATTTTACCATGTTTAAATCAACTTTAAGCTCTGATTATGGTTTTTGTAACGCATTAGTATTCCCTAGTTGTTTTTGTCCCCGAAATGTCATTTGTTTATTGGTTTGTAGCTGGAATGGAATTAGGTAGCATTGGTTTTCAGTTTGGTATTTTTGTATTATAAACGAATAGCCTTACATACCTCGCGTATACAAATGATGGATAAGGTTAGTTTAAGTGTCGCTATTTTGCAATACGTTACTCTTTTATATCGTGTGAAATAACATGTGGATATGTCTTATATTTTTATCGAATCAAGACGCATAGATTGGTTGATATTGACGATAAGCATATTTTTCGATAGCTGTTTTCAATTGGTTGACATCTAAGATAAGTATTTTTACTGGATAGCTGTTTTATACTGAATTCTATTATGTCCAGATCATGCATAGCCCGGAATTATGTTGTCTGTTGGGTATACGTCAGTAAGTCAAGTGACGCTAGTCTATATAAGCCACTAGTTGGTAGGATAGCTTATCTATTCTCTCTTTCGTTACATGTGTGAGGTAGGTTTAATACGGTAATTATAAAGGATGGGTTTGATTATATACATAATGATTAGTTATATATTTTATTGGTATTTATATTTTGTATGTGTTTTTATTATATGCACAACAGAGTGTTTGTTCTTGCTTTCATGTAAATAAATGTAATAGAGTTTGATATCTGTTTCCTAGTCTTATATTCAACACCAAGATAATAGGTCGTGACCGCGGATACTTCCTCAAACCTTGGTTGCTGCACTGAGACAAGACCCTGGGCCGTGGACATTGTTCATAGTAGCCTTACGGTTTATCTCCAATGTTATGTTTTGTTGTAATTGTAGCAGAAAAGTCGTGTTTGATTAAAGGCCCAATATACGTAACTTTCGCCAACTCTTGAAGCGAAAATCAAGCCTGAATAACATTTTTTTTATATTTATAGATTTATTTTAGATTAACTGATATCAGCAATATTCAAGATGAATTCTTACGCGGTTACCGGTACAGCAGCAGTTGAAACGAATCTCGCTATCTGTAAACACGCGTCCATTTTCAACTGTCTTCTAACTTCGGTTTGTTGTTGAAGTTGGCCCGATTTGAATTACTTTCAATTCTTTGGTTTTTTTCTGTCAAGAGTTTCCTGTTTGTTACCGCTCAGGTTTACTTCGTTTTAGGCTTATTTTTGCATGGTTATCAACTGGATTTTTTTTCACAATTTTTCAGAATCATGAAATACTTCCTGAAGTTACGTATATTGGGCCTTAAAACAAATATTAGTAAGGCTTCTGATTAAATAACCTCTCCAAAGTAGTATTAGTTTCAAGTCAATATCGCCGCCGCACAAAGTTTCGTTAAATTGTCAAAAAGTCTGATCAAATAAAAACTGTATCATTAAAATACTTATTTACATTTTATGACAGTTTCTTAGACCGGTTTTCTTCGAGTGTCCCGTTTTGGGTACAGTGACGTTGACGTACTAGCAAGATCAAAGGAGAACGACAAGAATCAGTTAACAAAAAAATGTTAAGCCGATAAAATTATGCGATATCTACAACACAAGAAGCTCCATACCAAAATGGGGAACGATGATGCTGTTGTTTTATATATGAATGCAGTGGCCTTCAGAAGTAAAGAGAGCCATTCTTAATCGTTTGTTTTAAAAGTTCACGTAAAGTGTGTCCGTGACGTCGCCTATTAACACCACACATTGGTCTTCACAATTGAAGCTATATCCAGCAGTATATACAAGCTTCTGTGTCCTTATATAGCTCGATCTAGTGTGACAGTCCTACCTACTGGTGTGACAAGTAAAGATAAGTTTTGTATAGATAACATCGTGCGAAACAAACGAGTTGAAATGTTATCAGCACATAGGTTCATTGAACAATCCCCTTCATTATATACATGGATCTCTGCACAGTTTTTTTGTTTTTTTGGGGTTTTTTTGGAAAAATGCAACTAAACAAAATATATGACACAGCCTTAACTTGTGCACTAAGTATATAGTTTTTCTACTCAAAATGTAGATTGTATCTTAATAAAAACAAATTAATGTCGATGATTTGTTCTTCTCACGTACCCCCCGTAGTCATTCATACTACATTACTTTAGAGGGTGACAAGAAATTTAATATATCACCTTTTTCACTCCCTGCTTATTACTTTCTGGACGTCTTGCAGTCTGCGGCCACTTGATATTTTGACGCATTAGGTACAATATTTGGAACAAACTGTCAATAAAGGCATTCAACTACATGTATATATGTGTTGATTCGGAATAAAATGAAAACTGATAATTAACAGAAATTTCTTACAATGTAACAATAATAATAATGGTATATGATGTAAATTGTTATCTTCCCTAGTTGACTGACAACATTTCCAATGAAATTTTAATGTTTTAGCAAGTACATATGTAGTCATTTAACACACACTGGTGTAACTGACAAACGTAATAGTATCAGGATGGTATATATGTACATTAAAATTGTATATTTATACCAACGATAGCAATACCTGATATAGAATATCAACATCTATTAAATATATATCACATTTATATTCAGTATTGTTAATAATGGTATGTTCTTACAAAATAAATCATGTTATAAAATCAGTTTGTGAAGTTTTTGGAACAGCAATGTCAAGATTATTGTACTCCCCAAAAATGGTCACCTGGCCAACTGGTGATGTACATGTTAATCTCATACAGGTTGCCATCTCATTGAGTGGTTAATGTGTTCCGACATTCTACCACTAGCCCTCCACCTCCTTTCTTCTGTTCCTATTTTGCCTTTAGTTTAATCGATATTGAGTTGGGATTATGATTTTGTTGACGCTTTGGTATTCTCTGATGTTTTTTTTATTTTGCATCATATTCTGCATGTATTATCATGGAAGGATGTAGCGCAAACGCAAATTATGTTTGAATTCATCAAATATCCATGAGAGGAAGCCTGCATATGAAAAAAATTGACAAAAATTAATCGACCTGCCGACAATTTTGATCTCCCAAAATCTCCGACACCCCCAGACGGAGGATGGGGTTGGTGGTGACGTTTTCATCCTTCACGTTGAATGTTCTAGTTGAAGGAGTCAGTCTGACGTTTGATGTATTCTTCTCGGAATATTTAAGTTTCTTTAAAGAAAGCAAAGACAAAACTCAAATGATTCAGTCTGTGTTGGTTGGAACCAAGTTTATTACAGGTATGTAATACATATACATTAGTCAAGTACATTGCATTGTACCATTCATCTGTTTTCAAAAAAGAAATCTGACTTAGGATCAAAGATAAACTTTAATTAACAAAATTTGAAAAATAAATATAACAACATGTATATGGATGTCCACTGTTACACGCAAAAACTACTTCTAAAAAACCCATATATTAGTAAATGGACCATGAAAGCATATCAAAAAGTGGATTTCAGAGAAATCTGTCTGCATGGTCACCCTCGGTATTCAGACCACCTCGCTAAAAGGACCATTTTTGTGTGGATCCCAGTGTGGTCCTAAAAGAGAGGTTTTTCACTGTACATAATGTTTAATCGTTCATCTAATTAACTTTGATTTGAGCAAAGCTGTGTTTGTCGTGATACGCCGTGTCCGCTGTTGTATGTAAAATGTTACTACAATAGATTTATATGACATGCAATATGTATAATATGATTGTATTTCACCCCAAAACTTTACTTTTTTATGTTTAAGCTATTTTTTGTTTCCATTAATTATTGGTTCATTGGTTCAATGTAAGAGAGAGTTTGTGTATAAATGGTGTTATCATATACTGAAGTTACAAGTTGCTGTGTAGTCATGGTGATATGTTTACATAAGTGTCTGCGGCACTTGTTCCTATTTTCCATTGCCATATTGTTCAATGTATAAATTGCTTAAAGTGAAATAAAATAAACTTTAAACTAATGTTACGTGTTCATTTGGTTCTGACAGTCGTTTAGAAAGATACTATCATTACAGCGATACCGTGTCAGCCGTCTGACATGAAGGTGTGCGGCAGGATAAACCAAGTCAGTTCAAGTTATCTCCCCTTACCTCTATTAGCAACATGCCTTCTCCTGAACTGGATGTGGAGAGGCATACCGGCCTTAAAAGTCACGATGGTGGCTACGAGAATGTACAATACGAAACATATACAAATATAGACCCATGCCAATAAAAACTACATGAGCTTCATATAAAGTTTCTTTTGTTAGCCATAATACCGAAGTTAGCCATGTTATAAACATTGTAGTACTTTTTAATTAAAACGATTAAAACATGCTTAAATTCAATATAGGTTATGTACCCTTTGTTTTCTTATTTATAACATGCTCAGTCATATTACCATTTGATTTAATTATGATTTTAGTAGTTTTACATGGCCACATCTATGTTTTTATGAGGTCCGCATCTCCCTCAACACTTATTATAAAAGCAATTAAGTCCCGTATGATTTGAGTATACTTATAAGCTTTAAATCAAACGTCATTCCGTACCACTCAGTAGCGTCGCAAAAGAAATCGACATCTTCGAAGCTTCAACAAAACCATAATCCGAACTCAAAATCGATTATCCTAGAGGCGAAATAGGAAATATTAACATGAAAACCTTTGTTAAAGTACAAGAGAAAAAGACCAGGTGTTCCGGAAGAGTAAGCGTCTTCTGCGTTATCGACGACACCCGCCATGTAACTCTTGGTCACAACAAAGTAAACTTGAAGTCCTCAAAATGAGAACCGAGTTATCATTGTCAATCACACCAAGTAAACACCCCAATGAGCATACTCAAAAACGACCATATTCATATCACTTAAAGATACAGGATATTTCTCAATGAGACAAAGATGGCGGCCATAAAACTTGCCCATAGTTCTGATCAACCTTCATCTCTAGAATCCATGTGTTGTTTGTTTGTCAGAATAAGTCTCATTTCAGAGGTTAATAAACGAATATCAGCGCGCTTTAAAAATGACAAGTATAAACGAACGTAAAGGACCACAATAAGTAAAAAAAAATAACCAATATAAGAGAACTTTGAGGACCCATAATGAAATAAATGGACAGATTAAAAAAAATCAGAGAATACCAAAGCGTCAACAAAACCATAATCCGAACTCAAAATCAATGAAACTAGGGGCAACATAGGAACAAAGGAAATATTTACATGGAGACTCTCGTAAAAGCCAAGAGGAAAAACAAAGATACAAAATATTTCTCGATGATATCAAGATGCGACCATAAAACTTGCCCATAGTCTTCATCAATCTGCATCTCTCGAAGCCATGTGACGTAAGTTTGTTCGTCAGCGGTTGATATATATCACGAAAATCTCGATATTCAGAGGGAAGTTCACGATCGGAAAATCGATTTGGTCACGTTTAAATCATTGGTATCCACTGACTCTTCCCTTCATCATGACATAGTTGATTAAGTCAATGTAGCAGGTGTTTTAGGGTCGCTTGGCTGAGAGGAAAGAGAGGACATACATGTTTGATTTCATGTTTAATCAGTACTTTATTATCTTTTACCAACAAAAGAGTCCCCACAAGGGAAACATATGTCTTTGAACACATTGTATCGATCAATGGTTTGATATTAAAATTGTAAGTAGGGCGAGACATAATAGATCTTAGTTAAAATCAATTCTTTTATAAGCTTTAAATCAAACGTCATTCCATACGACTCAGTAGCGTCGCAAAAGAAATCGACATGTTCAAAGCTTCAACAAAACCATAATCCGAACTCAAAATCGATTATGCTAGAGGCGAAATGGGAATAAAGGAAATATTAACATGGAAACCCTTGTAAAAGTACTAGAGAAAAAGACAAGGTGATAGCAATGGTAGCAATATTGCATAAATCAACAGAGAAGGCCCGCTACTCATTGACTAATCATTCGACTGTATATCATATTTCTTAAGTGTATGCCGTTTCCCAAGAAACATTGTTCCGTTGAAAAATATTGATAGTCCGTGAGTAAAATTCAAACTAAATATGCATGATTGCGTCGGGTTGCGTCTGAGAACAATACATTATTGATGATTTCTCCGTTCGTTGTATTATCATTAGGATCCGATTATCTCCACAGTATATTGGCAAATTTCGCTCTAGATATGTTATGTGGAAGATAAAACGAAATTTATCGACTTGATAACATCTCCAGGGAATGGAATGTATAAATTAGTGATAATATATGTGGATAGAACCATATACTCACCAAGTGCATCATCACATTACGCTGAGACAAGGGGGTACTTTAGTAGGAGCATATCTCTTCAGTTTGAAGGTCATCTCAATAGCTTACAGCGTGACATTTTTAAAAGTTTAGGAATCACTGTTTCGAGCAAATGAAGTAAAGTAATCGATTGTTGGTTTGTATCACCGCTAACCATCGACCTTGCTTTTGACATGTTATTTGCCAAGTATTTGTAAATTTAAACAAAATATGTAAAAAAGGAGGAAACATTTGGCTTAGTATATACATTATATATAACCCTACACAGCAATGCCGTAAGCACACAATAGGGAGTTTGAATGGATAACGATTTTTAGTAAAAACAGATACATGTTATTCAACGGAGCATTGTTCAAAATCGTCCATTTATTGCGAAATTACAAGCACAAAAGGGATAGTGAAAGGTACATACACACATGTTAAAACATATAATTGATTATATTTGAAATTATTATTATTCGGCAAGCCTCGGGTTTCATCACATTTTGTGACCCCTCGGGTAGAATATCCCTATCCTACATACACGCATATGAAAGAGTCTTATATTCTTACGTAGCTTTCTTCCATGGGAAAAAACACGGCGAGATATGAGAGAAAATAACGTTTAAGGGTTAAATACAAAATTATTGTTAAACGTGTAGGCACAAATGAACATAAATAACGATTATAAGAGCTGTCAACATTTTTCAAAGAAAACGCAATAATCGCTCTGTGAACACAACATTGTATTTTCAATGATACATGTACATGAAGTTTACACATGTAAAGCAAAAGTAGTTACAAACGGCGTCAATTTTCTAAGGACAGAAATAAAATCTATATACATTATTTAAAAAAGGAACCCATACGGGTATATACATATACAATTATTTACCTTTTCATGAAATGAAAACAATTGTTTTTGAATGAGATTTTTCTTATGTAAATCAAAGTGTTGTTTTCATTTGTCATTTTTTTTTTATATAATACATATCCCATATAAAAGGTCAAGGACGGGTGGCCTTTACTTGTTAAACAAGAAATTATCAAATGGTGTGATGCAATACCATTTCTTTCTTATAAACGATTTTGGGAGAATCTTTTGCAAAAAGAATCCATACACTGCAATAACGAAACCTTAAAATGTGAAAGATTATTATTGTGTACTGCTCATTTTGATGGCTTTAAACAATATACGTGGATCAAAATGTAAGAAAACAAGACATGGTGTTCGTAGCATAATTGTTGAGGGAGAAGGTTTGCATTTAAAATGAGAAAAGATTGGAAGTAAAAGTTAATATAAACTGTAGGTCTTGTAATATTTCAATGCAATGCTCTGTGCAATTTATCCAGTTTTTAGATAGGACAAACTTATTGGGAATAACACCAAAATATAACATTTTTTATAAATGTATTGCATCTTGTATTTGATTAAATAGGTATAGAATATATATTAAAGAACTTCCTTGTAATTCCAAGATGTAAAGCCTCAGAAGACAATGAGCAATGGATTAAAAAGAATATTAATCGATATATAAACGCATGGTATAGATTTTTTATGAGCACAGGTCATAGCATACAATGAATAAAAAATGTATACAACAAATCTGTTAATATTTGCATGACTATAATTATGTATGTATTTCAATGTTTGTAACACCATCTTTCTTGTTCATCAGGCGTTGATTAAAGTTTATTGCTAACTTTGGCATTCATTTTGGTATGTTGTATTGTGACGTCATAACATAGCATGATGTCATCACTATCTGTGTTGCGAAATTGAAATTTGATAGATGGCAAAATCAATGTACCATGGAGATCCTGATTACCTAGAGCATGCAGCTTATTTTGCGTCGTCGATGATCGCGTCATGATGTAAATGAGGATAATTATAAATTTGTATCAATGACAGTCGGATAGAAAAGTCAACCACCCAGTGGGACACAAATATGTCAACAAAGAACTCAGGCCTCCTTGCCTCTTAGATTTACTGCGTCTGCTATATTCGTCATTAAGACATCATCCATGGTTAAAATACAAGCATTAGAAGCCTTCTCCGACGCTCTTAATCTAGAAGCTAAACGGACTGAGATGATCCACTGTATGTCTCAAAGTCGCTTTTCATGATATCCTTGATTGACCTGAAAATGAGGAAGAATTTGATGTTTGAATGTTTACAGCTAAGTTATACTAGTACTTGAAACGTTGGTGTAAATTTCTCTAGCTAGTGATAACCACAAATGTATCTGATTATACCAATGGATGATCTAATCCACATAATTGTTTTTTTTTTTTTTAGTTATTCAAATAACAAATGTAGTACCCAAAGTGATTGGAGCACTGGATAAAACTAAACAAAAAATTAAAAATATCAATTTTCTTCATCGAATAAATCAAATCATTAAATCGATACATAACCTAATCCATTCAGAATCAAAAACATATTACTGAAAGAATTATTTCAATCCTGTTTTGAAAAAACATCATTACGCGTAGCCAACAATATCCTACCGATCCGGTAGTATACCTGTTCGACAAAGACAGCTTGATTACGTTTTGATCTTTGTGGATAGATATGTCAAAAGAAAAGATGCAAAAAATGGAAAATCAGTAACTCTCGTCCAGGATCTAGCAATTAAGCCACGCCCCTAAGAGTGCAATACTGGAAAAAATTGATTACGAAATATCGATTGGAACGGACAAATGAACAAATAATTCGAGTTAAGGTGAAAATGTATACGTCTTGCCTTACTTTACACAAATATATTTTTGGAAGAAACTAAAGAAAAGAGAATGAGAGTTCCACCACTGGAAAATAACAAAGACCGGATAATAATGACACATTTTATAAAGTGAAGCAGATTTATTTTATTTTTAGTTTTATTTTATTTCTATTTTTTTTTTTTTTTTTCATTTCATTTTTTATACAGATAAAACTGAGTAACTGTAATATCAAGTATTCGTTTCTGATTTGGATACCCCGGCGCTTTAACAATAGAATGTAACAGATTTAAAACCTAATTATTATTTATTTACCCAAGGAAAAGAAGATGAGAGGTCTCAATTAAGAAAATTCTGAGCCAAGTGGTTAAGAGAATATATAACTGTTCTAAACACTAAATATATCTAATAATATTGATCACAAAGCCCTTTGAATTTTACTTTTAGATATATCGACGATGTGTTGTCTATGCACATTAGGAAGTTTGCTGACAACTTGGATCGTATTTACTCTTCTGAACTTGAAATAAAGGACACAACCGACTCTACTACATCAGCTGCTTACTTCGATATTTACTTAGACTACGACCAAAATGGACAGCTTACTATTAAACTATACGATAACCTGACGATTTCAATTTTCCGATCGTGAACTTTCCATTTCTTGATAGAAACGTCCCTGCTTCTCCAATCTACAGTGTTTACATGTCGAAGTTGATTTGTTATTCCAGGGCTTGCTCTAAATATCATGATTTTCGAAATCGATGTCGACTGCTAAAAGCATAGGGATTCGAGAGATGCAGGTTGATGAGAACTAAGTACAGGTTTATGGTCGCAATCTTTGTCATATAGAGAAATAATCTGTATCTTTGTGTAATATGAGGATGGGTGTTTTTGAGTATGCTCATCAGTGTGCTTACTTGTTGCGATTGACAATGATGACTCATTTCGAGGACTTGATGTTTACTTGAATATGACCCAGATTTACATGGTGGGTGTCGTCGATGAAGCAGAAGACGCGTAGTTGTCCGAAGAAGGTGGTCTAATTCTTTTTTTCTTTGTTCAGAGTTTGCCTCTAGTTTGATCGTTTTGAGTAATGGTGTTGTTGATGCTTTGGTATTCTTTGATTTTTTCCCTTAAAATGCAGCGCATTTTTCTGATTTTTAATATATTTAATATATAATGCAGAATCGAGGATAGCCGATTTCAATATAATCCTGACGCATCATTTCATGTCTGGACGACAGAACAACCGATAATGATGTATCAGTAACCGAGATTTACGGGTGTCGTCGTTGAAGCAGAAGACGCTTACACTTCCGAACCAAAATAGCTGGTCGTTTTCTTTTGTACATTTGACCTTGTTACCTTACCTATCGGAATAACGTCAGACAGCTGACAGTATTCCCTTACTTGTCGTAATAACGTCAGATAGCTTACCTGTTTACCTAACCTGTTGTTTGGACGCCACAAGCATAATTTCTAATATTCACATATAAAAAACAGCAGTGTCGTGCAGTTGACACTTGATAAACCGTTCTGAGTCAGCATGACACAGTGACCTTGTGCGGGGTCAGGGTTCGAAGGTGACCAAAGTGTTGAGTCGATGACGTCACCATCACTATACTGCCACTGTGTTGTGAACTCTCCGGAGACGTAGAATCGAACATCTTGTTCTACAAAAACAAACAAACGAATCGGAGTGTATATAGTTATTGTCTATAAAAAGATGTTTAATGACGTAAATTAAACCCCATAGAAGAGGATTGGATGTACATCTCATAGGAGAGTGACGTTGGTCGTCCGTAATGAAAGATACATCTACAATAATGCACTTTTCGTGATTAAACTGTGTTTGAAGTCTTTCTGACGTAAGCATTGGTAGCTTCAGGCTTGACAAAAAGTTTAAAGTACATCAATTACTCGTACTGAGTAGATATTATATTATTTATATTTTAGTGACATACGTTTTAGTATTACCTTGTTTTGATCGTAGGAAAAGCAACAAAATTGCACTTTTCTCATCTGGCATGTAAATGAACTGTACTAGTACTAGGTGAAGCATTACAACACACTGAAATGTTAATGTAATTATCCAGGTCAATTTGAGTTGTGCTTCAATCAAATCATTACTATATCCGCACAGCACGTTCTTACTTAAAACGTTGTTTTGTTGTATTTCAGTTTGTAGAAGTATGAGACGGTCCAGGGTTCCGACTTTCATCAGAGAGGATCCCTGGGAGACACACGACTCGGAGGCATTGACTTGGTTCCGTCTCAGCTCGATGACCTTGTAGGAGAAGTTGCCAGATTCGGAATGTTTGTATCCTCGATTGAGTACTGCACCAAAGATAATCAATTAGTGTCTAATTTCAAAAGACTGTATTGTTAATTAACAGATGTCGACATTTCATTATTTGACTTATACGTTGGTTTAACGCTTATGAATATTAGTTTAATTAGTAAAGATGGACGTTTTCGAGTTTGCTTTTTAGTGTGTTTACTTGTTGCGATGACAATGATGACTCGGTTCTCATTTTGAGGATTGATGCTTACTTCGATGTGACCAAGATTTACATGGCGTGTGTCGTCGATGAAGCAGAAGACGCTTACTCTTCCGGAACACCTGGTCTTATTCTCTTGTGCTTTTACGAGAGTCTCTATGTAAATCTTTCCTTTGTTCCAATTTTGCCCCTAGTTTAATCGATTTTGAGTTCGGATTATGGTTTTGTTGACGCTTTGGTATTCTCTGATTTTTTTTAAAAGAATTATTTCCAGATGAGACATTGCGATAGAACGAAGCAGCAACAGACATAGTCTTATTATACTCAGAAATACATTTTACCTGTATTGTAGAAATAAGGAATTTCATTACTGGAGTAAGACGTCTTCCTGATCGAGGTGTATCCGTCACATGTTTGGGATATGACGTCATACCGGAAGGACACACAGCCAGTATGTCGGTAACAGACGATACCACAGTGATGTATGGTGGGACCAGGTGGTTGTAGGCTGATTGGCTGACCCAAGGTCGTCAGAGAGGGTAGTGAGGCCAGGGCGAATCGACCCAACACTGTAATGAGCATATAAATAGAAAAATGGAATAATGTTATCTCAATATCTCAATGTAATTTCTGTTGTTTGTTTTGAATTAAAAACTTAGAAGTTTAGCTTTTTTTCCGAGATGAGAAATCAGTATTAGTTACAGCCAATTCTGGCATGTTGTTGGTTAGAATGTGCAACAATCATCAGAATATCATCTGTACATTTCATTCAAATAGGAACTCATTAAATTATTTCTGGAAAACTTCAGACCAGTGTTTAGATAGGTTATCGATTATCAAATAAAATAACTTGTAACCATAGATGAAGAAAGCAATCAGTGTTGATCACTGGTACTGTAACCAAACACAAACTAAGTTATTATTCACCAACACTTAATTCAATTCTTTAAAATAAGGAAAGATATTACAGCATGTGAGTTATTCCTACTGAAACACATATTAAAATAGATTTTAATCATCTAAATCTTTAATTATTAAATGCAATACGTATTATTGTTATGATAATTGCAAATCAAAATAGAAGTATTTAATTTTTGTTGAAGTGTATTACCTGACAAAAGTTACGAAGCCAAATATATGTGATTTATTTCCCAATAAATGCATTTTTAATTTGTTTTCATTGAAAGAGTACGTTAAGTGTTGTAATCTGATACATACAAAACAAGACAATCTTACTCTTTGGTTGAAGTGTGCATCCGCCAAGGTCGAATCTAAGACAAGGTCGACTTTCCCATGACCTAGCATTGATCCGGAAGTACTTGGCTGTGATGGGGGGACTGATGGTCCGTCTCAAAACAGTGTCTCGGTTAGTATTTCCCGTAAACAACTGTAATCAAATACATTGTAATCAATGATATCTTTTCCTTATTACAGTTGATTCTTTATCGTGATCGATGTCAACTGCTGCTAAACAAGCTTACAACAGAGGGGTTTGAGAAAGGCAGGTTGATGATGAATAAGGGCAAGTTCTATGGTCGCCATCTTGGTCTTACTGATATAAATTTTGTTGTGATTGGAAATGATACCCCAGTTCCAACTTAAAGATGTGGTTTACATGACGCATACTCTTCCGGAACTCCTGGCCTTATTCTTTTGTACTTTAATAGGGTAATATGTCAGTTAATATGTCAGTTATCATTGTTATAATAACACAATATATATGGAGATATATATTGTGTTATTATAACAATGATAACTGACATAATTACATGGAAATGTTTTTAAAACTTGAACTGATACGGTTACATGAAAATTTTATAATAGAGACCTATAACTAGTCTGCTTATATACGAATTGAAAAACGGTTTGTTTTATTTCCATGCATTAAGTTATTGACAAGCATTTTAATCTATCAAAGTTGTATAAAAGCCTGAACAAAAGGCATCGCCGGTCACTGACCAGTATAGTAGTACAAATGCTCAAAATAGTTCCATGATAATGAGATATAAATGATTGTAAATGATGATGATGATGATGATGATGATGATGATGATGATGATGATGGAATAATTAATTGGAGATCTACCTTACCTCTGGGTTGTTGTCCGGGGTCATCACCGTAGTCCAGGTAACACTGTTAGAACTGTATAATATGTGGAACGTCTTCACCCATTGAGAATAGTCGCCGCGGCCTTGTATTGACACGGAATCTACGACAGCTTCTGTATCAAGTTGTACCTGTAAATGTCAAAATATATGATGCTGATAAAATCTTAATCATTTCCTTCTTCTTCTGTAAACAAACCGAGACTTGCTAATCAATGATCGAAACTATTCGTATATGTGTATATGTAGACAAATAGAAAGAAAGAACTGCAATATACTCTTCCCAACCAATGTTTAGCAAAACAAACAAAAAAGACCTTTAGAATTTTGGTTCGTCAAGTTTACAAATGACTTAGTACAACAGTACTCGTGTAATACGTATTAATTATACCAGTAGTTTCCAACCTATTTACATTTTACGCTTATAACTCAATACGTGCATATATCGGATAATAATTTGACCCATGCGATGTCGTTGCATGTTTCGGGTCAAAGAATCTGTTCATTAAGGTTTAAAAGTCGTTATTGTTTCAGATAAATCATTTCGTCAATGATTGAATATGACACAATGATTGAATATATACCAGGTATTGAAATTACATGTACTTCAAGAAAAGTAAAAACTGGTTTACTTGTATAAAGGACTCATCATTTATGTGATCGGTGCACCATCCAGCACCGCTGTTTGAGTTTGGTCTTTCAAAATACAAACGAGCATTATCAGGACTGAAGTCGTCTTGTCCAGAAAATGAACTAGATGCCGTGAAAGCTTCGTTCGGAACACCAGAGAATCCAGACAGAAGATATTCGGAACACCACATCTTTTCCGTTTCTATATGGAAAGGTGAAAACATATGATTCAAAACACTAAAATAATATATGTGATATATGAGAAGACACCAGTTCTGATAGAAATCTTGGATGGTTTCAAAGTAGAAAATGCGTCAAAAGAGCAAAATTATGCCGGGGTGTAATGGTTTCAAGATCAGTAACTGGTGACAAGTAAATATTCTGGTGGTGGGTAACAGAGGAGACTACAGGATAGCCATCGTACTTTACTGGTCACAAAAATAGATGTTCTAATGGCCACACGGTTCTTTCTAATATAAGGACATGCTTAGCTGATCACAGGATTTATGTTTTAATGAACAGGGATGAGTGACAACGTGTTCTTTTAAAAGATACCAGTACATCGTTGGTTACATAAACCACTTTATAGGCGTTGCGGGGATAAGTAAATATGAATTCTTTAAGATACTATCATTGAATCATAGAGCTAGAGCATCTCCCTATATCTGGATTCGGACTTTTTTCGGCCAGTTTTCTTTCCTCAGTCTACTCCTAAGCTTCACTTTGTAGGCACATTTTTAGCATCACTGACGAGTCCTAGAAGGACGAAACAGTTGTATGGTGAGTTTTATTGAGTATTTAGCTCAATTATATCTTATTCTAAATTATTAAAGTGCTACCCTTCTCGTGTGTGGCTTTGGTACAATAACTAGCCCCAAACGATAATCTCTTGTGGGTAACAGGGATGAGTTATTTCAGTTTCCTACATACCTGATACTTGAATGTTTAACAGGAAGCTTGTGACTGCAATCAGGGGAAATGGCTGCATCGTCGTCGTTTGTGATATGTTCTACAAATGTCGTCTTGTCAATAACAAATATGTATGTTCTTATAACAACAACACTGACAGGTCACATACTCCTGAGATGTACGAAAATATCTAACCTGAAAATCAACGGAAAATTACCAATGGTATAGATATCTGTTGCTCTTAGAAGAATTCATTAGAAATGTAGTTATTTTTATTTATAGCAAAATCGAAATTTTTGATGCTTTTAATGATCATTTGTCTTATTAAAGTGCCATGGTACATACGGTTCTAGTCATCGAAACATCACATAGATAATACTTATTGGTTGTGTTTGAAGAACCTTTTGTAAATCATACTTCCTAACATGAAACAAACCGTTTAGATATTTTGTGATGAACGCAGGCTGCTGACAAACAAAATAAAAGCGCAAGTATTCGAGAGATGCAGCTAGGATGAAGAAGTGTTATGGTTGCCATCTTTGCTTAGTTGGGAAATATCCTTTTTCTTTGTTTGATATAAAGGTTGGCGTTTTTAAATATGCTTATTAATATGCCTACTTGTTTGATTGAGAATGATTTATCGGTTCTCACTTCGAAGCCATGGCATTTACTTGGATCTGACCAAGATCTACATGGCTGGTGTCGTTGATGAATCAGAAAACGCTTACCCTTCCGGAACACCTGGACTTAATTTTCTTGTTCTTTTACAATGGTATCA
Source organism: Mimachlamys varia (assembly GCA_947623455.1). Classification (NCBI taxonomy): domain Eukaryota; kingdom Metazoa; phylum Mollusca; class Bivalvia; order Pectinida; family Pectinidae; genus Mimachlamys; species Mimachlamys varia. The sequence goes on along the minus strand of OX392542.1, from coordinate 10,879,604 downwards.
ATATACATCTTTCTTTTGTTCATATTTTGCCCATAGTTTAATGATTTTGAGTTCGGAATAAGGTTTTGTTGACTCTTTGGTATTCTTTGATTTTTTCCAATGCTATCCGGGTAAATAATTCTTTTGTTCATATTTTGTCCCGAGTTTAATCGATTTTGACTTCGCAACATTGTTTGGTAACGTTTTGGCATTTTCAGAATATTTGTTTTAATACAATAAACATAAGATAAATCTGTTTTATAAACCTTGAATTCAGTATCATGTGTATAATCTGTAAGGAGAGGGCGCTCATATGCTTTCCGGTTCTTTTGTATGTAAGAAATTGTCTGTTGCCCAGTTCCTTTGTACACTGTATCTAAGATCTGGGCAATAACTTTTCCGAAATGTATGTAATGTAATAGTTTCATGTTGTGTCTTGATAAAGCAGCGGATTTCTCCGAAAATTTGACAATGTATTTGACCGTATTGTCGTTATTACTTCAGCGATCAGATATATATTATATAATTTTACTCTAAACACAAGCTACAAGGAATCACCATAAACAAATTAATGTTCATTTAAATGACTTACCTTGAAGAATGAATCTAGTGTGTATCCTTTTTACGACGGGGAACAAGATACAAAATCTTGTTTCTAACAATCACCATCGGTAGTATTATGTCCATACTCCACAATACTGACTAGGAAGTCAACACTCCACAATACTGATAGGGAGTCCACACTGCACAATACTGATAGGGAGTCCACCCTCCACAATACTGACTAGGGAGTCCACCCTCCACAATACTGACTAGGGAGTTCACACTCCACAATACTGCCTATCTATATAGGGAGTTCACACTCCACAAAAACTGCCTAGGGAGTTCACACTCCACAAAACTGCATAGGGAGTTCACAATCCACAATACTGCCTATCTATATAGGGAGTTCACACTCCACAATACTGACTAGCGAGTCCACACTCCACAATACTTCCTAGGGAGTCCACACTCCACAATACTGACTAGAGAGTTCAATACCGAATGTCAGTGAGTCTATCTACGACTCCTTCATTAATGTCATGGGCAAGGTTAGCGTGTACGGATACGTATACTGAAATATTGATCTGAATCATTCCCTATTATGAACAATATTCAAACAAATATTAATTATTCAGTATCTATCAGTAGTGTAGCTAACAATCTAGATAACATTGTACTTATCTCAATCTTCGATAACGGATAGCATAACAATAACTACAATGTATAAGTGACGCCAAACTGTCAAATGGGTATTTGTATTTTACGTCTCTGGGTAATAAAGAATGTTTATTTATTAATAGATATACTACTGCAAATAAATCTAGAGTGAAGCTAATTATCTACACAAAAACAGTGTGCCTATCTCATTTGTTGTTGAATGACAGCATAACAATAATTATAATTGAAGCCAAATTCCAAAGTGTTTATTTGTAATTCGCATATCAAAAAAATAATGTAGGTCTGCCATCAAAGTTTGTTTAATTATTAACGGATAGATCTAGTGACAAAAAAAAAATCAATCACTCGTATGTCCATCTTTAAAATAAAAGTACAAAATACAAACAGACTGTAAACTGTCATATATCAGCGGTAATCATATCTTAGTTTTACGCTAATTACGATTGCGCTAATCACAGTGTCTTTCACTATAATGCTCTTTAAAGCAAATATTGTGTGTGTGACAATTCACCATCGCTCGTATCTGTAACAATTAGGTTATAATCTAAAACTGTCAAAGTAAGTATGGTTACTGTATGTATATATGGGTAGTTATCAATAATCATACATGTATGTCGTGGTAAACCCCCATCTGGTCAGCTCACAAACACGAACAAAGATTTGATTCAATAAATAATATTTGTATATTGTATATATAAACCCTATTCTGAAATGATATTTGCTGTGATATATGCAAGTATTGTTTTAAATCATGTAATGTAATTTATGAGGAACGTTACAATATTATTTTGACTTAATACCTCGTGATCTCGCTTAATGCAGTATTTGTTGTATTTGTATTTTGCCTTTTGTTAACATACTTATGTTTGTCGCAATAATAGCTCGTGCGAGCTAATGTTCTTTGTTACATGTATGCGACGGTAAATAAAGTTTCTTGTATCTTGTATAAGCACCAGATTGATATGAATTTTCTATAGTGCCAAAACTATATAACTAGAATGTTTACCTTCCTCCTCCTCCAAAGCTTTAAACTTCCACTCTTGGTTGTAAACTTGAAAATACCATAGATAATACCGAAGTGTTGCCAAAATCATACTCCGAACTCAAAATCGATTACACCAGTGGCAAAATATGAACAAAAGAAAGATTTACATGGAGACCCTTGTAAAATAAGACCAGGTGTTCCAGAAGAGTAAGCGTCTTCTGTTTCATCGACGACACCCGCCATGTAAATCTTTGTCACATCCAAGTAAACATAATCATATAACCTAAAGTATTCTAACATGTAAATATGATCTTTCGTAAACACACACAAATAATGTTTAACTTACGAAACTAACGACAGCCTACAAACCGGGACACCGCGACTTAGTGCTGAAAGGCTAGTGATTGTAGACGGTCAGACGCCCTACAAACCGGGACGCCGCGACCTAGTGGTGAAGGGCTAGTGATTGTAGACGGTCAGAAAACTAAACAACCGGGACACCGCGACTTAGTGCTGAAAGGCTAGTGATTGTAGACGGTCAGAAAACTAAACAACCGGGACACCGCGACTTAGTGCTGAAAGGCTATTGATTGTAGACGGTCAGAAAACTAAACAATTGGGACACCGCGACTTAGTGCTGAAAGGCTAGTGATTGTAGACGGTCAGACGCCCTACAAACCGGGACGCCGCGACCTAGTGCTGAAAGGCTAGTGATTGTAGACGGTCAGAAAACTAAACAACCGGGACACCGCGACTTAGTGCTGAAAGGCTAGTGATTGTAGACGGTCAGACGCCCTACAAACCGGGACGCCGCGACCTAGTGCTGAAAGGCTAGTGATTGTAGACGGTCAGAAAACTAAACAACCGGGACACCGCGACTTAGTGCTGAAAGGCTAGTGATTGTAGACGGTCAGAAAACTAAACAACCGGGACACCGCGACTTAGTGCTGAAAGGCTAGTGATTGTAGACGGTCAGAAAACTAAACAACCGGGACATCGCGACCTATTGGTGAAGGACTAGTAATTGTAGACGGTCAGACGCCCTACAAACCGGGACGCCGCGACCTAGTGGTGAAGGGCTAGTGATTGTAGACGATCAGACGCCCTACAAACCGGGACGCCGTAACCTAGTGGTGAAGGGCTAGTAATCGTAAACGGTCAGACGCATTACAACCGGGACAACGCGACCTAGTGGTGAAGGGCTAGTGATCGTAAACGGCCAGACGCCTTAACAACCGGGACACCGCGACCTAGTGTTTGGGGGCTAGTGTTTGTAGACGAGCAGACGCCCTACAAACCGGGACGCAGCGACCTAGTGTTGTGGGGCTAGTGATTATAGACGATCAGACGCCATACAAACCGGGACGCAGCGACCTAGTGGTGAAGGACTGGTGGTCGTAAACGGCCAGACGCCTTAACAACCGGGATAACGCGACCAAGTGGTGAAGCGCTAGTGATCGCAAACGGCCAGACGCCTTACCAACCGGGACACCGCGACCTAGTGGTGAAGCGCCAGTGATTATAGACGGCCAAACACTTAAACAAGCGGGACACCGTGACCAAGTAGTGAAGGGCTAGTGATTATAGACGGCCAAAAGGTTTAACCACTAGGACACCGCGACCGCATTTCTAAGTCGCCATTGATAATTGTCAATCGTGTTGACCTATTTTTCTATAGAAATGTAAAGCAAGTAAATTAAAAATGCATTGTCATGAACACAATAGTTGAGTGTGATATGCGTGGCATCACATATTGCTGACATTTCGTCAATACAATCAAGAATCTTCCGAGCCGTTATTTGTAAAGCATTACACTTGATAAACTCACAGGCATTATTGTATATTGTAATTAGCAGCAAACTATATTCCATTCATTCAGGAACTGAAATACTTGCCAAGCAAACAGAAACTATTTCCAAGAAACTTAATACCAGCGGTTTTTTTTTCATATAGTTTCGTCTTTTATAATTCTTATTGTACATGTATTCGAATGAAGGGGATTTTCATATTATTGATTGACTTAAACATATTCAGTATATGAAATGAATTCCGATTTACCCCGAACTCAGCTGTCATCATAAATTCGAATTATGATGACGGTTATATGATGAGAATTTATTTGGCTTCCTGTGTGCATTATAAAGGTGCACTCGGCCATGTATGTCTCATTCATGTATTCAGAAACAGTGTGGTAGACACTGGAGAATTAATAAGTCTAAAAGGTCTGTTATGATCGTAATGGCCACAGTTACATCTTTTGGGCACATGTTTGTAGTTGCATGGTCTAATCTATAATACACTTGGGATTTGCAAGGGTTAGGGTTAGGGCTACTCTTCATTACCTTTAATATTTATAACTGATATCTAGGTTTCGTGCACAAATTCACCCTGTTTAAAAAGTAGTTGATCAACATCAACTTCCTACATTTTGGCACGTAGATAGTTATAGGGTAACCGATTATAATTCCCAGAGTGACGAGACAGACGTGTGAATGTAACTGTTACCAACATCAGAGAACATAGACTGAGGAAGATAGAGTACGAATGATGGCATTTCTGTCTGAAATCAAATATCTTTGTTGGGTTTGGAAAAAAACCTTTTTTTCCAGCAGACTGTTAGCTTACAGAAACTATGCCGGCCTCCTACCTGACTTGTTTTTGTTTCCATGTTTCGTGTAGATGCTAAAGTCGCGGAGCAAAAGCAACACAAACATCACCGATAGTATGCATCTTTTAATTTCACTATTTGATTTATCGACGATGTGTTGTCTGAAAATATAAAAGAAAAATGTCTGTAAGCGCTATACAGGAAACAGAGCTAAGCTTACAAGATATATATCCTTTCTTTCTGTTTCAATGAGATCGTTCCTAGAAAGAAGCGAGTGGCTTCAGTATGTTCGGATTGTCACACACCTGAATTTATTGAAGGATCTCCTTTGGTATCACATGCGCAAAGTGGGACTTAGGGGTTTACAGTGTACCAAAAGGGGTACGGTAAACTACAAATATAATGTGGCGTTTTCAAAATTAGCTTTCAATCCTAAGCAGTAACTTTTCTGCCTTGAAAACATGTGTAAACTTAACAGACACGTGTAAAAGATTAAAAGAAATCCAATAGTTCAAAAAATAAAACAAGATAAAGAGTGAAATGACGTTTTCAGGCGAGGAATTGTTTTCTTTTTCAATGTTTTCTTTTTTTATCATATTTTAAGTTGGAATTTAGAGAACGAAAGACAGCCTTAACATAAGTAAAATAATGACAAATAACAAATTCGTTAGTACCTTAATGATCGTGTCGAGGTCCAGACACTTGCTTGGATGTGACCGCTTAAATTTACATGACAGGTGCCGTCGATGAAGCATAGGGCGCTTACTCTTTTGGAACACCTGATTTATAGTATTTTTTCAAGGGTTTTCGAGTAAATCGTTCCCTTGTTTATTTTTTGCTCCAAGTTAATTTTCATGACACTCTGAAATGGCGAACTTTAGTCTCCGAAAGGAGAAAATATTTTACGTGCATAAAGAAGAACTAAAGCTAGGAATGTTGTTTTTGATGCAGAAATCAAGGTGGGGTAGATTTTTTGACATCGAGAGCTTTCCACCATTCAGCATACTATATGGTGTGTTATTTTTATCGAAAAATCATCTAAACCGCCAAAAAGTGTAAAAATACTTTAAAAACAATAGTTCAGGACCAAAAATAGCTAAAATTAAATCTCTAACCTGTTTAAATCAGCAGTCACGCAAAGCGACTACACATAATAACACAAATGATGTTTCAGTTCTCATTTGAGGCCATGACATGTACTTAGATGTGACCACCTTGATTTACATCGCGGATGTTGTCGATGAAGCAGAAGACGCTTACTCTTCTGGAACACCTTGTCTTATATGATCTTGTACTTGTTCGAGGATCTCAGTGTAAATCTTCCTTTTTGAGTCCTAATTAAGTTTTTGTTGAAGCTTCTTATATTTTTGGACTTTCTGAAACGGTGTGTTTTCGGAGTCAATGGATACAAGTCTGCGAAAGGCAGTCTACTTTACGTGCATAAGAACTAGAGCTAGAAATTTTCCTTCATGAGATGTGGAGACTTATAAAACGAATGGCTAAAGCTAACAACGTTTGCAATGTGAACCATGTAACTAGTATAAGCTCGTTTGTCAGCTTTTACAGCAGACTATTTCCAAAGCAAGCAAAGGAGCTTTATTTCTCCAAAATTTATGACAAAATGAAGACAATCTTTCTGATGATATCCCTCTTTGCGTAGGAGTATACTTTATCATACTACTGCAAGTGCAACAGTTGTTTGTGGTCAACACCATACCTGGTAGTATATATGAAATATATTTTAAATGATACAGAACTTAATTTTGGGGCAGGACTTATTGAAATTATATCGAACAGCAACTGTGTTATATACAAACATAATGCTTGACAGCATTGTTACACAAAAATAAAAAAAAAATACCGTATGTTTACCCACATTTATTTGTTGGCTGGCTCGATCATTTGTCCAAATTCATTTTTTAAAAATCAAACGTAATTTGAAACGTGTTAAATCAGTTATAAAAAGCACGAGCCGCGAATAATCATCAGTTTTTCCCATGATAATGAAAGTGCTTCCTGTTGTAACTTCCACGTGTAACAGACTGTCAAGCATGTACAAATAAATACCTCTTATCGCCCATATTTGATTAACAGAAATATTGACATATTCAAAATTGATTGTGATGTATGCTACTTCCATTTGAAATATGTCAACAAAGGCGCGTTGATAGGCTTGTTACTTATGAAAGAGACGTTTTATATTTCAAATATGCCGTGCCAGTAATTTACAGTTAAATCTGGGAAAGTTTGGTTTTAGTTTTAGTCTCGTCATATTAACAGCTGAGATTTAAGTGATATGAAGGGCGTACCATAGTGTTTTGTAGACAGGGTTTGTTGGTGTACTTACTCCTTGTGATAGCACAGATCTGTTGCCTACTTTATAGTGTCATCTCACTGATACAGTGTTTGCCCAGTCCCATTAAAGTGAAAACGGGTAAAGGATCTGTTGCCTATCGAAGTTAGAGGGTACCATCTAAAGGTATACTGTCAACCCGTACTCAAGGGTTTGATTAATAACACACGGAATTATCTAAGTCCATGATATGTATAGACTTATAATCTTATTTTTGATTCATTGTAGATGTGTATCAAACAGCTTTGTGCCTATTGGCAATAAAGTCTTCATAAAATTCTGGATTTTTTTTTGTATAGAAGTCCGACCATGGCATCTGCATGTTGGTTTCGCTCTGCAGTGCGACATGAAATACTGCAGTTCGGCAAGGCAATTGTCACAGCTAGGAACATCATTTGTTAACGAAAGCCTAATTAATCATCTTCAATAAACATTTAAACAAACAATATTTACATTAAGATAAATTCATGTAAGTGGAATGCAAATTCAAAACATTGTATAGATTTAACCTATAGATCGCTAGATCTGTCAAAGTGTTAAAAGAAGGCAAATGTGGCATGGGACCGGTGTTGTCTATGAGACTAAAGGATAGGTCTGACATGTGGGAGGACATGTAACCAAACCATAGAATACAGCTTTTAATCGCTGAACATCCAGCTTACATATTTCAATATAATAATTATATTACTTGTCCTTTGGCCTTTGGTAAAATCAAGACATAAGTGAATGAATTGTTAGGGGGAGGGGGGGGTGGGCGGTGGCCGAGCGGTTAAGATGTCCCGACATTCTACCGCTAGCCCTCCACCTCTGGGTTGCGAGTTCGAATCTCACGTGTGCAGTTGCCAGGTACTGGCCGTAGGTCGGTGGTTTTTCTCCGGGTACTCCGGCTTTCCTCCACCTGCAAAACCTGGCACGTCCTTAAATGACCCTACTTGTTAATAGGAAGTTGAACAAGATAAACCAAACCAAAAATGAATTGTTGCAAAAAACTTTCCGTTAATACCGTAAATTATTAAAACCGTATTGGAGAATATGTTAATAAGATTCACATGTCAATGTCAACAGAGAATGGAGGGGGGGGGATTTGTCAACATTTACTGCTGAAATCAAAGAGTAATATTTTTTGACCAATATGATTTAATTTAAGCCTGTTTTACCGCTGTATCAGTTTATATGATGCATGCAATGTATATAGTCACTTCAAAACATGTTAAATAAACACACAAGGTGAGATCATCTTTATCATGGAGGCTTTTACATCATATTGATAAGATTTGGGTAAACTAAAGAAATAAGCAGTCACCTTTGTCTCTATATACATGTATATTATTTATAGTTTTTACAAAAGAAGTTGATATGTCCTTTATTTATCCATATAACTGTATAAAACAGTCACCAGGAAAATGTATCGGATTTGTTGAATCATCGAGATATTATCATGATCGGTTGTACTAAAGTTATATAATTTAGCAAAAAAAAACATTGATCTATCATTAGACACAAATAAATGTTTTGTTCCCATGAAACATGCGATAGTCATTCCAATGCTAGATCGTATATATGTCATATTCCAGGTTCATACACATTTTTCATACCAATAATCAAGCACTTTTTCAGCACATTTCAAGCACTTTTTTATCAATTTTCAAGGTACATTATTTATCCAAACTTGCAAGGAAAATAGGTAAAATCCACATCTTTCTTTATAATTTTTTTTTTAATCTGAAAACATACATGTTTACATCTAGTAAGTATGAATTCAATCGCTTTTCAAGCATTTATGAGCAAATTCCAGCACTTTTCCAGGACTGACCCCAAATTCAAGTTCTTTTCATCTTCTGTATGAACAATGATATTATTGTTTTATCCGTTTTGGAGATTTTTTTTAACAAAAAAATGACGAAACACACACATGCTGCACCTTTTAAATTAAGTAATAGATACAGTAGGCCAAAAAAATTTAACTCCGTCATACAGCTATTTCGTCATCCAAGGACTCTTAAGTGATGCTAAGGGCCAAAAGGTGGGAAGAGCTATAAATGAAATCATTGATAATTTAAACCAAAAAGCATGTCGCTTCACTGATCAATCTGCAACTGTATATACCATGCTATCATTGTACGATCCTAATCTAGTGGTAAACAACGGGACAATTCTGAAATGTTTCCATTCCTTTGATCAATCAAGTACTTATTGATGTATTATTTAAATCCATGCTATCATACAATTTGTTTCTCATCTGTAGTATCTATTATGTTGCAGAACAAAAGGCCCAATGGGCCTACATCGCTCACCTGGTATCAATCTCTGACTGGTTAACGCTAAAGTCACCTAAAATCTATTACTGTTAGATATTCAGAACAATATGTTCAGATTTAAACATATTTTATCCCTGTGACCTTGTAAGACAAGGTCATTTTCATTTACCAATTTTGTTTGGCTTCATCCATGCAAGCTACCAGCCGAATATCATATTTCGTGGCATTTTGGTTAATCAGAAAGAATTGTTTAAATGTGTTACAAAGTTGACCTTGTGACCTTGAATATAGGTCAAGGTTATTTATTTCGCAATTTTTCTCGGGCTTCATCCAAGGTACCTGTCAATACAAATATCCTGCTTCTAGGGTTTTTGGTTTATTAGAATAAGTTGTTTAAAGGTTATAAACAGATTTGACCCCTGTGACCTTGAATATGGGTCAAGGTCATTTCTTTTTGCAAACTTTGTTTGGCTTTCTCCTAGGAGGCTACCAGTCAATTATAAGGCTCTATGCATGGCGGTATTTTAGAAAAAGTTGTTTGAAAGTTTTTTGACATTTCTGACCCCTGTGACCTAGAAAGAAGGTCATTGTAATTTTATTTCGCAAACTTTGTTCAGCTCCTTCCAAGAAAGCTAGCAGCCAAATTTCATGTCACTATGCCTTTCGGTACTTCAGAAGAAGTCGTTTAAAGGAAAAGTTGATGGGCGCAGGACGGACGGACGACGGACGCCGCACCATCGCATAAGCTCAATATGGCCAGGTGAGCTAAACATGCACATAACATACACATGCACATTACATTCAGTCAAGGTATTAACTTTCTCAATTGCTGATGACAATTCCATTGAACTAGAGATGTCAGGCATAAATGCCCCTTCCCTCATATGAAATAAGTTCTTCGTGCTTATTACGAATGCGAAGTTTGATGACAATCGAATCAGTAGTTATTTAAATAAGCTGGTTACATTACAATACCATGGGACGGGACGGAACGCGACCGACATGGGTAACACTATAAGTCCCCCATTTCATGGCGGGGGCATACAAATAAAAAGTGAGTTGTTGACTGGAAGCAATGACATAAATTTTATAATTTGTATGTTACGTTTTCTATTGTGTAATAGGGCTTTCATAACAGAAAATCAACGATAATTTAAACAAACCTATGATACCATAAAAGACTTCCCAAACAATTCGGTCTTCTAATTTAAATCTCGCAATATATAAGGGTTAAAATAATTATAGGTTCAATGTACACTTAAATAAGGACATCCAACCTCTAGCTGAATCACAACTGAAAGATAACAATTCATTATCACTTGGGATTGATTAGAACGTTTTTGTAATTGTCGAAGAAATGTTGTAATTCAATTGACACATCTCCAGAAGCTGAATAATAAAAATATAAAGTTCATCAGTGTTTTTATGTTTCTATCAATCAATGATCATAGCTACCTTCACCGACTGGGGATGTTTATTACTGTTGTCTCATGATATCGTGAAACATTCAAAGCAAAGCTGAAATGTTTACCCTCATTTTGAAACCTTTTACAATAAACGTGACCTCGCCCTTGCCATATACCAGTTGCAGTAGTTTCACCGTACTTCAAGGCCGTATGTTGGGGGGAAAGCTCCCATCATGATACCACTTTTGGCCGGTCATATAGATACCGTGATGTATTGTCGCACGTGATCTTTCATCCACTCCTTCAGGATCAGTTGCCATAACCACTGGTTCCGAGTAAGGATCTGCATCTGCCTTGGTTCTTCAAACCCGACGCCAAGAAGCTTTAATGATACTCATTTCTCTGTCGAACATTGTCCAGTTGGCGAGTGTCGTGTGGTTTCTTGCTTATTGTAGTTGAGCGGTAACCCATCACAATATTATTAGAAGATATCTAATCTGTTTGATGACTTTTCACTCAACATGATGAAAATCGCTCTATCGTGTCATCTTATTGGGGATGATATTTAGGTGTGGCGCGTTTTTGTTGATTTAATGGAATGCATTTTTTTTGTGGCGCATGCTTTATGTAAAACCAGAGATGGTGTCAACGCCACCCAATGCTCGTCTGTACACACATAATTCGTAATTTAATATTTACTGTGTTCAAGCGGGAAATATAGGTCAAATCCAGCATCCGAAGGTTAGCATGTGCTGTGTATCCTTAGACACGCCAAGCATGTAAGTTTGGTTGAATTAGGACTTATTGTTACTTCACAACGGACTCGACCATTCTTCTTAACCAAACCCTTTAAGTCCACAAACATGGTCATTCAAGCGGGAAATTGTAGGTCAAATACAGCATCCGAAAGGTAGCATGTGCTGTGTATCCTTAGGCACATCATGCATCTAAGTTTGGTTGATGTAGGGCTTAGTTACTTCACAATGGAATCAACCATTCTTCTTATCCAACTCTCCAAGTCCACAAAAACACGTTCATTCAAGTGGAAACTATAGGTCAAATCTAGCATCCGAAAGGTAGCATGTGCTGTGTATCCTTAGGCACATCATGCATGTAAGTTTGGTTGATGTAGGACATAGTTACTTCACAACGAACTCAACCATTCTTCTTAACCAAACTCTTTTAAGTCTACAAACATGGTCATTCAAGCGGAAATAGCTTTCCCTATTTTTCGATCAGGCGAGCTAAAAATGTCTTCTGATTTTAGGTTTTACCTGATGTCGTTTTACTAACTTTGTGTTTTACTTATAATGTTGAAATGCAAGCTCTTAAGCTTGGTTTTGATTACGCAGTCTATACATAATAAATATTCTTGTATCTTATACAACGAGCTCTCAAACTGGGCTCCTTGGTCAGAGTGTATAGAATGAGACTAAGTCTGTGATAGCACGAGGCACGCCAACTCACCAAAGTGATCGGCACATACTAGCTTCCATGTTTGGCATAACAAAACATTTGGTAGTCAGTTATGACAACGGTGTGTGTTCGAATGCTTGACGTTGGAACTTCGGATGAGACTTTCTAAGTCTGTGATAGCACGAGTTACGCCAAATCGGTCGTCACAAACGACATTCCATGTTTGGCATAACAAAACACTTGCGAACTTTGCAGTCAGCCATGGCAATGATGTTTGTTCAAGTTCTGGATGTTGGGACAGAGTAAGTATTTAATGTTTCATTCTTGCTCAGAGCTTGGATGTATTCATGAAACTTTGCTTGAACTTAATGATGTTTTTGAGCAGAAATTAACGTTCGCTTAAATCAGGGACACGCTCAAATGTTGGCTGTTAACACTAAAACGGTAGATGGTTTGAAATTTTCTCTCAATTCTTTCCTATTTTTGACAGAATTTGACAATGAATTGGACAATCTGATTAAAACCAGATCTGAACTCCACTACGTACATTGTAACAGTTCAGTACACTCCGTTCCATCAATGGAGCGTAGTGTGCCTGTACTTTTACGTAGTGCAATTTAGATCTGGTTTTAATCAGATTGTGAATTGGATAGCATTTGAATTTTAACTTGAGAATCGTTCAATGAGTATGACTCCTGGTCTGCATTATACCGGCTTTAAACGGACACGGGGGAAATTTCATTTCATCATTCTCAACAAGCAAATTTGTCTGGAAGGTAAAATAAAATGTCTGAGAGTGTCAAGTCTGCCATGCTTTGTTGAAAGCTTACTTTATTATCGATCTACTTTCGTTAACCTTCCAACTGCCAATTTTGATCAAATACATTCATCGATCTCTCGGGAAATAATCCTAGTAGAAACCTGCTAGAGTTAATATAAAAATCCATTATAAAATTGAAAGTTTCTGAAAATCTACCTTAACGTTTTTTCACTAACGTTTGTAATTGGAACACCGACAGGTCAGCAAGGGTCCCGCTGTAATGTGGGGCTGGAATACCTCTTCCCCCTATAGACACATACACCCCTCAGAGATACTGATTTTCTGAATCATTCAATTAAGGAACATTCCTGGTTTTATTGTGAATAAGAAACAATGTATTAAGTCAGTTAGATATCGGCCCAAGGAAACTCAATTAAGTTATTGATAGGGAAAAAAAGTGCTGACCGATAGACAGACAGGTGGACGAACGGACAGGGTTATTTCTATAAATTAAAATACTTAAACGGCAAACAGAGGCATCAATGTCAGATGGGCAGAGCATGTTATTTCAGTGGAATATGTTGCACAGCATATAGCTGTTAATTCAAACACGAAAAGCGGCTAGACATTTGTTTTGTAAACATTTGCTTCAGGTTGGAAAGTATGATTTATGTAAAGATTATTTAACACAACCAATAAATGTTTTATGTGACAGTTTGATGACTAGTACGATATATACCCTTCCACCTTCATCAGACTAATGATCGATAACTTAAAGTGTAACTATGCACACAACAGGTGTAAATTGTGTTGGTAAATGACAAATCGGTCATTTCGTCTACGCTGTTAGGCGTATGTACCTAAATGACGAGATTCAACTATTCTTTGTTTATGACTTGGTCATAGATGTGCGAGAGTCTGTGAGCCCCCCTCATCTCAATTTAGAACCAGCCCAATGCTGCGTATCCAGATCGCTTCTTTGATCTGCCGCCTTAGCAGATTGCCCTTTTTCTGTCTAGCACTTTGGAGTTTTCCCAGTCAATCACATGTTTTTTTTCTGTAAGGCATGGTTTGTGATGGTCATAAGTCTGATGAAGGTGACATTGTGCATATCGTACTAGTTAGTCATCGAAACTTCACATAAAACTTTCATCGCTTATCAATATGGGAGGGTGGAGACACAACATCCGGGATGTACTAAAATGTAGGGAGTCCAACACGGAGGTTCTTCCAATAGTTTGACGTTTTTTACTGTGTTGTTAACGCTCCAATAAAAACGATCAAACTAATGGAATAACCTCCGTGTTGGACTCCCTATTTTACTGTACATTTCATATGTTATGTAAAATAACATACAAAAAAAAAAACTATAAATGTTTGTGACACATAAATGCTCCCTTCCCCCATATGAAATAAGTTCTTATATACGTATACGAAGTTTGATGACAATTGGATTAGTTATTTTAATAAGCTGGTCACATTACCATGGAACAGGACGGGACGGACATAGGTAACACTATATGCCCCCCCCCCCCCCATTTCATAGCGGGGGCATAAAAAACAGAGAGCTTTCCATTTTTGTCAATAGAGTTTAATCTTGTACAATGTATAAAGATAACCACAAGTGTATATATGTATCTAACTATCAACATTTTGTAGGTTTTTTGTACAGCAAAATGGACAAAAAATATGATGAGCCTTTTGATGAACAAAATAAATTAGTTACTAAATATGAAACTGATAAACGTTAATGGTAAACAGATATCTTAATAACAGCATGATAACAAGAGTATTCTTAACTGTTTTTCCTTTATCCAACATTTTTTTTGTCTACATTCGTATGGATTCAAAACGAATTTCCATCCATTCTTTTAACTCAATCGTCCCAGAGAGTTAGATCTTTTGCGGTGAGTGAGTTAAATTGGTTCATCTTTTGCAGACAGGGTAACCAGTGTGGTGGTATCCACTTCGGAAAGAAACAAAGCCGACTCGTGAGAGTGGGGGATGTCTACTATAGCCTGTGTAGCTGAGTGATCGCTATCTGTTGTTACAACAGTACCGTCCATCAGGTGCTCCGTCTGGAGGATCCCACCCTCTTTGATAGACCCGTCAGCATGTCCCATTAGAACATGAGTCTCCACTTCCTGGAATGATTCAAACACAGCATTACATTCACTACAAATGTAAAGTGCTGGTTCACCTCCCTCATGCATAACACTCTCGTTGACCTGGGTCGACTCCAAATGTACAACACCGTCATGGGTGAGAATCTGTGTACCATCTATACTGGCTGGCTGGGCATCCAGGGTTATCACTGAATTTTGTAGCGTGGCCTGTTCTGATTGATTCATCCCCTGTTCTGCCAGGACCAGGATTACATTTGACTCAGACTTCTGTCGTAACACCACTCCTTTACATTTTGGATGATGATGTTTCAAGGTGTTCTTACAGGAAAATGACCTTCCACACTTTTCACAGACAAAATTACTGTGACCTGTGTGGGTCACAAGATGCTGGTTTAGAAGACGCTGCATTTTGAAGGCTTTTCTACAGATTGGACAAGGGAAAGGCTTCAGTGTAGTGTGCTTGAAAAGCTTGTGTTTGTCCAGAACACTCTTGAATGTGAACTTTTTGTCACAGATATCACATGCATAAGGCTTTTCTCCAGTATGCTTGTTAAGGTGATCAGAATATGTGTTCTTATTGCGGAAGCGTTTTCCACAGTAGTCACACACATACTTGTAGAGCCTGTCTTCTGGTTTCTTGTGGATCTCCATATGTCCCTTCAGTGTTGTACGTTCAGTGAACTTCCTACCACATATGTCGCAAGCATAGTCCTTGATGTCAGAATGGCGTTTCATATGCGCTTTCATGTATCGTACATGGTCGAAGTTCTTCCCACAAATGTGACAGACAGCCGATTTGGATTTTGTATGGACAGCCTGGATATGTGTTTGCATGTGCATGAATCTAGCGAATTTCTTCCCACAATATTCACACACGGGGATATCATTGTGTATAAATTCTCTATGAGCATATAAACAATTCAGACGAAATGTTTTGAAGTCACATTTCTGGCATTTGTACTCTTTCCTGTGAAGACTTTTCTCGGTTTTGGATTCATGTTTCGTTTTCAAAACATCTGGATATGAAACCGGTTTCTGAGCTTCTCTTAAAGGCTGATGTTTTCGATTCATATGACTGACAAGATCCAACTCATCTAAAAATATGACTTCACACACATCACAGCAGAAAGAGGATGGTGTTTGATGAATGTTTGACATATGGTCCTTTAAGTTACCAAAATTGTCTGAAATATAACCACACAAATTACACTTATCTTTTAGACCAACAACCTCTCCGAAATCTTCATCCATTAATGTGGCTGCTATTTCGTTCACTAAACACCCTGCATCTGTCGTAATTGTAGTGATTTGTAAGTACGATTCATGATTCAATGACTTCCGTCCAAGTTTTATGGAATCTTCGAAAACAATCTCAGGGATATGTGCTACGTTGTCCCCCCTTCGTTTGGTCGCAGGTGTAGCATTGTTGTTGCTTGTCATCCTGTCATCATAGTCTTCGTCAACATTTTTATAGATGTCGTCCATATCATATTTACTACATTTGTCATCAAGCCCTTCTGGTTCTGGACATACTTTCTCGTTCACCCTCGACACCATCTCTGTAACATTAGATTCACAAAACTTGTCCACAACAGGTGAGGTCATCTCATCAATGGAGTCTTCATTCGTCTTGGTTATCTGTTCCTTGAACTTGACCTGTAGGTCCCTATTTCTGATATCTTTTCTCTCTGATCTATTTTCGTTCTCCCCTTGTGGTATCTTTTTTCCACTTACCATAGCTGAGAAGTCGAGCCTCTTGCCCCTAGTGGAGTACCGTTTTGGAGTTGTTTCAGAAACAGAATCATTTTGAGCCATTGCTGTTTCATCAATACTCAGTGAGACTGTCTTCCTTTTCCTGGATTGATTTTCTTTACTGGACTTTGTCTCCATTGTTTCTGGTAGCTCAACCATATTCTCTACATCTTCAACCATTGCATTCGCCTCTATAAAGGTGTCTGTAGACGAAGACTTTGTGTTCTGTGTTTGATCCAGTTTTGGAATTTTTCTTGGACGACCACGTTTCCGTTTGACAGGTTGATTTCCTGCTTTCTGAGTGTTTTCCACACTGTTTTCTGGTATGTTGGGAGCCTTGTATCCTGTTATTGCTGAAGTATCTTTATTTGTTTCACCATCACGCAGAAAACCTGAAAAAAAAACAATTAAAAAATTATCTCTAATCAGTATTTCTTCAGGGAAGCAATTATTAACAATTATGAACAGGAATGCTTGTTCTATCTTCCACAATTGATCAATTTAATAAATGCAATTTTGTAATGAACTTAAATTTAAATATCTTTTTAAGTTTTTAATAGTTCACACTTTAACTTTAAGAATTACTTCAGAAATTAAAGAATGATTCTTCAGTACTAGTGCAATAAAACCATGGTGTCCAAAAAATCAATTTCCTTTAATTCTTCATTCCTTAGCATGAAATACTGTAAACAACTTCATATTTTAGCTGGATTATGAAACTCATTAAGGTGAAAAGAAACTCATTCTATTGTATGAGGAAACCAGTTAGATGATAGAAAATCTATATGTGGGATAGTTGAATGATAATCAATGGAAGCTCACTGCTGACAAAAAGATTAGTGTAATAGTACCAATATAACAAAAAAATGAAGGATTTTTTTTATAGATGTTATTTGTTATTACCACCTACCTTGAGCTCCACATTTATTGCAAATCCCTTGCTGATCTGTCTCAGGGGACTGCACTTTCAACACGTACTGAAAATGAAATTATTTATAAATTTGCATGGGTGCACTCGAATTTTCAGGCAAAGTGAGCAACTTAATATTATTAGTTACATAGCTCGCCTCACCTAACTCACCTGATACAAGCTTTTTTAGACCTGATATTTTTCCATATCAGGTCACTAAAAACCTATGTCACAAAATACTGCTGAAGGCTTATAATCTTGTAATTTACTAGAAAAAAAACATGAGCTGAATATATATTTGGAACCGTCTGCCTTGAAGACATCAACAAAGAAACATCCCAACATTTCCGCCAATCTCACCTCATAAAACATTTCAAATGTAGTTTCCTAGGTCTTTTTGCTTAAATAAGCTTTTGATATTCTGGACACTTTCTCATTGCATCTTAAAGTTCTGTCCGAATTTACTTTCAGGCGTTTCTAGGCTAATTCAACTTCCATAGCTGGCCGAAGTGCTTATGAGCATCCATGATTGTTATTGAACGGAAAGTTCTTTTAGGAACATCTGACGTGATACAAAACTTATAGTGACGTAATACGGATTTTAGTGACCAGATAGGGATCGTTTAAGACGTCATGTTTTAACCAATGGGATAATGAGATTTTTGCTGTCAGCGAGATAAAGGCAACTACTAAGACGTAATTCCAAAAAGTCTAGAAACGTCTGTGAGACATAAAAGCCCACACCCCTACAGGAAATTAGTTATTTAAATAAGCTGGTTACATTACCATGGAACAGGACCCGACTGACATGGGTAACACTACATTCTCCCCCATTTCATGGTGGGGGCATAAAGAGTATTTCAAAAGATACTGTATATACATTTAACAATAAATTCTAAATGTTTCTTTCTCCAACTTTGTTTAATCATAGATCTTTCTTGCAATGTTTAGCTTGGATTTTAAGCTTACACTTCAAATTCAGAGAGTAGCTTCTAGATTATATCTGGTCTAATATGAAATAACATGCAAACTCCTTTGTTCGTTTTGATATCCTATTTTTCTGTTCCAATCAGTGAAGCAATCAGAAAATCTTTTAAAATTTCAATTTTATTTCTACTCTTATCTATTGTTATTTACTATGCACTTTAGGATTATATGCAATTCTGTTTAAAATTTAACAAAAAAAAATGCTCATAAGCCCTACCTGCTCCCTTAACTTTGTTAAAATGATAAGGTCATACTGGAGTCTCCAACACTGGTGAAACTAGAGGGTCATACTCTCCAACTTTGTTTAAATGGGAGGGTCATACTCTCCAACTTTGTTTGAAAGGGCGGTCATACTCTTAACTTTGTTTAAATGATAGGGTCATACTGGAGTCTCCAACACTGGTGAAACTAGAGGGTCATACTCTCCAACTTTGTTTAAATGGGAGTGTCATACTCTCCAGCTTTGCTCTGATGGGAGAGTAATACCGCTTAAACGGTAGATTCATTTTTTTAAAATGGGAGGGTCATACTACCTAAATTTGTTTATATGTTAGGGGCATACTCTACAACATCATACTGTGCATGATCGCTTCCAAGTAGCAAGGGCAAAATTGTATTGAGTACAGAAAGAATTAAGAGGAAATAATATAAAGATACGTACTTTACACAGAAGACGTTTGGTCAGTACAATGTCCTCAAGCTGACCGGTCAGTGTGTACTGAGGGGAGGAAATCCCCGGCGACCAGTCCACAGATACACCCGTCTCTTTAGCCACTTTACTCAGGACACTGTTCATGGTTTTCTGGTCAACCGCAGTGATTAGTGTCCGTGACAGGGTAGCTGTGACCTTCTCAAATACCTAAAACAGTAGAGATCCACATCAGCAAATCAACCTTGTTAGTTGTTATCATAGAAGCAAAGCACATTCATGTCTTGTCTAGTTTGGTATAGTTATAAAGTAGTAAATTTGATATATGGACTTACTGTGAATCGATCAAATGACTCTAAATAATATTGGAGGCTTTAGTAGTGGTGAGCTGAATGGATATTCCCTCTAGCCAAAGCTAGTGAGGCAACACTTCACAGCCCAACATCGCTTTCTTTAACTCATATAACACAAAGACCCAAATTAATCTTAAAGGCCCAATAAACGTAACTTTCGGCAAAACTTGAAGCGAAAATCAAGCCTAATAACTTATTATATTTATAGATTTAGTTAAGATTAACTGATATCAGCAATGTTCAAGATTAATTATTTCGCGGTTACCGATACAGCAGCAGTTGAAACAGGCTATTTGTAAACACGCGTCCTTTTCGAACCGTCTTCTACCTTCGGTTTGTTGTTGAAATGGGCCCCACCTGAATTATTTTCAATTCTTTGGATTTTTTTGTCAAGAGTTTCTTGTTAGTTACCGGTCAGGTTGACTTCATTTTAGGCTTATTTTTGCATGGTTATCAACTGGATTTTTTTTTCAGAATCTTTCAAAATCACGAAAATTTCCCTGAAGTTAGGTATATTGGGCCTTTAAGTATTTTGCTGGTCCTAGCCAAACTTCCCACTAAACTTTTGAACTTCCCATTACTTGATTACTCCGATATTCCAATAGTCCCGATGGTCCTGCCAACTCAGTTTCACTTTCTACAACCCTTGAATAAATCCAACATTGAAGGCTCTGTATGTGCCACTTCGCGAATTAGACGTGAACTGTAGTTTGATCCCTTGATGTACATTCAAAGGCTTTCAGTTGTATAGCAGTAAAATTGGCGGACTTTGAAGGCATTTGTCCCTTCTTTGTTGTCTTCAACAGACAGAGGACAACCTTGGTGATTGGACAAATGTTTCTAACTCGGACCAATCAAACAGCTAGAAGAGTGCCTTTGCACTGCAACATATGCCAGGCTTGGAGCACTGAGTAAGTCGCATCTATTGAGGATGTATCAGCCTTGTGCTACAATGTACATATACACACATAATCTATTATAGACGATTTGCCAATATGATCATATCAGAATACCGGACCGTCAATCACTGTGACACTGATACATCCTTTTTTAGGGATGTCGAGTTGGTGCAGTGGTAACAGCTGCAGGTATTTCTGGCTAGGTGATTTGGTGCCATAGATTGTGAGTTCGAGGTCAGGAAAGGGCACGAGTCAAAAATTGTCTTCCTTTGTCATTTGTGTTTCCGTGTTATTTATAAATATATTAAACACAATGTATCATATACACTTAGTGTTGTTGATCCCAAGGTTAAAATGTGAATTTCCTGTCGTAATTGTACCATTTTTAATATACATACTTATATTATTATATAGAATATATACAGAGATAAATACAGTGGATTCCACTTAATATCACTCCTGTTAATATCACATTCCTCTTTATATCATGTTTTTCCCCAAGCACCATTTTTCTCTTTATATAATCTTTGTAATTTTATTTGGTTAATATCATGTATTTTTAGGTGAATTCCTCTTAATATCATGTTTTTTTAACCAATCACATAAAATATCTAGAAAATGATGTCATTTCCATTGATATCAGATACAACTTGTACAAAATATTGCATAGAAAATATAAAATAACCCAAAAAATGATTTTTAATTGCAATAATGTTATCTTTATATCAAAACATCTTTATATTTACATTTTATAGCTTACTTTTAGCTTTGGAGATTGAAAATGCACTAGGCTTAGTGGAAAAAAAATGTTTCTTTTAATATCATATTCCTGTTAATATCATGTTTTTGTCTTACAAACGCAACATGATATAAAGAGGAGTGCACTGTATATAGAATATACAGAGACAAATATAGAGTAACTCACATCTATGGAGGACAGATCAGCCGAAGTCTCCTCATTCCCCGGGTAGTCTGTAGCTATCACACCATTCCCCGGGTAATCTGTAGCCATCACCGAGTCATCTTGAACTAAAGTAGCATCAGGTAGGGTGTCTTCTGTTACTTCTGTATTATATCAGGTAAATCAAAATAAACACACAATTTAATAGAGAATCATTTCAATACAAACCAGAAATATACAACAAAACTAATTATTTTAGTTGGAAGTTCTGGTTTGAGTCTTCAACATGTTTTGGTAAATTTTTAAATGAGATTTTGGTCATTAACTTAAAATAACAACAGATCATTTCACTTGTGGGTATGAACAGAAAGTAATGTTCCCTTTATGACATATGAAGCTAAGTCCCTTTATTGCATTGACTTACAGCAACATTCTCTGTAGTCTCATTAGTACTACTCATTTACTATACACATAGATTTGAGCACCATTCTACATGGGTCTCCGAGTGTATTTATGTCAAACTTGAACACATCTTTATCAACTGTATTACTTTTAAACAAAATCATGAAACAGGTTTTTAAAGTTATATAGAGGTTACACAACGAGTGGTTGTTGGATATGGAATTTATTTCACTTGAGTTAATTATTTTTTTAAAGTTACAAAAGACACGAGCTTTGGAATTTATTTCACTCGAGTTAATTATTTTTTTAAAGTCACAAAAGACACGAGCTTAAAAAAAAAATAATTAACTCGAGTGAAATAAATTCCATATCCAATAACCACAAGTCATGTGACCTGTTTCTATCACAATTATATTAAGTCGCAGTGGCAGTGTTGTTTTTTCAGTGAACCGCATAATATTTGCGCGAAAACACATCATCTCATATATCCAACAGTCAGCACGTTTATACAATTATCTGAGAATGAAATAACACCGGCACAGGGTATTGTGGTAGAAGTTATATTATTATTATTAATAGATGTAGGTTGGGGGAAGCCAGAGTACCAAGAGAAAACACAATGCCATATACATCTAATTAACGAATTGAACCTCTGCACTTTCCACTTTGCCACTCAACTACTCAAACAACACCTTATACAGTAACCATTAACCTCAAGGATCACACATAACCTCACAATATAACTCCAATCTTTCGACCCTTACCACACTGTCTGTCCCCTACATCCTCAGTACCGGGAGGTTCTAGTCCGGAGTCATCAGGGACAACTCTCTCTAGATTAGCCAGAGATTCAGCAGCAATCTCAGACTCGTGTAAGATTTCTGTGTTTTCCTCTTCATCTTTGTACTTAGTTATAGCAAACCTGAAACGTCATAGAAAAAGACTTGTATTGTGTGTTCCTTAAGTATTCTAACAGATGTTATGATGAAGCTGTATATTGCATTAGAACTGAAACAGGATTTATATTTGTACTGCTACAAGTTCTTCAATGCAACACTTTAAGCAAGAAGGTTAAAAATATTAAGACTTATTATGAATAGTTTTCATTACAGCAATTCGAATTTGAATGCAAATTTCCCCATGTGTCCTATATTACAAAAAATAAAAGATGCAAGTGAAAAATTGTAAATTTTCTTTAATGATTCCAATAAAAAATTGGGAGCTCAGATATGTCAAAGCGAACCTTTATACCATATACCATAGAGTATAATGACCATTTCAGTGATTGGTAAGGCTGTAAACTAAGGGCCATTCTGTATCAATAATGTAGACTTATAACAGTAGAAACACCTGGAGGTTTATACATTTTGGTTCAGCTTTGTTATTAACCACTGTCCTGTATAAGCTGGTATGACAGAAACAAAAGTGAGCCCCCTAACTACAACAACCAGTTATAACAAGCTGGTAAGACAGATAAAAGGTGAAGCTCCAGTACTAGCCCTGACCTGTGGGTGGACTCTCTGTTCCCCTTGCATATGCGGAGATGATGTAAGAAGCAGTTCCTCCTCTTGCGAAACTCCCCACAAATAGGACAATGATAATGGTAGCTTGACAGGTTAGATTCCTCGTCTGTACCCTGACAGGGGAGATAACAAATCAGGACGTAGTAATCTGGAACAGGAATGAAAGCTTCTTATAACACACACATCAACAAACTGGGAATCATAATCGAGTTGTCTTCTGTTTTCCAAGTAAACAGATGTGCATTAACTAAAATGTTTATTAAAGAAAACTGCTTAACACTCTTGCACAATCACAGATTACCAAAAATCGCCTACGGGACACCTTAACCACTCGGCCACTGCGGTTCCTTTGTATGCATGTATATTATGTTGAATTATGTTGATAGAGTGCCATATTATATGTTAGACTACCGCAAGCTTAATATGTTACTAATATGCAGAAAATAAAGTATCATTATTATATCTCAATACCTTTAAACGGGATGCGTTTTTTCCAGTGAAGGTTGTAATGGGTCTGGAGATGACTCTCAGTGTTTGGTTTAAACTTGGAGGTAGGGCAGAGTACACAGTGGTAGCTCCCCTTACACTCACACGAAGGATCTACACACTGGTCCAACGGCAGGTCTTCAATACTCCGTACAACAGACACATGCCACTGTAATGGGAGATAAAGGAAAGTTAAAATCTAACAAATATTCAAGTTAAGATGCAAAATGTATCCAATTATCAATATACTGTACACTTACTTTTTTTGCTGCGAATTAAATTATTTTTCGCAAATTTTAATCATCCACAAAATACGTGAAAATAACTCGCAAGCAAAAAATGTTGGTTTACAGTAGTCTGACATCATTTTGTACTTTTACTGATGCAGGAAAATTAAAAATGTACCACCTCAAGGAAACTTAAGGATAAGGTGTTAAAAGGATAAGTCACAAATCAATCTGAATTTGCTATCTACTAAAACATTTATCTAAATAAAAGTGACCGCCATTATTAAGAGTGCCACATCAATTTGTCGAGTATCGAGATTGTACCTTTATGTCTGGAACATCTTTTGGGTGAGGGAAATTCACAGATATAGCGTTGTCAGTTTTCGATTGATCCATTTCCTGTCCTAGTTTTGTGTTGGTGTACTCATTAACCTTTCCGTTCTGACACCTCCACATGTGTGTGATCAGCATGCTTCGGTCCACAAAGATTTCGTCACAATACCGGCAGTGGAAATGTTCCTGTATGTCAGTCTGACAGAGCTCAGTGCACAGCTCAACAGTTTCACCTGCAAAACAGAAATCCTACATCTATTGTCTGTCCAATAAAGCTGGGTACGGCTAAAGAAAAAGTACTATGGCATTCTTCAGTGTTCATGCAAATACTGCAGTACATACCACTATATACCACAGTTATTAAATATTATTTCCACTAGATTAATGTCTCTGACTATTTGTGGTACTGACACGTACCATACACGCCAACCAACAAGGCACCTAGCTGTCATAAGCTTCTCGTTGTGTTGCATAATAATAACATAATAATAATATACAACATATATATAGTGCTTTATATAATTTGTAAAATTACTCTAATGTGCTTCAAAACATGTGGATAATAATATTTGATACTTACAATGCACAAATAAAGAAGTTATTACAATCTAAGCTCACATGTGATAATATAAAAATGCATATAAATACATACTTGATAAAGTAATGACAGTATATACATGTCATCTAAGTTGAGACCCTAAAATGCAGACGTGAAAAGCTACGTCTTCCTAACATTGTTTTTAAATCCACTGTACTTAAGGAATCATATGTACTACCTTGGAAAACAATTTTGGATGGAAGTTTATCATCAGGAGCTGTCACCAAACCAGGGGCTTTTTTCTGGAGCAGAAAAAAAAATATCACAATGTAAACAACAGATATAAAGTTCTAAATACATAAAACAAGAATACTGCAAGGTGACACAACAAGTACCGGTACACTCATCCCATAACTGTCCTTCCAATCCTTTCTAAATAAAATCCTTCAGGAGCTATTATTGTATCTTAATGAATGGAACTATGTATTGCACAACAGTAGAAAATGTTACAGGCATATAAAAATCCAAACATCGTTCCCAATTTCCCCCTATCTCTCAGTCGCACATGGTGCAAGAATTGTACCTGCGACTAAATTTGCCATCTAATCTTTTCTTTCTTACTGTCTTTTTTTAATGTTTCCCTCGACACTGTCTCACTTTTGGCCTTCAGTTGAATGAATGCTTGCCTATGTCAGGAAGGATTTGGGTCCTGTCCCCTGGCCGAGATATAGCCAAGTCTCAAAATGTGGTAGTTACTGCCGCATGCTTGACACTCAGCATTATGGAAGTGGAGGGCAATGTTTACCTGTTGGTCAGTATAATGTGACGAGTTAGGTGTTTTGCTTGGGGACTTTAGCAGGACTATTTATTGTTGTAGCACTATAAAGTTGGCATTAGCTCTGCAATGTTGCAAGGAGCCTAACAAACATACTGCAGCCTCCCAAAGTGACAAATTTATACACTCACATGGCATACATACATCAAACGGCTTTTCTTAAATGACTTTTAATAGCTGTTTGAATAGTGCTAAACAAAATAAACCCAAACAAGATTTGTAAGAATATGTCCGAGATAAACGTGTCCCCTATGAAACAGTATGTGTTTATATGGGCCATCAGCTACCAAACATCTAACAAGAATGTGTTTTACAAAACCATACATTGATGTTGCCAACCCTAAAATGACATATTTTGTAAAAAGTTATAAAATGCAAGAACAAAAATTTAATCAGATATATGTTACTGCCTATATATAAACATATCATGTCACAATTTTCCTTTCTAGAAAAATGAAATTTATGGACCATGTGCAGACTTACCCAGTCTGTGACTTTAACATTTTCAAGCACTAGTCCGGAAAAGCAAAATGCAGTGTATATAATAACAAATGTATTGAAATTCATGGGCTTTCCACTAGTCTAAACCAAATTTACATATGGGCATAGGACTAGTGGCTGAAGTCGCAGACTGCTTACCATGCTTTTCATGTGCTTGACCAGATGGGAATGAAAAGCATTTCTCTTTAACAGCTGTTTAGCACAGCTTGGACAATGGTAGTGACCTCTCGGCTTGTCACCACAATCCCGGAAACACTTTACTATTATCATATCTGAAAACAATCAAAATAAACTATTTGAACATTTTTCACTTTTACCCAAAATTATAAATAGAAGAAACTGTTGAAGAAAATAATGATGTCACTTCATGTCTGAGCGAATCAGTACAACAAAACCAGATTAAATGTGCATATACTCAAAGACAAATTGCCAAGTTTAGTTTCTGATGACATTGCTGTACTTATAAGGATCAGTGGTCTTGCTTCAATGCTTACCATCATACTTGACTGAATGTGCGAAGTGTTTCAGCTCCAGGTGGTCTCTAACCCGTGAAGGTTTGGCTGGCTTGAAGTGTGCTTTGTCACAGAAGGGACAGTGAACCAATTTACAGCCACACTCTGCACTCTTACAGTACCCCAATCTGACTGAATCGGTCAGTGGGATGAATGTTACGTCTGTGGTCTTCAGAGGATAGTCATGGTCTCCTCCACCAGTTTCCCCATCTCCTGTATCCATCCCGACATCATCACCTGTAGTCTTATCAAGTCCGATACCATCACCACTATGTGTATCAAGTCCTTCATCTGGTGACATGTCCATCCCACCAGCATCACTTTCATCTGTAGCCATTTCCACCGTGAGATCTTAATCTGTGAAGCAGTAACTAAATGACAGATATTATATTATTAATAATTCAACACAGATCTTTTATCGTAGAACTGATGAGCTTCATTAAGGTATCAAATCACACTTATAGTTATACAGTGTTCAATATCAAGAATGAAAACAAAAATTGGATGTCTTAATTATATCTTCCATTAAGAAACAGCAAGTTCGAAAACCCCTGTAAAATTGTGCATTGATTGGGTTCTCTTGCTTGTATCAGCTGTAGAGAATTTCCCTTTTGCACAGTGATAGAGCATCAGACTTGATACCCATTAAGAGTTGAATCCTCAGTAATGGGACTATGGTTATTCCTCGTCCTACTTCAAAACTGGTGCTGTTGACCACCCCCATTCCAGGTAGGAGACTTTACCCTTGGTGTGGAGTCAAAGAACCTGGGTTGGTGATTGAAAATTTAAAAAAAAAATGTCCCTCTCCCCACCTCCGTAGGAATAGTGTAAAAGATATGTAATAATTAGGTTGTCTTTCAAACTTCCGATAGGGAATTTCCCTTTAGCTCAACGATACCCGGTACATGTCTACAGCATTGGGCCAGCTAGCCTATGATCTTAAGTTTAAGCCCAAGTAATGGCATTAACTTAATCATGATCACTATTCTTCACCCTAACCTATACACTACAATTAGTTTTAATTTCAAATGTATATAAATGCTTAAAAGATAGGGTCTGAACATGCTTCAAATGTGTCAAAGTTTGGCAATAATATATTTTCAGAAATTCAGCCTAGTGATTATTATGAATTTTGAATGGACTAGTTGGGTGTACATAAAAGAAGTGAATTTAATTTTTGTTTAGTTTCTGTTAGAGCAGTTGGTGCTCTGATAAAAAAATGTGTATTCAATTTGTTTAATTTTTGTTTAATTTTGAGGAATTCAAGGACTGTCAGTGTTTTTGTTACCAGATTTTAAAACAGCCTGTGGCTTATTAAATTTGGAAAATAGCACAAATTTTGACTTGGGGAAACAGCCTTATATTGACTGTAAAAATTGGCAAACAAAATCACTGACTGTGGATATGGGATTTCCAATATGTGACTTGAAGTTCTTTACTCTCATGACTTAGTGTTGTGCACTGTATTGCTACATAGAAGACTATACTAGACTGCAAACGGGGACTTTCTACATGCTTAAAGCACAGGGACACGTTACAACAGTAATGTATAAAATATAAGGGGGGGGGGGTCGATGTTTAT
The DNA here is from genome assembly GCA_947623455.1 of Mimachlamys varia. Classification (NCBI taxonomy): domain Eukaryota; kingdom Metazoa; phylum Mollusca; class Bivalvia; order Pectinida; family Pectinidae; genus Mimachlamys; species Mimachlamys varia. Next base: position 10,851,102 of record OX392542.1, on the reverse strand, counting down.
ACATGTATCGACAACCAATATATTTTACACATACATTACTATTGCAACGTGTCCCTGTGCTTAAAGTGTGTGAATGGGGGCTAACTACCTTTTATCTGTGTACATGTACATTGTATATAGTCAATCGCTAATTTGTAATTAATGCCAATTTAGTTTGCCTAACAGGTTTTACTGATTCGTACAATGTACGCACATGGACACGTTACAATAGTAATGTATGTATAAAATATATGGGGGGTCGATATAAACATAACACGTTTATGTTGTTATCCAAAATATTTTATACATTCATTTACTATTGTAACGTGTCCCTGTGATGTACGTGTATCATGTGTTCTGTGTTAGCGACATCTTAACTGTGGGCAGAACCACAGGGGCTCGGTTTCGGGATTTTGAGCGATATATGGCATAAATCCTTCCAATTTCACTATATAATAAAGGCATGCACACAAGTAAATAATACAAACACGTTTTATCCGCTGTTTATACACATTCTTAAACCTTATAAAAATTGGGGGTATCGAGGTATTTTTTAATTATTTTTTAATACCTCGATACCCCCAATTTTTATAAGGTTTAAGAATGTGTATAAACAGCGGATAAAACGTGTTTGTATTATTTACTTGTGTGCATGCCTTTATTATATAGTGAAATTGGAAGGATTTATGCCATATATCGCTCAAAATCCCGAAACCGAGCCCCTGTGGGCAGAACCTGTAACACGGTTAGCTATATATTGTGTCTCTGGCCTATGCAGAAGTAATTGGTACGTCCCTATACAGACCTATTCAAACATTCCTTGCATATATCTTCAACCTTTCTCTTTCATGTTTTCGTCTCTTCAACCCACAGGTGTTCACAGGCAAACAGAAAGTAGCCTCGTCTGCTGGTGATCGCACTTTTCTCAAGTTGTTACAACACGAAAAATGGCGTGTCAACTGAATCCGATTGTGGCGACCTCGTGCGCTTAATCTCCGCAATCGAAGAAGGATAACTCTCGCATGGGCAGATGAACATAGCTTGCTTATTAGTCCTGACCCGCTAAATATTTGGATGGCAAGGGTGTCTCGCACCTGCTTGCCGCAAATTTTAGCGGGCCAGAGAATCAGAGTAAATGGGTGTTGTTTATCTTAAGATACGTTTTAATGCGAAATTCTTCGTGATACCGGGGTGTTGGCATTATTTTCTTCTTTATTCTCTTTATTTTGTTTCATTCATTATTGTATACATTTTAGATCTACAATTTTTTATGTAGATCTGGTTTGAAAAATATCTATCAATTATCACGAACGTATACATGTAAACACATGTGACTCTTTCCAGACCGGTTGATTAAAAGTATACAAAGTATACATGATATATTTAAAAAAAATAAGCTGGTAATATATGCTTTTTAAGCATAGTCAAGGTATACATGATATATTAAAAAAAAAATAAGCTGGTAATCTAAGCTTTTTAAGCATAGTCATAGTACGTACACAAACGATGCCATATAATTATACACGGCATAAATTGTCAAATTAATAATGTGTACAAACAACTGTGTCTTCCTAAATTTTTCAAATGAAACGTTCATTTCTTTATCAGTCTTCGTGTCTAACATATTTTAACTGTTTTGTCAATCCACATTTTAACTATTGTGTAAACATCTGGGGAAACTTTTCACAAAACGATACTGCCAAATTCGACAAACACCTGGAAAGAGCAGCTAGAATTATATTGAAATATGATTTTAATACCGTCCTGTGATTGTTTAATCTTGTTGAGCTGGTTACCCTTTTCTAAACGTGTTTTATATAACCAATCAGTTCTAATGTACAAGGTCTTGTAAACATGGCTTGGCTCCTGAATATTTGAACAATTTAGATATACCACTGATGTCGAATCCAGATGTACTAGATCATCAACAAATAACCTGTTTTACTTACCATCCTTTAAAACAAAAATGTTTAAGCGATCTTTTACCTACCAGGGTCAAACTACATGGAATGTTTTACCTGAACGTGTCAGAAATGCAGCTTCATTTTTATCTTTTAAACAAAGTGCAAAAAAGTTTTTCATTGACTCATCTTAATGTACAACTGCCTTTTTTATCATACGTCTGCCTGTTTTCTTATGTGATATATAATTCTCTGTGATATGTAATACTGTATATTTTATGTATAATTGACCAAAAGTAAGACGAGTCTTTGACTCATTTCGTTATCAAGTATAAATAAAGACTATTGTTAGTATTATTATAAGCTTCAATTCATTTAAAATAACTTTTCCTATATAAACTTTATAATGTTGTAATGTACAAGCTAGCCATATTATAAGCATTAAAGTTCGTTCTTCATACACAACTGTAGTACGATACTTTAGTAACCATGATGCAACTTTTGAGTGAACGGGATAACTCTGACCAGCAAAATTATTTTTAATGACATTAAAAAAAGATAACAATCAAATTAAATCCAAGCATGCCTGGCACGCTCCCTCGTGTTTTATATTGACAGTCATGTTCATAACGAAGATTGTGTTTAGCAGCTATTCTGCATTTTCTTATAATTTTTTTTCATGTAATTATTTTTGAGAATTTATTACTTTTAATAATATAATATGAAAATATTGATATTCCAGTAAGATTTCCCGTTCGTTAACTTGCAGGCATGTTCGTATGCGCCTAGATTTTTATACCTAGCTACGTGTAACAGGCTCGGCTATAATAATATTAAAATTCCCGAGATCAGCCATGGACGGAGAATGAATGTCCTGTCTGGCATTGTGACATACGTATCCCGACTTTTCCGTAGATTACGACACAATGGTGACTATGCAAGTTTGTTGAAGCGAAACAAAGACGATTGGTATTATTTGTATCATAACAATGATCCATGATTTATTCATTCAAAAATGGTATACAGATATAGAAAAATCCCCCAAAAGGTCAGCTTTATTTGAAAATTAAAAAAGAATTTGGATTTGAGAGTTATTTAACAAAGTTATCTGATCAGAACAGAATACCTATAACAAAATTACGAACTTCTAATATTAAGTTTCCAATTGAAATAGGACGATGGTACAATATCCCCAGGGAAGAGCGACTGTGCAGCTTATGTTCTCAGTACATTGGAGATGAATTCCACTATCTATTTATGTGCAAAAACGCAGAAATTATTAATATAAGAACGAAGTATATAGCCAACTACTGTGTAAAACATCCAAATACATATAAATTAGTACGACTGCTGAATATCGGGAACGTTCAAGTTCTGAAAAATTTTGCACTGTTTTTGAGAAAAATGATGGCTTTAATTTAGTAGTATTTTGAACGAAACATGTTGTATGTACAATGTACTCTCTATTTTATACACTGTGCTATCCATCTTGTCATGCTTATGTATTTTGATTGTCAATATGTCCTCATGTTACACATTTCCATGTGTCTGAGTGAATCAATAAAATCTTGTGAAAAATCTTGTGAACAATTCATGATTGCCACGATAGTTATTGGAGACACTATAATCCATCGTCTGTTGAAATTCACGTCTTAGTTTCTTTATTCATGTGTGACATTTGTATGATGTATTTGAATGTCACGATATTTTACACGAGATATATTATCATTACATGATTTACAATATATCACAGAACATTAATTAGTCATGACTTTCAAGATCTGTTTTGTGAATACCTGGAATGTCTTCAAATTTATCGTAAAATATGTTGTTCTCATTTATGTCCCTCAAAAATGCTCAAGTGTCACCTCTGTGCATCAAAAAATTCTTTCCACTTTAATTCGTGTATTTCAGGTAAATTGGATGAGGTGACGGACTACATGCTGCAGAGAAACAAAAATGAATGGCAAATTCAAAGTTTCTTTCGTATGACACAGCTCTTATGTAAGGAAATGGTGAAGTATTTTTGTATATTAAGCTATTCCGCTTTATGAAAATATGGCTATAAGTATAAACTTTAACACAATTAACAGTCCTCAACACTGGCCTGTCATCACATAGTCCGAAGGGTTCTGACTCTCTGACCCGCTAAATATTTTGACGACAGGCGGGTGGAGAGTCAGAATTCCTGCTTAGTAAAAAAGTGGAAATTTTACCGACCCGTGCACGGGTCGCCTTTTAAGCCGTGTTTTATAATATGAAACATTTTCGATCACATGTAAATTAAGTATCAATGGAAAGAACATATATTTTCCCACTAACCTACACATTTAATCAAGTCACAGGAGGTCGTAAACCAACTGCCGTCATCCATTTCTAAAAAATAACCAGTTTCCTGACATCTGTTTGAAAATGGCCGCCGCCTAACATCACGTGATCAAAATAGGTTAGTTCAGAACATAATTCTCGCGGGATCTCGCGACCGCGGCCATTTTCAAACAGATGGGAGGAAACTGGTTATTTTTTTAGAAATGGGTGGCGACAGTTAGTTTACGACCTCTTGTGACTTGATTAAATGTGTAGGTTTGTAGAAAAATATCTGTTCTTTCCATTGCTACCTATTTTACATGTGATCGAAAATGTTTCATATTATAAACACAGCTTAAACAGTGACCCGTGCACGGGTTGGTAAAATTTCCACTTTTTAACTAATGAGGAATTCTGACTCTCCACCCGCCTGTCGTCAAAATATTTAGCGGGTCAGAGAGTCAGAACCCTTCGGACTAGTCATCACAGTGACCACAATAATGGCGTATAAAACTTCTCTAAACCATTGATCGATTTTTGTTTGTTTACTTTTTGTTGTAAACGGAAAAAACAATAAGACGCCCGTTAGGATCCTTTATTTCCTGCAGCCGCAACACACATAATGGCTTTAATTTTTATTTTCTGTCTCATTGAAAAATATTCTGTATCTTTGTGTGATATGAAGATGGACGTTATTGAGTATGCTTATTAGTGTGCTTACTTGTTGTGATGACAATGATGACACGGTCCTCATTTTGAGGATTGAATTTTACTTGGATGCGACCCGTTTACATGACGGGTGTCGTCGAAGAAGCAGAAGACGTTTACTCTTCCGGAATACATGGCCTTATTTTTTGTATCTTTACAAGGGTCTCCAAGTGGATCTTTCCTTTTTTCGTATTTTGCCTCTTGTTTAATCGATTTTGAGTTCGGATTATGTTTTTGTTGACGCTTTGGTATTCTCTATTTCGGTACATCCTTCTAATCCTGGGCCCATTTGTTCAAAAGGTGATTAGCTTAATCAGTAATTGGCGCAAATTTTGATTCTCATAAACTTTAAAATGAAACAAGGGAATTTTGAGTTATTACTTTCCAGATGTCGGTCAGTTTATATTCGAAATTGCGGCATCGTACCTTGTGTATTGACATAATTATTTAAGGCTGAAAAATATCGTTAAAAATGATGAAGTTAATCATCTTTTGAACAAATGTGCCCAGAACTTAACAATAAACCATATTGTGAAATAACAGAATGTCAAAACGTTTACTCCCATATTGTCTCAAAATTAAGTGACAATTAACTGCTGATCAGTCGTTAAGTTATGTAGTTTCTGAATGATGGAGTCCTTCTTAGCAGCTCCATTATCTACATAATGCCAACTCAGTCTGGTAATACATGGATGTAATGCTGTACACATATCCTGTAGGATTTGTATTGAAATAAACCAAACACAATGTAAAATACAATTGAATTTTATTACATGTTTTACAATAGTAATTCATAAATATCTCATTCATTCACAGGAATTTTATGTTCGTAAGCCCTTACGTAAATACTTGAAACGTTATCAAAGTTGATTGATATGTAAGGATATCAAGTAAGTTACTGAGCTAAGACAGACACACCACGTTATCAGTTATCACGTGTCAACATACAGCTGATGTTTCCTGAAATATACAGATCTACTTTCCTTCAATCTTAATAATTAATTTGTAGTCAGAATTTTCTTTGATCACCTTTTCTAAACAAATAATTTGATAGGATGGTATTTAACAATCACTTTCGATATAAAAAAAAAATATCACTTTTCGTGATAGTCCCAACATAACAGTAACAGCCATAAAGTTCAAAGGATTCAAATATCACAGACAGGTATAACGTTTAAATAAATAACCAGAGGAAGTTTTAGTCGGACACAACCATTGCTCGGAGCATAACCTTGAGTTGTTCTGTTACATCTCCCTTCAATGTAAGGGTCACTGTCCCCTCTACAATCTGGTTGGGCTGAAATTGAAACGAAGACAAGTAAACAGTTTTGATCAATATATTTTCTTCTCATAACGTGATAATCACTAACATATTTCTAGTATTTACGATATACTATTTCCTTCTAGTGTACATTTTTTGTTACTTTCACTACATTTTGACGAAATGTGGATAAATTGTTAAAACAACATTAATGCGACGCCATACATACATCTGATTTACATTTAAATGCAAGAATGAAATAATCCTATGGCAATAGAATATCATCGACAAACTAATGTTTTCGTATTTTACATATTGAGTACATAATTGATACTATATTTCGGCTTTACCTCAATTTGTTTTTCAAAAATGAGAGAAGACCAAACCTTTCCATTGTATGAAAATGCCTAAAATCGGCTTTATAATATCGTTTTCAAAATTACAAGATGTCAATTAAACTCTGGAGTGAGAAGGAGATTGATACTAACATCATGTCCAGGGGGCGGTGTCCATGTGATGGTTACCGGTTTCAATACACCAGCTTCCACCATACCCTGTAAAAGGCACCACAACCATTGACAAACGACATACAGTTTACCGAGAAGTAGTAAGTTCTATTACAATGACCTCACAGATACCTTTGACAGATTCCCACATCAGCAGTATCGCTACTGATACAATAGAGAATTTCTATTAAAATTTGTTTTCAAAAAATCTAAAGTGAAATGTAACGTATCAATTTATTATCAGTGAATAAAATTTGAGGATAAAACAAAACCTGAAAATTAGTCTGAGAAAAAGTTAATGCCCATCGATCCCTTTCAATTGTTGTTTCTATCTGTCAGGCAAGACATTTACAAATGTTCCGTTACTTAGCTTCCAAATCGGCGATGATACATCCATATTATTTGAAAATAAGAAAAATATGCTTACCTTCTGTGGTTCTATTCCAAAACCTTTGGCGAGAATGGGTTGCACATTATCAAATTGGAATTCTCCGTTCTAAAGTAAGAAAATAAATTAAGTTATCAAAACAAGATCAAAGTGATACCATCAGACCAGGCATAATGATAATGTGTGATAGCATTGTGTTGGTAAAACGTTTATACATATACACACTATACGCAATCGTTGTGATGTGATTGGGTGGAAATCAACATTGGTTAGCTCTCTGTACTTGGATACCAGAATAACCTACACCACGTACACATAAATCGTTAAGTAAAATAATTATTCATAGAAAAACTGCATAATTTTAAGGATAAATAGAGTATCAAAATGTACACAATGGGACAACATCTATATAAACGATTCTAGGGAGTATTTAAAAATAATAAATCTCCAGGTATGCAGAAAAATAAAATTTCAGAATATTAAGAATATTGTACATTTTAAATCTCAAAATGGAAGTTTCTTTGATTAAGATACTTGACCAAATGCTAGTAAGCTTGCCATCAAATAAAGCTGAGCTGTGGGTAGCCTTACGAATGATTTCCACAAAATACCTGTTCAACTAACTATCGCTATTTAAATGTTTTCTCTTTATCTTTTATAGATAGATAACGAAACATGTAATTTTGTCAGAATATCAAAAATATATTGGACATCAATACTGTAACATCATACAGTAAACGTTTTGGTATACTATAAATTAAGAACACGTGTTTAATTCATTCTACATGTAATATTCACATGGCTGCATAATTCATTAATAAGCTTGATCTTTGCAGTGATTGGCCTACCTTGGATCCTCGTGCATCCTATTGGTTGTTAGATGTCACATGATCACAGGGTGGTGAGTGATTGGTTACAAGGTAGTATGGCACACACATCAGTGGATTGTGAAGGTGAGGAATTACATTAACATATTAGTATAATGTTTAGTATGACAGGATGTTGACAATAGGTATAAAAATAAAACATGATAAGAGAAATATATCGTTGTAAAGATGACGTAACATACAGATATGCTGCCCCTTTTAAATTTAGTAATAGATACAGTATGCCGAAAAAATGAATTAAACTGCATCATATAGTTGTTTCGTCCTCCTAGGACTCTTCAGTGATGCTAGGGGCCAAAAGGTGGGGATCCAAAATGTCTTAATAATGTAGAAGTAGAAGGGTCAGGTGCGTAAAACCTCTTTAAATTATGAATTTAGAAGCAAGATTTAACAAGTTCTGTGCAATTTCAAATCGTGTACTACGAAAAGCATCCTGAAACGAAACTGTCGAGTAACAAGTTTGTGTGATTTTAATATCCGTATCGCTAATTCTAACAGAAAAAAAAATCCAATACCTAAATAAATCTCTAATCTACGCAAGTGTATACACAGCTTATTCAAAGATTCGATATAAATGAAACAAGCAATTAAATGAAGATATTTAAAGGAGGAATGTTCAAAGACTTGCTCTACTTGTCCCTCATACATTATATTTATTTTAGCTTTTACAAGTTTTATTCTTTGAACAGGCCAATGTTTCAAAACACTTCAGTGAACAATTTCCCCTTTTTTCTTAGACTTTCAAATATAAACCCTTAGATACAGTTTTATGCCATTTTTCTTTACCATCAGTTACTCTTAGTTTCCCTCCTTCCAGTTGCAGGCATATAAAACCTGAAACGATTCGTCAACACTTTTAACCCCCATCCCCTATTTGGTGGAATTAAATGGCAATCAAAGCTTATTGATTATCTTTTTTTTATTGTATTGACGTTAAATTCTACAATAAATCTATATTAGTGATCTATCTTGCAGTGAACTGTACCTTTCTGCCATCCTGTTTCAGAAAAACACACCACAGAAATTAATAGAAAACACACAGTTACGGGGAAATCAACACAATAGAAAGACATACAATACAGACATTCGTGATTAGTCTAAATCTTCATTTCTTGCAAATACATTAACTGGGGATACACAAAGCGTGTTAAGTAACTAGGGTTTTACTTAAAATAAAACAAAGAAAGCTTTGCAGGCATTAACGATGAACGTTTCTATGGGAAATATGTTGTGATAGTTTGTATCCTTTTAATAGCTTTGTATAAGAGAAAAATAGTGGGCATACAACGTTTTCTTTTCACGAACTTCATTCTGATACCAGTATTCACAAATGTAACGATAAAGTGTAAAATAAGTGCAAGTTATACCACATCGATCGAACATGCTGTTAGTAAAGTGAGCGTAACAACCTCGATATATCATTCATAAACTCCACTAACGTATTCCGTTATGTATTAGAGAAACCAATCACAGTTAAAGTGAATACAGTGTATACAGTATATTAGGTGTCCACGTGCTTCATGGTTCCATTCTCTTGCATACTCTATGAACACATACACATGTGCTGACCGAGACGCGGGTTGGGGATTGCTAGTACTAGTAGATTCAGGGTTATAACCACACAAAAGAATAAATATATTTAGTTAGTGATATCCACCTACCTTTTTCTGACTGACGGCCATTGTCCGAACGCAGCCTATCTGTAAGTCGCGGGACCCTGGCACAAATTCGTTCTCCTTAGCAATGCTCTGTAGGGTGAGCAGTACTGGTTCCAAGCCCAGACGACCCTCTAAACATAGTAAAATAAGGTTATTTCATTGGCATAACATGTGATCAGTAAGGAATCGAGAAACTGTTCACGTTACATGAACCTGAACATAGAGTCTTTGGTTTAGTAATGCGTTTCCTTAATGAAATAAAACGTAAAAGTGTAGACGAACCTTCCTCGTCCGTCCCCTCTGAAAGCACATCCGCCAATGATTCAACATTAGGGAACCGATTGTCAGCACCATGGACAAACATTATCCTGGGTTTGGCCATTCCAACAATCTTAAAACTGTGAGACTCCTCCTGTAAGCCAAATCAATAAAATATAACTTTACCAATATTAAAGAATATTAATGAACTGCGTTCATCAATAAAAGAGCACTGTTACGTCATATTGGCTAGATGGTGTTTTCATAAATATCTAAGTTGTAATTTAAGATTTTATAAGCAGTATAAATCAAATTATTAATTTTTCCTTTTACTAAAAATATTGTTCAGAAGTCACATTTTACACGTACTTTTCCAAAGAGTTCAATTTTAATGCCATCCGAATAGTGGTCGCTAGCGTGGTCAGGGGCAAAGGTCACGGTGACCTCTGTAGTGCCCCCCGGTGGTATAGTTCCCTCCGATGGCACCAAATCAAAGACGTTTTGGCCGCTATTGTTCTGAGTTCCTGCAAAAATATTTCAGATAAGCAAATCATTTCCATAGCAGAAAACATCATTAAAACATTATATGCTAGTCTAATTTTCAAATCTTATTGTGGTTTTGATAATGGAGTGAATTGGACTAATATATTTCTGTGCATCTCAAACAAAATATTATTGGATTTTGTAAGCATATTATACGAGATTCTGCAGTAGCAGAAACAAACATCCTTACCAACTTGTGATTTCGATTTCTTGTCCCGTTTGACAAATTCCGGAAGCTCTTGTCCTTTGGTATGGCGTAGAAGTGACAGACTCTCTAGCTTCATACAATAGTCTATAGACAGTGACGAGGAGTTCTGCATCTGTTGGACAAAGAATTGTTAGAAATTATTAATTATTTATAAAGTCAATAAACTTATATAGACTAAATTACATTGCATATTTCTTTGGAAAAATGTTTTAAAGGAGTGGATTACTAGTACAAATCTTCATTCAAGAAGCATTCACTAATAGAAATGCTTTAAACAAAACCAAAAAAATCATGCTTTTTACTATTTAATTTGGAAATTGAAAACGTTTTACTTAAAACAATTTTATGGAAATAATGAAAAAAAAAAGAAAAAAAATTTATGTTTTACCTTGAATGTTTTTTCCACATATTCCGACACAAGAACTGACCCCATATTAAATACTCCGTCCTCCATTGGCATACTCAGATCTACGATAGGGTTAACGCCCTTTCCGGCCAGCGTCACATGCAGTACAGACAATCCGGTATAGATGTCAAACACCTCTTGGAACTATAAAAGGAGATCATTCAAAACTCAGAAGAGATATAAACTACCAAGGGAGATAATTATTCAATATAAAAGGTGGCTTTTGAAAGTAAATTAACGATTCACACACATTTGTCGAAATGTTGGGCAACTGGAATTGAAAAATGTTCACAGTGAGAAAATAATAACAAACAATGCAAATATTCATGGCGAACAATTCTAATTATCCATATATTATTGAAGATAAATTTTACATGTTATACATATAAATTAATATGATGTATTAATAAACATCATACATGTAATCTAACCAAGACATACATTGCTTGTGGTAACTATCCAATTACCATACAGACGTATTGAACTATACACATTGTTTGTTTATAGTAATAATACAACACAGTAACATATATTATTTCATTGGCAACATATGTAACTTAATAGAAAACTATAACTACAGACCATATAATTATATAAATAGAATATCCACCTGGCTTACCATCTGTATCACTGTACAGTGTCAATTTCTACTATTTTTTATTCATGCAGAACTAGCTACGTAATATTGCTGCTCCCATGTAATGCTAATGTTAGCTAAGATATGCATTACTCATTGATTAACACCATTTCAAACTACATGTAACATATTCGCCCTTAACTAAGAATATGTGTTTTGAAGTTACGTTGTGTAGATCGTTCATAATTATCAGTTACTTTCACAAGCGTGCAGTTTGCCATGGCAAGTGTCTGATGACTTTTCTTTTAAAAAATGTTATTTTCTCAATATGTAAAAACTAAAATAATACCCTTTTTAACATTTATAAGTTACAAATGTGGCATGGTTTAAAAACTTGTAAGCTTGTAAAGATAGATGAAAATTACGAATAACAAGTAATAAACAAAAATTAAAAATGATTTGACATTTGAACCTTGGTCGTAACCCTGGCCTTTTGGATGTTTCCGTTACGATTATTTCTGCTATCTTTAATACAAAAATACATATAGTTTTACAGTTGAGGATATTGTTAAGCATTCTAATATTACTTTTAAAGCAGATGAATCTCGATCAAGGTGCGCATGCCTCATCTAGTAAAACACACATATTTAGTTATTTTATACATTTAATTATTAGACTGAAACTATCGTAAGAGATGGTGTTTCGGTTGATATTCTGTCCTATCAAGATACCACAATTACCTCTCTTTGGATGATAGCCAGATAAAGATATAGAGATTCAACTAATGCTTATTATAAAAAATAGTATATTAAAATCAATAAGCCACATATGTATGGCTTCACTTTGATATGTGTAACGGAATAACTAATTATTATCAAAGGTCACTAGAAATGTATGCGTCTTGAAAACAAAACATTTGTTTAAGATAAAATCTTAACATCTATTTTAATTCTAAAACCTATAACATCTATAATGCAAAGGCACCATCAGTGCATTAAACTATGTAAAAAAATCATCTTGCAGACTTCAAATAAAAGTGCTGCTCGACAGAAGTGCTGATACTATCACTTAAATGGTTAATGTTATTGATTTTGTAAGTTGACATGTACATTGTGGTAGTCTGCTATTTTACTTATTATTGCTGTTATTTTTCCTTTGTAAAATTATAATGTTGCTCGTCAATGGCGATTTGTGTAATTTGTTTGTTAGGTTGACAGCTGCCATGAGAGCTTTGTGCTTTCACTACCTTGGGTGTACTCGTACATTCATCTTCAGGTAATTCTGAGTCCTGATGACAGAAGGGGTACAGTGGAAACTTTACACAAACACATGTAAATCTCTAGAACTTCTCTTTATCCTGATTACAAAACTGGGTAACCTGGAGCCCATAACAATCAGAATTCACATATATTGGAACTTTCTGATAACTTCCAGGTATATGGATGATCATTTTGAATTTAACGATTTCTGCATTCAACAGGTAAGTGGAGTTTAGTAAAATCTTTTATCCATTCTACTACCTATAAGCTACTTAGGAATTCAGATGGTGCAATTCAATCATTTAACGTTGAAAACGTTCTTGCTTGATCAAAAGTTTGACGTAAGATTATTTTATCTTAATCAGCACTTTCTGCAAACGTAGTGTTTGTGAGAAAAAAACGCTCCGTTACAAAAGAATAAAGCAAAAAACATAGTAATAAAACAATTTAAAGATATTTCTTTTCTTGAGTGAAATTCATTACTGACTTCGTTTACCATATCATTTTTCTCCATGCATATTCACTATAAATATGTGTGGTGTGAGGTCATAAATCGTGAGAGTCACGAAGTGAAATAGAACTGTTCTGAACATACAAAGTACGACAGAATGTTCAAACTGTGATAATGTAAACAAGAACTGTGAAACTCAAATAACGTGTACCATGTAAAAGTCTCATTCTCAGAATAACTGGCAAAACAATAACTAACTATCAAAACCGACAATTCTAATTAGCAAATAAAAAATAAATCAGTCGAAATATGATTGTGTAAAATATAGGCATGCTTAATGTTACCCGACTCTGAAATACCAAAAATGTATATATTTAGAATTAGTAATGCACATAAACAATCACGGATAGAAATTAAAAACAGCTTATTAATAAAAACAATAACCGAATATGCTTTCAAATGTACTTATCATTGATACACTGAAAACCTGCTATACTCCTATTAGTGAATATCCACTAGTACTTTTGTATCTTGCTTTATTTGACTTGCGTATACAGTACATACATGAATATGTAAATATTCCATGAACATCATTTTTTTCAGTCATGTGTAATTAGGATTTTAATGATGGTCATGAAAAAAAACACATCACAGACATGCCATAATGTGCTTCAGATTCAAAAACAAAAGATCATGGCACCAGATATATTTGACATATTTCGAAGATGGCCATGGCCATGACATTGTGCCTTTTCATTGCCATGAATTGTAGGTCTCTTAAATCATGGTTGTGAAATGCACCTTTCATCGGGCTATGGTATTATTGGTCAAGGCCATGAAATTTAATTTCATGGATTGAAGTTTTCATGATATTTTCATGGCTTTATTTTAATGATTTTGGCCATTAATATTCAACATTTCCACGCTTTTATTCTTGATTTGATTTTCATGGTTCGTACATCATGTTTTATTCATGGCTTCTTCATCGGCATTCTTCCCCTTGATACATATACCATGTGATATTGTAATCAGTGAACTGTGGTTTTGTTATCAAAGAACGTTCATTTATCGATAACAGTAGATTGTGAAACCAGTGGGCAATGATCAGATAATTTTTTATTATATGGATAAGATTTTCACAAAAAGATTTAACAGGATTTCTTATATTTTTATTTTTGCAATCAAAGTTTCATAGATGTATTTAAGAAATCTTATTTCAACCAAACCCCAGGTTTATATTGCTTTACTTTAGAAAACTTACCACCCGGCCAGCTGTAGGCGTGAATGACATCAGCAGGGTGTGTGTGCCTTCTGGTGGCAGCAACCTCAGAGCGTTTAACATGAGGAACGGCCCAGATGTATCCGGAATGGACGAACGCAACTGGAAAGGCAATGGTAGTACAATAACAAGAACTAAATATATAACTTATGTAGCAGGATCAATTTGATTAAAAATTTCAGTTTCACAACATTATTATACAGGATAAAGATACAGTAATTAGAAGCAGATTTACTAAACCAAATATCTAGCTGGAGTTAGTAGCTTGAAAACAATTTTTTTCAGTAGGGAAGTATTTCTATTGGTGAGTATCCTCAATAGCAAAATAATTTAGAAGCTTTATCCATGACATAATCAGAATCATCATTGGGATCAAGAAGGTACTTGAATTTATATCATAAAGATAGTGGAGTCTAAAATGATAGTATGATGAAGAGTGGGGAAAAGTTGAACAAAACAATTGCCTCGATCTCTCCTCCCTCTCCCCCACTCGTCTTGACCAGGAAATGCCTTAGGATTGTAAGTGATGATGTTCTTACCTCCACATGTTTGTTAGAGATGTTCTGTATGGTGATAGTTTTGGTGATGTTCTGACCGAGGGATACCTCCCCGAAGTCGAGACATGTGTTGCCATTGTCTGATATCACCACCAGAGTGGGTTTAACAGTAGGGCAGTGAACCTCCAGGTACAGTGTGTTGTGAATACTGAAATAGGAAACTCATGTTATTATGACGATTATACACCAATGAACCAATGCAGGTAGAAAGAACTGAATTTATTTATTTGCTGAACAAGAATGCCCCACCTACAACATTACTTCTATCCTAAACATACAATTCATCAAGATACATATTACCAGGCAGCCATAAACATTTTCACCTACAAAACAAAACAAATCAATCAAAGAAGCAATTAAAAACATGAACAGAGATGAAGTACATAGCACACCATGGCCAGCTGCGTCCTCTGTATGACCCTTTTTAATATTTCCCCATAGTTTAATCGATTTTGAGTTCAGATATGTGGTTTTGTTGATGCTTGATACTCTCTTGATTTGTTTTTTTGTGTATACACAATTTATAAACAGGAAAAACTGTCCCTGATTTAGTGACATACAATGTATACAAATTTGTTGCATCATTGTGCAGGTAAAATAAATAAATATCACTCACCCAGTCATAACCTGCCAAAAGGACCGATTGGTTTTGAATATTGTCACATGTTAAGTGTATAATATAGATAAAACATATATTTAACTTTTCTGCCTAAGACTTAGCACCCTTCTGACTCCCACACAAACCTACCTGTACGGCAGCTCTCCGGGGTTGGAGCACTCTCCTGAGGCGACATAGCAGGGTATAGTGTAGGACCGGAAACTTCCCCGGAACTGTCTCAGCAGCGATCCCTGAGCAGCTGTATAGGCAGGGGTCCTGTTACAATATAGGACAGGGAAATAAAGTAAAATCCAAGGAAGGATAACTTTAATTAATTATTATACAACTGTTAAATTGAAGTCCTATTATTACTCTGTATTCAAAAGACATGTAAATTGCTTTTTTTTACAGATGATCACTACCAATCCAAATCCCTACAGATAAGTTTAAACTTGTATTAGTGTTGGTTATATACTGAATTCCATTTCCATGTTAAGTTGTGATTGAATTAATACGACTTAGGTTTCCATGAATTCAAAATGAACATCTTTCCAATAGAATAGAAACACAAAAACATCAAATCATCTGCTGGTGTAGAAACTATTAAGTCTGCAATATTCTGACTTGGATCACTATCACAAATGTATCTACATTGAATTAAGATGGACTCACGCTCGAGTGATTGACTCTAGCGTTGGTGGAGTGATTGGACGAGGTCCTGCGACCGTCAGGTTTGGAGCGACAGGCGACGACTTCCCCTTGGCTGCTCCCTTAGCTCCACCTTTATCTTTGGCCCCAGGCTTTGCATTCTTAGAACTAGCCTGCGTTAGAATAACGAAAGGTTGCAAAATGAAAATAGAGAAGAAAGACAACACCAAATACATAAAATAACACCAAAAACAGTATGATTATAAGGATATTTATAGAAATCAAGAAGGTACACCAAAAGAAAAGGACAAACAACATGAAATTCCACTTTATAGAGGAAACCTGAGACAAACCTGTGCCTGTTCCTGCTCTTCCTTCTCCTTCCTCATTTGCTCCTGATATTCTCGCTCGGCCTTCAGTTCTAACATCTTTGTGCCCATTCGTACAGCTTCCTTCTTAATGCTATTCTCTGGCAGTGTCGGCGTGAAACGGATCTGAACTCGGCATTTCTGCAAAAAACAAAACATCCTGGACTAAAAATGGTTTCAACAAAGTGATAATATTCAAGACATCATGCCTTCCAAGAAGAGGACAAATTACCTACTTTAAAGATTATCCGTAGATGTTACACTGCTTTTTTTGTCATCAATAAGTAAAAAAATCCCTTGCTCTCTGATAAGACATAATGATTTATGTGGATTATCAGTACTAGTATTATCACATATCTATTACCGATATCTCATAAATGCTTTTTTAATTTCAGATCTATACTTATTAAAATTGACAGTAATTGTTTGTGTATGGTGATGATCATAGTTACAGGTAAGGTGTACTTTTATGACATGTTACATTAATGCTCTGATAGTGTAGATTTAGGATGGTTTCAGATGCATCATTTCAAAAATCTTCTATTCTGTCAGTTCAGACCAGCTAAATCAACCACTGTTGGTATATATAAGTAAAAAGACAACTTGTTTTTAAAAGTCTGTAGAGTAGAAACAAATCTTAACTAATTAGAGTCCCCGCTAGTATATTAGGTCACATTTTCCTTATTTTGATGTTACACAGTAATAAAACCATGGGATTAGTCTACTACCGGGGGTATATATAAGTTTGTGAATTAAACCTTAACCTTGTTAAATATATCAAGTGTCAGAAGTAATGATACTGGAACTGAAATAGTGTTTAACAGTTACATAATGTACCTTTCCTGGCTCAATGGTTCCAACAGATGGTGAGATAGTGATTGGAGCTCCTTCAGGCACTACAAATTCAAACGATGTGGGGCCAACTGGAGCAATATCACCTAAAAACAGAAATGTGATTCTTTGATAAAAACAAATAATTTTCATTCCAGTAAAGTAAATAGTCTTGTTGTTTGGCTATTGTTAATGAAATACACTGAGATTACTTTACTTGTAACATACGTTCAAGATTAACTCATTCACCCCTAAAATTATATAATGAACTATTCCACTCTTTGATTTGGAAGAGTTGAAATGTGTTTTTAGGGTTGAATGAGTTAAGTCTATACATTGGTTCCATAGTGATAGACAAAACTCCGTTTTACCAAAAACCAAATGAATGAATGCAGCCAATGAGGAACATGGGTGTTTGGGTGGTGCAGTGGATATGCTGACACTTGCCTTTCACCCATGAGTTCAGGGTTTGATTCCCCAACCAGATGTTAAAACCTTAAAACCTCTGAACCTGCAATAGTTATTAATTATGCAAAAATGACTTATTCATATTAATTGATGTGAAATAGAAAATGAAATGAACATTTTGCAGTAAGTTTCAGAAATGACACAAATTGCTTCTAATACTGAATTCTAATGCTGAAAGCCAAACCAGTAGACCTATACCACTGATGTTGATAAAGTTGTCAAAGCTCTTACCTTTGCCTATTCTGGGTACAGGGTGGGTAAACTCGTTTGTACTGATGTGTGAGTTGATCACATGCATAGAAGCTGAAGACACATCATAGAGAGCAGTAGCAGCGAAGTGCACGACTTGGTGACTCAGCTCTAAGGGAGGGTGTACCCCAACACCCTTACACTGGATCTTAAACTCCCTACAAAATAGTGACACAATGTATTATATATGTACGACCAGCTGGTGACTCAGTTCTCAACACTGAACAATTTAAATTTGTAAAAAAACAAGGTTCAATGAAACAAATCCAAACAAAACTGATATTTAAAGTAATTACAGTCTTACATGATCCTGCATTATAGACATATATCCAAGAAGTAGTCTCTACCTGTTAATCAGGGACTTGCAGTTCAACTCGAATTTATAATCCCGAGCTTTCTTTGGACTGAATATGACCTCGAGGTCAATGGTCTCCAGAGGCAGCAGTGTTCCAAACCCATCATCTGGCTGTACCTCTAAATACTGCAAAAAATTAATTTCTCGTTTTAAGTCAAATTTGTTTTTTAATAATTTTGTCATCTGAAATTAATGCTAAATATATAGCTAAATATAGTTGGTTGGAGATAAATTAAACTGAAGAACCAATAAAGGGATTGATGCTGATTATAGTAATCCTTATTTGATTACAGCCATGTACAGTAATTATGATTCAGTTTCATATTCAAAATGATGAATTCTGCATGAAAATAACTCTATTTATTTTGCAGTACCTGATACCTAGCTATGTATTGCCATATACATATATATTGTATACATCTTAAGACAATTTGATTTCCGTAAACTTACATCGGGGAGTCCCACAAATCCGTACTCCTGGGGAAGGATGGACTTGTTTGTGAGTTTAATGGTTGTCTTCACAGACTCGTAAATGGTGCAGCATCCAAAGTCAATGCTGGTGGTGTCAAATTCCATGTCAGAGGTTGTCACCACAGCTTGTACAGTGAAAGGCACAGGGGCAGTCTGAAAAGGAAATCAAACATCTCTACATATCGACAATCAAGGGGCAGTCTGGAAAGGAATTCAAACATCTCTACAGATTCACAATCTAGGGGCAGTCTGAAAAGGAAATCAAACATCTCTACAGATTCGACAATCTAGGGGCAGTCTGGAAAGGAAATCAAACATCTCTAAAGATTCAACAATCTAGGGGCAGTCTGGAAAGGAAATCAAACATCTCTACAGATTGAACAATCTAGGGGCAGTCTGGAAAGGAAATCAAACATCTCTATAGATTAGACAATCTAGGCCAAGTAGGGGCAGTCTGCAAAACAATTCAATGATCAGGTATAAAGTCTGAAATCAATTAACACAATCTAGGGGCAGTCTGCAAAGGAAATCAAACATCTCTACATATTCAACAATCTAGGGGCAGTCTGAAAAGGAAATCAAACATCTCTACAGATTTAACAATCTTGGGGAAGCTAGTCTGCAAAACAATACATTGATCAGGGGGTCATATCTGAAATCAATTAAAAAATTTTGGGGAAGTTTGCAAAACAATTCAATGATCATGCAGGGATCATCTCTGAAATCAATTTAAACAGTCTACAAAACAATTTAATGGTCAGGCGTTATGATTGTGTACTACAGAATTTGTCTTTATCTGAGCATTGCAATTGTCACTGAATGTATGACGGAGATACAGCAAAACCTATATTAAAGATGGGTCAAAGAAAACAATGGTAACTTCCAAGATAACACATATGTTAGTAGGATACAAATAACTTGAAATTGGTACAAAGGATTAAAGATATAACTCCCACAGTGTACACAATACATAATGATGTCCTATCATATATCTACAGTCTACAGGTAAACTGACCTGATCTGCTACCCGGATAGTCATAGGAGCTTCCAGTACGCCTGTCTCCTTGTCAAAGAACTTCCCAGCCTCCTCAAACAGACTTTGTCTATCAAAATAAAATACCTTCTATATAAGGGAATGTCTCGACAACAGTACCTGGTAATACTAGTACTGCTTAAAGCAAAAAACTTCAAACCAGCAGCATGAATAAGAGGAAATTGAAATTGTATTTTCCAATACAGATGTCGGAAACTTTTTTTTTTTTCAGTATAAGACAAATGTACAATGTCCTGTGTCAGTTTTCATTTTGGCAAACAATTTTGTGTGTATTTTAGAACTGTTGCATTGTCAGTGTTACTTAAATATTTAGAAATGTGAAGAACTTTTATTTTCAATATCTTGACCATTTTTAAACATTAGGAAAACAAAAAGCATTAATACTATGAGCAGACAAATTCATTTCTGATCAAGAGATAAAAACCAATTGTAACAGTACTATTATAGTAGATTCAAGTTAATGGAGGATTATTGGTTTGATGAGTCATGCAGTCTACTTTTAAACAACCAACCTGGGCAGGAACTTGAGCTGAGCAGAGAACTGTGACTGGGCCTGTATGTAGCCGGTTTTGGGGAGAAGTTCCAGGTGGTTCCTCAACTCCTTACAAACTTCAAACTTTAAACGTAAAGCTGTTGTTGCTCTGTAAAACATACAGTAGAACTGTCATTAAAACACACAGTAGAACTGTCAGTAAAACTGTCAGTAAAACACACAGTAGAACTGTCAGTAAAACATACAGTAGAACTGTCAGTAAAACACAGTAGAACTGTCAGTAAAACACAGTAGAACTGTCAGTAAAACACACAGTGAAACTGTCAGTAAAACACACAGTAGAACTGTCAGAAGAACACACGGTAGAACTATCAGTAAAACACACAGTAAAACTGTCAGTAAAACTATCAGTAAAACACACAGTAAAACTGTCAGTAAAACACACAGTAAAACTGTCAGTAAAACTGTCAGTAAAACTATCAGTAAAACATACAGTAAAACTGTCAGTAAAACTATCAGTAAAACTATCAGTAAAACACACAGTAAAACACACAGTAAAACTGTCAGTAAAACACACAGTAAAACTGTCAGTAAAACACACACTAGGACTGTCAGTAAAACATACAGTAAAACTGTCAGTAAAACACACAGTAAAACTGTCAGTAAAACACACAGTAAAACTGTCAGTAAAACACACAGTAGGACTGACAGTAAAACACACAGTAAAACTGTCAGTAAAACACACAGTAGGACTGACAGTAAAACATACAGTAATCCTGTCTGTAAACACACAGAAGTTTAATTCGGTAAAACATACAGTAATCCTAGTTCTGCTAGAAGGATGTTGCTTCGACTATATGTCATCATTTGTCAAATGAATTCTTGATATAACTGAATATATAAGGCCAAACAATTATCTGATGCTTAGTTGGTGATTTGAGTTTGTTTTATAACTATCTACATGTTGGCATAAATCAGACAAAAAAAAAAAATCTTTTATAGACAAATAAGTGGTCTTCATGCATTCCTTTATGAAACATTTCCCAAGAGGGAATTATATTCTAAATAGCTGAATAACTGATAATGACAATAAATTCAGTGTCAGACATTTATTTTGGTGTATTTTCATGTTCACCTTAAAAACTACATGTAATGTACCAATTGTTATTACAACTTCTAATATATATGATAGACCAATCACAAACTTATGTAAATTATATTTACTTGTCTAGGTTTGTATTTTGAAAGTATGCTGCAGTATAAACTTGACAATGTTAGTGAGATTCTGACCTGTTGTTGACGATGACGGTATCCTGGTAGAGGCGGTCATACATACAGATACGAAGATCAATTGTCTGCCTCTCCACCCATACAGGCACGTCAATAGCATTAGCCAGGGCCTGTACTGAGATCTGTATACAAAGAAAACTGCTGATTATCTATACCGAAGTTTTTACTTTACACACAAAGTACACGTCAATAGCATTGGCCAGGGCCTGCACTGAGATCTGTATACTAAGAAAACTCTGCTCAATATCTATACACACAAAGTACACGTCAATAGCATTGGCCAGAGCCTGCACTGAGATCTGTACACAAAGAAAACTCTGCTCATTATCTATACACACAAAGTACACGTCAATAGCATTGGCCAGAGCCTGCACTGAGATCTGTACACAAAGAAAACTCTGCTCAATATCTATACACACAAAGTACACGTCAATAGCATTGGCCAGAGCCTGCACTGAGATCTGTACACAAAGAAAACTCTGCTCATTATCTATACACACAAAGTACACGTCAATAGCATTGGCCAGAGCCTGCACTGAGATCTGTACACAAAGAAAACTCTGCTCAATATCTATACACACAAAGTACACGTCAATAGCATTGGCCAGAGCCTGCACTGAGATCTGTATACAAAGAAAACTCCACTGATTATCTATACCCAAGTTTTTACAACACAAAGCACATCATTTTAACATTTTCAAGATAAGCTGGTTTCTTCGTCAAGCTAGGAATTTGTATAGTTTACCTGTACAATGGTGTGACAAAAATGTATGTTTCTTATGTCACTCAACCCAGATGTTTCACCTCTTGATATAGAGAGGGTATACACACTGTATAAAATGGGTTATTGGTAGGGTATAGATCTAGCCCTCTCTCCTGTAAGGTCAGGTATCAGGGGATAAGGATAACTCAGCTGGTGTCCCCCCTCATCTCTATTCATGTATTGGGTTTGTTCTTGTATAAAGTAAAACTACTTTACTGACAAATCTTATTGAAGTTTATTAATTATTTATATATGTGGACATGTATTAGTCATAAGTTTTCAAGTAGCTCTTTATGTCCTACACTGAACATCATAGTTGATGTAGAAGATGATTAAGTCTACTCACACTTTCTGAGAGGGGATCTGAGAAGCTGATGAGGAACTCGGAGTCAACCTTTCCTGGTATAGTAGGCTGCCAGATGATCTCTAGTTTAACAGAGGAGAAAGGCTCCAGTTCTCCTACAGCCATCTGACCAACCTTCATTCCATCTAGACTGCCGTAATCTTCCATTTCACTGACCACCAACTCCGGGGACTCGGCAATCACTGGCAACAAACAAATAAATCATCATTGCAGCTTGAAGAATATTCATAAATGTTTAAAGCTTTAAAACTTCATTGACACTGAATTAAATATTGGCTGGTAAAAAACTAACACTTACTTTGACATCTGATTGGTAAGTCTATAGTATACTATTTGTTGATAAGTTAAGTCTATTGAATGTAAGCAGTTACAAAAAAAAATATGTTCACTTGATAATGCAAAATTCATAAAGGTTATAACCGACCGATATATGTTAGAATATAAAATTAGCTATGGAGATCTTCTCCTACAATTTTCAACCCATATCTTTCAAACTTGCTAGGCTCATGACATGAAGTTGTGTTTTCCTGAATGACAGCTAAAAAGCAAGGCCGTAACATAAAATTGTTGATTTAACGGAAGCCAATACCTCTTATTAAACTCATTCACCAAAAGTTTTATAATGAGCTCTTCAAACCGTTGAATTGGACATAATGAAGAGTTCAAATGTGTCTTCAGGGCTGAATGATTTGATACCTAAAGACATTTATGATTCATGCTCCTCTTATCCACAAAGTTACAAAAAGTTACAACTTAATAAAGTCTGTGGTTAAGATTTATCCAAACCACAGTCAGTCTCACCGTTCTCCTCCCCCTCGGCTGGTTGTTCCCCCTCTACAGCGCTGAGTCCCTCGGCCTGGTGCCCTTCCTCTGATCCACCGCCCACATCTTGGCTTGCTTTGTCCAGATCTTAAAATATAATCCATTGTTTGAAATTAAGTTTTGTCCATGATTTTTATTTCTCACTGAAACAAAATTTGTCAAGGTAAGTTTCAATTTACTATTATATTTAATATATATCTGGATTGATAATCTCCCCATCCTTCCCCAACTCTAAACTCTAAATAGGAAACATAGTGGTACTATAAATAAGACCATCAGTTTTGTACCTAAGACTCCTTTGCCTTATACAAAATCTGCTGAAACTCGTACACACATGCCTTATACAGAATCCTCTGAAATACCTACAAACACATACCATCTAATGGCTTTTTGGCGGGTGGCTGTTCCTTGGTATCTTTCTTGACCATCACTGAGGCAGAATCAGGACTGTTAGCCTGAGTAGTGTCAGCTGTCGTCTGTAAATCAGGAAAAGTATTAACTAGGTATAAATACGGGCATATCTCGTACTAGTGTCTGTAAATCAGGAATAGTACAAACAAGGTATCTGGTACATACCAGGTACAATACTGGTAAAAAAGGAGGGAAACAGGTAAAAACAAAAATAGGTACAAAGCAGGGGGCATGTACATGTAACAGATACAATACATGTAAAAATGGAGGGCGGGGCGGGAGGTTTAAAAACAAGTACAATAAATTTGTAAAATAAACAGATAATTAAACCTATATGAAAAACAAGTAAAACTTGTTTGTTGTTTTTTTGGCATTTGATCTAAACTTGATTTCTCTGCGAGCCGTAATTACAGCTAGGCTACAAATACAGCAAGTCAGAATAACTTACTCCTGAACACAGAAATCTTGTGATGATCAATATCGGTTGAATTGTTAATGCTGTTTATATCTCGACATTACATACCAGCCTTCCCAGAGATGTTTCTGCTGCACTCTCTGACCTCTGCTTTGACCCTGTGACCTTGAAGAACTCAAATTTTGTCCCTAGTGCTCCTTTGTTGGTCAGCGTGAATGTACGCTTCAAAGTCTCGCCAATGACTGTGGTCCCAAACTCGATCACACTGGTGTCCACGGACAACTATATTGTGAAGAAATAGTAAATGTAGAGGTAGGGATACAATTAACAGAAAACAGTTCTTGTACACCAAATCAATGTATTAATAAAAGGAGATAACTCAGTAAAGAACATATACTGTAAACAAATTTTTTTTGCATTGATTTTATTTCGTGTTTTCATATAAAACAACTATTTCACAGCAATTTAATTTCGCGACAGATACGGTTGTAAATCCTATGTACAGTACAGTACAGTGTCCTACATTTGGCATATATCTGATTAAATCTCTTTTGCGTTGATTAATTTTCACGAATTTTAATCACCCCTGAAATACGCGAAAATTAATCACACGCAAATATATGTTTGTTTACAGTTATCGTCATCGTTCTCAGGACAAGCTGTTCTAAGGACACAACCACAACTCATTCAACCCTGAAATCTCACAATATACTACATGTATTCCAACTTTTAAATTGGAAGACTTCATAATTATCTTCAGGGGTAAACAAGCTACTGTTTTTGATGTATGTGTTTAGATACTTACATATATGTGAAGTAAATGAAGTATTGTTTAATGTTTAAACTACATTGTAGATATATCAAGTTCACCAATATCAGTATAATGGACTTTAAATTGAATCAAGAATGTTATTTTAAAAAAACAAAAAAAGATCTAACTAGTATATAAACAGCTCTCCATCAGTTCTGAGAGAACATTGTACTTACATCACATTTCTTGGTGCTACAGTGTAGTGGGATGGAGAAGGGGCCGGTCTGGGACAGGAAGTTTACCTCACCCACCAGGTCCTCGTTAATCTGAAACATATAGAAACATAATCACCACACGAAGGAGAACATTACAATCTCTCTGTTAAGAGAAATCAAAATCTCTCTATTAGGAGAATATAAACACCTCTCTCTTTGTTAGGAGAATATCAACATCTCTCTGTTAGGAGAATATAAACATCTCTCTGTTAAAGGAGAATATCAACATCTCACTGTTAGGAGAATTTTATTAACACCTCTCTCTGTTAGGAGAATATCAATATCTCTCTGTTAGGAGAATATCAACATCTCTCTGTTAGGAGAAAATCAACATCTCTCTGTTAGGAGAAAATCAGAATCTCTCTGTTAGGAGAATATAAACATCTCTCTGTTAGGAGAATATCAACATCTCTCTGTTAGGAGAAAATCAACATCTCTCTGTTAGGAGAATATCAATATCTCTCTGTTAGGAGAATATCAACATATCTCTAGATCTGTTATGAGAATATAAATACCATTCCCTTAGGAGAATATAAACATCTCTCTGTTAATAGAATATCAACATCTCTCTGTTAGGAGAATATCAACATCTCTCTGTTAATAGAATATCAACATCTCTCTGTTAGGAGAATATCAACATCTCTCTGTTAATAGAATATCAACATCTCTCTGTTAGGAGAATATCAACATCTCTCTGTTAGGAGAATATCAACATCTCTCTGTTAGGAGAATATCAACATCTCTCTCTTAGGAGAATATCAACATCTCTCTGTTAGGATAATATCAACATCTCTCTGTCAGGAGAATATCAACATCTCTCTGTTAGGAGAATATCAACATCTCTCTGTAAGGAGAATATCAATATCTCTCTGTTAGGAGAAAATCAACACCTCTCTGTTAAAGGAGAATATCAACATCTCTCTGTTAGGAGAATATCAACATCTCTCTGTTAGGAGAATATCAACATCTCTCTGTTAGGAGAATATCAAAATCTCACTGTTAGGAGAATATCAACATCTCTCTGTTAGGAGAATATCAACATCTCTCTGTTAGGAGAATATCAACATCTCTCTGTTAGGAGAATATCAACATCTCTCTGTTAGGAGAATATCAACATCTCTCTGTTAAAGGAGAATATCAACATCTCTCTGTTAAAGGAGAATATCAACATCTCACTGTTAGGAGAATTTTATTAACACCTCTCTCTATTAGGAGAATATAAACACCTCTCTGTTAGGAGAATATCAACATCTCTCTGTTAGGAGAATATCAACACCTCTCTGTTAGGAGAATATCAACACCTCTCTGTTAGGAGAAAATCAACATCTCAGTTAGATCACAATTATACTGCCTTTAACTCTAGCTTACCATCGGCCTATGGTAACATGTTTGTTTTTTTCCTCTTTATATACCACAGTTTTTTTCCTTTCCCTCACTTTGACAGTTCTTTTCTGCCATTGTTCACTTACCATAGGTTTGAAGGTAACAAGCATCTCACATGTGAGACCAGCTGACATCTGGCCTGGAGGGTCAAACCTACATAAATCACAAAATATCTGTTTACTAGTACAGGGTCAAACATACATATAAAACACATAATGTTTCATTACTACTGGTACAGGAAGTCATGCTGCATTTTATAAATTAGTACACATACTTGCCAACCCTCCCTATTTAGGAGGGAGGCTCCCGATTTCGAAGCTTAAAATTCTGCATTTTCAGCCAATGAATTTGCTTAACTATTACTATTTTTTCAGATCTGATGATTTCATCTGATAGAACAGCTCAAAAGAAGCCATATAAAAGTGTTATTTTTCCTTTGGGTGTACAAACACACATATTATTTATGCTTTAAATTCTGAGCACGCGTTATCTCCCCCATGGAAATTTCAAAAAGTTGGCAAGTATGAGTACATATTTTGGAAAATGTATGCAATGTTTGTACTTAGATAATTGTTAGCAAGTTTTCTTAAAAAAACTTTTATCTACTGACAGTTTTAACATACATTGTATTCTTATCTTTTAACCAGTTATAATGTTACAATTTTCATTCAAAACAATTACATGTACAAAGTTTATAACAATAGTTTCATTTCAATTAAAAATCAAAAGTATACAATTGTTTGTCCAATCCCAGCCCTACTCAATGTGCCTTTTAGGATTTATAAACTTTAACATTTTTCACCAAAGTTCTAACACAATCTCCATGAGCCCTGCATGTACTTACACAATCTCTATGAAGTCCTTGAGGCGCTCTGTGATGTTGATGTATCTACAGTAGTTGACAGTGTAGGATACATTAGTCAGAGTGACCTTCTTTTTGTATGTGTGTCCGACAACAAAGTCCTGTAATCCCACCAAGTATTATACATAATGTTATCTCAAAAAAAAAACCTTCATTATATACATGTAATACACAATACTCCAGCTACCATGATTTTTTTTTTAACTAATGAAATACTTTACAGTAATATATGCTCATACCTCTTCATTATTCTTCATTATATTCTCATACATTTTTGTTTTTCCATTTTGTTTTATTCTAAATTTGCTGTTATGAGGACATTCAACGCTAAACAATCAAGTTCTAAATGATTCCATCACAATTTAAATCCAAACCATCTTTACAGCACATGTAGATGGCTGTTACATTCACTATATAAGCTCAGGAGTCAGGTACAGAGAAAGATCACACACCTTGAAGTGGATCACGTCTGGCTTGCTATAGAAGGGACATCCTTGGAACTCACGACCTGCTGCCACCTGTTTCAGAATGATACCAGACCGGTGTTTGTCCAGCACTTTGGTCATTATCTCCTGGGAAAAAGACAAAGTTTCATATTCACAAGCAAAGATAATGAAGTTCTTTTACACAAAAAAAAAAAATAATTTCTCTCATCAAAAGAATTTTCTTCTGTTGTTTGTGCATCATGTGACAAATTTTTAAACTCGATTCTACAAACTCTGACAAGTCTTTTTTATCTTTAACTCATTCACCCCTCAAATCCAATTTGAACTCTACCAAATCAAGGGTTGGAACAGATTATCATGAAATTTCGGGGGGAAATAATTTAATTTAATTTATAAAAGTTCCACACATGGCCTTAAGATCATTATTGTTGTAGCCCTTACCCTGTCCATCTTGGTTGCCCCTGGTAACTTGAGTGTGGACTCAGAGTCTTTAGGAACCTTGTAAGGCTTGTGTTGATCCCAAAGACCCTCAAACTCTGGTTCAGCTAAGTCAAACTTTTGTTCCTCTGTTCGGAATAAATAAATATCATCAATGAAGTATAGTATTTTGTCATATTATTCAAAGGTAATGATGCTGTAAGAAATTCTAAAAATACTTCAAAATAAAGAATACTTTTTCTTTCTTTCTCTATCTTTTACTTTCACTATCTTTCCTTTGAATTCGTGCTTGATTCAGATCACCTTCCAGTTTCTGAAATTGTTTTTAAGGCTTTTTCAAGATGGCCCTATCCATTTTCATTAAAACATCTTTCACAAGAATACTCAAGCATCAGGCTGCTTCTTTGAAACAAATAAGGTTGTCTAGTATAAAGAAAAGCGTATAGATCACGCCTGGGTTACTCTTCACTTACCATCACTCTCAGCATCACTCGAGTCACTAGAGTCTGGCAGGGGCGTCGGCTTCTCTACCTCCGAGTCTTTGGTAAGAGCGTCCACCTCCTGGTCAGCAGCATCCTCTGCCATCTTCTGTAAGGTCAACAACAGGTATTGTTACAGTAGTACATTTTGTAGGTCAACAACAGGTATTGTAGAAGTATAACAATAAAATCTTTCCAGAATATTTTGTAATTGAGCCAAAGTATGTCCATCACAAAAGCCGTGGGAATTATAATAACTATAACTATAATTTGAGTAAATTATTTTCCATGATTATACTAGTGCCTTAGCAACCAGCCAATATCGTTCTCAATGATATCGTTTTAAAGAAATATGGTAAAAAGTTTAAGATGACATAACAACCATTATTGCTGGTCACAGTCAGAAACATGTGCATGACCAGAAATTAACTTTACTTTTGTTAATAAGTTACAAATGTAAATTAATTACCTCAATGTCAGCCATGTCAAATCTCACACCTGCCACTTCTGTGTCATCAAACAGGGAGGTTCCATCCATCTCCTTAAATACCCTCAGTGGCTTCTTCTTCATCTGCCCCACAATCTGAAGTTGAAAACAACATATTTCATTGTCAATTCGGACACTGTTTGTCAAACAGTGTTTGGGTTATCCTTGTGTGTTCTGAGCTTTGATCTTCATTAGAAGTAAATTACCCGGGTACAGTGTAAGGGAGATAACTTAGTGTCAGTACCATCATAACTGAAGAAGTATTCAAGTATTCATGCATAGCTTCTAGGTTTGATCTCTTTCATTTGATTTAATTTTTTTATTGTTATTATCGGACCATTAGACTTTTAAATAATGCAACAAAAATAAACAAATAAATTAATAGATAAAAAGATTGGACCTAGAAGCTTTTGATCAAGCGGCTATACTGGTATACAGTTCAAATGTATAGTGACAATTTTTGAGATTGGTATGGGGATTCTTGAATACTTTTATTTTTAATGGCCCGGTGCTGAGCTTTCCTATTGGTTATTTTCAAAAATATAACTATTATCAATCTTTTGTGATGAATCAAAAGATAACAAAGTTCAGTCATTCAAGTGAAATCATCATGATGATATACCTTCTCGTTCTCCTTCTTAGGGTCCACCCATAGATTGGGAAGCTGTTTCTTTCTCTTCCTCATACGATCTTCCTCTACTAAGATCTTATCCATGATAGCAGACTGCTTGGATTTCTGTTCTACATGAAAATCTCTGTAAAATCAAACATATATATATTATTATCATACAACTACTTAGTTTAGTGTTAAAGTAATGCTGACTTTCAACATAAAGTTTGTTTATTTCTCATGTAGCCCTGATAATATAATGAACTTTGGTTGAATGTTTTGTTTGACATACTATGATCTATAATATCTTGTGGGTTTGTTTATTTGTCTCAAACATTTTTAGAACTGAATTTTAAAAGAGAAAACACAAATACATGCAAAGATTATCTAAATTTGTTTCACCTGACATAACAAGGAACATTGTTTATATATAGTGAGGTTTATATGAGAATCATACGTTTTAGCACGTTCAAAATCCTGGAGGCGTTTACGGATGAGTAGAACTTCATCGGGGTTTCCCCCCTCGGACAGGATCCTGCGTCTTTCTAATTCCTCCTTCTGTTTGTCTTCTTTCTCCTGGGCTTTGTCTCTGGCATGTAGGGCCTTCAGGTTCTCCTACAACACCAACACAATCACTCTCCTATATGAGTTTGATTAAGTATCCAATGACAGAAAACTACTAGCAATTGATTTTACAAGAAAAGCTAGCGGTTCATATGTGATGAATACAAATTTATAATTATACAAGAATGTCTTCATGTTTCATATTTAACTAGTTCATTCAGGGAGGGCAAACAAATATCATTTCATATAAACAACAATGATGATTAATTAATAATTCAACGGTTTTTTTTTTAGTCTGTAGCTTGTAATCTCAAAGGGGTTCACAAATTATTATCTATGGTTATAGAACCATTGCAACTAGGCAATATCTTTCTCAACTCCCTAATGAGCATACAACCGGTGCTGTTCATTAATTCAAGCACTGTTCAACGATAATACTCATTTACAGCTGAGTGGACTGGAACAAGTGTTTATAAGCAAAGTATACAATATCGTGATGTGGCTTGAATTGGTCAACATCCTGGTGTTACGACACAGCATCCTAACACTAGAATACTATATTCAACTTTTGCAAGAATACAGATGAATTGGGGTATTACATTATACGCATTTAATCAACGTACCCTGTTTGCAGTTATGTCTCCTTTCAGTTTCAGCAACATGTCCATTTTTTTCTGCATGTTTTCCTTATAACGAATATTCTCTTCCTCTTGACGCACTTTATGTCTGTAATGAAGGTTGGCAACGTGAAACAATCACCTAGGATTTTACTAAAAGTTTCAGAAACAAGAGGAATAAGTGGCCTGTATTACCTCCTGCTTATAATTCTTATCTGAATTAGGAAAGATGGAAATGCTAATGTCAAAATGAACCCTTGGTGGCCATTCATTTTTTTCATCACAATGTCAACACCTGTTGATAGGGATTGGAGGACCATACAGATGACCCAGAGGATAGATCGGCCCTCTTTTTATTCTGAATCAATTCTTAATCTTCACAAACACTATCAACTCTGTGAAATCAGATATTCTTCTTGCTGGGCCAAAATGTCTGGTGATAGTTTTATTCCCAACAGAACAGCATTTTATCAGCAAATGAAAACATGGGTAAGAAGTACACATTGTGCAAAAAAACTTTAACTTGTATGAATGAATAGCAACTGAGTTTGGCAGGGCTATACACATGTATAATGTCTATCCATACAGTTTTCTTGATAAGTTGTTAAAGGTGATCATGAAATGAACATCAATATATTTCAGTATTACTGCATTATTATAGACAAATCAAATAGGGGGCATTATCAAGGTTGAACTGTTTAGTAACAAACTGAAAAGTAGGACAGTTATGTACTAGGGTTCAAACAAACACATGTAATTATATCAAGTATTCAGGGTATTTTATAAAACCACCATTATAACAACTTACTTTGCCACGGTATCGTTGAGGTATTTTTTGTGTTTGTCGTGACTTTTCTGTGCGTTTTCCAGACATTGCTGCTGTTGTTTTTGCTGAGCTTTTACTGCTTCCACATAGTTCCTATAACAATCAAGCATCATTACTCTTACTCTAGGTTCATTACATCAAAGTGTTAACTTTAACATGAAAACATTTTTTTTAAAAAAGAAGAAAGTTAAAACTAATTAAAGTCAGTATTACAAATTGATAAGAAAAAACATTCAAGGTCAGCAATGAAATAAATAGAATGAAGTTAATTAGTTAAATTTCTTCCCAACAACTTTGAATTCAGTGCTAAACATGAATCAATAATATGTCAAACACCTCTCCAATTTCTCAATAAAATGTCAAACCTCTCCCGTTTGCGGAGAATCTCCTCCCCTTTTCTAGCTTTCATTTCTTCCTTGCGAAGACGAGCCAGTGCCATATCGGTTTTCTCTGTCGCCAGTTGTTGTTCACGCTTAATGAGTTCATCTTCACGAAGCAAAAACTTGCCTCTCTCCACATCAACTTTAGCCAACTCATACCTAAACAGAAAGTTTATCAGAAGTCAAAAAAGATATATGTAAATTGTATAAAGTAAATAACAGAATCCACTCATACTTGTACATAAACAGCAATTTTATGGAAAATCACAAAATGATGTAACTATGTTATTAAGTGAATAATAAAAATGTAATTGATGAAAATTATGATTGCAAAGTTTACAAACTTCTCCATTTTGGTCCATTTTAAATCAGCTAGCCAAGCAAATCTAAGCAGAACTTGGAATGCCTGCATTGTGAGGTATGCAGTGTAAACTACAGCATACATCTTTAGAGCAGGGTGAGTTAAAAATTAAATTAACATTGATATTTGATTATTAAAAAGTTATAATTATGATAAAAGGTAATACCGCTGTCCACTTTTTTAATGAATCTTCAAACACATGATAGCTAATATTCTAATTACAACAGACATAAGTAGCTTGCAATCCCTGTGAAGAATGCCTACGGGTACTTATATATATACACACATATGGTATTCAACCCTCAGTACCATTTCCTCCTATACTGTTTAGTGCCCTTCCTACTTACTCCTCTTTCTCCAGACGCTCTGATATCAGAGTCTCCAGCTTCTGTTCATTTTCTATCTCTGTACAGATCCTCTCATGTTGAGATCTCAGGCGGTACAGGGCTGACCTACAACATATTCAATGTATTGTATTAACAGGGCTGACCTACAACATATTCAATGTATTGTATTAACAGGGCCGACCTACAACATATTCAATGTATTGTATTAACAGGGCCGACGTACAACATATCCAACTAATTGTATTAACAGGGCCGACCTACAACATATTCAATGTATTGTATTAACAGGGCCGACCTACAACATATTCAATGTATTGTATTAACAGGGCCGACCTACAACATATTCAATGTAATGTATTAACAGGGCCGACCTACAACATATTCAATGTAATGTATTAACAGGGCCGACCTACAACATATTCAATGTATTGTATTAACAGGACCGACCAACATCATATTTAATGTATTGTATTAACAGGGCCGACCTACAACATATTCAATGTATTGTATTAACAGGGCCGACCTACAACATATTCAATGTATTGTATTAACAGGGCTGACCTACAACATATTCAATGTAATGTATTAACAGGGCCGACCAACATCATATTCAATGTATTGTATTAACAGGGCCGACCTACAACATATTCAATGTAATGTATTAACAGGGCCGACCTACAACATATTCAATGTATTGTATTAACAGGACCGACCAACATCATATTTAATGTATTGTATTAACAAGCCTTACAACATATTCAATGTATTGTATTAACAGGGCTGACCTACATATTCAGTGTATTGTAGTAATACAGTGCAAGCCAAACTACGTCGGACCGACGGACAATTCCGGTAAAACTGCCATCAGTCTGATTCAGTAACTAGTATCGCCGGACCGAATGTCCGATCTGGAATTATTATGGGTCATTTATTACAGTTTCTATCATGACTTCCGGCCAATGTTCTTGCAACTGAAATATGTCCCTGGTGCCCTGCCAGGCAAGATTTTAAAACATAAAATTAATTCTGTTGCTTCTGATCATGACCCACGCTCAAAAAGGTATGAGGAAAACGAGAGCGAAAATTCCTGCCGAAGTGGTGTGAAGGGCGCAAGTGGTTGAGGTATGACGGTACCGTGATGACAGATCACAGCGCTACCGTCGGTAACAGTAACCTGATAAATCACTCTTTGACTCATTCTCTGATGACTTTATTAGTGAAGAAGCAGTCTGGTTTCGTTTTCCAGCGAATGAATATGTTCATGCTTCGTTGCTTCCTTTGTAAAATTTTGGATAGATTTCATAACTTTGAAATTTTATTGGCTGCAATTTTGGAATTGTTGTTATTTTTGTAACATAGTTTAAAACTTTCAAATTTTATTGTTTTATTTTTTAATTAAACATGATTTAACTTTGAAACCTTATTAAAGTGGACTTTGACTTTTTATCTACAGACAGGCTTTTGGTCTGGTAAAATCTTGTCCGGTCTGGTAAAAATTTCCATTTTACCAGACCGAATGTCCTGTAAAGGATTTGAAAGTTTGGCACGCACTGGTAATAGGGCTGACCTACAACATATTCAATGTAATGTATTAACAGGACCGACGTACAACATATCCAACTAATTGTATTAACAGGGCCGACCAACAACATATTCAATGTATTGTATTAA
This sequence comes from Mimachlamys varia, assembly GCA_947623455.1. Taxonomy (NCBI): domain Eukaryota; kingdom Metazoa; phylum Mollusca; class Bivalvia; order Pectinida; family Pectinidae; genus Mimachlamys; species Mimachlamys varia. The sequence continues at coordinate 10,815,872 of OX392542.1, read as the reverse complement.
CAGGACTTACAACATATTCAATGTATTGTATTAACAGGGCTGACCTACAACATATTCAGTGTATTGTATTAACAACATGTTTCTTGTCTAATTTATCAGAATAAAACTTTGTTTTGACTATAGTAAGAGGCTGCATGAAAGTGAAACTAAACTTCCTGAGTAGAAGATTATGTATACATATATGTGAGAATAATACATACGTATTGTTGTCTGACTCAGCACTCTGTATCTCCTTGAAGACCTGGTCTCTCTCCCCTTCCAGTGTCTCCATCTTATTACGACACTGTTTCTGCTCTTCTCTGTGAAAAATATATTAACTTCAATAAGAAGGAAAAAAGAGTGATCAGGTAAGTTTTATACCGCTCTCCAATCTGTCAACACTTTTCCTTGAAAAAAAAAATTTAATTAATCATTCGCACAAGGTAATTACTTTATCCTCTGTTTGTGATAAAAATATTTGTCTTACTTGTGATATACAAATATAGTATTAGTTACATGGTTTGTGACTTGTAAAACGGGGAAATATGAGGTCGGTGTATAAATCTGTTTTTTATTTCTCAGTAATTCCACCTAAATGCAAACAAATTAATCCTTCCACTGCTTTTTTCATTGTCATGAAAATTTGTTTACTATACACAAACAAATAGAGATGGTATTGTTTTAGACATATATACTAGCTTCCAAATAGAAGTAGGAGAGTACATCATTCAGGTTATTATAAATTATCACACTGCTCAAAGTATTTATCCTGTCCCTTTTCTATAAAAAGCTCATTAATTAATTCATTTGCATCTCTTGTCACATTTAGCGTATTCTTGGTATGGACTTTTGTCCACTTGCCATGTTGCTGTCGTGTAAATACTGATTGTGAAGTGACAGGACTGATAACACAGTTCTGAGAGGAAGAATACGGAAATGTATGAGGCGATCATTTGATGTCTTTTAACTCATCGAACGATAACATTTTCACTAATGGAAGGTGATCTGTGTACTTTTTGTACATGTGTTTGTAGTATAACATATCAATTGTCTATTTGTAATACAAGACATCCACCTCCTGTTTGAAGTCCTGTAGATAAACTATACCGGGTTTTCTCTGTAAGATATCGGTGGTGCTTCACGGTTTCTGTAAGCTGGTTGAGGTGACTCCTCAGATGGATCATGCGTAATTGTTCTTGTTTAGATATGGGGTCCACATCTGGCACAGACACAGTCGGCTCTCTGAATTGCAAATATGGTCTATCAAACTAACACATTACAAATATGGTCTATCAAACTAACACATAACAAATATGGTCTATCAAACTAACACAAAACATTGTCTTATACTAACACAAAACATTGTCTTATACTAACACATATATGGTCTTATCATACTAACACAAAACATTGTCTTATACTAACACATATACCGTCTTATCATACTAACACATAACAAATATTGTCTTACGGTATACTAACACATATATGGTCTTATCATGCAAGCACATAACAAATATTGTCTTATACTAACACAAATATGGTCTTATCATACTAACACAAAACATTGTCTTATACTAACGCATATATGGTCTTATCATACTAACACATAACAAATATTGTCTTATACTAACACATATATGGTCTTATCATACTAACACATGTATATGTTTACATTTTTCCCCAATATTTGAAAACTGCAATTATATTACATTTAATGTCCCTATAATTTTTTTTTATAATTTTTAGAATTGTCACAACCATTAAACCCACAAAATGTGAAAATTTATTTTGGTACGAAAGGGAAAAAAAAAATTGTACGTATTATGTTATATATACCTTGGTATGTGATTTTTGTGACTTTCTTATACATTTAAAAGGAATCCATTTATGAAAACTTACTCCACTACTGATTCCTCTTCCTCTGACCCCAGGTCCAGCATCCCGTCATCATCGTCACCGTCGTCACAGTCTATTATACCGTTATCATCGAAGTCGTCCCCCGCCATCACTCCTGTGTACTCCTCTCCCCCATACATCTCATCACCATACATTGGATCATCCATCTTACTCACTTGTGTTGTTCAGCTGACAAAGAAAGATTATCATCATTATAATGTTTATTTAGGTAAAAGGTGCATGCAAAATGAATATCACAGTAGGAACCGAAATTGACATAGCAACTCTGATGATGTCTGGTGTTATATGTGATTATAATTTACAGTACATTATAAAAAAAAGATTAAAAAATGTACTTAAAGTATGTGATACAGTTGAAAATATTTTTAAAAAATTGATTTTTTTCCCTGAAATAACCAATAAAGCTTAGTTTATAGCCTAATTCCAATCGGGTCCCTTAGGGCCAAATATATCATTTTAACACTAGGTTACCATATTCATATTAATATAATTTTAGGCAAACAGTTTATTCAAAATTGTTCAAAATTAGACTTATACTTTTCACATATCTGATATACCATGCATACCAGTGATTAGGCAACGCCTATCTAACAAGCTCCCCTTTGTGCCTTATAATTAGTGACATGGCAGACATAAACTAAATAAAATCGTTTTGATGACAATAAATGACATACATGTAAATGTACATGTAGCAATGCATGTTTCACCAGCTGGTAGGGTAGATATCCTTGCTTACTTTAGACTTCAGTTTTAAGTTTTTATTTCTATTATTTTAACTTTAAAATGTAATAGGTACTTTCCAGGACATTATTTGCCATTTATTATTGAACATCTCAATCATATAAGTCCCTTCATACATACAGCAAATGTTTGTACTGTAAACCCAGGATTATATTAATCAAATTAAACTAACTCTAACTTGACTAATCTTTCTTGGTATGTAAAATCCATCAATTTATGTAAGTTTACCATTGAATTTCTCTGAATCTGTCGAACAACTATTTGTAAGTGACATTATTTTAATGTTAATATTGAATGTTGATCATATCTTCAGTTGTTTCAGTAATATTTATTTAGTACAAGTAAAGTTGCATATATATATAGTCACTAGTCATATTTATAGATTTAGATTCAAATTTCAATGAGAAGGTCTGTATATGCATATACATGTATAAGAACATGAAATCCATAAATGATCATTTCCCTAGCGTTTCAGGTTTTCATCCATCTTGGGGAACATTTGATGATACAGAAATGCTTCTCTTGTCCAGTCTCTGTATTTAAACCTGTTTCAATGGATTTATACAAAAAAGGCAGGGCATAGCGGTTAGGCTTGTTAACATTTCTGCATCAAGTGACTATATTTACAGAAACACATACACAAAACTTACATGCAATAACTGTTATGCTTTTTAGGTATTGAGTATGGTAAAACGTTAGGACTCCATTTGTATACAATCCGCCATGCCTGTAGCAACAAGTTCTCGCGAGAACTATAATTCGGATACTCTTATGGTATTTTCGGAACCCCTCGAGACTTTACATTTCCCATTCGAACAGGTGCGCGGTAATGTTGTTATCCCCCACATGCAGTTATAGACTACAAGGTAATTGGAATTGGTGTTGTAATGTTTCAGTGTTGATCTCATATAATGTTGACAGAACAGTGTAAATTTATATTGTATTTATTACAGAAGACAGTTAAAGGCCATAAAAAAACAAGTATGTAATATATGAAGCGTTATGCACAACTTTTGATTTACACGTGTGATAGATAGGCCTACATCTACTCCAACAATGTTAGAGGTTTAACACGGCGAGAAATTTTTTGACAGGCGCGTCGCAGTCGGCAAAATCATATCCGATAATAAAAAGGCCGACCAGCGGCCTCTTATGTTATAGGAGTAGGCCTACATCTAGTCCGAAGGGTTCTGACTCTCTGACCCGCTAAAAATTTTGACGACTGACGGGTGCAGTCGTCAAAATTTTTAGCGGGTCAGAGAGTCAGAACCCTTCGGACTAGCCTACATCCTGCTAGCTAGTGATAGTGGTAATTTCTCTGGCAATTGAATAGGTTGAAGATTGTTTTGGGATCGTTGCATAATGAGAAGGAAAAAATTTGAATAGATGTTGATATTTGTTGATTTATTAATCAGGCACTTTGCAGTTGATACAGGACATGTTCTCATATATGATAGCTCTGGGTTTCCTCTGGCCCTAACACAAGACTTGACATTTTGACAGATATGTAAAAGATTAGTCCGCAGTTACTCCAACAATGTTAGAGGTTTAAAACGGTGAGATACTTTTTGACAGGCACCGTGTAACCTCTAACTGCCCATAGCTGATTTTCCCGATGCTGACGATCAATTTTTCAAAGTTCAGATTTTGAAAAAATATAGCGTGTCACTTATATTTAAATGATCAACAAAGTCCAAAAAACATTCCTTTTCATAAATCCATCATGAAATCAGGAGAATTTCGTGTCAAACACTCAATTTTATTCAAATAATGTTTTTCTTATGTCGAAGTGATGCAGACAACATTGCTGAAAGTAAATTTAAATATCACATGATTTTGCGATTAATACAAAAATGGAAATACATACAATGTTCTACAAGCGGAATACAATAAAGTTCTGTCTCATTTCGTTGCATTTAAAAAACCCTGTACTAATTTATATCACCCGAAGAAGCCGGAACTTCAGCCGCTTGCATGGTCTTGTATTTCACATTTTATAGTCCGTACTTTTCTATATAATTGTATCTTTGACATACATATGGGATCTTAATTTCATAAAACATGAGTAGACACTGTTTTTATGAACTGTCAATCACTGAAGTAGGTTTTTCAAGCCAATTTCATTCCCCTTAAATCGAGGGCGGAATCTGCATCAAAGAATAAGTGCTTCGGAAATAAGAGGTCGCAGTTGGCAAAATCAAATCCGATAATAAAAAGGCCGACCAGTGGCCTCTTATGTTTATAGGAGTAGTTCGAAGGGTTCTGACGCTCTGACTCACTAAATATTTTGACGGATGGCGGGTGCGAGTCAGAATTCCTGCTTGCTTTGAAAATGGCTGCCACCTAATGTCACGTGATCAAGAATAGAAAGGTCACAAAGTAACTCTCCCGGGATCTCATGACCCGAGGCCATTTTCAAACAGATGTCAGGAAACTGGTTATTTTTAAGAAATGGGTGGCAACAGTTAGTTTACGATCTCCTCTGACTTGATTAAATGTGTAGGTTAGTAGAAAAATATTTGTTCTTTCCAATTGCTTCCTTATTGACATGTGATCGAAAATGTTTCATATTATAAAACACGGCTTAAATGGCGACCTGTGCATGTGTCGGTAAAATTTCCACTTTTTTACTAAGCAGGAATCCGACTCTCACACCCGCCTGCAGTCGTCAAAATATTTAGCGGGTCAGAGAGTCAGAACCCTTTGGACTAGTAAAAGTTATGCATTGATAAGGTTGCCTCTTTAGCTCATTCGTTAGAGCATCGGGCTGGAAAGCCAATGGTCACAGGTTCGAGTCCCAGTGAAGGCACTGTCTTTATCACTTTTCCTCGTCCCAGTGACGGCATTGTCTTTATCACTTGTCCTCGTCCCAGTGAAGGCACTGTCTTTATCACTTTTCCTCGTCCCAGTGAAGGCACTGTCTTTATCACTTTTCCTCGTCCCAGTGACGGCACTGTCTTTATCACTTTTCCTCGTGACTCGTCCCAGTGAAGGCACTGTCTTTATCACTTTTCCTCGTCCCAGTGACGGCACTGTCTTTATCACTTTTCCTCGTCCTATTACAGATAGCTGCATGACATTAATTCCTATATGAAAACGTGGAAATATCCGAAGTTGTTTAGTGGACTGGCAGAGAATTTTGAAGTGCTGACAACAAAAATTGACTATGACACAACACACATTTCACACATATATATATATATATATCAAAAAATGGATTATTTATTGGCCTAAACCTGCTTTGATTATCACCAACAACTCCTTATTTCTGTCAATATAAAGTTGACGTTTTTTCAATGGTTCAAATTGTAAGTAGGCCACCGGTGACTAATTGATCAGCAAAGCAACCTGATCCAGACTGAAAACAGAAGATATATGTACTATTGCAGAAGATTTGAGTCTTTTTATAGATTATAGTTATACAGTTTGGTATGGGCCAATTCCATGTTTTCATATATGGCAATTCGCTCTAGATCTAAAGCCCCGAACACGATATGGTGTCGGGGCTAGGGAAAACTCGGGCTTCTCATATAGATGAATGAAATGCTCTAATAAGAACTTGACAGACTCCAAAATGAAATATATACAATCAAGTCTACATAGAGTCGAACCTCGATCTTTATCTCATAGTCAACAGGACCAAAGTATTCGAGGTACATGATTTTGAATCATAACGCTTGGCAGGGACTGACAAAATACTTTGAATTAAACAGGGTCTTCCGAGTTATACGAGTTAGGCATAACAAGGTTCTACTGTATTGTAGGTTGCAATTGGAGACTACTGGAACACTGACACACACACATACCAGACAGATATCACTTCATAAAATCCCAAACAACCTGGTACCCCTCAAACCTGAAAATCAAATAATCGTGAAGTATTCATGAGAGCTGTGTGAGCACCTGTACTGGCAGATCCAAAACCAACAAAGACTATATATACCAGATTTTCTTTCAGTAAAGCACAATGACTTTGACATATTTTCAAGGTCAATGACGATTTCTAAATGTTTTGACAAATAGCATGTTTGACCCCCCATATCCTCGATTTTCATTGGTTACTATCGCCTTTTCCCCTTGAACTTGTCATGGCACGAATGCTACATGCTGAAGGTACAGTTTGGTTGAATTGGTCTTTGGTATAAATGGTAAAATTCCTGACCAATTGCTAGGCAGATACTTGTCTTTTTAAGATTTCAATGGAGCAACAACCAACATATGACTTCAAAGTAAGTCAATTTTAACTGTGAGTGAACACATTTTTACACACATGTACAGAGCCTTAAATTGTGTGATGACATATATTTCAGGAGTGTAGAGAGCATACGTAAGTCTAACCCCATGATGTTGAGGATAATTTAACCCCTGAGACCCTGAAAGAAGGTCAAAGTTATTTATTTTGCAAAACTGTTTGGATCCTTCAAAAGAAGCTACCAACCAAACATGTATCTAGGCCTTTTAGTATTAAAAAAAAAGTTTTCTGAGGATTTTTATATAATTGAACCCGTATGACTGGCAGATGAACATTTTTAACACTACAAAAACTCTTGTGTCTAATAGTAATATAATTATATAAGCATGCATTACAAAACAGCACGTCTGACAGCGCATTATTTTCCACATCGCGAAAAGTTTGGAGGCTGACTTAGCGAAATATTCCACACAAGAAAATATTCATTTTTACAGTATTGTAAATCTTTCCAATTTCATTTATTTTGTGATTTTTATCTGGATATTGTCAGGGTTCTCATTAAAACCCGGTTGCCGGAAAAAGTAGCATGTTATTCACCAACTTTGAACCGGCTATTTTTTCAGAATTTATATATATGTCAACATTACAGAATGTGAAAATTCAACCAGCTATTCTTTTGAAGTCAACCTATTATTGCAAAACTTAGTGAGAACCCTGATTCAGATTGTATTATTCATATTTGTTTTATAGGTTCTGAGTAAATCTCTTCAATCAGTCATTATCACAGCTGGAACAATGGACGACATCTGCCTCGCTCCCCCCAAAAAGAAAAAAAAACACAAACATAGGAAGAGAAGTGAAGAGGATGTTTTCTGTAATAACCAGTCAAGTGAGAAAGAGCTAGACTTGTCATTGACTACAGTGACTAATAATGATGAGAAAAGAGAAAAGAAAAGAAAAAAGAAACATAAAAGAGACCATGATAAACATGACAATGAACATGGTAATGAATTGACGGTCGATGAAAACGAGTCTGAAATTGTTGCAAAACATAAAACTAAGAAGAAGAAGAAAAAGAAACATTCTAAGAAAGCTGTCGGTTTGCCTTGTGTCTATGGCATTACACAACAGAAAAAGCGTTCAGATAGAGAAGCAGGGCATTCTTCCCCAAGCAAAAGTGATGCTGAAAATGGTGAGTAGACCTTGGCAGGGCTTTTTCTGGGGTCTCTCAGGGGCCGATATAAGGCACCATTCCCAATGAGATTTTGGCTTCAATTTTCCCAATTTCAGTTTTATTTTCCCAATCAGTTGACTAGACTAAATTCCAGTCTGTAATTTCCTTAAAGTTTCTGAAAGTTATGTGAAAACTTGTACACTGCATTGACTGCAAACAATAAAGACAAAAAAACCGATGTATTTCTTGCAGTTTAATGTCATATATACAACATGTATATTAATAGATTATTTTTATTCAAGGATTTTCGTCGTTGATATAATGATGATTTTTCCCAATTTCGCTTAGGGGGCCTTTTCCCAATTTACCTAGAAAAAGCCCTGCTTGGCCTCAGTAAAGTATATGATATATAAAGTCCAGAGGTAGCGATAAGCTGTGCTCACTCTAGTCATTAGCTTTTTTGTTATTAATGAAATGAAATGCTTATTTGCTTAAAGAAAATGTATGCATTTAGCTACCTGGAGCTCCCTTTAAATGTATAATAAGAATTGATCAAATTCAATGAATGGTATGTTAAATACATCAGAACTTATATTGATATTAACACTTGAGTTTTGACTCTACTAATGAGTAAAAGTTGCTGAAGGAAATTCTTATTTGCTAAAGAGAAAAGTGATCTTTAGTGTCTTTTGCTAAAATATTTTTCAGACGAGTGAGTACAGATAAGGACCTGGAAATTGGCATATGTACAGTATAGCTTGTCTTAACCAGCCCATGTCTTATCCGAATCCCTGTCTATTTCAGCCTTACAGTTCCATCCCATCATTTCCCTTTGAACTCATATCAAACTCTACATTAATCCAGACACTGTATAAATTGACAAAATCATTTTTTGTCCCAATGACATCTGGTTTAGACACGGTACACTGTACCAGCTTAATAGACTGAGCAGGTGACAATACCAGACGGTGGAAAAGACAGTGTAATTAACAGTAGTATATAAAAACAAAACCGAGGACCTCCAGCTTACTAGCTCTTATGTGCTATACTAAATATCTGATATAAGCTACATTTTCAAAGAAATTCTACTATAGCTGAGTCAGTACGGGAAGGGGCTAGTTTGAAGGTCACCATGAGCTTTTCTCAAGTGATCTATATACTCATATGGCTTTCCTTTATCGTCATGTTTAAACATTTTAAGTCCACCATCATCAGATACGTACACATCTTTCCTTAAACAATTCTTGTTATTGCTATTTTCTAGGGTATTGTTGGGGCCGCCAAGGGAGACTTAATCAATATTTCAAAAGTCTTTTTAGGTCACCTTTTGTCAAGCCGCATCTGACATGCAATATCTGAAAATAATTTACATTTTCAACTTCTCAAAAACCCCTGAACCAATTTTGATGAAATTCTGCAGGAGCTTCCAATTCCCTGGCCAAAGATTGTAAATTTTATGGTCCAAAAATATAACCTTGTTACTTTGTAGGGGCCTGAAGTTTACTTTAGTTTATATAGAAAAATGATATATATTTTGTTCATTTTAAGTTAAAAATATTTTTTTTTTTTTTCAATTTTTCAAACTTGGTTAAAATTATAACCAGGAGATAATGGTTTGGCTTTGGAAGAATTTTGACAATTGCCCTACCCCTGGGCTTTGGGGAGGGGCTCAAAAGGGTCAAGATTATTGCGGAAATTTCGCTAATGGAAAGTACGTTCTGTTCCCAAAATGGAGTTCCGGAAACAGAACCCGAATTTCAGGACTGATGAGTACAAATAACGTGACGAAAATCCATTCCCTTGCATTTCCGTCCGGATTGCGTGTTTTCTAGACTATCGGCATCCGTATTATCGTGGGTCCACTGTATAGATATATTGACATGATAAAATTGATAACTTTAATGACTTTTTTAGGACTCTCCAACTCAGCTGGTCCTCCTGAAATTCCTGAGGAGATGGACATAAGTACTAATGGAGAGGAGCTCGACCCTGTGGATAATGGAGAGACTGTAGCAGAGAACACAACAAGTTCGTCAAACAGTACACAACAGAGAAAAAGGTCAAAACGAAAAAGTTTTGAATTTCTGACTTTGACCGAAGCAGATGCTGCCATTGTCCATTCGGGAAAGTCTTCAAGCTCTAAGAAAGACGTAGAGATGTTCAAAGAGCTGGGAATTTCCCTTCGTGTTGGAAAATGGCTTCCACAGGAAGATGATATTTTGAAGGAAAACTTTGAAAATTTAAAGAATGATACTGAAGTTAACATTGATAATGCCTTCCTCCTGCAGTTATTATTCATAAACCTCATTGCCTGTGTAAGAGAGGAACTTATGAAAGTGAAGAGATTTCTCAAAGAAAGCAACTTCCATGTTCGACTGGCTGGCAATTTAAGAAGGTCTGTACACACGGTATTGAATATTGAAATATAGTTTACATCATCATTACTTTCAGCTTATTTTTCTCATGGTAAAGTATATCCAGTTTTTGCGCTAGTGCAAAATGTTTGACAGAATGTCTTACAATTTGATATTGATTACAAATAAAGCCAAAGTATTGTATAAAAATCTGGGAAAGAGTAAGAGGTGTGACTTTCTAGGGTGTAAGTTCCTGGGGGAGAGGGGTGTAACTTCCTGGGGGAGAGAGGTGTAACTTCCTGGGGGAGAGGGGTGTAACTTCCTGGGGGAGAGGGATGTAACTTCCTGGGGGAGAGGGGTGTATTTTCCTGGGGAAGAAAGATGTAGCTTCCTAGGGGAGAGAAGTATAACTTCCTGGGGAGAGGAGTGTAACTTCCTGGGGGAGAGGGGTGTAATTTCCTGGGGGAGAGGGGTGTAATTTCCTGGGCGAGAGGAGGGTAACTTCCTGGGGGTGAGGGGTGTAACTTCCTGGGGGAGAGGGGTGTAACTTCCTGGGGGAGAGGGGTGTGACTTCCTGGGGAGGAGGGGGGTAACTTCCTGGGGGAGAGGGGTGTAACTTCCTGGAGAGAGGGGTGTAATTTCCTGGAGAGAGGGGTGTAACTTCCTGGAGAGAGTGGTGTAACTTCCTGGGGAGAGGGGTGTAACTTCCTGGGGGACAGGGGTGTAACGTCCTGGGGGGAGAGGGATGTTACTTCCTGTGGAGAGGGGTGTAACTTCCTGGGGAGAGGGGTGTAACTTCCTGGGGGAGAGAAGTATAACTTCCTGGGGAGAGGGGTGTAACTTCCTGGGGGAGAGGGGTGTAACTTCCTGGGGGAGAGGGATGTAGCTTCCGGGACCAAATGGTAAGGCCAGAATTAACAGGAATCCAGATTAGACAGGGGCCAGTTTTGACAAGCTATTCTGTATTTGCAAATGAAGTACATTTGTTACGAATATTTTCCATGATTGCACAAATATCCATTGAGCAATACAGGCCCTCTGGGACTCTTGCCTAAGTCAAGCTAGACATGCATCATTACTTCAGGTATTGTATGTTGTGATGAAAGTACTAAAGAAATACAAATAAATCCTTTGTTTATGTACAGGACGACAGAAAGTGTGATGGACCGTGCCAGGAAGATACTTCCTTCCTGGAATACTGGACCCTTTACCAAGGAAGAAGAAATGCAGTTGCACGACCTGGTGGAGGAGCATGGTAACCAATGGACATTGATTGGTTATCACTTAAATCGCTCAAGAAATAGTGTGCTTGACCATTATCAGATCATTAAAGATGTTCAAAGGAAGAAGGGTAAATGGACAGAGGATGAGGTAGTTATATTTATTACATTTTTACCAGTGAAATATCAGAAAATATCAGATTGATAAAACTTATATCATCACTGCTTATATCATCACTAGTGATGATATAAGAAATCGTATATTATCACTAGTGATGATATAAGTTTCGGTCTGATATCATTGCGCACTATTTTGTGTACTTTTTTTCATTATTCTATAACTAAATCATGTAAAATAAGGAAATTAAAACCTTTTTAAGTATTTCTGATTAATTTGATTAATAGATATCTTATAGATTTTATTAATATGTTTTTGTATTTTTATCAAATTTTTGAACAAAATATAGATCTTCATCCTGTGGCGTATTAATATTCTATAAGCCTTAGGCACTCCGTCCCTATCAGTTGTAACCGCAAATATTAAAAATGAAATTAGACTTTTAGCAATTTCGAAAATGAAATAAAAAGGAAATTCAATGGTTTCCCAATAAATATCAAATATATTTCACTCGTATGGCACTCGTGAAAATATGGGAAAAAATCAGCCATACTCGTTAAATATATTTGATATTTAATGGGAAACCATTGAATAGCCTCTATATATTAATTTAGCTCACCATCATCAAATGGTTGGCTATTCAAATCGCCTGGAGTCCGCTGTCCGTTGTCCGTCTTTTAACAGTTCTTGTTACCACTATTTCAACAAGTACTGGATGGATCATTTTGAAATTTCATATGTAGGTTTCCCTTGGTACTTAGTTGTGCATATTCCATTTTCAGACAGATCTGATGAACATAATGGCCACCAGGCAGCCATCTTGGATTTGTTACAAATAGTTTGTTATCGCTATCTACATTGTATGTAATTTTTTATGGTTAATATCATGGATTTTGAAGTGAATTCCTTTTAATATCATGTTTTTTTAACCAATCACATAAAAACATCCAGGAGATGATATCATTTCCATTTATCTCAGATAAAACTTGTACAAAATATTGCATAAATTTTTATAAAAAATAACAAAAATAATGATTTGTTAACGAAATAATGTTAGCTATAGATTGAAATGTCTTCATATATATACATTGAATAGCTTACTTTTAGTTATGGAGATTGGAAATGCTCTAAATTTAGTGGAAAAACATGTTTCTTCAATGTCTTATTTCTGTTTATATGTAACATGATATAAAGAGGAATGCACTGTACTTCAAAACCTGAACAATGGAGTTACATAATCTGTTTTTACATATCTCAAGACAGAATTAAAAAACAATATATTGAGAGAGAGAGAGTTGAAAAATATAAATTCAACATGACAGCTGTTGTGTTTTGCTAACGTTTCAGGTGCAACGGCCATCTTCAGGACTCGCACAACTAAAAACAAATCAGAGAATATCAAAGCATCAACAAAACCATAATCCGAACCCAAATTGATTAAACTACATGTAAAATAGAATTAATGGAGACTCCAGTAAAAGCACAAGAGAGTAAGACCAGGTGTTCCGGAAGAGTAAGCATCTTCTGCTTCATCGACAACACCCGTCATGTATATATATATAAATCTTTGTCGCATCCAAGTAAACATCAAGTTCTCAAAACGAGAACCGAGTATCATTGTCAATCACAGCAAAGTAAACACACTAATGAGCATACTCAAAAACGTCTTTCATATCAATTAAAGTTACAGAATATTTCTCAATGAGACAAAGATGATGACCATAAAACTTGCCCATAGTTCTGATCAACCGGCATCTCTCGAATCCTTGTGTTGTTTGTTTGCTTGTCAGCAGTCGGCATCGATCACGATACCTAGAGCAAGCCCTAGAATATCGAACCAACTGCAACATGAAACCACCATAGGTGATAGAAGCAGCGATGTTACTATCAAGAAATGGAAAGTTCATGATCGGAAAATTGAACTCATCATGTTTATAGTATAGCTCAGTAGTAAGCTGTCCATGTTGGTCGTAGTTTAAGTAGAGGTTGAGGTAAGCAGCTGATGTAGAAGAATTTGTTGTGTCCTTTATTTCAAATTCAGAAGGGTATATACAATCGATGTGGTCAGCAAACTTCTTGTTGTTTATAGACAACATATTGTTGATATATCTGAAAGTGAAATTGAAAGATTTGGCAAGGTATTTGTTACCTGTCCTGACTAGCTCTTCTACAAATTCAGCCTTGTATGAAAACAAAAACACGTCAGCTAAGAGTGGGGCACAGTTTGTTTCCATGGGAATGCCAACAGTCTGCTGGAAAATCTTTCCTCCGAAGTCAACAAAAATTTTGTGGACCAGGAATTCAATCATCATATAGTAAATCAACTAAATGATTTACTATATTCTTTTACCAAACATTTTAGTTAATAAATTTCATATTTTAAGTGCAACACTACTGACAACTCTCGAGATTCATAGACACATTTGTACAAAAGCTACAAAACGTGTTTTCAGGGATGTTTACTGGCAAACTGGCATGGCCATGGGCTGTCATAATATCCAAAAGTTGACACCTGGAAGTTTACATGCAAAACTGATGACCCGAAACAGAACTTCCCCCATACTATTTGACCCGTGTACATCCACACACATACATGGAAACATATTAAAAGTACATTTAAGTATCTGTACATTTCATTTTTGCAAATATGTCATCAGTTCCTCAGTAACTTCCTCATCAGTGGCCCAGTAATTAGCCAGAACTAATTATATATAGGAACAACAAACATATGAAACACTTGTTGATTGGGTGATTTAGTTGTGCGAGTCCTAGCCTTCAGACGATTACCACATAATAATGTCACTTACAACAAAATAACACCAAGGGAGATAATAACATTACTAATCATGATGTTGTGTCATAAACAACAAAGTATCTACAAGTTTTACGCTATATACATGTACATATTGTATATATACTTTATCACATAATTGTTCTATCATCAACTACAGCCTTTTTGCCCATGTAATATTTTTTAACATAAACTAGCTAGTCCAAATTTGATTAGCTGTATGTTTCAATTGTTCTATTGTGACGTCACGCCCAAGAAAATTACATGATGTCATTGATTTTCACATTGGATTCAAAATGACAGTGTTTCTAATTTCAGTAGTGTATGAATAATGATATTTTTACACACAAAAAATAAGCCAGAAATTTTAATAATTTTTCATTCATTTCTATAATGATTTTAATCTTGGTACAGTATTAGGTTTTTTGGACCCATGTCTTTTTCATAAACAGCCTTGTTTCCAGTTTCATGCCTTCTACGTACGTTTGTACAGTAGATTTAATTTACTCTCAGGCATTAGATCCAAACCTGGCCTAGTTTGGATGAGGAAAGTTTATGTAAAAATTGACTTGTTAAATACAATGGTTCAGTTGATGCCGGGTTTAGAAGGAGTCTAATGTTCATTGCATGCTTAGCTTAAGGCATAAAGACAGATATAACTTTTGTGACAATTTCTATATTGTGCTCGGTATTTATGTTTTCAGACCAATGAGTTGTTACAAGTGATCTCCGAAGTGACACAGGAGGACAATCTTCTCAGTCTTCCGCACTTCAACATGCCATGGAATCGCATTGGACAGCAGATGTCGAACCGTAACGGGAAACAGTGTCGCAGTCATTGGGTGTACCATTTACGACCCATGCTGATGCAGGGTACCGATAAAAAGGTAGCTCTGAACAGGGAAGATGTGATTTCAGAAATATTAAAACTGGATATTGAGACAGAAAGTGAAATAGACTGGATGGAATTGTTGAAGAGGATACCAGAGGCTGGCACACCACAGCAGCTCATGTATGTGTGGCAGAAGATTAAGTCAATTATACCTGGGGTCGATAGAATGGCGTTCGACGAGATCAGAGATGAACTAGAATACACAAGTTTTGACGATGTTAAATAAACACAGTTCATATAAACTTGGACTAAATATTCACTTCTTTTCAATGTGACTCTGCCGATGATGTTTGAGGCAATATTTTGTTACAGAATTGAGCAAACTCTGTACAGATTGTTATTGCACCTAGTCTAACTATCAATCGGCCAATTTCTCTTAAGTATTTCTTCTTCCTTCTGAACAGAATTTTTGATGTAAATGTAAGTAATGAGCATTTAAGGAAATATTGTTACAGTCCTATAATTACAGTGTTTTTGATATTCAATTATTTTGATGTAATTGTTTGACATATTAAGGATTGAATTTTGCTTCTTTTTAATTTTATGGGGTGATGAATTTAGTTGCTGTTTTAGTTGAATCAAAAAGTTAGTATAGATGAAAAAAAAATGTCAATGGCCAACTCAACATCAGCCCGTGAAATCAACCAAAGAAAGATTCACCAATTGTATTTCAGTTAAAATTTATTTTGAAATTGACGAAAATCCAATGTAAGGAATACACTAAAATCGCTTATTTTCTAGGACTTCTTAATTTAATTGCTTTCTCAGGTAATCTTCATCCTTGATTGTATAGGTACACAAAATTATTACATAAAAGTTTGAAATAAAGCTAATTCTTGTTTGGATGAGTTCTCACAATCCAAGATACAAAATAGGGTAAGACATTAAAATTTTATAAAGAATGTCATCTGGAGGACTAGAGATGCAGCTGTAGATGACGATTGTGTTTCTGACATCCTGTTTCATTCACGAATTCCCAGATGTTTGAATGTATACAAGTGTTGATTGTATATTTTGCAAACAATAATTCTATCAAAATTTTAAAGTATAAGTATTGAGCGAAATATTGTTACAGTCCTATAATTACAGTGTTTTTGATACTCAATTATTTTGATGTAATTGTTTGACAAATTAAGGATTAAATTTTGCTTTAGTTAATTTTTTGGGGTGATGAATTGAGTTGCTCTTATAGTTGAATCATTGTTAAATTAATCAAAGACCAACTCAATTCATCACAAATGCCATGAAATCACCCAAGGCAAGATTCATCCATTGCATTTCATTTTCACGAAAATTTCACAATTATAGTGCATCACTTCAGCAGTATCATACAGTGATGTGGTGTAACCTGATAATAAAGCAATGTATAAGATGTGAAAATTGATTCTACATGTTTTGTATGTGAGTAATGCTCATAAGGTCTAAAAACATTTATTTTTTATGCATGGGCAGTGCAAAAACATTTATTCATATGCATGAACAGTGCAAAATCTAAAAACGTTTACTCATGCTCATGGACAATGTGAATCTAGTTGATTTCATAGACAGTGATTGGTTGTTTTATTGGAGTCCAGTTTGAGTATGAATGGCAGTATTTGTCAGTGTAATGATATACAATGATATACAATGTACTGATGACCCACTTAAGCTGTGGTTTATTATGTGTGTACATATTGTACATCATGTCCCTGGAACCTAAAACCCAAGATTTCATAGTCAATTAAATGACCAGAGGAAACTTTTTTTTATTGTTGAAATTATTTGCTTTATATCAGAGAGCTTGTTAACATGACAATAAGTAGCGGTTCTGTGTTACATAGTTTGTTAACATGACAATAAGTAGCGGTTCTGTGTTACATAGTTTGTTAACATGACAATAAGTAGCGGTACTGTGTTACAAGGCTTGTTAACATGACAATAAGTAGCGGTTCTGTGTTACAAGGCTTGTTAACATGACAATAAGTAGCGGTTCTGTGTTACAAGGCTTGTTAACATGACAATAAGTAGCGGTACTGTGTTACAAGGCTTGTTAACATGACAATAAGTAGCGGTTCTGTGTTACAAGGCTTGTTAACATGACAATAAGTAGCGGTTCTGTGTTACAAGGCTTGTTAACATGACAATAAGTAGCGGTACTGTGTTACAAGGCTTGTTAACATGACAATAAGTAGCGGTACTGTGTTACAAGGCTTGTTAACATGACAATAAGTAGCGGTTCTGTGTTACAAGGCTTGTTTTGTCTGCTGCTCCTCTTTTGGTACTGGTCCACTCTGTGTACTATGGTCCAATTCAAGTACTGATCAACTCTGGGTGCTGATTCACTTTGGTTGCTGATCCCATTTGGTTTCTGATCAACTTTGGTATTGGTGTAATTTGAGTAGTGGTCCACTTTGGTACTGATCAACTTTGGTACTGGTCCAATTTGGTTAAAAAAGAATCAGTGCATCCTTAGTGTAGCTCACAGTAGTAACACTTTACCGTATTTACCTTCAGTACATGTAGCGCCCAGGGCGCCTAAAAATGGTTCCGAAGGGAGAACTTAAACAAAACCAGGATCTAAATTGCTTTTATAAAGCATGTAAGTACAATATATTGTGACAAGAATGTGTACCAGTACTTGTGATCTGTGACATTATGATATTTTGTACACCTGTGACCGATATTTGTGAGATTTGTTTCTCGTTAACATGTGCACAGTGAAGTGTATTATACCGTTAAATAGAATGATTTACAGTTGTGTCACTATCAGTAGGTGTGCTTATATAATATTAATACCTCCGTAGAAAGGGGAGAGGCGCTAAACACGGTAAATACGGTATTATATTTCCATTCATTAAACCAATGTCAGGATATAACTGCCACTGTGTCTGGATATACAAATGGCGTAGTGAATCACCAGACTTCGGCAATAGCTCAATTTTTAATCTTTATCTAAGCATTTCCTTATCATACTTAATCTCAAAAGCACTCACAGACACATTATTTTTATGGTCTGTTCAAATAAACATGTGTCAAAGAGAAAATATAATTACAATTTAATTTATTATTTTTTTATATGAAAAAAATATTCAAGAAGGTTTGAAATTGGACCGTTATTTTTTTGTGTGTTAGAAGTAAATTGATATAAACAAGACACTTTCTTTACTCTGTGTGAGTTACATGACATGTTTCAGTGAAGCTGTTCACAACACGTGACGTGTTCGTCCATGCTGGCATCTGTGACAGAATCGTTCTCCTGCTGTAGGAGCCCAGGCGACCCTGAAATAAACCAAATCAATCTGGTTTTAAGCTGTGTCATCATACAATTCCAACAGTATACTATCCTTTTAACTACTAATAAGCTTTATAGATGAAGAGTTGCAGAAAAAGTTAAAAGGGTCCAGGAAAAGATCTTCTGCCAAACTGTTCTATCTACAATTATAAACTTTCAAATTGAAGAAATAAACAGGAATTGGCTAGAAGTTTTACCAACCACATAATATATTATATTGCCAATCTGAAATCTGCTCAAATACAATGTATAGGTGCATTTGTAAGAGAAAAACAGATTTGCAATGATAAAGTCGAAGTTTTAAATGAAGCAGTTTTTGAATTGAATATATATTTGATATTTGTTTGTAAAATAACCAAAAATGTTTTGCAGATAGCAAATTGTTTTTGTTTTTCATCAAATAAAACATTGGAACACAAATCCAATGTCCTCGAATTATATCAACAAACCTGAAGACATGGATGCTCTAGTAGGTCGTTCACAGATGTCCTGCATTCCGAGCTACATAAAGACGGCTTGTTTTGACATTTCGTTGTAATGTGTTCCAAAAGATGTGATTGAAGATCCTGCTGGAATTTGCCAAAGTCGCAACCTCCCATGAACGGCTCTATGTGATAGAACAAAAACATCGAGTACTGCAATTTTTGAATTTTCAATAAATGAAGTGCTTAACACAAAATCGCCTTTAAAGGAATTTTTCAAGGTCATTGACATTATTTTGTATTGCAATCTAGATTTCCTTGAAAATAACGTCTTGAAACTGAACCTAGTTAAGTGAATCTTTGTACAAATTTGTGTTGTTAGGGAGATTCTTTCTACACTGACATAGAAGGACGAAACGGCCGTATGTTGCAATTTTAAGGTGTTCTTCGCTCGTGTGAGTTTTTGAAAAGTTATATAACTTACTTCCTGGTTCAACACAGTTGATGTCGTATTCGTCAAACTGGATACACTGGTCAAAGTTTGGAACGTGTGGAAAATACGTCACGAAGGCGTAGCACATCTCCGCCTGTACGTAGTGCAAAACGATATTAAAAATCAAACTTCACAACAGTCATCACACCAAAAACGTCCAAGGGACAAAATATAGCGTATTTATAATATATCATACAGAGCAAGAAAAGCGGGGATGTATTTAAAAAAAAGACTGTTCCTTGTGTGCGGAAATTTAAACATTTCATATACCTTCAAAAGGAACTTGTTTATACAACAAAGAAAACCCTATTTGCGAATTCTACTAAATTATTTTCCTTCATTTAAACTGGTCAAATTTCAATTACTGTTGAGGTCAAGCATCTGCCTTCGTTTAATTTGGTTGCAATTGTTCACATATCCATGGGAACTCATCACTTTCGCTCTCGAGAGAGCGTACGTATCCGTAACCCTGGTATCAAGATGATGTGAACAGATCCATTACCTCAGCCATGTTGTTTTGCCATTGACATCAAATGGACTAAAGGAAGCTTGTTTATTTTTTATTAACTAGAGTTTTTATGACCACGCCGATCTTATGTATCCCCAAAGACTTGTAATTAAAGATAGTATAATAAAATTAGAGAATACCGAAGCGTCAAAAGAATCATAATCCGAACTCAAAATCGATTAAACTAGGGGCAAAATATAAGCAAAGAAAAGATTTACATGGAGACCCTTATAAAAGTACAAGAAAATAAGACCAGGTTTTCGGAAGAGTAAGCGTCATCGACGAAAACCGCCATGTAACTCTTGGTCACATCCAAGTAAACATCAAGTTCTTGAAATTAGAACCGAGTCATTGTTAATCACAAAAGTAAACACACTAATGAGCATACTCAAAAACGTCCATC
This sequence comes from Mimachlamys varia, assembly GCA_947623455.1. Classification (NCBI taxonomy): domain Eukaryota; kingdom Metazoa; phylum Mollusca; class Bivalvia; order Pectinida; family Pectinidae; genus Mimachlamys; species Mimachlamys varia. The sequence goes on along the minus strand of OX392542.1, from coordinate 10,795,394 downwards.
TTCATATCACACAAAGATACAGAATATTTTTCAGTGATACAATATAACTTGCCTATAGTTCTGATCAACCCGCCTTTCTCGTTTGTTTGTCAGCAGTCGACATCGATCACGAAAATCACGATATTTAGAGCAAGCCCCAGAATAACGAATTAACTGCAATATGTAAACGCCATATGTTGGAGAAACAGGGACGTCACTATAAAGAAAAGGAAAATTGAAATCGTCACGTTTATCGTTTAGCTTAGTAGTAGGCTCTCTCCATGTTTGCCATATTTTAAGTAGAGATCGAGGTAACCAGATGATGTAGAAGAGTCGGTAATGTCCTTTATTTCAAGTTCTGAGGGTATACATGTATACGATCGACGTGGTCAGCAAACTTCTTGTTATTCATAGACAACATTCTACACCGTTACGGAAGGCTTGTTGTTAACACATTCACCCCTGAACTTTCATAATGAACTGTTCTAACCATTGAATCGGAAGAGTTAAAATATCTCTTCACGGGGTGAATAAGTTAATGGAAGATTTTTATTTCAAGGTTCTTTTCTTTAAATTAACAAACCTACTTTCCCAACCGTCGTTATTTATAGGTAACAGTTGATTCTTTATTAAAGTGAAAAGATTACAGAATACCAAAGCGTAAACCAAACCATAATCCGAACTGAAAATCAATTAAACTAGGGGCAAAATATGAACAGAGGGTAAGATTTACATGGAGACTCTCGTTAAAGTACAAGAAAATAAGACCAGGTGTTCCAGAAGAGTAAGCACCTTCTACTTCATCGACGACATCCGCCAGATCACACCCAAGTAAACATCAAGTCCTCCAAATGAGAACCAAGTCATCATTGACAATCACAATAAGTAAGCACACTAAGGAGCATACTCAAAAACGACCATCTTCATATCACACAAAGATACAGAAACTTTCTATATGAGACAAATATGGCGACCATAAAAACTTGCCCATAGTTCTGATCAACCTGCATCTCGAATCCCTGTGTTGTTAGTTTCTTTGTCAGCATTCGACATCGATCACGATATTTAGAGCAAGCCCTAAAACTGCGACATGTAAACAATTTGGAAAAGCAGGGACGTTTCTTTCAAGAATGGAAAAGTTCACGATCGGAAAATTGGAATCATCACGTTTATCGTACAACTTTGTAGTAAGCTGCCCATGATGGTCAAAGTTTAAGTAGAGATCGGGGTAAGCAGCTGATGTAGAAGAGTTTGTTGTTGTCCTTTAAATTATTTCAAGTTCAGAAGAGTATTTACGATCGACATGGTCAGCAAACTTCCTGTTGTTCATAGAAAACACATCGTCAATACGCCTGACAGTAATATTGAAAGATTTGATTTTGTTACCCGTCATGATAAGCCCCTCGACAAATTCAACCTCGTATGTAAACAAAAACAAGTCAGCCAGGAGTGGGGCACAGTTTGTTCAAATTGGAATGTGAACAGCCTGTTGGACAATCTTTCCTCCAATCTCAACAAATATGTTATCAACCTGGAACTAAGTTTTCCATATTGTATCTTCCCCATCATATTTCATTTTAGCTTTTGTAGTGTTTTTCACGAAGTATGCTCATAAATTGCTCACAACCAAGTATTTGTATCGTCGTCCAACTTTCTTGGAAAAGAAAGCTTTCAAAATGAGGGACCGTAGACGTTATTTTAGTTTAGTAGTGGTATGATAGTGTCCAGAGTGGAAAAAATCAAATGTTTTGATAGACGAAACATTTTTCAGAATGGGGGTGCTCAAGACTGATCAGAAGATTTTTCGAGGTCTTCAAAATCAAAATTGTAATAAGAATAGCAGTAAGAAGTTTTGATAATGGCTTGGTTAACGTTGAGCAAAGTGAAGAGCCAGTGATAAAACGTTGCTTATAAGCAATAGTGTGTAGTTTAGGCATCCAATATAGACGAAGTAGGTCAGCATCTTATTCGTTATGAGTATATTGAAAGATTGTAATACAAATCTGTTGTTAAAAAGTACTTAGTTTGTTCAAAATGTCATAACTTCCGTTACTGCTATTGGAGACATTTCTAGAGAAAGTTCAGGATGATGAAAACCATTGTCAAATTTTAGATATTCTGTATCTTAATTATTGTATTGTTGTAGCTACCCTGCCGCTTGCACTTAGATTTCGTTGGTTAGGCTTTGATTTACAATGCGAGTGTCGAAAATGAAAGAAAAGATACTTACTACTTATACGACGGACACCTGGTCTTATCCCCATTGTACCCCTACAGGAGTTCCATAAAATTCCTTTGCAATGACAGTATTTTTACGAACATTTTTTTCTCTACTACAAAGATACGAGAGCGCTACATAGACGTAAGTATTATTTACATATATATAATCGCCTTACATCAGATCCTTCCCCAAAGTAAAGCGAGTGGTTTCTCTGTCTGGCTCCAGTCATCGAGTCGAATGTGCAGGTAAGGCGAACCTCGTCACCTATTAGTAACCAAACATATTTTAATTCATTCTAGTATCTGTAAAAGCTTGGAGAAAGACCACAAACGTCAGATTGACTTGTACAGCCATTTATCCCCTTCGGATGGTATGGTGGAATCTGAGTTGTTCATAGAACATAAAACAAAATAAAATAAAAACCAAACCAAATTCAACCCGAAGAGAGATTCTTAGTTGGCCAATGTTTGGTTTTGCGATCCGGAGAGTCTATTCAACCCATCAGGAACAAATGTTATTTCTCCAACCTTTGACGCCAATGCATTAATCACGTGAGGTCAAACAATTGGTGTGGCTGTAAACTCAGCTCATCCAAGAACTATGAACCGTTATTAGAAATAAAGTAGATGCATTATATTCAAAATCTTTGATTAAAGAGTAAATTCAAAGGAATTATTATGTGTACACATTTCCGTATTGGTATATTACGTTCAATGTAATGTAATACGTTCGAATAATATCTACCTCTAGTTGCTCAATCGTACACTAATGACCGATTCCTAAATGTTCGGGTAATATTTGAACGACATTTTGCACACTATAAAAGCAAACTTATATTCTATCCAACACCGATTACATCAGATATTTCCGTACCTGGCCTTATTTCAATGGGCGGGTTATGCACATGAATTGGTGAGTGTTTATAATCGTAGTCCACGTCATAAGCCACGCTCTTTGAGAACTTGCCATCTCGGTATACTTCTAGGTAACCCTTGATACCTACACATAGAATTGTTAATAACATGTAATACAATTAATGGCATTCTTTACAATTGCTGAACATGATAACATGAAATAAGAACCACTTGATTGTCGACTAGGGACCTGTATTAAAATCAATTTTCATATTGAAATAGGTTGCAACACTTAAATATCTTCTAAAAGTATCTTAGAAATTTCTTGCATTCAGCACCGGCCTCATCATTTGAAGATATTTACTTTTCAGTATTACTTCTTTTGTGCAGTGATTCTTTACATATGAATAGGACAGGGAAAAGTGATAAAGATAGTGTTGTCGCTGGGACTCGAACCCGCGACCCTTGGTTCTCCAGGCCGATGCTCTGCCGCTGAGCTAAAGGTAAATTCCCTACAGCTCACGCTCGTAAGGCGATCTATTCAATGCATATATTTTATATATATATCTTATGTATACAGACCTAGGTAATGCATCTGTATGTAGGTCCTGGTGAGGTATACCTAATCAATGTTTTATATATCTTATATATACAGACCTAGGTAATGCATGTGTATGTAGGTCCTGGTAAGGTATACCGGATACGGTAACATGGCCCCCGTACATGTACCACTACACCCTCCGGACTCGTTGTGGACGGTGTTCGGCGGTATGTCCAGCACCTGCTGTCCTATCTGAACATTTCCTACGTCATAATGACGTAATTTATTAGTGTAGTAAATTCGCATCCCACTGTTATCTGTCGAATAAATAAATGCCGTCAGTTTCTTTTAAATTATGATTTCAGTTAAGATAAGAGATAAAATGCATATGAAGTTATAGTGGTATTTTGTCATAGCTATTGTTAGTACAGTGTATAAATGCTTATTTCAAAGGTTACTGAAATAAATACTATGATTATAATCATTATACATGTGGATTGTAGCCATTGAAGGAAAAAGATAACTTCCTTAAGAACTGTTAAAATTAGTGAAACTTGAACGAAGGGTCGATTAACGTAAATAACGCAAAAAATGTTTTTATAAATATTTTTTTTTAATATGAAACTGTAAAGTGGAATTTTTCGCGGTGTTAAAATTATCGCTTAATTCGCTTGAATTGAATATACGCTAACATATCTACACACGAACATATTAACGCTACTCAAAATCTACATTGTCTAATGGTATTATAGGTACACAGTACAAAACAGCTCGAGTGACAGCGCGAAAATTTACACACCGCGAACAGGTTAGAGGTTGACTAAGTGAACAATTTCCCACGCGAAAATATCAACTTTTACAGCAAGGGCGAGATTAACAAAAAGAATATCAACCACTCGTAGAATCAAGGTTTTCAATCGCATCCATAGGGCTCATTTATAAGGTTAAAGTTCTGAATGACACTCCCAAGTTTTTAAACAGTTCCGTCAAAGCAGGAAAACCAAATATCTTTCCAAAAGTTTGCTGCAGAATATGCCTACTGGTTGACCTTTATTTACCTTTCCCTACTTTATCTCAGTTTTGCAAATGATTTAAGAAGAATTGTTTAACTCAATATTTTCAAACCAGCGTATTTTAACAATGTTACCTGTGAGATTTTCAGCAAACTTTTCGTTATTCCAGTGAATCTGCAATGACATGTACTTGTAGCTGTGTTTACCAAACCGTACCCCAGCATTGTCTGGTGTGAATATCTTGCCGTCTACTCCCAGCGTCCACTGGGCCAACCATGACCGACATTGGCCATCGGCAGCGGAACATTCATGGGGTGTCTCAAAATAGAAAAACAAATAGCAAATATCAATTTGTGGGTAACAAACGATGTATATTATATTATACAAACCGATTGTAATAGATAACGACGATTGAATTAAAGTAATAAATTGAGGTGAATTATGTATTTAAACGTATATCAACGGGGAATTATGATTCCGACAGTAAGCAGTTATTGGATGGGTATGGTTAATTGCTAGCATCTAAGCAGTTTCGAGCAACCTTGGATTAATTGGATGCATCTTCTACCTTCAAGGGCTATAATATGAGATTAACTGAATAATGTAATTTTGATAATTTTGTCGGTTAAGGGTGATCTTGGTATAAGGGATGACCATTGGATCACTTTAAGGGACGCGGCTATAACGCGATACAGAAGTGACAACTATTGCAGAGTAATAAGGGAGGAAGAGTAACGAGATGCAGCTCAGACCTACCGTGTCTTGGACATCAAAGTCACATCCAAACAACAGCATGTGGTGCATCACGTGATGGTTAGAGATCAGGGGCTCGAAAGCCACTGCATGGTACGTGTCTGTGTCGGGAACCTTAGGTAGGAATGTAGTATACATACGGCATTGTTTGTGTTTATGATAACTTGTAAAATATGATAGAAACTAGAGAACATGATGAAAATACACATTCTACTTAAAATAAGACCTTTCAAGTTTGTTTTACCAATACTGGGTGAGTTAACAATATTGTAAACTTGAGCTAACATCGTAGTGCACTAGACTAAACATTGAAGTGAACTGAAGTGGAGCACAACTTCGAAACGGTCACGAATTGCCTGATGTATAATACGATTATGAAAAAACAGTATTCAATATGAAAACAGTTGCATTAAAAATAAAATAATAATTTCATATCATATACACAGTACAACAAGATTGCACTTATCCAAATAAATAAAAGGCAGCACAAAAACGTGAAAAGGGACTTGTACAAGGACTTAAATCTGTTGATAATTCGACCTACCTTAAACTTCTGACAGACATAGTGAGTTCTTTTTGTGGGCACCTGTAGCGAAGGGATTCTTATGTCAAAGTGTTTTAGGTCTTCCTCTACCGGCTGGTCACAGAACACAGTGTCAGTGTGGCAACACACTACCAATATCAGTATCACAGGGAGGGTAGATATCGCCAGCCTAAACAGACAGCAGGATAACATATAACAAACGTGTCGGTATCACAGGGAGGGTAGATATCGCCAGCCTAAACAGACAGCAGGATAACATATAACAAACGTGTCGGTATCATAGGGAGGGTAGATATCGCCAGCCTAAACAGACAGCAGGATAACATATAACAAACGTGTCGGTATCACAGGGAGGGTAGATATCGTCAGCCTGAACAGACAGCAGGATAACATATAACAAACGTGTCAGTATCACAGGGAGAGTAGATATCATCAGCCTGAACAGACAGCAGAATAACATATAACAAACGTGTCGGTATCACAGGGAGGGTAGATATCGCCAGCCTAAACAGACAGCAGGATAACATATAACAAACGTGTCGGTATCACAGGGAGGGTAGATATCGTCAAACTAAACAGACAGCAGAATAACATATAACAAACGTGTCGGTATCACAGGGAGGGTAGATATCGTCAGCCTTAACAGACAGCAGAATAACATATAACAAACGTGTCAGTATCACAGGGAGAGTAGATATCATCAGCCTGAACAGACAGCAGAATAACATATAACAAACGTGTCAGTATCACAGGGAAAGTGGATATCGTCAAACTAAACAGACAGCAGAATAACATATAACAAACGTGTCAGTATCACAGGGAGGGTAGATATCGTCAGCCTAAACAGACAGCAGAATAATATATACAAACGTGTCAGTATCACAGGGAGGATAGATATCGTCAGCCTTAACAAACAGCAGAATAACATATAACAAACGTGTCAGTATCACAGGGAGAGTAGATATTGTCAGCCTAAACAGACAGCAGGATAACATATAACAAACGTGTCGGTATCACAGGGAGAGTAGATATCGTCAGCCTAAACAGACAGCAGAATAACATATAACAAACGTGTCAGTATCACAGGGAGAGTAGATATCGTCAGCCTAAACAGACAGCAGAATCGCGGATAACACATATATCATCAATAAAGCGGAAAAGCTTCCTTAAAAATCATTTCATAACAAAAACATCAAAATTACAAAAAGGAAAGTGAGTGCTATGCTAGAACGAAATGGGCTACATCGGTATCACTGGCATAGAAAAGGTAGAATGTTACTCAAGAAACACAGCAAAAGGTTATTGCCACATCAACCATATAATGATCCTTGGGTGAAGGGAACTCAAATGTGTATACATGGTGAGTCTTATTCCTCTCCGGCCATAAAGAAAAACTAATGTAGAAGCAAAAGTGTCAGGTGCGTAAAAACCCTTTAATTTATTACTTTAGAAGTAAAATTAAACTAGTTCTGTATAATTTCAAATCGTGTACTACATAAATGTAGTATTAAGCTGAAATGTAGTTTCGGGTTAGAGCCTTATATTAGTATTATACCCATCCAGCTTCCCAGAAGACATTAATAGCAAACTCCGTATGTCTGCGCACAAACTCATGATAGAAGCAGGCCGTTACCAAAATGTCTCCCGGTCTCGGCGATTTTGCACCAAATGTGACAGTAATTGTATTGAGGATGAAATCCATTTTCTGAAAGTTTGTAAGAAGAATGGAATGAAAGAAAATATTTTTTTTCTGACAAACTTTTGATTCCAATGATACGCATTCGAATTTCTTTGACGGTAACGCAAACATGGCGGCGCCCTGCAGTTGTGATGTCCGACGTCGGACCGCGTCACAACCAAATCACTGTGCCAATGCGTGTAAATAACGACCGTTATAGATAAAGAAATACTAGTTTATAGTAATATAATTTGATAACAAATTTACAAATGATTTAATGAAGAAAAATAGTGTTGTTCACTGTGTATTTTCTAAACTTTCCAATAAATCGATGAAGATTCAGTGGGATTATATTATTTTAGCAACCACGGTCATCTGAGTTACCATCGTAGCAACCCGCTTCGAATGTTTTTTCTTTGTATAACACTTGACAATTAATAATAATGTAAATAGAAGTATTGTACCTCATTTTGACTGCGTATACGGTAGTATGCCCTTAGTTGACAACGAACATAATATTCAATATGGCGCGGTAACGCGCACCATAGAATATGTTCGTTGCCAACTGCGTGCATACTACCGTATACGCAGTCAAAATGAGGTACAATCCTTATGTAAACATGTCCATTACCTGTATAGTTTGGCTTCTCCACTCTTTGTTCATAGATGTTTGTATTCGTTGTTGCTCATGCAGGCCGAAATTCGAAATAAACTTAATTTAATTGAATTGAATTAATATCACTGTAGAATGAAAAAAATGGTAATACATGTACCTTAACCCTACTCTGGCCACAGTGTTAGCAGGGATGATGAACATAACCTAGCTGCGACATCACCACTAGCTTGCTAAATCATTTTCCGTACCTTGGGGAAATTTGATGAAAAATAATTTAACAATCTGCAATTGGTCTAAGCTGCTGAGCTAGCTGATCAAAAATGTTTTGGTCCGATTATGCCTTAATTATATTCAAACCGAAATTGGTTGTGACAATGTGAATAAATACAAATCAAAATGATTCGGAAATTATTCATTGGCATTTCTTAGCATACCTACTGCCACAATTATATAAAAATGATAGCCAAGATCTTTGTTTTATTGTTGATTATCTATTGACTATAGTATTGGATACTTTTAGGGGTTTCTCGTCGATAGGAATATCTTAGTTTGTGCCTGGAATAGTTCAACATATTGAATATGTACTATTTATATTATTTTCATAATTACATTTCCAGACACATATCCTTTAGCATATATGAAAATAATCGCCGTTTAGTTCGAGTCTCCAAATACTTGCAAAGCGATAAAACTTTAAGATGTTGTCAACCATCAACCTTTCTGATAAATGGCCGCAGACAGATATGGCTGTGATGGTCTTTTAAAGAGACAGGGATGGTCTCGGAGACTGTTTGCCAGGGGTGGTCTCGGAGAGGTTTATTGGATTGCTCCCTGTTTACGTTGGACGTGTACAGCCATAGTGTTGTATACGTCTCTGCTGTGTCAGCTTTATTGTCTGTTCGAGCTGATTGCTCGTTGGTTACCTGAAGACGTTACCTGTGATAAGGCACTGCTGTTCAAACAGAAGTGAACTAATCAGTGACAGCTTTCTAAACATTTCACACCTTTTACAGCTTTTCTCTTTCATATAAGTAATCCTATTAACACAAGGTGTCATGAGACTAAAGGGTTATTTGTATATATAATTATTATAACACCATATCTTTAACCAAATATTTTTATTTCTTTAAATGTTTAGAAAGGATACTTATTATTGACTGTGGCGGTGTAATCCTATCAGTACTATCTATTTAGGGGACACACATTTTTGTTCTCACGAGTTCCTACTATAAGCCGAGACCGAACGTGTAAGTGTGTCAACGGAAGTCATCCAAACACACCAATGACAAGAACCAGACGTCCAATTTGTCCCAATATCTTCATTTTGGAAGGAAGATACTGATGGCGATTATTTTGTACTTACATGGTTAAGTATGAAGTCGTTGAATGCTGTCAATCCTTGTGGTCCTAGATTGTGTCTATATAATGCTATGACGATAATATATAGAGTTGATAAGTACATGTATGTCAGACTTGCATGCAGGATCTCTTCCTGTGCATGTCAGACAAGATAACGCTATGTATAACAGCATGGGAATAGTGGAGATAAACGTCAACTGTTTGTTCTAAGTTCCTATCAAACAAAAATTTTACAAAACAAAACAATGCCATATTGTCAAAATAGCAATACTCAAACTCGGCAACAAAAGCGATTTAAATAAACAATAAAATATTATAACGAAAACCCTTGCAAAAGATTCAAACCATCCAGAAAACAAGCAAAATACGGCAAACATCTGCTTCATCAACAAAAATTGCGACTCCAGGTTAAATGCAAATCATGATTATGACTTTTCCCTAAATGTGCTCAAATAAAATTTATAAACATAGTGAAATTAAATTTTTATTACCTGTCCTGATTAGCTCTGCCACGAATTCAGCCTCGTATGAAAACAAAAACAAGTCAGCTAAGACTGGAGTACAGTTTGTTCCAATGGGAATACCAACTGCTTGAGAAACTTCTCTGCAACCTCAACAAAAATATTGTACCATCAGGAATTCAATCACTCGTATTCTATTTATTTCAGCTTAATTAATCTTAGCTTTTGATGTGTTTTGCACAATGTATGTTCCAATATAAGTAATAAATAGAGTACAGAGTAGAAATACAAACTAATTTTGAAGGAGACTCATCTTCGGAAAGGTTTATAATATGAACATTACACTTCTTCATATTATATGTTTGATGTAAAACGTTTCACTGTATAATTGAAGCATTTAACTCATAGTTCATTAAATTGCTCGTACACCAATAGCTATTTTGGAAAAATAAATCAGTGTGTCAAATTAAACACTTTGCTTCAAATAAATTGTCAAAGTGCCAACCTGAGATTTGAAACGATATACTAGAGATGGATAGGGAGAAGTGAAGAAAATATTTGAAGAGGAATTAGGATAAGATCAAAAGACTTTGTGATGGGTGTGAAAACTTTATTAGAAATAGAACACCCTCACTCGTGTGATATGACAAGTAATTACGTTTCACATAAGCCCATGCTTATCAGTGACCGACCGTATTATCGTACTCGTAAGATATTGGAACGTCGACACTCTACATTTAAATTAGAAAAAAATAGAGAATACCAAAGCGACAACAAAATCATAATCCAAACTCAAAATCGATTAAACTAGAGGCAAAATAAGAAGAATAAGACCAGGTGTTTCGGAAGAGTTGGACTAATAAGATAAAGTCAACTGTGTGTATAATATCTACGATGACAAAAAGTTGTAGAACAATGTTAAGTTTACCCTTAATAAATGAATAAGTTATCAATAATGCATTTAAAGTTTCATTTCTAACAGTAATTAAACTGTATCCTCTAACGCTCTGTGTTTACACTTGATGTTTCGCTCAGCTACCCTCTCTACACGGGGTAAAGAGACCCATGTAAAGAGCATTGGTGAGCGTAACTCCTGGATATCGATGATGGATGTAGTATACTATAAAAACAGTGCAGTAAATATTTCAGCAGTATAACAGCATACACGCAGGTAGGATAAAATAGGCATGGGATACCATGCATGGTATCTAGCAAATCTATTGTAATCCTCTGTTAGGTTGAAAACGATGCAACCACTATCACCTTTTGGTCCCTGGCATCACTGAAGAGTCCTAGGAGGAGGAAACAGCTGTATGGTGCAGTTTAATTCATTTTTTGGAATAGGGTATCTATTACTTAATTTAAGAGGTGCAGCATATGTGTGTGTTACGTCATTTTACATTGTTTTGAATGGTTTGTAGTTTATTGAATGGAATTACTAAGGATACATCACATTGGTAAAGTTGGTATATGCAATGTCGTAACTTCTCTTTCGTGATGGTTGAACTGTCTCAACAATAGGTTTTCATGCTGTCTTGTATATATCCTGCTTTATGACACGTACAACATATTTTTAATCATAATTGTTGTAAGGAAAAGCTTATTTCCCCCCGTCAACTTGACATTTGATATCAATAAGATTTTGAAATCAAAATTCAGCCTTAGCTGTCAAACGTATTTTATTGTTAATTTTCAATGGGAGTTAAAGTATATGCCCAAACTCCAATTGTAAATATGAGTTTGAGTTTTTATCGTAGTAAATCATTTCTTAAAGTAATTTACGCGAGTACGATACACCACATTGAAGTAGTATAGAATGATGTAATGACATTATAAGCCTATAAACACATTACAGTTTAGTTGTAACGGCCTTTATTAGTAACGTACATAATGTGGTCGCTCCAGCCTGTATAAAGGTAAGCAACCCTGTAATAGTACTATAATCCTCTTTGAATTAGGGGAGATACAAATGGGTTATACGGCCTGAGCTATAATCCCCTCAGCATTAGGGTAGGTTTTGATGAGTTGGGTACACACCGACGGAGTACCTTTACTCTCTGTCGTGTATACAAATACACAACAAGCATGTTGACACGCCCGGGTGTAGGTATAAAACCTCTACCCTGGAACACATATCGCTCACGGCGTGTGACTGCTGAATAATGTATAGCGGCGATACAGCCGAGTAATTAACTGATTATATTAACGAAGCACTGAAAGTGTAGGGACTGAACATATGTACTCTACTGTGATGCTGTAGTAAGTACATAGAAGATACATACAGTGGATATATATATTGTGGCGGATGAATTCAACTGTTACTTCGTTTTGGTGCAAATATCTATACACTTTAAGGTAAGTATACATGTAAATGTTAAACCTATTCCGATATTAAAACACAATATAACTTTATGTGCATTATATATATATCTCTTAGACAGACTAAATAAATCTTCGATTTATATTCCATGTAGATCTTAGTCTATATCGAGAAACGAATGAAGATTTCGAAAGTTAGGTATGTCTTATTCTTCAGCGGAGAATAATAACCAACCACACATGCAAAATTTTGTTTAACATTGCATTACTATATAACGGTATTATCAAATTTGTTCTGTGTATATATATGATGAATAGCGGAAATATCGACAATTGTACGGAATATAATCGATTGATTCAGACATTCATATATTTTATGGACCATTGTACAACATATAAAACGCTTTCTTTCGTGATCACTGTAGCTAGGACAGTAGGAAAAGTCGTCTATGTCTGCAGACTACACACCAACAAAGGTGCGCTACCTTCACGCAATTTATTTTATACCACATACATATCGACTTTATCCAGACTGTTTACTTTTTCCAGTTGAAGGCAAACATGTTCCATCAATTACCGGAATCAGGTGTATAAGGTGTGTGTTAGAGCGAGGAGGCCCGGGGGATGACAGAAATGGAAGGTATAAGTTTCTGGAGTGCTGACGGCGACTCCTTATGTCTCCGTAAACTGGAGCCATCTAGATCTCGATCACGTCTATCGAAGCCAGAATCTGTAAGTACTCATCTAGTCATCAATTATACGGGATAAATTGATATTTCATAAAAAAAACGATTGTTTTTTAATATGACTCGAACAGAATTTCTTCCAGTATTGAAAAAAATTCTTTATATAAATGAATATTAAATGTAATGAAATCATATAATGTCTTATTTCAGTGTCAACTGTCGTGATCATTATGAATGTGAGATTTCTTCATCGCCCTCAGATCCTTATAAATGGCTATACTAGATAGTGGTTGATGTATGAAACTGTTATTAAAAATAAGACTGCAATTTTAGACTCGATGGCAAGAAAAGGTGCTGACGAGCAAAATATTTGATAAGAATGGTATCATTGTCATGGCCCTGTTTCCATTTAGGAAGTAATTATCTTAACACAAGGAAGAGTTATCGCCCGTTTCATTTGGGTTGTGGTACATACTGTGCACAATTCATGTAGCGTTGAGGGAGGTAACTCTATCAGTTAGTAAAAAGATAATAGATAATCTTCACTTTCTTAATTTGATGCTTTTGACAGATAATCGTTGAGAAAAAGAAATTAAATATAATACTAGTATAATTTGAAGCAACCGATGCATTGGATATTGGTAAAGCATCCCAATCCTTATAAAAGAACTTGGTTAATTTGGTTTGCAGTATGAATCAGTCTACAAACCGTGAAAATATTTTACAAATAGTCGATCTGTATACTGTACTCAATTCTGGGGCCAATAAAAAAAATTCAGAAAATACCAAACTGTCAAAAAAAAACCTAATCCGAACTCAAAATCGATTAAACTAAAGGCAAAAAAAAAAAAAAATCAGAGGATACCAAAGCGTCAACAAAACCATAATCCGAACTCAAAATCGATTAAACTAGGGGCAAAATAGGAACAAAGGAAAGATTTACACGGAGACTCTCGTAAAAGCACAAGAGAATAAGACCAGGTGTTCCGGAAGAGTAAGCGTTATTTTGTAAATGTTATGTAAAATGCTTCAGAAAAGGAAGGAATTCTATTTTTGTGTCAGATATAGTCTTTTTTCCAATCAGAACCAAATTCAACACTTTATGATGATGTAGTCTAAAAACATTTACAAAACTGGTTTCTTGAATCCGACCACTTTCCTTAGAAGTAACATGCCCATGTCACGAAAGGGCGGCCACCCATCCAGACTCAACAAACGGCATTGCAGAACTAGTGACCGCGTCCCAGGGCTAGGCTTCCAGTAAGGCTATTTTCCTTATATAGCTAAATATAGATAGGTAGGTGCCATATAAAGTAAAGACAATACGTTCAATTCCGGTATATTGGTTTTGCTTTTTGCGAGTTATGGGATGTCCTTTAATTTCAGTTGTTATCTTCTCGAATCTTAAATATTATGTTTTGTATTGATGATTGTGTACGCATGGTTTTCCTCTTTTTATCATCCTACACACAAGGGGTTTTTATTTGACAGTTTTTCATTGTTACATACATGAAGAATCCATTTTGGGTTCAGTAATCAGTGCCAGGGTGTTGTTAGTCGATAACCTTCGAACCTTTATGCTTACTTCTGGTTACTCACTGACCTTGTTGCCAACTGCAGGTACATCGCTGTACAAACTGGCTGTACCACTGCTTGTTCCTGATGGAATTGAATTAATAGATCACATCTTCCAGGAAATAACTACCTTCCCGTAACAACTTTTATAGAGAGCGAATGAGGTTGTTTTTTCAGCATTTTATTCCTTTCATATAAACATGAGTGATAAATGGTAATTTCAGGTGCAAACTCTCCTATTGAAATACTCTCGTAAAAACAATATGGCATAAAATACCATCCCCTAGTGAATGTTTTGGTTACCATATATCATCGTTATTGTAGTGCATATTTTAAAGTTGAAGGCTGCATGTTGCCATCTTGATCTCATCGAGGAATATTCTGTGTCTTTGTGTGATATGAAGATAGACGTTTGCGAGTTTGCTTGTTAGTGTGTTTACTTGTTGTGATGACAATGATGACTCGGTTCTCATTTTGAGGATTGATGCTTACTTGGATGTGACCTAGATTTACATGGCGGGTGTCGTCGATGAAGCAGAAGAAGCTTACTCTTCCGGAACACCTGGTCTTATTCTCTTGTGCTTTTACCAGAGTCTCCATGTAAATCTTTCTTTTGTTCCTATTTTGCCCGTAGTTTAATCGATTTTGAGTTCAGATTATGGTTTTGTTGACGCTTTGGTATTCTCTCTTGTGCTTTTACCAGAGTCTCCATGTAAATCTTTCTTTTGTTCCTATTTTGCCCGTAGTTTAATCGATTTTGAGTTCAGATTATGGTTTTGTTGACGCTTTGGTATTCTCTGATTTTTTTGATTTTTTTTTGAGGATTTGTTGCGCAAGACTTTTAAACTTATACTTTTAAAGTGTGGTAAATGTGTATTTCCGGAATAATGGTTATGTCCTTTCCTTTATTTTGGTGGTCTTCTCAATTCTTGTTTAAACTATATTATCATATCAAAATGTTAAAATTTCGTTTGCTACCCGAAACTTTCATTTTATTGTCATCCCCTAACGGTGAAAAAGCATCTTCTTATATGAAATATTTAGTTGTCAGACAAATCAAAAGACTTGTTCAGTTTTATTATTGTAATTTCCAGAGTTTCCTCTGATCTTGACACCAGACTTTGACGATTTGACAGCTAGTTATCTGTCGTCATTTCCAGAGAAAACTCGTGATATCGTCTTCTTGACCTGAAGTTGAAGAATTGCGACTCACCATTTTACTTGGTATTCTTTCTTCAGACAAGGGGAGCTTTACACCGAAAGAAGAGTAACTCTCCGTATTATTTTTGCCTATTATTTTCTGACAGTTGAATGGAGAAACGTCCTCCAGTTACTACCTGTGTTTCAGTAAATGTTTCAATGGGTGTAATTTTTCTTAAGTACATATCTGGTTCTATGCTTTGTCCATTAATTTAAACCCCATTTAGATATTAAGAAAGTCCCTCTATACTTACAAAATACTCTACAAAAGACTTGCGATATCCTCCTTTAGTACTGTATGGTCGGTACTGTAAAGCCGTGGGATTTCATTTCAATCGTGATTAATTCAAATTCATATTGAAAATCTGGAACAAAATCTGATGGGAGTAAATATAAGCGGACTCGTATCGATCAGCTAAGTTTACGAGTTGTCTCCCTTCTCCCGCAATTTCGAAAGTTACCGATTGCAATAAAATGTCTCTACATTGTGAAGATGAAATGTCTGAAAAAAATGTTGGAAAAGCTTTCATCTGGTAACTCTTAAAATTTTAGATGGCATCATTTTCAATAAAAAGCGTCTTCCTAGAAACAATGTAAAATAATAAGCGGAATATCCTGATTTCACAGTTCAACAAAAGCAGCCATACCATGACACATCAACATATAACCCATAGACACTTACAAAAACATTGTCCCAACCCTGAATTTGTACAGGCTAAACAGCATAGCATATAAACATGGATACACCGTCAAAACTTCTGGTATTTTTGGGTCTTGGGGGTTCAGATGAAGAAGACAGTCTAGACTTCTGTCCAGGTGAGGATTGTATATATGCCAGTTCTTCATCAGCCCACGCATTTAATTTCATGATTTTATTGACAAATACATTGATTGGATCACGGCTTTTTGTACGTGTATATAGAATAAACAAATTATCGTACATTCCATCATTCATATTGACTGAAATTAAACAGAAATGATTGCTTGATCAACAGCTTAAAGACATGGAAAGTTCATATTATTGTTTCATGATCATAAATGTGTTCCATACATGACTGACGGGCTGGTAAAATAATTGGTCAATGAAAAAAACATATTTGTGTTTATCAAATATGTACTGTCTGTTTTCTCTCGTAGTACCTGTAAATTTGAACAAACTCTAGGACGCTGTGCATTAATCAATATGTGGTTATCTTAAATATCTTAAGCTGGAATGAAGCCAAAGACACACCCCATAGTTTCATGGCAAATAGATTTATTCAAATCATTGGGTACATGCTATGACAAGTTGAATATGGTTTGGTTATTATTGTTAACGTTTTCTGTCCCACTATTCTTTGGGTTATAAAGAAACATCACCTAAAGTGTGTTTTGTTGCAACTGTAGCACATTTGAGTGAGGATGGTTCCCTCTGATAACTCGGTCAATCAAAACAAATGTTACAGACATATTAAGTCAAAAGTTCGAACCCCAGTTTGGCCCTGCTAATTTGTTTACACTCGGGACACTTTGTTAGACTATAATTTTGTTGATGTTTTCTATGATATTGTTCGTAAATAACCGGTATGAAATATAATTCATCTAAGTTATAGCCATTCAGGAAACTCCTTTTGTAATGTTAATTTAACAGGTTTTAATAGTGGTGTAGGAATCCTAATGTGCTCAATAGAAACGCTGTATTTTCACCCCTAATTTAAATGAAAGGGAAAGAAAACTGACACTTTCAAGACATCGTTTTAGCATACATAATATCGTCTTTATCATTTTACTATAAATTCATATAAGCGATAGACAGATTTAAACGGGCTTCTGTAAGGCTTAATGGTATAGATCCAAAAGTATTAAACGGACACAAAAGCATTTAATCTCCAAGTAAAGACTCTTTGGTAAAACGAAACCAGAACCATTACCCCCATTCACCAAGTAAAATAGAGAATAGATGTTTTGCGACAATTGCATACTGGGATAATGAAATATACTTAGTAGCTGTGTACCTCTATACAATACATAGGGACAGGATAATTATAGTATAGGTGTGCAAGAGAACGTCAATATAGCTCCATGGTGTTCACACAGCAGCTCAGCATGTTTAACAACAGTCGGTAAATTGATTACACTCAACAACAGAGACGGGTATTAATATTTGCAATGGCTTCCTTTTTTGTTTCATACCAGCTGAAAAATTAAAGATTTCTACCCATTACTTTTCTACCTTCAATAGCTGTCTGTACTATTTTGTGTGATGCATTTAAGCGGTGCAGTACGCAGAGGATTAGTTAATTATTTCATGGTACAAACACCGCTAAGTACCTGAAATGTTCCAGCTGAAAATGTTTTAAATTATTCGGCACGCATTGCAAGTCGGTACCCTACATGAAGCTAGAGACGACTTTGTGTCGAGGCTGAGGATTAAGGGTGAGTGGCAAGTCTTAATAAGATTCGGATAGAATGAGAGATGGCTTTATCTGGCATCAAAATCGGGACAGGGAGAGGCAGGACGTGATATATCGTCAGTATCAGACGCATCATCTGTGTTTGTAGCAGAAACATTGGTCCTATAAAAAGAAAAGAAAATTAAATCATATTCTAGGAACTAAAATGATAAGCCATTATAAAAGTAAATCAAAAGGACAATAAGAAAATAAACATTAATTTTATCTGCGCAATAAAAAGGACAGGAAGTTCAATAAAAAGAACACTAAATGTTTTCTCTATGGCTTGCTCTAAATGTCGAAATTTTCGTGACAGAAGTCTGATTGATGAAGAACAAACTTATGGCACAAAGATACGAAATAAGAGTACAAGTATGGCAACATTTTATACCTGAATATAATAACTCAGTTCTCATTTGGAGGCGACATCTACTTTTGTGGTCTACATTTACATGGCTGATTAAGCAGAAGACGCTTACTCTTCCGGAACACCTGGTCTTGTTCTTTTGTTTTTAATGATCTCTGCGTTGATCTTTTCTTTGTTCATATTTTGTCTCTAGTTTAATCGATTCCAAGTTCGCTTTGGTTTTCTCTGATTTTTTCCCATCGTTATTGATTCTTTGTGGAGGACATCATTATATTCCAATTGGCATAGATGACATACATCACTTTCTTTACTCTGCTTACTATGTACACGTAAATTGATAAATGCATTACCCAGATGGTGGATATACAGCAAAGGGAATCCAGCAGTTAACCGTTACCAATTACAAAGACCATGTATGAATGGTATAGCCAGAAGATGGTAACAGTCAGCTCATTGGTCATAAACCGATCAGGGAATCAATAAAATGTTTAGTCTTCATTCCGTATAAGTCTGTCTAACAGAAATGGTTATCATCCCAATCATAGAGAGCGATTACTGTTAAAAATATCAAGCAACTCGTAACATTGTTTGTCGTTGCAAATCTAATGAACATATAAATTACATCAAAGAATGCAAAATGCGTAAATTAATTTACATTATGATATTGGTATCAATGAACTTAAGGTCAAGGTCACAGTTAATTAAGGCCATTAACCCGAACACCTATACTAGAGACTGTTTTTGATACTGCTGACTTGTTACATTCAGTAAATAGGTTGTTTGTATCGCTCAGATTACAAAGTATTTAGTATAAGTCAACACCATGTCTGACTCGCTCAGCCTGTCCACTCCGTATGTAGGTATTTACCAGTATATATAAATTCCTCTCTCTCAGCTTGATTCAGTTTGGTCACCTGTATAGTAAATCGGCGTGTTTGGTGGCAGAACAATATACCGGACATCTCAATAAAGCTAGATTTGGGTAACAGTAAAACCAATATACCCTCATGAATACACAATCCCTCCATTATCGGATTAAACCATGGGACATTTAACTACCGCTACAAAAGAAATATGATTAGTTTCTATAATTCACTCAAACGAAACCTTCATGACATATGAATCGCACACAAGCTGGGTTGATCGAGGTATGCACATACGTCCCAGTAAATACTGACGTGTTTAAATATCAACCAGGGATTGCTTTCTTGCCTTCTATGTTTATTCAAAGCTGCATGCGATAAGAATAAGCTGAGTTGAATTGAACTTCCCTACAATCAACCAGACGCATAGTCTGCTTGACATGTTCATTTTAAACAAAATTATAAAAAATATTTGGAATGAAATATTTACCTAGAGTACATTATAAACAATATTTTTAATTTTTAGCTGGCCCATTGATCTTCACGCTGGTTTAATTGAAATTGTGTACAGGTATTGATTTGAACTTCCAGCAGGTGAGATGACGGTCCTTTTCCACCTGTGCACGGACCAGGGTCGTCTGAAGCAGTGAAAGTGTTGATATTATAATACGCGAATATACGGCCATAGAATATTTAAAACCTCGTGTTCCGGTACATACCGCTGTGTCTATAGGTATACAGGTACGTACAGGTGACATTCACAGGTATATGGACGGGATTCTGTAGCGGGTTTTACATCAGTGTGTCAGAGTTTAGTACAGAAATAGTCCCACGCTTCTGGAGTTACAGAAATAGTGGCATGGCGCTGGACTTACAATACCTAATACCAAATTACTGGAATTATTGCAGTAGTCATATGAAATGGAACTGTTGAACATCTAAGGTATGTAAGTTTTTTTATTGAAATGCAATACACTGATACGTGTATTTTCATACTCAAGAGCATAGTTGTTTATAATAGTCGATGTTGTCCCTATATGTAGATATTTGAATTATGCAATTTTAATGCGATTTATGCCGTATAAGATACCAAAGTGGAACTAATTCCTATTAGTTATGATCTATGACACACTATTATTATATCGATGATTTAATATACAACAAACTAGCCGCATTGGGTTCTAATCAGGATATTATGTAATACATTTTACATTATATCGAGAAATATCTGCAAGATATTAGACATACATTCTTGGACATATTTCATCGTAAAATTCTGGTATTTGGTTTGCATTGAAGATGCACTATTTCGCTCAATTATTGATTGTATCACATCGTCTCTATGCATAAAAAAGACCACTCAATATAGATTCGAAATGTAGAATGTATCATGTCGTATCGATACAATATTGAATACGTCACAACATCGATGTAACGATGGATGTATTACACAGTATCTATGTAACGATGGATGTATTACACAGTTTCTATGTAACGATGGATGTATTATACAGTATCTATGTAACGATGGATGTATTACACAGTATCTATGTAACGATGGATGCATTACACAGTATCTATGTAACGATGGATGTATTATACAGTATCTATGTAACGATGGATGTATTATACAGTATCTATGTAACGATGGATGTATTACACAGTATCTATGTAACGATGAATGTATTACACAGTATATATGTAACGATGGATGTATTACACAGTATCTATGTAACGATGGATGCATTACACAGTATCTATGTAAAGATGGATGTATTACACAGTATCTATGTAACGATGGATGTATTACACAGTATCTATGTAACGATGGATGTATTACACAGTATCTATGTAACGATGGATGTATTATACAGTATCTATGTAACGATGGATGTATTATACAGTATTTATGTAACGATGGATGTATTATACAGTATCTATGTAACGATGGATGTATTACACAGTATCTATGTAACGATGAATGTATTACACAGTATCTATGTAACGATGGATGTATTACACAGTATCTATGTAACGATGGATGTATTACACAGTATCTATGTAACGATGGATGTATTACACAGTATCTATGTAACGATGGATGCATTACACAGTATCTATGTAACGATGGATGTATTACACAGTATCTATGTAAAGATGGATGCATTACACAGTATCTATGTAACGATGGATGCATTACACAGTATCTATGTAACGATGGATGTATTACACAGTATCTATGAAACGATGGATGTATTAGACAGTATCTATGTAAAGATGGATGTATTACACTGTATTTATGTAACGATGGATGTATTACACAGTGTCTATGTAACGATGGGTGTATTACACAGTATCTATGTAAAGATGGATGTATTACACAGTATCTATGTAAAGATGGATGTATTACACAGTATCTATGCAACGATGGATGTATTACACAGTATCTATGCAACGATGGATGTATTACACAGTATCTATGCAACGATGGGTGTATTACACAGTATCTATGTAAAGATGGATGCATTACACAGTATCTATGTAACGATGGATGTATTACACAGTATCTATGTAACGATGGATGTATTACACAGTATCTATGTAACGATGGATGTATTACACAGTATCTATGCAACGATGGGTGTATTACACAGTATCTATGTAACGATGGATGTATTACACAGTATCTATGCAACGATGGATGTATTACACTGTATTTATGTAACGATGGATGTATTACACCGTGTCTATGTAACGATGGATGTATTACACAGTATCTATGTAACGATGGATGTATTACACTGTATTTATGTAACGATGGATGTATTACACCGTGTCTATGTAACGATGGATGTATTACACAGTATCTATGTAACGATGGATGTATTACACTGTATTTATGTAACGATGGATGTATTACACCGTGTCTATGTAACGATGGATGTATTACACAGTATCTATGTAACGATGAATGTATTACACCGTATTTATGTAACGATGGATGTATTACACCGTGTCTATGTAACGATGGATGTATTACACAGTATCTATGTAACGATGGATGTATTACACTGTATTTATGTAACGATGGATGTATTACACCGTGTCTATGTAACGATGGATGTATTACACAGTATCTATGTAACGATGAATGTATTACACAGTATATATGTAACGATGGGTGTATTACACAGTATCTATGTAAAGATGGATGTATTACACAGTATCTATGTAAAAATGGATACATTACACAGTATCTATGTAACGATGGGTGTATTACACAGTATCTATGTAAAGATGGATGTATTACACAGTATCTATGTAAAGATGGATGCATTACACAGTATCTATGTAACGATGGATGTATTACACAGTATCTATGTAACGATGGGTGTATTACACAGTATCTATATAGGATGGATGTATTACACAGTATCTATGTAACGATGGATGTATTACACAGTATCTATGTAACGATGGATGTATTACACAGTATCTATGCAACGATGGATGTATTACACAGTATCTATGCAACGATGGATGTGTTACACTGTATTTATGTGACGATGGATGTATTACACCGTGTCTATGTAACGATGGATGTATTACACAGTATCTATGTAACGATGGATGTATTACACAGTATCTATGTAACGATGAATGTATTACACAGTATATATGTAACGATGGGTGTATTACACAGTATCTATGTAAAGATGGATGTATTACACAGTATCTATGTAACGATGGATGCATTACACAGTATCTATGTAACGATGGATGTATTACACAGTATCTATGTAAAGATGGATGTATTATACAGTATCTATGTAACGATGGATGTATTACACAGTATCTATGCAACGATGGATGTATTACACAGTATCTATGTTACGATGGATGTATTACACAGTATATATGTAACGATGGATGTATTACACAGTATCTATGTAACGATGGATGTATTACACAGTATCTATGTAAAGATTGATGTATTACACAGTATATATGTAACGATGGATGTATTACACAGTATCTATGTAACGATGGATGTATTACACAGTATCTATGTAAAGATGGATGTATTACACAGTATCTATGTAAAGATGGATGTATTACACAGTATCTATGTAAAGATTGATGTATTACACAGTATCTATGTAACGATGGATGTATTACACAGTATCTATGTAACGATGGATGTATTACACAGTATCTATGTAACGATGGATGTATTACACAGTATCTATGTAACGATGGATGTATTACACAGTATCTATGTAACGATGGATGTATTACACAGTATCTATGCAACGATGGATGTATTACACAGTATCTATGCAACGATGGATGTGTTACACTGTATTTATGTGACGATGGATGTATTACACCGTGTCTATGTAACGATGGATGTATTACACAGTATCTATGTAACGATGGATGTATTACACAGTATCTATGTAACGATGAATGTATTACACAGTATATATGTAACGATGGGTGTATTACACAGTATCTATGTAAAGATGGATGTATTACACAGTATCTATGTAACGATGGATGCATTACACAGTATCTATGTAACGATGGATGTATTACACAGTATCTATGTAAAGATGGATGTATTATACAGTATCTATGTAACGATGGATGTATTACACAGTATCTATGCAACGATGGATGTATTACACAGTATCTATGTTACGATGGATGTATTACACAGTATATATGTAACGATGGATGTATTACACAGTATCTATGTAACGATGGATGTATTACACAGTATCTATGTAAAGATTGATGTATTACACAGTATATATGTAACGATGGATGTATTACACAGTATCTATGTAACGATGGATGTATTACACAGTATCTATGTAAAGATGGATGTATTACACAGTATCTATGTAAAGATGGATGTATTACACAGTATCTATGTAAAGATTGATGTATTACACAGTATCTATGTAACGATGGATGTATTACACAGTATCTATGTAACGATGGATGTATTACACAGTATCTATGTAACGATGGATGTATTACACAGTATCTATGTAACGATGGATGTATTACACAGTATCTATGTAACGATGGATGTATTACACAGTATCTATGTAAAGATGGATGTATTACACAGTATCTATGTAACGATGGATGTATTACACAGTATCTATGTAACGATGGATGTATTACACAGTATCTATGTAACGATGGATGTATTACACAGTATCTATGTAAAGATTGATGTATTACACAGTATCTATGTAACGATGGATGTATTACACAGTATCTATGTAACGATGGATGTATTACACAGTATCTATGTAACGATGGATGTATTACACAGTATCTATGTAAAGATTGATGTATTACACAGTATATATGTAACGATGGATGTATTACACAGTATCTATGTAACGATGGATGTATTACACAGTATCTATGTAACGATGGATGTATTACACAGTATCTATGTAAAGATGGATGTATTACACAGTATCTATGTAACGATGGATGTATTACACAGTATCTATGTAACGATGGATGTATTACACAGTATCTATGTAACGATGGATGTATTACACAGTATCTATGTAAAGATTGATGTATTACACAGTATCTATGTAACGATGGATGTATTACACAGTATCTATGTAACGATGGATGTATTACACAGTATCTATGTAAAGATTGATGTATTACACAGTATCTATGTAACGATGGATGTATTACACAGTATTTATGTAACGATGGATGTATTACACAGTATCTATGTAACGATGGTTTTATTACATCGCATCGATTTACTGCATATTGGAATACCACTTCGTTTCGAAACAATATTGGATATATCACACCACATCGATGCTCCAGTATAATATATGCCAGGTTTTTTTACACGTCGCTATAAGTCGACAATATTAAATGTTCTCACCTAAGAACATCTGGTTTTCTATCATATATTACTTCAGTATAAAATATGCCAGGTTTTTACACGTCGCTATCTAATAAACGAGAGGGCTTGTAATCCTGATCTACTCAGGCAGTGGCAGACTTACAAATGCACGGTCATGCATTTCATATTGACATTAATCTTGAATCCTGGTAAGCGGAGATATTGTATTTTAATATTACCTTTTCGGTGCACGTACAATACACAATATCGGTAGGGTACGTAGAGTGGGCTTTTATTGATTGTCAACATTAAATCCCTGACCTGATATTATAACAAACACATTAAATCGTGATAACTGTTGTGAGTATTTGAAAATAGCAAATATTAATTTTGTCAATAGACCTTAAAATTTGTTTTTTGATAAATCAACATATTCCCGATCATGATATTGCTTTACATAGCATCACATTTCTCTGTGTAATCGTTCCCGAGTGTTGTTTGATAGAATTGAAGAGGTGTCATGATTGAGGTAGATTACGTGACACCGCCTCTCATCTTAACCAAATCAGGAATGAAACTGCAATGCAAATGTGTTTCGTATGACGATAAATATATTCATCAACGTACAAAGGCCCTCCTCCCCACAATAACCTCCGCATGCCCTAACATGTTGTTGTCATGGTCACTGATGTGTATCATAAATTGCTTAGGCGACTATTTGGGGTAAAGGGGGAAGGGTAACCCGAGTTGCATCTGGCCCGGCACCATATACACCAGTCATCTATCAGCCAACATGTCTAAATCTGGTGTTAGGGCCAGAGGAACCTTTGGCTAGGGGAAGGACTGACAACATCAGGGGATTTCTCTGTGCTTTCTGCCCTTGGGACATTTATTGAAACTTTGGAAATGTCTGTCATTTCATTTCTCTTCTACCTGCTAACCTACATTTTCCGTTTATTAAGGTTTCCCAAATCAAACCAGGTTAGGTCGTTCTCAGTCCAATAGGACTTGGAGGAGTGTTATGTTTACTTGTCCAGATAATGACGTTCCAGTGACATAAAACGGCTATTTATTTGGCCCCATCATCTCTGGAGACCGTCTCCCAATATCCCACACGTAACTGATGAGACGACAAGTAAACGATGTCCCGCTTCCTCTAGCTCCTAAACAACAATGTTATAAACAAGGACACAGTGGCATTAAGGTGGATAGTTGTGAGTCTGTACAGACAATGTCTATACACTCTAAGGAATAAAACCAAACATTGTCTTCAATAAATAAAATACGAGCTACGTATGAAGTGATGTTTAATCATTTCGGTTTTTATATATCTTTTTTCAACACTTTTCATAAATGTCATTTTGCATCAAATCTTGATAATCCGACCTGGATAGAACTGCAAATAAACACTACGCAAGCATATAGCAACGATAACGAAATTCACATATATGCTGCACCTTTTAAATTTAGTAATAGATATAAAATGCAGAAAAAATGAAATAAACTGCACCATACAGCTGTTTCGTCCTTCTGAGACTCATCAGTGATGCTAGAGGCCGAAAAATGGAAATCAAAAATTATCTCGATTTTTGTAGAAGCAGTGTCAGGTGTGTAAAACCACTTTAATTTATGAATTTAGAAGTAAAAAACTAGCTCTGTATAATTTCAAATAGTGTACTACGAAAATGTGTATTTATATACCGTACCACTACTCAAATGAGATAAATGTGGCTATGGATGCTCCAGCAAACTTCGGGGACTTAAAAAATCCACCAGCAGAGTATACTCCCTATCATTAAAGATGACGTAACACACTGTAAGCACAGCACATATAGCAAACACAGCCCAAACATATAGCAAACACAACGAAAACATTAAATTTAGGTGGAAATTTTG
Source organism: Mimachlamys varia (assembly GCA_947623455.1). Lineage (NCBI taxonomy): Eukaryota > Metazoa > Mollusca > Bivalvia > Pectinida > Pectinidae > Mimachlamys > Mimachlamys varia. The sequence continues at coordinate 10,768,135 of OX392542.1, read as the reverse complement.
CAAGCTATATAAATGTTTTTTAGATCAGAATAATAATTATGTTTTCATATTTAGAAACTCCATTAGATATATTTTTTGATATTTTAGTATATTTCATGTCTGGTCCATGTTTAATAACGCTTTGATGTTGAGTCATTATCCATTGAAAACCTATGTTAAGTGTTGCGGAGATGAAAAGTGTAATATTCTTACCGTATACCTTTAAATATCGATTGAAGAATGAAATCAAATTTCAGTTTTTAAATTCATTACTACTTGAACCAATCTGTACAGAATTAAAGGGCTGGTGATATATTATATTTGTGTGTAGTATAATATATAAGGCAGATAGAACCGAAACATCAATAATTAAACGTCCGTCATCATAATGTTGGCATAACGACGTTTGAACCACGCTACACAGGTAAGTATACAGAAACACACCTATAACGAGATAATATTTGTATCGGGTCCTGTCAAAGATTTCAGGTATCGCTTGATCAAAACGAAAACCAATATGCATGTAAATATTTTAATCATTTTTCGCAACTTTCATTTTTTTGTAATGATTTTTAAAGACTGTCATCATTCCAGGCGATTAAAGATCAAATATAGCAGCCCGATTTAATATCTGTCTCTAGACATATAAGTTACCGGTAAATATTTATCTTCTAAACGTGTACATACTTATACCGGTCCTCGATGATAAGTTTATGGGCGCAATCATCAGTTTATATAGGACGTGCCCTGGCGCTGGAGGGGTTAATGGAGATCAGGTATATGGTATATAAGTACAGGGATATAAATGATACGTATAGCCAAGGACCATTATCGTGGAAGTTGTGATAAAAATGAATTGAACAATTTATAAGTGTATCGGGTGATAGATAAGGAGCGATAGTTTTATAGGGTTCAAACGTAGGTTTATCACAGGCAGTTGTATCAGCACCCGAAAATACCGGACAAAACGTCATTTCTATTCTTATAGGCCTTCGTGTGTGAGAACACACATAAGCTAAGTAAGTAATGTGTTCTGGCTTGTTAGACATACATTTATATACTTTTATCATTCACGACCCCACCTGCCCCTAACACGCTATGACCTTTAGCATCCTGACAACTTATAACTTACTATATGATTATATGATGTTAATAAATGCAAAGTGTTATATTTGGAATAAGATTCATCAGTTTGGTATGAATGATATATACTGAGTTTGTTTTGTACACAAACAGGAATTGAAAACTCAATTTGCGAGCTTTCGAAAACGTCTGTTTCCTTTATCAAGCAAAAACTACAATAACCGAGTGTCGAAGTTCTGACCGCTGAAATCAGCCTACTACCAGCTGCCTTCTCTAACTTTTGGGTAGTGAGCTGATTTAGGCGGTCAGAACACCGACACTCGGCTATTGTACTCTTTGCTTGACAACTCAGTATATAGCAAAGTGTCATAGTTTTATGTCAGCATCTAGTGCTTACGTCTCACTGAAAGAAAACAAATATGTTGCCATTAGACAGTTTATGCTTGCACCAATAGTCACTCTGGAAAGATTTGATTTGGTGAGCAACCATAGTACAAGTTTCGGCGCATAACTGGCCACTTGCTCGTCTGGTGTGATTATTATAAGATACACATAAAACAAACGCAGTTTGTTTGTAATTTATGGTCGGCTTTATAAAAAGGCCATGGCTGCCTGTCTGCCAATAGACTGCAATGGCATGCCAACAATCAATTGCAATTTCAACAAACAATTTAATTGATTGATCCTTGGAAACAGTTCTCACCCAAAACTGCAGAGTGTGAGATTTTTTATCAGTATCTAGGTATCACCAATCATGGGATACCTTTGCTGTTTCTGCAGTCTGTAAAGTCAAACTAAATAGCCAAGGCGCATACTGGAACGGTTAGGTTTAGTTTTATGTTGGACTTCCGATGAACAGCTATAGTCTTTCAAGCAACCATGGTAGAAGTTTCAGGACATAACCTTATTACTTTTACCCTACTGTTTGATCGTACGAAGTGAATAACTGCAAAGTATCATTATTATTATTGTTTTTGTTCAACATCTTGCGATAGCGTTTCACCGGAGAGAAAATACATGTTGTCACAAGATAGTTGCTGTCTGTACTGTTGTTAACGTCAAGCTTACACCAAGAGTCATACAGGAAAGGTTTTGTGTGGTTTTATTAGGTCGTTCAAGCTACCTAAGTATAAGTTTTGTTGCATAGTCTGACCACTTGACAGCCCGATGTGAATAACTACAGAGTGTTTTGAATTTTGTCAGTATCTATAATGATAACAAGTCATTGAAGAGAAATATCTGTTGCTACATGATGATTTTTTTCAGGGATTTGAGAGATACATGTTAAATAAGCTAAGTAGTATACCTGCTTGCTTTGAAAGATGACGTAACACACACATATGCTGCACGTTTTAAATTTAGTAATACATAATAGATACAGAATGCCGAAAAAATAAATTAAAATGCATCATACAGCTGTTTCGTCCTCCTAGGACTCTTCAGTGTTGCTAGTGGCCAAAACGTAATCCAAACTTTCTAATCTAATGTATGATTGAGAATTATACCTCATTTTTCGCTTTGAGTCCATGATATTTACTTGGATGTGACCAAGACTTACATGCCGGGTGTTTTCGATGAAGCAGAAGACGCTTACCCATACTCTTCCGGAACACTTGGTCTTATTCTCTTGTACTTTTACAAGAGACTGCATGTCAATATATCATTTGCTCTTGTCTGGGATTCAAATTCAAAAATTTGCGATAAATTGGTTGTACAACGTAGATTTTAAGAGGTTTCAAATACCACCTGCACGCGCATATACTTACCTTGACGAACGATTTTGAACAAACAAGCGAACATCTCATGTCAGTCATTCGTTCTGTCATACGTTTTCTTTACAGAGATGTATTTCTCAACCGAATGATGGTCATATTTTCAAATATGACCACACTGAACTGAATTTACACGGAACATTATGAGAACTGCAGTGAAGCCCTAGTCTTCTCCAATCAAATCTTTTATTGGAATTTTCCACCGAGTACATTGCGTCTCCTATCAAACTCGACATGCCTAGTAAATCTTCGTTACTACTGTACTAAATATATGCTTACTGTTGAAATATTTTACCATGCTTTGAGCATGCGCATTGTTTGGGTCTGCAGACATGTTTTATCAACGAAGTAGTGCGTGCGCATCTCTTGGTCCCGTACAGGTTACTTCAGGTCGCGGTTTACACGACCGCTGATGATACAGTACTAGTGTAGAACTAGGAGAAAAGTACTGGACTTGATAACAACTTACCGTAAGTGAATTTATACTCGTTTTATTCGTTTGTATCTAGTTAATAATCTTATATTGTCCAATATATCTTGATGCATTATTTTCGGTAATTGTTTTTAATGCTAGACATTATCATTATGAAACATTTGATGTATTATAATAAATTAGTATATTAGTTCAGCTCAGTTTGTCTTTGTTTCACATGTAATATATGAAATATTAGCATAGTTATTATTACAAAGCTCGTTGAAACTTTTATCAACAACTTCTGTATAAACTGAATGCTTGTAACATTTGGTTTCCGAGCAATTCCATTGGGTTTTTTTTTTCAGTGACTATATTTTGTAAACATAATTATTATGTCATAGTTTAATATATGTCCACAAGATTTGGTACACGTTATATCAATTTACGGCAAAATCTCCTATCAACAAAGTGATGACAAAGACAAATGATTTCAAATGCATCAATAAGCAAATACACTGTACAAGAATCTTTTTATTGATGCCCTTGTTCAGACTTAACAGGTTAGAGGCCAGGACAGGGAAATTGACAGATCTACCTACAATGAACAGTCGTATTCCTGAATATTTCTTATGTTTTATGTCAAGTTGTCAGAAACATTTATTTTTGAGATTATACGAAGTAGGATTGCCATGTACATATAGATAGGTTTGTAATTCGGATATCTTATAAGTTGCCGGACAACCAAACCCGATAACGTTACCAGCCGTCCCCCGTATACATACAGACATAGACCATGCTTATGTCTACGTTTACCAACTATGGCCCTAAATACACTACAAGTCACCTTAAAGTGGTTAATTTAGCACCTCTGTATAACTATTTGTTTTTCTATGTCAAGAACTTTAGGGACTTTGAGTTTGCGAACCTTAATATTTGTTTATTACACATTGATAGATGAACCTAACACACATGTGTTGCGCTTTTTAATTTAGTTATAGATACAATATCCCGAAAAAAAATTAAACTGCATCATACAGCTGTTTCGTCCTTCTATGACTCGTGAGTGAAACTTCGGACCAAAAGGTAGAAATCGAAATATTCTAAGCTATTGATTAAGCAGAAGGGTCAATTGACCCTAGCGGCTCATATTTGTGATGACCCTAATTCAACACTGCTTTGGTTAAACACATTGAACAAAAACATTTACTTCCCCCAATGAACACAGATCAACACATGTGCTGCCTTTTTCAGTTGATCGACATCTCCTGCAATGTCCGCGACATTGTGTGTTATAACTGAGAGGCAACTAACGTAAACTCCTCCCCCCAACCCTCGCCATACAAACCTCAATACGACAATGTAGAATTGCACTGTCGAGAGTGTTCTTATGGGTTTTCCATTTAGGGACATTAAGGAAACCCGTACCCATGGCAATACTTGGGAGCTCTTCCTTTTCTTGAATCTCCTACCTAATCATTTGTCGGCGATGTCTGTCTCCTGACCGTAGTTGTTGCGAGGATTGTTACGCAGCTTGATATAACAATGTCTTATGTGAACAAGTCTGTGTTTATTCATACTTTCATGATTACATACGAACCCCTACCCCAAACCCTAACTCCAACTTACCCGACTTGTACCAGACCACTAGCCTTACCCGACGTTTAACATAAACACATAAATTAACGAAAGAATGCTGTCAAGAGATATTCTCATAATCGAAAAATAAATCTATTATTTCGTTCACCATTTCGCAATTATTGCTATATAATTGCGCATTTTCCGTTTCCTACATTTCTTGATTGAGATGAAAAAAGTCCCGCAATCAAAGCAATTATGTTTCTTTTTCCTGATAAATCTGTTTCGACTCGTTATGTGTGTTTATAACATCGGTAATCAAGTGTAAAAAGTGTCAGCGAACTTAATAGGGGTATTTTCTTTGATTTCACGTAAAATCGAAGCACGGGAAAAGGAAGTTGACAGCGAACGGAAATCGAAACAAAATTGTTTCTGAATCAATAAAACTTTTTGGTATTGTAGTAAAAACTGACACAAAAACGAAAATATGTGTCTCAGTTTTAGTCGATATATTTATCATTATGGGATAAAATCTAGTAAATAATATCTGACATAAAAACCACCAGTAACAATCTACCGGATCTCACCATAATTATATTTCTATTGAATATAAATTATGAAAATCCTTATATCTTTAATATAAGCTTGACACAAAATAAAGTTATATACCTCCACTGAAAATTTTGATCCTGCTGAATAAGCAAATAGGGTAATTAACCAATTAAAGGTTCAATACTAAATGCTTGATAATTCGCAGTAATGTAGACGTAAAATCATGGCCCGGGGTGGCTACGCTAATCAGCGTACGTGCAATGGTGAAACATTAAGCTTACTATGTTAAGTCTAGCTACTGGTTTCGGCAGCTATGTCCATTTAACGTAATCTTACATCTACTTAGGAGTGTAACGAAACGTGTAATTAAATTGACATACAGAAAATGCTTTAACCAAACTAGTGAAAAGTGCAAAGTTGGACAAAAATTCCAAAAAAAATTCAAACTGATCCTGGATAAACCTGGAGGAACATGGTGGAAGTCGCTGATGTACTGTAAAAATACTAAATACAGGTTTAAACCCATAAAGTTTGTATGTAGAATCTGACAGTACCGGTGACACTAGGCGTGATTGAGATAATATTTCAAAACCAGTGTTTGTTAATTGTAAAAGTAAAACTATACTGGTCAGTTAATTGATTGTTTACAACACTGTATATAATTATTCTATGAATTATTATTCATTAAAAATGACCTTTAAATGGATATTTATCATATATTAATTTAAAGGATAGCTAATTATGAAATTATTTCATAGATGGTTTATTTTATAACCATTCAAAGGATAGTTTATTTCCAAATTATTTAATGTATAGTTCATTGTTTACAATTTCACTGATTTTTTTTATATAACTATTCATTTGACAGTTTATTACTTGATTATTTAGTCTTTTATAATCATATAAAGGATACTAGTTTATTATGAAATATTTTAGTGGATCGTTCATTTTTTACAATTGAATGGATAGTTATTTTACATAGTACTTAATGGATATTTTATTATAAAATTGTTTAATAAATAGTTTATCATATAAATACAAGTATTTATCAACAATAATAATTACAATGTACAATATGTATACTACATTGCTTGCAGTTATTGATAACCTCTTATTAATATTCAACTGCAATCCTTTTACATGAAGTAAATCAAGTTGTATCAACTTATAAAAAGCTTGTTAGTCCGACTGTTATCGCCAAGGAGGTGGGGTTGATGGAAAGGTTTGGGGGGGGGGGGGTAAGGTTGTAACGTGGGAGGAAACTGAGGTGATCTGAGAAACTCAGGTGCTTGGGCAGGTGATCCCATACATATTCACGTCCGTTTTATATTTCGAACCCTGGATTCCTTTGTGAATGGTGAATAGCTATCATGCAACATGACTGTTTTGGGTTGATATTTTATTGTTACCAATATATCATTCCTGTGTAAAATGTTAAATTCAATTTCAAAGCTTGAAAAACACCAACCGTAAAATGTAGACTGTTCAAGGGGATGTTTAGCTCCGGGTATAAACCTTGCTATGGTTAAAATAAATTTTGTTCACTTCCCCGTCTATAAATAGTTAACACAAATATATGCCAGAACAGTAGACGACTGTTATTTACCAAGTACGTTTCTACAATCTAGAATCAAGATAAATCAACTAGGGCATGTGTATGGTCTGTTTTAGCATTATAATCACTTGACACCTATTGAGTCATGTTTGACTCCAGATGTTGAATGTACTTAAGTAGAGCTATAAATTTATACGGTTTTTCCGTTTCCATATTTACTTAAATATATTATAATATTGTATCAACTATGATCTACAAGAGCATATTACCATAGAGATTAACAGTATCTATGTTTTCAGTCTTCTGCATTTGAAATGGCGTCCTTTAATATTGCCAAAAATACAACTGTCAAGTATCTGTATTTCAATTAGACATTAAATTCAATTTTATTTCTGTTTATCCAGGTATATAAAAGTTGATTTTTGGTTTCCTCAATTCGTATGGGATAAGGAATCTCATTCCTTTTTATTTTTAGTATCTTGCTTGTTGCTTGTGGTTTCTGCTGTTTTGATGTCTGATTTGATACTGTGTTATCTGTTTTGCAACGACTGTACGTTTGGATGTTCGTGCTTTTAGGTGGACATACTTTCTGATAGTTTACTTCATTTAAATTAAATCAGTGATGTGGTTGAATTTAAAATAAGCTAGAACGGGTATTGGTCACTACACGTGTACGGCTGAAAATGATATTCTCAGTTCTCGTTTTTCGAACTTGATGTTTGCTTGGATGTGACAAAGATTTACATGGCGGTTATCGTCGATGAAGCAGAAGACGCTTACTCTTCCGGAACACCTGGTCTTATTCTCTGCTTTTTATGAGAGTCTCCGTGTAAATCTTTCTTTCTTTTGTTCCTATTTTGCTTCTAGTTTAATCGATTTTGAGTTCGGATTATGGTTTTTGTTGACGCTTTGGTATCTTGTGATTTTTTTTCTCCTTGTGATTATCTTAATTGTTTATTTCCAATTATCTATCTCTTCAAGTCGTTTAAAAGTACATTGATTTAAAAAGTTGTTAAGTAAAGTACACATTTTATTATTCCTCTGCGTGTTTTGGCGAGGAAATCACAGACTCATAGCGATGATCCTACATATTTGCGAGTTAAATACTTCATAAAATGTAAAAGTACAAACGTTATGAACATTAAACATGAGAACAATGTACTACAGGTGCGACGTAAGGTGCGTTATGACTTTGAAGTGGAAGAAATTTCATAATGTTTAAGTCCAAAATAAAATAATCCGAGGAAAAGTGCAGATTTTATTGTTGCCTGTTATCGTGTTGTGTTGGGAAGTCAGCTCCGGTACCACTGCTACACACGACATCTGAAACGTGTAAATCAGAGAATATCGAAGTGTCAACAAAACCATAATCAGAACTCCAATTCTATTAACAAGGCACACACTGTGAACAAAACAGCTAGAGAAAACCGAAGAGTCAACAAATCCATAATTCGAAATCATAATCGATTAACTAAGGACAAAATATGAACAAAACAATTAGAGAATATCGAGGCGTTTACAAAACCATAATGCGAACTCAAAATTGATTAACTAGGGGCGAGATATGAACAAAAAATAGAGATTACCGAAGCGTAAACAAAACCATATTCAGATGTCAAAATTGATTAACTAGGGGCGAAATATGAAACAATTAGGGCAGACCGAAGCGTCAACAATACCATGATCAGATCTCAAAGTCGACTTACTAGGGGCAAAATATGAACAAAGGAAAGCCTTACATGGAGACCCTTGACAATGTACACGTTAGAGAATAAGGCCAGATGTTTTGGAAGAGTAAGCGTCTTCTGCTTCATTGACGACACCCGCCATGTAAGAGTAGGTCATATATCAAAGTAAATGCCACATCATCAAACACTCTTGGATATAATAAAATATCAACCGACGATGCAGGGTTCTAAGTCTAAACTGTTCCGCGGCGTGATATGATGATACTAGGAGACACATGTTCCAATTATGCTTTGAAATTTCCAAGACGATCAACTTCGGTCATGTATTCGAACTTACTAACCTAGGTTCACGAGTGCTGTTACAACACTGTATGTGTTAACTTTTGATTTGTTGACAGGAATTTGAACACCACTGAGCTGCTTTGTTTCTTTTCAAAAATCTACTTTTGGTTAAACACTTAGCCTGGGTTAGGAGGGTTGAAGAATAAAGGTTTTTCTTATACGTAAAGATTTTCAGGACAAAATTCCCCGTAAATAGTTCAAATAATAATAATAGTGATAATGATATGCAGCATTTGATATAGCGTCCAATATAGCTAACATAAGCTACGCTTGACAGATATATTGTAAATGCAATAAAACCTTTAACATTTACAATTCTGAGGTCCCAGGAGCTGTCTTATCGTACGCTAAAATCTCCCTATTAGTATATGTATACATGTATGTTGTATTTCATCTAAACGGTTTACCATTAATTTAGGATAACGATAATTTTCCCGTTTTGACGGTAAACTTTGCAGGCCGAAAATAAACTTATAAAGGAACGACATTTTGATTATATAAAATATATCTTATAAAGGTATACAGTACTGTATGAGATACATGACATATAGATATCTCTTATGTACGGAACTGAATGGATATATTTCATATGATATAAGATACATGTACAGTATCTTCAAAAGCATTTCATTTAATTTGTATCTATCACATACCGTATTATTATGAGATATACTATATAACATATGTCAATATATACTATATGAGATATACAATATAACAGATGTCAATATATACTATATAAGATATAGTATGCGATATCAGACATCTTAGATCCTGTTTTTATATAGTTTTGAAACACTGGATCGACATTGCTCCTTGAACAATTATTTTGTTGGCTTTCCATATTTCCAGGCTTCTGTTCCCAGTACCCATTAACACACTAGCGTGATTGCGGGTATATGTGAATACCAGTGTTTATCGAATGGCCTTGGACTAGAAATAGAGGGCCACATTCACATGCAAAAGTCTCTTTAACGCCCGGAATTATTTCTATCTTCAATAATATCGATAAAAGCTACATAATGAAAAATTAACGTTACACACACACGTGCTGCAATTTTTAATATAGTCATGGATACAGTGTGCCGAAATAGGGAATAACGCTGCATCATACAGAATGAACCTAATACTCAGTGATGACAATCAACTTGTGACGATTGATCTGCAAGTCCCGTGGCGAGGTAGATTTAGTGGGTTGATATCGACGTGGAAGTTTCGTAGCAGGAAGATCAATTTTATGACTGAGTGAGAAATATTTGCAAAACCTTAGAAAAATAAGTGCCATTTAACACGGAGCAGTAAAGAATGCCTACTGTTTCACCTTTGTGTATCAGAAAGATAACCCGTGATGGGCCTGAGATCAATGTGCAAAGATGTATGCTGAGCCAATATTGCCATAGGTCCAGCCCCGTCCGGACGACTCAATATGCGTGTTATTTACCTAATACAAAATGTGTATGTTATTTTATAAGGATATGGTAAGGGAAAATTATCATTCATAGTACTCATTTATTTCCTGTTTATTGCTGTTTTGCCTGCCTTCCTCTGTTTATTTTTTTCTTTCTTTTTTTTTTCATTATTTACGTCAAATCTGTTTTTTTAAGTGAAAATCCAATTAATGCTAATTAAATCTAGATGAGGTACGTCCTGACGTCACGGTCTCGTGTTCCGGTACTAGCGTGGTCGCGTGCTTTTCTTGTTGCGAGAAATCGCGTGCTATCTTATCAATTCATTTTGTGATTCACCCACATTTATATCAAAGTTAACTCAAGGCCTTTCCTTTGATCATATTTTCTTGTCATGCCGAATTCACATTAAAGACTGATAACGATGAATAATTAATAAATCCAGTTTCCATGTCTTTTAGTGATCTGTAATCCGAAAATATCGTTTTAATATTGGTAACATTCAACAGTTCTGCGTGTAGCCACTGGACTTAGAATGTTACACCATCTAAACCGACACACTAATCATATATACAGCCCTATGTGGAGTCACTGGACTTCGAATGTTACACATAGACCTATACACTAATCTTACAAGATAATATTTAGTCTTCGCGTTATTATAGACCTTGTTTAAAGGCCCTGTAAGACGGAAATTGGCGAGGTTGTTTTCACATTAACTCTGACATCAAATACACGTTGATATTTTGGCTTTACACCGAACAAACATGATCTTTACAGTTCGTGTAATTCCACCTGGCCGTCCGGTCCATGTCGATACTGTCGAGTGGTCAGTGGAGAACACTTGTCCGTCACTAGGTAAACCCACTTGACCAGAGTACTTGCTCGTTATCTCTGATGTTTGCATGTTGACTTTGCAATCAATCACAGTTAAAAATCGACTCTAGATAAGGATATGGGTGTATTCTGACTAGACTGGAACGTTTACATACCCGAACACACTGTCTAGTTACAGTTCCGTTGAAAGTAGGCATACATATTCAAAAGTATTAAAATTACCTTGAGTGATGCTCTATAGCCTCACCTCTCCTACCCCACTTTGATGCAAATCAATCACGGATGATGATCTGAGGGTCAGTGATGAGTGTTCATTATGTTATGTTGTTTGTTATTATCAAAGTCTTGTAGTTGAACTGAGAATGCGACTTTGTCTGGACTGAACTAAATGTTAAGTACATTAAATTGCCCTGTTTGCTTTAATATTGGGCAAAAGGTCCACTATCACCGTTAAACAACGTTATTAAAGATATCTCCTTGACACGCATTTCACAACTGTGAGGGGGGGGGGGGGGTATTTGCGTAAATAGACAGCTATTCACACAGACTGCAGGTTTTAGTTGCGTCTTATTTAATCATTAAGGTGTGGTATGATCTCATCGAGAAATATTCTGTATCTTTGTGTGATATGAAGATGGGCGTTTTTGAGCTTGCTTATGAGTGTGTTTACTTGTTTTGATGACAATGATGACTCGGTTCTCAATTTGACGATTGATGCTTACATGGATGTGGAAAGATTTACATGGCTGGTGTCGTCGATGAAACAGAAGACGCTTACTCTTCCGGAACACCTGGTCGTATTCTCCTGTGCTTTTACGAGAGTCTCCATGTAAAACTTGCCTTTGTTCCTATTTTGCCCCTAGTTTAATCGATTTTGAGTTCGGATTATGGTTTTGTTGACGCTTTGGTACGAGGGGTATTCCAAAAATAATGTCACTTGCATCGGTGCTCATATAGCGGAAGTGCTTTTGTTCATTTTAATTTGCTCTGCCCTTCAAAATACTTTCCGCCAGCCAGAACACACCTTTTTAGCCGGTCAATCCATTTTTGGAGGCATTTTTCATACTCTTCAATGGGTACACCCATCAGACACTGATAAACAGCAGATCCAAGGGCATTTCTCGAATTGTATCTCCTTCCAGATAAATGATATTTAAGTTTTGGAAAGAGAAAATAGTCGCAGGGGGCCAAGTCTGGCGAATACGGAGGGTGCGGAAGGACGGTAACCTTCTCTGACTCCAAAAAGTCAGTCACTATACGTGCCTTGTGAGCGGGTCCATTATCATGCAAAAGTCGGACATACTTAAGTCCTGTTTTGGGGCGGCGACTTTTGTAGTAGTTCTTCAACTTTCTCAGAACAACGTTTTTATAGAACTTACCTGTGACCGTTCTGCCTTTTGGCACCGGGATTTGAATAGCTGGACCCTTATTAGTGAAAAAAATTGCATACAAAGCCTTCTTTACCGTTCGTTTTCGTTTGGCAATACTTGGGCCTCTGGCATTTTTAGTGGCTTATATTGGGTTGGCAACTTTCCGCTTTGGTTCAAAATTATACACCCGGGTCTCATCACCAGTGACTATACTATCAAAAGCCTTTTTACTATATTTTGGGTACATTTTGAGAAGTTTTTTGCCATTGTTTCACGCGTCTTCTTTTGCTCATCCGTTAACAAAATGGGGTATCCATCTTGCATTTATCTTTCTAACTTTTAGGTGTTTCTTCAAAATTGCATGAACTCTTGCTAACGACAAGTTTGTCATTCGAGCCAATTGTCTTACGGTAAATCGAGCATCAGTTTGGAGGATATTTCGGATTTTTTCTATGTTACCTTTGGTTGTAGTTGTTGCAGGACGACCTGGGTGAGCAGCATCTTTCAGTTGCTGCTGCCCAGCACTAAATTTACCTACCCACCTACAAACAGTCCTGTGAGACATTTGGCCCTCCCCATAAATGTCACACACCTCGCGGTGAATATCTACAGCCTTTATGCCGAGTAATGACCTACCTTTTATATAGGCCCTAATTTCAAGAACTTTTTCAGCTCGTTTTCCTGTCATTTTGTGTCTAGTCTAACGAATAGGCTATGAAATGATGTACACTGTACCGAGGCCAGTGAACGTGTGGACGAGATATTTACCTGTGTCACGAGCCAGTGATCACTCAATCGACACGAGGTGGTTTTGTGCATAAATTGCACGATTTCCGCGAAATAAATCACAGATGACATTATTTATGGAACACCCCTCGTATTCTCTGATTTTTTTATGAGTCTTCAAACAGAGGTAAAATTTGGAATACTGCCTTTACTGCTTTCCTAGTTACTAAATATTGTCATATTCATGTTTTCTAGGTAACACCAAACTTCGAGCGTGACACCACTGGGATTTCCCATCATCCATCAGCTAGGAAGAGGAATCAATCCTCATCCAGAAAATCCAAACTGGGTTATTTCCTTCGATCCCAAATGGAGGTTGATACAGATCTACAGTGTCCTATATGTTTGGAGTTATTCAACTATCCAATAATTCTTCCATGTTCGCACGTGCTGTGTCGTTCACCATGCGCAGAACATCTGTTCGACTTCAATTTCATCCGCTGCCCTGTTTGTCGAGATAACTGCTACGTCAGTGGGGGAATATCAAGTCTACCCAGAGTTATTGCCCTTGAAAACATAATTGAACGATATAAAGCGGACAAGAAACAGGAGCAGGCAGTACCAGTACAGACACCAACGCCAGATGTTGTTACCACTAAAACAGAAGGCGGGCGAAGTGTCTGTCAATTGTGCGAGAAGACTCCTCCTCGGAAGGCAAAAAAGTTGTGTTTAGATTGCAATGTATCCTATTGTAATCATTGTCTGCGCTTGTCTCATCCAAACAGACAACCATTTAACACTCACGAGATTGTGGAATCAAGTCCCACATCCAAAGTCGCACCACCGGAAGTTACTCCAACTTCCGGCGTGTGCACGGTACACAAAAAGATGCCCGTGACGCTTTTCTGTCTGAACTGCGAGATGACCACGTGTGACCTTTGTCGAAATACAGACCGACACAAGAAGCACAAAATGGCGCCTATCGAAGAAGCGTTCCTGAATTCAAAGGTATGAGATAGCAACCACTCGAATATCATTAAAGCAAGCTTTACAGCACTTTATGTAATTCTTAGTAAAACCTGTATGTGAAAGTCTCTATGACAAACATTTAACAAATATTCCATTGGTATTGCAAAATAACATTCTTTTATTCATAACATTACACAGATGTAAATGCTAAATGTTTTTCAGGCTTTTTATTTTTTCCTTAATTCCATAGTTGTCGTTGGCAGAAAAGTCAGAAAAGTTAAAGACTAGTCAATCCAAAGTTGTGGTAACCATAAAATCACAGAGAGACAATCTAAAAGACATGCAGGTAAGATAAATCCTGAGTACTTATATATTGTACAAATAGTATAAACTGATTCACTGAAATATTTAATATGGACTATAATTTTACACCCCTAACAAGTGTTGCAAATACCCATCTCTGGCGTTTTCTTGCAATATTATGCCAACTTTCAGGTAGTGTGATTGTTTTTAAAAGTAACTTCATGTCTAAGGCTTTGGTCATGTCCAAGTGTACGGAAATGTCCATGGATGACGGGACCAGACGAGGATCACTTTATATTTCATTCATTCCGTTTCAATGACATATCACTACTGTGACATGACACTCTGCCTGGTCAAATCATTCCGATAACTGGCTCACCACAACTGAAGCTTTAGCATCGAACATAATGGGTGTGTTTGCCAGGGGACAAACATGTAACCTTCTTAGCATGACCCGACGCTTAAATGCATGTCACTGCGAAGTGATGTTTGCAAAGCTGCAAGAAACAAACATAGAGGCTGGAGAGGAGGGATAAAAATAAATCAACATCCTATAATTGTGGCATTGATTGTTTCTTTTTCCCTAATTACGGGGAACAGCAGAAAGCCCCTACATTTGATAACGCAAATGAATCATCTAGAAATTAGCAAGATTATTCTACTTGTTTTCTAAATTATCGACCAGTGCTTCCTATTACTCAGGATTCAATAAACTCAAGATCAAGCATGTCCCGTAATCCTACTTTAAGGGTGTCGTTGGAGTATTCAAATATGCAAAAGTAAATGATCTGCCGTGGGTGTCTTTTAATGCAAGACTAGGTTTTCTCGTGGATGTTTGGTAGTTGTCAATGTCTTCGATCCAAGTACGAATCTTGATCTTTTTAGTTAAGTTGAAAATCTTCCTTGTTTTATCCCTTGTGATTTATATTAATTAAAAATGTCCAAGTGCATAAAAAGCACGTCTTGTCTTCCCTTATCCTTGATTCACAATGGGGTTTTGAGGATTAACCGAAAACTGTTTTACCAATGGCGTTTTGGACGTTGTTGATTTTGGTAACTGGATGTACAAGGTAACTTGGAATTTCCAAGTTCATTTCAATCTTGTTTTCGCTGGGGTGTTTTAATCTCCTTAATGCAATTGTGCGTAACAGACCTATTACCATAAGTGTTTATGGAACAAGAAGATCATCTACAAAGTCTTCAATATTTAGCTGTTGTATTATGATCTTCCAATTATCTCTTCGTTTTTATTAGAATCTATTCGATTGAGATGAAATACAAGCACACTGTACTGAACATTAGGCTATATAAGTATTTCATTTATAGACAAACAGTTACTAAAGTGGTTTATTTCTCTCTTTTGTTTTTAATTCAACAGCAAGCTATAAACAAAAGGAGGGACGATATAAACTCGCAGTGCGACGCTCTTCTAGCTGAGATTGAAAACAAACGTCACTTTTTCCTGTCGGACCTGGAGTATGAGGAACGCATGCGCCAGAATGACATGGATGACCTTATCAAAGCAATGGATCAAATACAACGGTCTGCGCAGGCGCTACTCGGTCATACTAGTGAGGTTCTACTGCAAGACCAAGTAGACTTGTTGGAGGTAAGTGTATCAAATACCATGCATGTATTTCTTTGTATATCGTCAACTTGACATTAAGGCTTTGATAGATGTGACGTGTAATGATATACAACAATTACTAAATGAATGAATACTATTTATATTATATTAGAAATATTTCAACAAGAACGTGAAGTTAGGTTGAAAGAGACTATGTCTTAACAAGAATCATGTTTCTGTGTTTCAGGCGTCAAGTTCTACAGCTGAAAAGTAAGTGTAAAACAAACATTCCAAGGATAAGGTTTTCCAAGAATCTGTAGTGGTTGACAAAGACTGCTTTTGTCAGTAACATTACAAACATATTTAAGATAGGTGTTTATCATTGGTCATATTATTATTGACACAGACGGATTTAATTACATTGAATATTTATTTCGTTTGAAAATATGTTATTTGTCCATTTTCATGTGAGTACCGAAGTCGTGAATGCCTTTTGCCACAATAGTAACATCCTTATCAGTCTAGCGTCGTCTAATGATAATTGAGTCAATAAGTCAAACGAAACCATTCATATTCGACAAAACGATTAAATAACATGTTTGACCTTGTTTTTGACTTCGTCTATGTTCACAGATTGATCAAGACAACTCTAGACTGTGAAAGTGTTCAGTACAATCCTGCTGACCTTACCTTTCTCCAGGAAAAAGTAGTCGACTTCCGGCGAGAGAAAAACCTACTCAGGGATTTGCATTACCTCGTTGGTTTGTACTTAACTTTAACACTTAGTTTTGGTTTAAATTGTTTCCAATCTGTCTTTCAATTTATTTGTGAATTGTACCCGAAATATGGATGGATAATCGCCCACGATCAATAAAAACTAATTTATTCTTCTGGTTTAGAAATTGTCACAAATTCATACTTTGAACTTATGACTGTTATACAGTCATGGCATCAACATTCTTGTAAAATGTAAAATATCTGTCAAATTTAATAACGATTGTACTTACAGCCCCGGCAACACCAGTCATTGACGTCACTCGATGTTCACGGAGCGACAACATGGTAGTATTGGTGATATCCCCGCCATTCGGACCCCATGACGTCATCCAACAGTACGAAATCCACTACTGTTCTGAGGAACAGAAGAGTCTGGAGATTGAAGTAAATTAATACTTTTATGTTGTTTTGCTTTAAGAATTTTAAAAGTTTCAAATTAAATGTATTACAAAACAATATATCAATGAGCAAGATTGATCAAAGCAAAGGGTCGTTTATTAACGACACTTTTACATTTATTTTTTATTGCTATCATTCGATATAATAAGATATCTGTTTTGGTGTCTTTACATAAAAGGGCAGCTTTCTTCATTTTGTTCATGTTTCCCGGTGTTTGGTTTCAAAAAGCATGTTTTTAAACTCTGAATAAGAATTATGATTCGTGGTTTTAAACAGCAAACATATCATTATATGATTACATCTATTTCAAAAACGTGAACCGTTGCAGCCTCTAATAAGTAGTTGCTGTGTTTAAAGTGGTGATATTTTTTCTAATGAAATATACATATGTATAATCCCCGATACAAATTATGCATCAAAACGTAAAGCTTGATTTCGAGCATCAATATAGTAATACTCGTACATATTGTAGGACACAGTGGTGGTGAAGAACGTTCCAGATGAAAAAGTCACGACCCGAGGTGTTCCGAATAGTTCCGGTTTGGTAGTCATTCTTCTGGAGAACCTGTGTAAAGGGACCACCTACTACTTTTGTGTTAGTGCCATAAACAGCGCGGGAAAAAGCGCCAACTCTGAAGTCGTCCAGTGCATTACACTACTTCCGGGAGAAAGTGTGGTACCTGGTAAGTTATAATTCTTGTCGAGGTCGTTCATATAATCAATACAAAGCAGTTATGCTTAACATTTTCAAATGTTTTCCAATATCACATATTTTTGTTAATTAACATTTTTTTGTTTTCTGCCTTTTAGTTCCTGTGATCATAGAAAGCTTGTGCCGCCAGTTTGCCACATCCATACAAATCTACAGTTCTAGTCCTCAAGATGTAGCCGCGGAACAAAATATATCCCACTTCCTGTTGTACCGCCCGGTGGCACTGAGCCGTGCATGGCGCACGTTGGTATTATACGGGCGCCAGGACCATCGGGTATTTGGGCTCGACACAAATGTGGAATATGAGTTCGTACTTATGGCTAGTAACCCTCGTGGGGAGTGTCAGATATCAAATAAAATTTCTCTTCAGACCGAAGCAAATGAGGCTAGTGTGTAACCACGATTTCTCGCTCAGAACGAGATTTCTCTGTGACTTCAGATTGAGGCTGCTGTGAAACAAACCAATGTTTTTTTGCAACACTAAATGGATTTTATTGTGTGGCAACAAAGGTACTTCGGCTGTTGTGAACTTGCCTTCTCTACAACAAGAGAATTGTGGATCTTACTAGGTTATTTTAATAGTAGTCATTCACTAGAGGCAGCAATATCATTAATAAATCGCACATACATACCAGTATTTCATATTCGGATAAAGGTCATGAAATAAGTTTTCATGCGGACAATTCTTGACGTGTTATGCCGTGGTCACAATCACCCTAGGCTTTGTTAACGTCACAAAGAAATATGCATAAATATTTCATTAAGGTATAGAAACGGTTAACTAAAATAGATGCTAATCTAATGGGACACATTTTAAACTACAGTTAATCAAAATTCTTTTGTTTCTTTATCTCTACCGAAGAGTGTTAGTACATGATCGATAAATATATTTTGAATGGTAGATTCAAAAAGGAACATTAATCCAATTTAATCAGTTCATAACCTACCGAACTTTTATTTTTCTCTAATAATTTTTCAGATTGTTACAAAAATGCGTTTGTAACTACTAATTACTAAGTAGATTAATATAAAAAACTATGAATAATAGTTGCGATACATACCACACCCTGTGGGTGAAAATTACCAAAACCAAGTTAAGATTTTGTGTATGAGTTACAAGTCGAGATTGACTATCACAATATATTTACATGCAGACCATCCCCCATTGCTGTCATTGAATAATGAAAAGAACCACAATCAAGTTCATTAAGGAACGCATCATATGAAATGTCTGCTAGAGCCTCGTCCAAGACGCCAGTCTTATCGGATGTCGACTGATCAAAAAAATACAAAATAAAATACAAAACTGGCGGCAGAACACGGCAAGTCGATTCAAAAAGACAATGTTTAAAGAAAATTGGTAATCAAATATTAACCATTCTATGTTTGAATATTTAAATAGTTGATAGATAGTTTGTTTTTGAAAAATAAATTAAAGAATACCGAAGCGTTAACAAATGCATAATCCGAACTCAAAATCGATTAAACCAGGAGCAAAATATGAATTTATGAAAGAAAAACTGGAAAAAATTGAATTTATAAAAGAAAAATTTAGAAACAAATTAGCGTATTTACACGTTTCATCTGTTGACAAGAAAACCAGGAACAAAATATGAATTTATGAAAGAAAAACATGAAAAAAATGAATTTGTAAAAGAAAAATTTAGAAGCAAATTAGCGTATTTTCACGTTTCATCTGTTGACAAGAAAATAGCAGTATTTTATTATAAGAATGGAAGATGTTGTGATGTCTAAACCTTTTCTCATTGACACCGCTTTGTTTTTGCGATAATGGCTTTATACATGTATGATTCAGGGGAGCAAACTCATGTAATATTTCATATATTTTTTCGAGCAAATACCAATGTAGCGTAATCAGGAACAGAAATAGAAATTTTACGAAACGTTTTTCATGTTTATTTTTCTTTAACTTTAGGTAATATTCCTAAAGCATTTAGATTTGTATTATTATTTTTTTTAAGAATAATTTTTTTTTTCAGATTAAACATAATCAATCATGGTGTTATGTTCAGCATTGACCTCTCGCAGGAGGCCTTTCTCTCTTTAGATTGGTATTAAGAGTAATGGTAGTGCTAAATAAGGGATAAATTGTTAATGATTAAAGAGTGGTTAAATGTTTTTGCTAAGAGTGGAATAGTACTTTTTATATTGTATTGTCATACAGGTATGAGCAGCAACAAATACATAAGTGTCCATACGATAATCTCCAACATAGTGTGTTCCTCGGTTATAATATGATGAACAGTCTACAAAATGTCATAGTTGTATTTTTTATATGAAAATAGCCTTTATGGCGTTTGTTTCGTACGCTTATCTTCAAATCATCTCCATTTGGTAGCACGAAACTATTTACTTATTCCAGAACTTAAATCTTTCAACATTTTATGTCACCTTTTCGATATCTTAACATGCACTCTCGTATTTTTTAAAAAGAATAGTGTACAGGCACAAGAAGACATATAAATCTGTTTAAATGTTGAACATTTTGGAAATGCTTTTTTTTTAATCTGCTTAAATGCGACTATGAACTTCAAATTTTGTGATTTTACGTAGAACCCTTTACATGAAAAATAATAATACAATACGCAGTAATAGAAGCATATCATTCTTTCCTAGAATTAGATAATAGTTTCTAGAATATGTAGAACTTTTTCTAGAAGTTGTAAATCCACGCTATCAGGACATTTGGTCTCAGCACTATCCTTCGTAACTTACTCTAGTCAAATTCAGAAATAACGTTTTTGAATTGATTTCCAAACTTTTCATTAAACACCGCTGGGGTTATGCCAATTGTCTGTCTAATGCACAACTATTCTTGCCTTTATAAATTGCAGATATGATTAAGATTTTTTAGCGTTAATTTAGACTTTAGATGTAACTATGCACTGGATATTGGTATTGAACCTGTCGTTTATGATGTGATATTTGTACAGTACTATTGTACTGAATTGTAATGTGATAAACATTTTGTGAACACACAGTTGCCGTTTTAATTTATTATAGATTTATTTATTATAAGGTAATTTTCAATGATACCATGGTCAGTATTGGTACCATATTTCATTCACATTTAAGTTATTTTTACCATCTATCAAGTCTTTAGACCACACTTAAAGACAACTCGCATATAAACGATGACATAGATTGACATTATGTAACTTATGTTTTTGTGTGTATGAATTGTTCTGGAGATGTTTAATTTTGCGAGTGATGCTTTATACAGCTTTAGCCTACTGGTACATTTAGATACAGCCACGAGTGAATGGAAACATTGATCTTTTCATTAGTATTTTCCAGGGCTAGTTAATTAGTTAATTTTAAATCTAATGATTTTTTTTTTTAACATTTTCTTTAGTTTGGAAAGTTTGATTTATGTAAAGATTATTTTTCACAACCAATGAATGTTTATATATATTTGTGTGACGTGTCGATGTCTGGTACGGTATGTACTAATCATCGAGGCCTTAGTGCTCATACTATGAACGCCACATGAAAACATTTACTGGTATTCTAAAATAATCTTTACATGAAATAATGAGATCAAAAATTAATATAAAACTTTTGATAATGTTGATTTTATAGCCTGGTTATTTTCTTATTTTCACACAAATTCGCACGAGTATATTAGTATTAATTCGCTATAGCCCGCTGTAACGTGTGTATGTTTAGAAATGAAAGACACAAACCACTCCTAGTACTGTAGGGGATTTTCTAGAGAGCTCAAGTAGATCTGTATGTGATCTTCAGTGTAACATGTTGGTATGATTCCTAGCCCTAGTCGGGTAGTATTAAACGACATGTACCTGTATATGTACCGTTGTTCTTTATTCTTTGAAACTGATTACATGCTTTGACGTCGATTACACACATACAAATAAATAAGAGAATACCAAAGCGTTAACAAAATCATAATCCAAACTCAAAATCGATTATACCAGGGGCAAAATATGAACAAAGGAAAGATTCACATAGAGACCCTTGCAAAAGTACAAGAGATTAAGACCAGGTGTTCCAGAAGAGTAAGCGTCTTCTGTTTCATCGACGACACCTGCCGTGTAACTAATCTTACATCCTTAACACGTATAACCGTAAATCTAATGAAGTAGTAACCAAGACATGATATTTAAAAAACAATAATTATAAAAACAGTTTTAAAATGGTTGACACCATGTTCTGTATCCTTGTCTGATATGATGTGAATAAATGCCACAGTTCTCGCATTGAGGACGTGACATTTACTTGAATGTGACCTAGATCCACAGGGCGGGTGTCGACAATGTGGCGCAAGACCAGAGTTTGCGTTGAAGCCGCCCCTGTATCTTTTTTTCAAGCATAGAAACTGAAAAGGACCCAAATAAGTTTCAGGATTCCCTTTTAAAATATGCAGAAGGGCCCCATTTATTAAGGAAAGGGCCCCATTTATAAAATACCTTAAGCAAACCCCGAAGACGTTTACACTTTCGGAAAACATGGCTTTTCAAACAAGACTTTTAAAAAGACAACATTAAGGCTCTTCAATACCCTTGAAATATAACAAAATATAAAGGAAATAAAACCAGGCATTACAGAGGGGGTTAGTGTACGTGTTCTGTTTATTGTGACTTCAGCAACATCCCTTCTTTATGACAAATCTATGTAATCTAATTCATCTATATTAGAACTGGAGTCGCCTCATCGTTTGTCTTTACATCATTACATTGACGACAATTGATCACGTAGGCTTTCAATAGTATAGTTCTGAGCTGGTTTTAGACCAGAAGATTATTAGCTTTGTAGTCGTTCCTTAAGTCGCGAGAAAGTTTCTTGGTCAATGTCCAATCTTTCCTCTAATACAGGCATTCCCATTATATTAACTTCCGTTTCCTAATCGTGATGTTTCCTGACAATGCACGTGTATTCCTAATTAACCGTGGTCTCTTCCCACTAAGGCATTAATTCCTCATACACCACCAAAATGAGTTAAGCCTAGCTGTTTTTCTGCTCCGTCTACACAAGTCTGTCTCAATAATCATATAACATTGTTTCTTCACCATCACAGACTTCGCTTTTATTTCAGCTTCAGATATCACTGCCGATAATGTGTCTTTTCAAGATGGCCGTTCAGTGCATACAAAGAAGATAGGTCATCATTTTAAGCTATTAATTAGTTATTTATAATCAAATTAGGACCGTCATAAGTGTCACGTTGAACCAGAAAGCTACAAAATCATATCTCACTGGGGAGCATTTCTGAATAGGTATAGACAAATTAGACCCTTAAAAATAACCTAAAATCGGCAAATCATCACGGCAGAGCCGCTGCGATTTCGATTTCAACAATTCGTCACACTTCAAGATGGAAAGTATTTTGGAAAACGACAAATAGCCAATAATGTAATTTGAAGTTGCTTCCTTTCTGAAATCAGACCTGTCACTTATCACGGTCCTAATTTGTTTAAAGATGACTGATTTAGTAGCTTTAAATGAGGACCTATAACCTCTTCGTACGTACCGGTCAGCCATTGTGGAAAGACCATTTCATAACACGTTATCGACAGTGGGTATACCACATCATTCTTAAAGGGGTGTATGCTCTAGAATAGCAATGCCGATCTCCATAGTTACATAACCATCGTTCCTACTACAAAATCAGTATAGTCCCAGATTTACCAAATAAGTCTCAAAAGGGATGCATGCTCTCGAGCAGCAAAACAATGTCGCAAGTTGTTTCAGTTAGAAGGATACATTAAATTTCATAGCATGTATCATCTACATTGATATTATTAATTCTTGCTTGAATACGTCCTTACTCACACGTTACGACTAATGATATATCATTTTCACACGTTGAGTCTAATTTTATGTGTATATTTTTATTGTATATTTATAACCAGAATCCATTTTCAATAGACAAATTTCCCCTGTAAGCTTTCTATAGTATTTCAAATACATGCCTTTTATAACATGAATCGTTCAATAGCTTCATATCATCGGTTGTATACAAATATCCTTTCATCTTTAAGGTTTAAAACTCATCCCCTTTTATACATTAAATAGTTTATTAACTTTCAGTCCTTCATCAATTGCTTGCTTACAATTTGGGAAATAAAAAAACGAATATCTACGTTTGAATATCACCGACACAATGTACTTACATAATGTACCTACTCATTATATTATCGGGCAAGATTTTTACAACAGAAGCCTATCAGTAATGACGTTTGCAGTATGGGACGCACTATAGGGAATTATAAATAATGGATTTCAATTGCGATAGCATGTAAAGGTTGTCAACGCAGCACATTACATTGAAAGCTGTCGAACCAATAAATAGCCTAATAGATGATTGCTTTTCTTCCGGCGATACATTTGTAACTAGCTTTGTCGTCAGTCTAGGTGCTTTTTTATTTCAATCTACACACTATTCCTCTGATACCGCCTTGTTTATTTTATTTTCTAAACCCGTTAGAAGGATTTACAATGTACAAAAACCATCAGAGAATACCATAGCATCATCAAAACATTAGTCCAAATTCAAAAGCGATTAAACTGGGAGCAAAAATGAAGAAAAGAAAGTAAAATAATGTAAGACCTCATGCTCAAGCATGGATTCTGTGCTCAAACTAGCATTCTTGAAACTCCCCTGAATCATGTCGAATAGTCAAAAAGTCATTGTAAATGTTGAAAACAGCTTTTGGCTTCATGTCTATTCAACGTTTTACTAAACTTTCACAAAAATAGATTATTGATAATAATGTATAGCCATAACAAGAAATAAGGCTTGAGCACAGAATCCATACTTGGGCATGAGAACGGTTTCATGAATACGGGTCCAGGTTATCCGGAGGAGTAAGCGTCTTCTGCTGCATCGACGACACACACGTCATGTCAATACATGTCACATCGAAATAAAAACTGAGGCATCATTCTCTATCACAACTAATATATAGAATACTCAATGTCACTACCTGTTAATGGAAGATCCAATTAGGCGTGTACATTCTTCCGCTTCAGTCGTAATATTAAACGGTATAACCATTATCTCTCTCAGCATTGTTTTCTTTGACTTACCATTATGATACAAGCTACATGTAAGACCTAATGTTTACTCGTCACATCCAGTCACTCAATACAATCCATATGATGATTGTCCAAACAAAGCAGGATGGCTCCCGCTATTGTTGATTTCCTGTATACGCCATTATCTCTGCTCCCGTTACACCCAATAAGTCTCAACGTAGTACAAACTGTCAAACAATGCATTATTTTAACGACATGCCTGCAATCTGTTAGAAACATGTTCCGCAGTTTCTCTCCTTCGTTTTGGTCACACCGCTAAGGTACTGTAAATGTGTTTTGTTCACAGCTCAAATTTCTGTTCCCTTTACAGCCAATAAGTCTCCATGCAATGATGACTGCCAAAGCATGATAACACTAGTTGGCGCCGTGTAGAATACCCAATCCTCCTATTAGTGGCCTTTAGGCTCACTTGCTTTAAATGGGACTTGGTCTTCACAATGCTTATTGCCGAGTGAAGTGACAAGGCGATCACTATCAGTAGCCTTATCAAGATGATTCTGCATCTGTTTCTCTAAAAGTCTTCGTTACCGAGAATTATGTGTTATGTTTCCAAAAGCATTAGTTAACCATGGGTTTCTAAAGATTTATATCAAGGATGACGGTTTCAACTATCAGCACGCGTACAATGACTAGATTCCTAACGAAGGATATTATTTTTTTTTTCGTGTGACACATTGACAGATGTCACAAGAGAGGCAGGACTTGCTTTGCTGTCGTTCCAGACATTGTTCTATTGCAATTTTCACAGTATTTAACCAATACTGTCTATTTAGTTTTACTTGACACTGAACCCATCGCAAATCGTTGCAAAATAAATCAGATAGTACCGAAGCGTCAATAATACCACAATCCCAAATCAAAATTGATTACACTAGGGAGAAAACATAAGAAAATGGAAGTACAAGAAAATGAGACCAGGAAAATACGTTTTTTTGCGTCATCGCGGACATCATGATGTTAATTCATGTCACATCCAAGTAAATGTCATGTTCTTTAAGTGAGAACTGAGGAATCGTATTTAATCACAAGTAGGCATACTAATGAGCATAATCAAAAACTTCCACCTTCTTAATTACAATTCAAGCATACAAATATTTCTTGTTGAGACCGGTTTGTAACTATCTGTTTGTGGAAGACCAAATTATGCTTGTACATACTTTCGCTTCTCTGTCAAAATATCACACGGCCCAATATCTTCCAAAATAATCATTGTCTCTTCCCTCGTCAGCATTGTTTTCCCCTATATTACCATAATGAAAACCCAAGATATCATGTTTGCTGCTCTGTTACATCCAGTTAGTCTCAGTTATTAAAAGGTGCAGTATACATGTGTGTTACGTAATCATACAATCGATGTGTTGATTGTCCAAACAAAGAAAGATGGCTCCTGTCATAGCTCTTGTCTCATCTATTCCCAATGGGACCTGATCGCAATGTTTGCCATTATCTCTGTTCCCGTTACACCCAATTAGTCTTAATGCAGTGCAAGCAGGCAAACAAGGCATTATTTTAACGACATGCCTATTACTCTTGGAACCATGTCAAACAGTTTCTCTTCTTCATTTTTGTCAGATCGCTCAGGTACATGTACGATGTGCTTTAATCACAGTCCTCATTTCTGTTCCCTTTACATCCAATAAGTCTCCATGCGATACTAACCGTCAAAGCATGACAACACTAGTTGGCGCCGTGTAGAATACCCAATCCTCCTATTAGTGGCCTTTAGGCTCACTTGCTTTAAATAGGACTTGGTCATCACAATGTAAATTGCCGTTGCGATCATTATCTGTAGATCTCTCAAGCTAATGCTGCATCTATGTGTAGTTCATCGTTACCGAGTATAACGTATCATGTTTACAAACGCATTAGTTAACCATTGGTTTCAAAAGACTGAATATCAGCGCTGACAGATTTCCGCAATCAGCATTATCACTACATTCCTAACAATGGGTTTCATTTATCCTTTTTCATGCGATACAATGACAGATGCCACAAACGAGGCAGAACTCGTCTGAAACCATATCAACATCGTTCAGGGGATTGTTTCCTTTCCTTTATACTGTTTCATCCAAATTACTCTGTGTTATAGAACATTACAATGTACCTTCACATTTCATTATTTATGTAATACCTATATCAAACCTAATCTCAAGGCCCTTTAACATTTAAGCTAACTTCTAAGCTTCTTATCCTGGTACCTTTTTTTACTTTTACATGGGTGCTCATATTCTGGGTTTGTATGTGTAGACGTATTGTTATTGGTCTGTATTTCCTATGTTTCTTCTCCATTTTCGTCAGGTCACAAGAGCAACAAGGATAAAAAATCCTGTCTAAGGACACACAAACATAATGCCACGTGTTGGACTCCATTCTATGACCTTTAGAGAAGTAGAATGGCTCATTACCATCGTGTAATAACCCAGTAGTATACATTCTAAGTTGTATCATGTTCAAAAAGTCAAAAACAAAGTAGTATATTATATGAGGTTTATTACAGGCCTACAGCTTCACAGGGATCATGTACACACAAAGTTATACACAAAATAAGCCGAACTCAAAATTACATAATAAACTCTGTATACCCTATCATTAGCGTAGTTGAAGACTCCCAGATCATGACATGCATGTTTTGTACACATCACAAATATACTTAAGTATTGATACATGTATCGTGTAACACAAACAAAAACCCTAGTACACAACTCGCAACCTCAACAGTTAAACACATTTCCACACAACTCCCACCCTCCAAAAAGTACATTCACTCATCAGTCAAACACCTGGATACACTTTCCTTTCAGCGGTCTACATTATATATGGATGACATGGATATTTCCTCAAAGCTCATATTGTCAATTTCAAGTACTGGGATGTATTATTTCGTTCCTTGATAGCCCCTCTATGATAATAAAATCACTACAACTTATGCTATTCCATCACTAATGACTTTTTTATGACTTGGGGTTAATTCAATCACCCCCAAGACATTTGAACTCTTCCAATTCAAAATTTAGAAATAGTTCATTATGAAATTATAGGGGTGAAGGATTTAAGCAGTGAGAGACTTTTCAACCTTACTGATCTTCAATATGATTGGTTATTGTTACATATTAGAATGAATTCTGATTATTCTTCCCATGATAAAATTTATCTTGAATGAAGCTTAAATGAATAAAATATTCTGTTATAAAAGGGTTCAAATAAAGCAGAAACTACTAAGAAGAAGTTGTTATAGTCTTGGGTGATTACAAGAGAAACAGCAGGTGAGAATTATCAATATAAATCCAAACACTACGGTATTTCTCAACTATAAACAGAATAAAATACTGATAGTTACATGTATCCATGGCACTCAGTACAGTAATTTAGCATGTTAACATGATCTGCTATGAGATTCACCAAGAAAATTCCATATCAACATTGTACCACTCCTACACAAATCCCTCACATACTGAGCAAAGCTTGTAACAGATCACAACAAAACACAGATATGGTCGGTGTCACTCCAGCCATAACTCATGGCACTAAAAATAGTATTATATAATATACAATTAATGGCAATTAACAGCACTTTACAGTAATACAATAAAATACATCTGTTTACATCCGAGCAGAGACTCTACTACGATCGGGCCGTTTTCGTTTACGCGGTTGTTCATTTATAAATAAGGTCGGACCTACCGGTAGCAATCTGATGCTGTTTCAGGCGAGCTGTGAGCTTGAGAAAGTCTTGCAAGGCCTGCATAAGCATTTGCAGGTCCACCTGAATTTTATCTCGAAAACTTTACATTAAAAGTGGCCATTAACCAGTTTTTCCACATAAACAAATATGGCCTTGATCTTCATAGACTTCACTTCATACACAGATTAACTGTCTCTTTGGATAAAATTGTAAACCACAAAAGATCTATATGAGTGGGGCTTGCTCAAACATACTTCTGTAATAACAAAGTGTTGTTTTTGTTGAAGCATTAAAGCATTCAAGTGATAATGACTTTAGCATTAAAACATTCAAGTGATTATGACTTTAGCATTAAAACATTCAAGTGAATTTGACTAAGTTCTATTTTATCAGCGATGGTCTTTTTTAATCAAATCTGTATAGGTTACTGCCGTGTCGTTTGATCTTTACATATATCATTGATGAGATAAATAATATATGACTTAGCATACACAACCTTCTAACTGATAGTTATCAAATTTCAATGTTGAATTTAGGGCGAGTTTACACAGGTTTTAAGTATTCCTAATGCATAGACCAGTTTAACTGTTTACATTGGTCAACATTTCAAAATCTTCAAACAACACAAAGTGTGTACGTAATGAATTCCACATCCCTGTTCAACATGGATATTGAACAATTCATTGTATTAATCAGAGCTAATACAATATACACACTAGGTTACAACAATCAATCATTCTACGTAAACATAAATATCCAGAAATAAATGTCTATTTTAAACTTGTATGTAAAATAAATTTTAAGGGAAACAATTTTGTGTTGTGAAAAATCTGACAGTGACTGACTATTCACATATTTTACAATTTAAAATGTATAAAACTTTGTACAGATAATCAATAATCATAAAACGCAAATCATTTCATAATATCACATGGGATTGGGTACAATTAATTGCCCCTGTTAAAACTCAATTTTCAAAATCTTGATCAATTACATATTGGACAGTTTGGGAACCAAGTATTTCTATTCTATATATATATGGCTAAGTGATTTTTACATCGTAAAAACTAGACAGTTTGAGAACCATGTATTTCTAACGTTAAGTGATTTTCACACTATAAAAACTCTCGAAACTATTTGTAAGATAGCCGAAAGACTTTGAAATATTTCCTTGAACACGAAACGTCCTGTAACCTTTCACCCCTAGATAGCTTCAGTAAGCTGTACCATACATTCATTTGGATGATTCCATTATGGTCTACAGGGTGCAGGGTTAAGAACACTGCAGACATTAGGTAAGGGTACCACATCATCAGGTATAATTCTGAGGGAAACTTTTAATTCAAGGGGATTTTTATGTCTTTGGAGTATTGTCCCTTTCTACATATGTATATAAACAATGAGTTTGAGTCATTTCCCCCTGAAGTGACACCATTTTAAGTGATATAATCTCCCATTTTGCTACTACTGTATTTCTCCAGCAATATAAAGCCCATGTTCGGTAATAAGCCCACCCTCCACTTCTGACCTCCCCCTTGACCTTCCCCTTTTTACTGGGGGTATGCAAGGTATTCAACTCTCATTTTGAGACTATCCATTTATAAATTCTTGGTGGCAACATTTGTAAAGTATATAAATGGAAGAGTAAAAAAAAGTTATTCATCTTTCTTTCATGCATTTATAATTCCTTGAGGTCAACATTGGCAAAGAAGTGTGATCAACAGTGGATATTATTAACTGTAATTATCAAAAGTACATCACATGATACGACTGATGCGACTTCATGTAACACTAGGATGCTTTATCATCCTAGTTTATGTAGTGTATATAAAACATACTGTCCAACACACTTCTGATCCCCACGTTTATATACAGCTGGTACAGATTCTATCATGTAACAACCTGAACATTATTAATGTGCCCTAAATTGTCACCATTTAATAACCAGTCACAATGATTTACAAACATTTCCTTCAAAAGAGAATTAAGCTAGGTCAAGTATCAATAGAGATAAGCTGTAGCAGAAGATCTACAAGTAAAATGTTTTTTTATTTTTGGGAATAAGTATATCAAAATTTTACCCTATAGCAATTTTCTCAATCTATAACATCTAGTCCTGTTGTCTGACAGATGATGGTTTTGTCCGAATTACTATAATTTATGACAGTAAGGTTGTGTCCAAAATTGCAAGAAACTTTTTTTGGAAAAATGAAATACATGCGAAGGTCCATGGTATTTACATGTCGACACCTTGGCTCACATTTTTATGTCACTCACTCACCCCTACATATTTAAACTGGATTTACCAAGACCTTGATTTGTTTAAGTTCAATAGTGACTTTGAATGGTATGAGAATTAAGTTTTTATGCTGCAAGAGTAACATTTTTAAATGACAAGTTACGGCGCTGCAAGAGTACCATTTCACCTGACAAGTTACTGCGCTGCAAGAGTAACATTTTACCTGACAGATAATTACTCTGCCAGAATAATAGGGTAATATCAACACAATAACAGGAAAGGTCCGAAGTATGTGTCCAGGAAATACTTATGTACAGTACGACAGAAGGTAAGTCAATACATACCAGAAAATTGATAGATGTACACAAATACAGCTGTACAAGTCTGTCAGAATACAATATTTGATCCCAAATCATTCAGTACATTTTAAAATAATTTAGACAGTTATAAGTACATGCAATATGAACAGTGTTAAAATCAAGGAGAGTTGAATGAAAAGACTTGACACATTATAATGTGTTTACTATAGGAGCATTCACTCCCTAATTAAGCTTGATATAAGCTCATTATACCAATTAAGAATAAACATATTCCAGCTCCTACAATAAACAATAATATACATCAAACAAGGGCTATAAGATATTAATGTATAAGGCCTAAGAGCCAGTTCTCAGCACTTCAACAAGCGTAAATAAAATATAATACATATTGCAAAATCTTCACGCTCACAAAACTGGGGATAAAATCTGTTACAACAAATATGTTCTTCAATAAAAATAAAACTGTCTGAATTACATAGATATATGAGACCTTAACATATGCAGCTAACAACCAGAAACAATTATACTGGAACAGGACATACACTTCAGCCTGCAGTTTGAATTTCATATGAAATGTCATAAAAAGTGAATTTCGTGTGAAATTCATGTGAAATTTATGTGACTTAATTTTACTTCAGTTATTGTTTTTACATGTTAAATTCGTTATATGGTTTTCACATGAATTTAATGTGAATTCTAGGTGAATTCAATGGGAATTTATAATTTAGTTGATTTTTACAAGCATACATCTTTCATGTGAATTTCACAAGAAATTCAAATCAATATTTATTTCTGTGGTAAACTGTAAATGACAAATTAAAACTGTGGAATAGGGCAGGTCAAACTGATGATTATTGAGCACTTGTTTTGATTATTCAATTAATAATATGCCAACTGGATGATTTCCTAGTACATGTATCTATATTGCTTACTATAATTGGTTTCCACAACAACCAACATCAATGACATTAACAACTAAACTAACTGAATATTTATCTGTACTAAGTCAAGAGTTTAAATGTTCACTTAAGGGTCAAAAATTAAAAACAAAAATTATGATTTGATGGGTATAATAATAAAAATTAGCTGAAATAACGGAGAAAAAAAAATCATCATGCAAATATAGGATAATACAAACATCCAATACTTCCAGAATACTACTACTCAAAACACACATCAAAATCCTTTAAAAATAATTCTACTCAGAATTGTGTTGTTCATACAGTTTTCCACACTAAACCATACACAATTGTATTCTTAATCGCCACATAATAAAATTTCTAATTAAGACATCAAATGTACATGTACCTTAACTTTAATCAGACATAAAACCAAAGTACAAAGTACACAGTTTTAAAGGCCCAATATACGTAACTTTCAGCAAAAAACAAGCCTAATAACTTATCATATTTATAGATTTAGTTAAGATTAACTGATATCAACAATATTCAAGATGAATTCTTACGCGGTTACCAATACAGCAGCAGTTGAAACTCGGTATTTGTAAACACACGTCCTTTTTGAACTGTCTTCTAACTTTGGCTTGTCGTTGAAGTGGGCCACACCTGAATTATTTTCAATTTTCGGATTTTTCTGTCAAGAGTTTCTTGTTAGTTATTGCTAATGTTTACTTCGTTTTAGACTTATATATAATTATTTTTGCAAGGATATCAACTGGATTTTTTTCATAATTTCCAGAACCCCGAAAAATTTCCTGAAGTTAGGTATATTGGGCCTTTAACCATTCCAGATGAGATTCAGGTTTTGGTTTACTACTCCAACAGTGGTCTTCAAAAGTACAGCTTGTGTTTCCTTACAAATATTTTTATTGCCAGGAAAGGAAGAAAAGTAACAATAACTAATAAGTAATGATGCTCAGTTCTAACGACTAATTCATTTAAATGATCAATGATGTGAGAATTGCGAAGCTTGCAGAAACCATTTTCTTCCATGTGAATGACCAAATGACCAATGCTATGAAATATGACAAAAACTACATGTACACTAGCTTTACACTTCGGTAAACATCTCTAGGATATTTCTCTCTAATAAAATCTGACAGAACTGTCTCCATGCACGCAGTCAGATGTTTTATTAAATCAACTAATATACTACCTTTATCTGTTTGAATTCAAATATTATTTTCTCAGCTACATTTTACAACTAAACACACACACAAATTAATGGGAGGGGATAACTCAATGTAATACTTAATCATCTGTTTACATTCACTATGCATACAAGTATTGACTATTCTTCGCGATCGAGTTAAGGGGCATGTGGGCTGGAGGGAGGATTTTGTCCACACTGTAGCTCCAACCTTATAGTGTAATAGGGGCAATTATACATTTGTAAATACAAAGTACAATTTTAATATACACGGGGCTAATTCAATAGCAGTTCTATATAACGACAATATTAATTGTGAAATCAAACAAAGGCTAATTACCTAACATATAAAACAGGACACAAGAATAGGTTTTACTTCTTCAAGGCACAAAATATGAATTTTTACAAGAATCTATACAGACCATTATCACAAGTTACTGAGGTGTCTGTTTGCAACATTGAACACCTATTCATGAATACTAGAATAAAAAATTACCATAAAAGCAAGGTATCAAATAAATCGGAAGAAAATGAAACAAATATATAGAAAATGATTATCATAGCCAGTAATGATATGGTGTGGTATTGTGGGGGTTATCTCCCTTGAGGAAATGGACATGAAAGTGCCTTTAATTTGCTTGGTTAATTTATAAAAGTACAATATGGTACCAGAGCTTGGGTTATCTCCCTTAAGGAAGTGGACAAGTACATGTGCACTTAGCCAAGTTAATTAATTAAACATATAATGTGGTAATACAGTTGGGACAACCTACCTGAACTCATTCACCCCTGAATATACAAAATGAACTATTCCATCCTTTGAATTGAAAGAGTTCAAATGTGTCTTCAGGGGTAAATGAGTTAAGTGGACATAAACTAAATATATATTCATGTACCTTAATGGTGAATCCATTGAAGCCATACGTATGCACATATTAATAATATTATACAATACCATCTCTATATATTATGCAAGGGGTTTAACATTTATATTCTGAAACTAAACTTATGATTTTGAAACACTTGTGTAGATCTTTATCATAAGACTCATAATGAACCTTAGGTTATATGTGATCAGGTTCAAAAACACCATTACAACTGTCAAGCCTCTGGGAGTACAAGTGTACTGATATGATAGTTGGTACCTAGTTTTAACACGTTTCTTTCTGCCAGCCATATGTACATATTTTCTTTATGTACCTACATGTATCTATAACACCTCAAATGGTTTTCATTAAGTATGATCCGTTAAGTAATACATTTTTTCCCACACTTTTAGGTTAAAAAGATATCTTCAACATTAATAAGTAATGATATTTAATTCGAGTTGGATCCTCTATATAACTAGGTGTTTCAATACCAAGTGCACGAAACGTTAGATGGTTACCATGAAGCAAGCTTATAAAGAGACATTAATTTCTACACACAACCAATCACTGCGGAAACCTCAAAGAATTATTAACATTTGATGCAAATTACGAATATCTCACTTCTTAAATGTTTTGTTTCACCGTGGGACACCACCCCTAAGCCCTTTAAATACGCATCAAGCAAGTGGTGTAAAGCCTTAAAGCATTTTCAATGATCAAAAATTATATACCAATGCTAAAGTCAAAAGCTACTTTTTAACATCACGATTCACAGAGATTTCTCTCATGGTGGAACTGTGCGTCAAGTATTGCTAGGAGCCCTCTTCAGGGGTTACTCCCCCTGATCAACGTGTTCACAAAAGGTCCCGGAGATATTGCCTCTGCTGAACTGTAACCATTCACAGCGCTATAGGAGATAGCAGTTGAATCAAACAGTTCAATTATCACAACTGCCAGTTTTGCTGCAATTCTCTAACAGCTAATCCTCAGGATCACCAGGTATCACTAGGTGGGGCCTGAAGGCCCTTCTTCATGGTTTTTTGTCCCTGACAAAGGTCCTTGGAGATAGTGTCTAGACTGTAGGTGCCAATCATATAGCTACCAATTTAGTAGCAATGCTTCTCAGGATCACCAGGTATCACTAGATTTGGCCTAACAGCCCTTCATGGGTTCTTGTCCCTGGTCAACGTATCCACAAAAGGTCCCCCGAGATACTGCTTGACTGCAGGCACCAACCATACAGCTACGGAAACCACTCAGCGTCCAGTTTTGCTGCAATGCACCACTTATCACAAGGTTGGGCCTAACAGGCTCATGGGTTCTTGTCCTTGATCAATGGATTCGCTCAAATAAAGACACCAAACACACCGCTACAGAAACCACCTCAGCGGCCAGTTTTGCTGTGCATTTCTCAGGATCACACAGCATCACTAGGTGGAGCTCTATAGTTGGTTCATGAGTAACGGTAACCACACGAGTCGACACGACACTTCCCATCAGGTGTTAAACCTGTAGAACTGGAGATATAGACACAGCTGCACCAGTTCACTAGCAGACAAGTACATAATTTGTGAAGAAATTAGTTCCTACTGATCTCTAAAGGACGACTCTAGTCAAGGCTTGAACTGATGTCCCAAACCAAAGCCCCTCATCCCTATAAGCTTATGACAGGACAAATTAAAGAGCGAGTGCCACATCTACTGTGTCTGGGTCATGTAAATGAGTAAGTATCACCTTATGCCTCATTCATCGTAGGAAGTACCATTCACAAATTAATATCTCTGGGACATTGCACAAACATGTCTAATGTAACCATTATCCATCACAGGAAAAGTATTAGTCACTGTCAGCTGTAGAATGCAGTCTCCTCTGCCAAATTAAATTAAAATTGATTCAAAAAGAAACTGGATTAGTCTGTCAGCTCTTGCCAGAAGTGCTCGAGTGACTGGATGTTATAGAGCTGTCCTTCGTGTCCTTGGATGTTTTAGTATAATTAGATGGATCAACACTCTCATATGCCTCATCCTGGGAAGCATCCTTATCAACAAAAGAGCTAGGATTTTTCTCCATGTCTACATAACTCGGTGAAACTTTCGCATCACCAATATAATTAGCTCCTTCTATAACTTTGCCCTCGGCAGAAACGTCTGTAGTGCGTTTGTTTTTGTCTACTTCAGTGTAGTTAGGTATCAAGTGTTTTTTATCTGTGCCTTGATTCAGAGAAACAAAATGGTCGTTTCCTGGTTTCTGTAGAGAGGAATTTGCAGACTGACTGCCAAGTTTCGGCTGTGTTTCCTCCTCATTTTCCTTCGCATTATTTTCTCCGTGCTCTAGAGCTCCCCCACCTGGCAGGAAATGGCCTCGATTACGATGAGCAAACTCTTCAGTGGAAAAGTTTGTTGTGTTTGTTGGGAAGTTAGGAAGTACTGGTTGGTCAGGGTTGTCTTCAGCTGTAGCATAAACAAAGATATTAAAAATAACTGTACCATGGTAAAATAAACAAAGATATTAAGGATAACTATACCACTGTGACAAACACAATGATATTAAGGATGACTGTACCACTGTAACATACACAAAGATATTATAGATAACTGTATCACTGTGACATACACAAAGATATTAAGGATGACTGTACCATGGCAACATAAACAAAGATACTAAAGATAACTGTATCACTGTGACATCCACAAAGTTATTAAGGATAACTGTACCATTGTAACATACACCCAAGATATTAAAGATAACTGTATCACTGTGACATACACAAAGATATTAAGGATGACTGTACCATGTCAACATAAACAAAGATATTAAAGATAACTGTACCACTGTGACATCCACAAAGTTATTAAGGATAACTGTACCATTGTAACAGACACAAAGTTATTAAGGATAACTGTACCATTGTAACATACACAAAGATATTAAGGATAACTGTACCATGTTAACATAAACAGAGATATTAAAGATAACTGTACCACTGTAACATACACAAAGATATTAAAGATAACTGTACCACTGTAACATACACAAAGATATGTATAAGGATCCCTGTAACACGATACCATACAGAGATATTAAGGATAATAGTACTTTGAAATAACACTACAGATGTGTGACCTATACTTACTACAGAGTATGGGTGATGACTGTTGCTGTTTGACATCAGTGGTGATACCATCAGATATGCGGTTGTCCACAGCACGAATTGGTTCCTGACTGATGCCGGGTCCAGGACACAGGTAAGTACCCACAGAATACTGATTCATAGCTACAACAAAATAGTTACCTTTAATGTACTGCAGAAGAGTATTTGACAGATTCACATCAATTATCATAAGAATAACAAAAGATATTATATTCAAATGAATATATCAATTTCTATTTTTAAACAAAATATTTTTTAATTTTTATATAATTCCACCAAATTATATTGCAAGTGAACACTATACAGTTATTTCAACACACAAAAACTTTTACAAAGTACAATACTTTGTAAACAAGCTCTAACCTGAACAAATCCTTAATACTGTCACCTTGACATACCCTCACTAATGTGACCTTGACATACTATTATTACTGTGACTGTGACTTTGCCTTATCCTCTCTACTGTGACCTTGATTTACCCTCACAACTGTGACCTTGATTTACCCTCACTACTGTGACCTTGACTTACCCTCACTAATGTGACCTTGAAATACTATTATTACTGTGACTTTGCCCTACCCTCACTACTGCGACGCTGACTTACCTTCAAAGTTGTTG
This sequence comes from Mimachlamys varia, assembly GCA_947623455.1. Classification (NCBI taxonomy): domain Eukaryota; kingdom Metazoa; phylum Mollusca; class Bivalvia; order Pectinida; family Pectinidae; genus Mimachlamys; species Mimachlamys varia. The sequence continues at coordinate 10,730,040 of OX392542.1, read as the reverse complement.
GTGAGGCTTGAGCTGCCACCACTTCCTGGAGTATGGGGTGTTGTGTCCTGGACAGGGTGAGAGATTTGTCGTGGTAACGTCACTCTCAGGCCAGCCTGGCTAGACCCAACCGCACTCATATAGCTATTGGCCGATGGAGACCAATGGCTTGGTATTGGTGGAGCTTGGTTTGAAGCCCTACTTGGTGAATGGTTTGGGTGTGGAGGAGGAACAGGCGGAACCAACGGCTCATTCTCGTAGCCGATATTAGGTATGGTGGTCATCTCCTCGTACAACTTTTCTTCGCATGCTGTACCATTTCTGTTGAATCCATTCATATGTCCATTTGGTTGGCCATTGGCTGCAACTATAGAAATTACAATTTAACATCACTTACAATTTCAATGCCTATAACTGGTTTGAAAATCTGTAGTTTTAAATGAAAAGGAGTTTAAGTTTCTACTGCAGTCAGGCTATATTTTTCACTAGTGAGAAAAATGATATTTTTTACAAGAGAAAAATATCACTTTCTCACTAGATTTGACCAATCAGAATGCTTCTTACAAACAACATTTGGGAAAACCAAAAGCTGCTACTGTAGATTCTGCTATATAAATGTAATAAACAAAATATCTAACAGTATCTTCTGACAGTAGCACCAAACATATTTCACTCGTGTGGCTAATATTTTAATATTTTTCACTCGTGAAAAAATATCAAAATATTAGCCCCACTTGTGAAAAATATTTGGTATTACTGAAGACACTGTTTTATATTTTCTATATCTTACTGCAGTAGTCTCTATATACAGGTTCACTTAATTGTGACCTAAGGTTTACCCCCAATGTATTGATATGGATTAGTCCATCATGGTCTGATACAGCGGCTATAGGGCTGATACAGTTAACATAAAATCACAGCCTTTAGTTATTTCAAACGTTGTTTCTTAACACACATGGCTTAGGTGGTCTTTCAAGTTAGTTTGACTAAATCTGCAATATCTGTACATTGTATATGGTATGAACTGTATAATATTCTAAAACCTGTACTGTCTTTTATAATACATGTAATAGTAGTAAGGCCAAACAAATGTTTATTTTAGTTGACATGCCTGAAAAAATAGGTTGGCCAGTTGGCAAATTATCTTGTTTCTATTTCTTTTTCTAATTTTTGTTAACTGATATTTTACTTAATTGCAAACTTTATGATATATTTCCACTTATTACAATGCCTACTGATTTGTCAAGAATAAGGTTAGACTCCAAGAACTTGAAGGAAGTACATTTCACTCCCTTTTAGACTTACCAAATGGTGGCTTCTTCAGGAATTCTTTACATCTAGAGCCTCTACAGTAGCAGCAGAAGATGATCAGCATTATCCCCAATAGGATCAGGAGGACAACCCCCAACACAGCAATACTGAACGAGGAAAATATAGAAACAATGACAGCACCAATCAACATAAAACTGTACTGCTGGACTGGTTGTGACAAACTTTCTAATAAATATAATGAATATAAACTTTATTTATTTTGCAACAATTATGAAACAAATTATATTATCAGTTTTGTTGGCCCGAATATTAGCGTGCGAGGGGTCTTACTGTGGGAGGAAACCCGAGTATCCGGAGAAAACCCACATGGTCAGGCAGGTGACCCCATACTTTTTCAAGTCCGGTCGGGAATCGAACTCCGGCCACCTTGGTGAAAGGCAAGTGTGCTATCCACTGCACCACCCGACTTTCTAATGATGATGATAAGAAACATGTATGGCATACCGACAAAACCAACTAGAAGTTCATTAATTTTGTAAAACACGGATGCCTCGCTTCCCGCTATGTCAGTATGTCAGAGGTTAAGGTCAAAGGTCACAAAAAAACTTTGGAACCAAAACTACTCGTTCAGATGTATTGGCCCACCTTACCATTTGGTTATTGGATACAACAGTGCTATATGATAATTATACAGTCTCTAGTTTAAAAGCAGACAGCTCTAAGTTCATAACATCCATCATGGAAAGAAGGTAAACTCATTCACACCTTATTTTATAACAAACTTTTCCAACCTTGGACATAAGTCTTAACCTCCAATGAGGGATAGTGCACGAAATGCGACTGAAACTGCCTTGCTCAATTGGGGTTAAAAGTAAAGTATGTTAGCTCTCTATTTATCACAGCTAAACGATTTTCATATTAATCTTTATGTTTCATATATATACTGGTTGATAACAAACTCTCTAGATATAAAACATGTCCATACGTATCAGATATTTAATTCAGGCTTACATTAATTTCTGTTCACCTGTATTTTTGTAACAAAGACAAAGTAAGTAACTTTTGCTAAATATATACGTCCCGATACATACATAATGACTGCTACAGAGGACAGTCCCTCCTTCTTCTCCTCCTCCTCAGATACGCCACCTTTTGTTGGAGGGATAACTGGTTCAGGTGTGGCTGCAACAAAACAGATCATTTGAAATACAAATCTGAAACATGGCATTGGATAAACTGTTTGTGGCTTTAAACAATAGAGAGTATCTGACTTGGGAACTTGTGGAGGAATGACTTAAAAAAAATAAAACTTACTAAAAAAAATATTTTTAAGTGTAGTACAAACGCATTTCTCAAATTCTGCGAGGGTCTCCACAATAGAAGTCTCCTATGATTCTGTTTTGGGTACCATGAAGTGTATTTTTATCTTCTTTCTTACATTTTGGATGTATTGCCGGTAAGTGTAAAACTACACACCATAATATCTTCATTAACAAACACATAAAGGGTATATATACTTACGTGTTGGTTTGGCGATGGGTGTTGTAGGTGCCGGTGTTGTAAGTGGAGGGTTGACTTGAGTTGTAGTTGTGGAATTATTCACATAGATACTGTAATGACAAAATAATTTTATCAAGGTTCAATTTTGTACAAAAAAAAACAATAATAATATAAACATTTATATAGTGCTCTATATAATTTGTAAAGTTACTCTAAGCCGCTTCACAACATGTAGATAATAATTTGATACTTACTATGCACAAATAAAGAAAGTCTTACAATCCCGATCAATCATTCAGCTCACATGTAATAATATCAAAGTGCATAAAAATATAAAATAGATCAACAGATGTCAGTATACAGGTCATCTATGTTGAGACCCTAAAATGCAGACGTGAAAAGGTACGTCTTCAAATGTTTCGTGAATTTGGCCAGAGTTAGTTGTGAAATGTGACTCAGACGTGGCAGGGAAAAGTGACAAATTAAAAATCAAGAACCATGATTTTTTATTCCATGCTAGAGCTAACTTTGGATGCTTTACAACAAAGAACGTTCATGTACAGTAAAACTTTTCCAAATTGTTCATTCTTGGGACATGAACATAAAGTCGGTTTAGGAAGGGTTCAGTTCGCAGAAGCGAACAAAGTGGCCGGGTCCGAACTTGGACTTGTAATTGATCTGTTTTATTCCGTACATTATACAAACCATTCTGAATCAATTATTCACTTGAATGTTCCATATCAAAATTGTTTATCATACCTGACACGTTGATATATGATCATCAACAATTACAATGTAACATAACCCAGGACAGGGCCATGGGCCATATGCACTCAAAATTTTCTAAGGCCCATTGAAAATCTTACATAGGAGAACAAATGGCTTATAGGTATTTCTAAATTAGTGGTATTGGCCATACCCGGACTTGTTCTTCCCAATCCCTGCTAACCAGTACTGTTTATTACTACCATCAATATAAATATTGTTAAGAATATAAAATACACTTACTAGAAAGCCGTTTCATTGTACTCGCACGGGCCACATTTGTTACCGAGTTTGTAGGTCAAATTGGGACAGGGTTCACAATCTGTAGAAAAAAAAAGTTAATATAGTTTAACATGGTCATCTGATTACAAACAAAGTAAATAGTAAATGGTCTACTAGACAGAGTTAAGAAATATAGCTGTGTTTTTCAAGTTGTTAGTACATGTACTGATGTTCCTAATTTTAGGAAAAATTTAAATTATTGACATTCGCAAATGTATACAGTAATTTTTGAGGATTTTGTAAAATAAATTCCAGATAATCCGCACTGGCAGATTGCCCGCGGGTTACACGTCACATGTATACCAAGTGAGTTCAAGTTTACTTCGTATTTGTGACTTTGTGATTTATTGAAACATATGATGGAAATATAATGTTTATTTTGTAAAAATAAATATATATGTTTATGTGCATAATTAAAGCTATATTTAAACCAATCAATGATATAATTTGTTTACAAAGAGCATAGATCTACATGTTGATAAAAGTGGAAACATTTAACAACGTATAGCCCACATATTTTTAAATAATTTGGTAAAAAAAGTCCACATATAGTCCACACCGGCAGATAGCCCGCAATAGGCATCTTCTGATGTAAAAAATCGTAGAGCATGCAGGCAATACACATGACCATGACCAAAACATTCAGTCTCCCTAAAACAGTATGAGACACATCATGATCACATGACCATGGTCAGGAGACAAAAAATTGAGTCTCCCTCACTGTCTACTGCTCTTGTTGAGTATCTTTAAGCTTCATGTACCAGACTGTACAAAATGGATCCTGCTAGACCTTCAAATCTATACTAACTTGTTAGTGTTCCAAGTTTATGTATAACGTAACAAAATATATTTCTGGCCCTAGAAGTATTGAACAAATAATTGCTAATGTCCAAATACTGTATATACTATGCCTAAGTTGTGCATCTAAAAGTTTGTACTATACTTAATTGTAAATACAACATAGAAAGAGTTTGAATAATTATATCCATGAATATGACATAATCATTACCTAGGTTACCTTTTTTATGTATATGTAAAAAAAAAACCAACATCAACCATTGTTTTGTGACACCAAATTACAGCAGCAGACTGTGACCTACCGCCTGTTATTCCATTAAGCTGATAATTTGGTGGACATCCTTCTTTCTTTTTATCACATCCACACGAGGTCTCTCCAAAGAAGCATTTAGTGATGTCACACTTACAGAACTTGGCACAAAATACTTTTGGATCTTTCTCTCGTGCTGGTACTGTGTCTATAAAGTGAAATAGCAATAAATGTGTTACAAATCATAATAAGTTTAAATAAATCCTCAAGTTTGTTATCCAACAAGAATCGGACAAGGCAAAATTAAACCTCGCCCTGAGATCATGAAACAATCTTAGACTTAAGTTTGTGCTTAGCCAATCACGTATGACATTACATCTTGTAATGTTACTCTTATCCAATCACATATGACGTTACATCTTGTAATGTTACTCTATCCAATCATGTATGACGTTACTTCTTGTAATGTTATTCTTATCCAATCACGTATGACGTTACATCTTGTAATGTTACTCTCATCCAATCACGTATGACATTACATCTTGTAATGTTACTCTTATCCAATCACGTATGACGTTACTTCTTGTAATGTTATTCTTATCCAATCACGTATGACGTTACATCTTGTAATGTTACTCTCATCCAATCACGTATGACATTACATCTTGTAATGTTACTCTCATCCAATCACGTATGACATTACATCTTGTAATGTTACTCTTATCCAATCACATATGACGTTACATCTTGTAATGTTACTCTTATCCAATCACGTATGACGTTACATCTTGTAATGTTACTCTCATCCAATCACGTATGACATTACATCTTGTAATGTTACTCTTATCCAATCACATATGACATTACATCTTGTAACATTACTCTTATCCAATCACGTATGATGTTACTTCTTGTAATGTTACTCTCATCCAATCACGTATGACATTACATCTTGTAACGTTACTCTTATCCAATCACGTATGATGTTACTTCTTGTAATGTTACTCTTATCCAATCATGTATGACATTACTTCTTGCAATGTTACTCATGATTGGCTAAATCAAACCTTAAGACAATTTAAGACTTAAAATGGTTTCATGCTCCTGTGCCCTGGTCATACCCGGAACCTGCTTAACAGGTACATACTAATGGTATCATCTTTTTTTCAGAAGAAAATCAAGAGATTCAGTTTTTATACATCAAAGAATTACTCACCTCTGGTAGAGCACCTTGCCTCCTTTAGCTGGAAGCACCTGCGATGACTATCGACTTTAAGAACAGATGATATGAGGTCGGGCTGGACCAACCCGGATGGACAATCCTCACACGTCTCGCGCTCCATACTTCGAACACATTCCTTGATCTGTTTCCCTGTTTATTTAGAAAATCAAATTAAATCTTAGATTTATAGTATTACATCATGCATGTACATAATTTTGAGAATTCTTACAGTTAAGTACTTTTTGTTAGCTATAGTTGTGTTCCGAGGTCAGACAGAATCTGAAGATCTATAGGTCCACAGGCAGTAAACTGAAGCACTTGGTGTTATGTCCGTAGTTACATGTGTCAGAGGTGAGACAGACATAAAAGAGGCCCATGGGCCTTAACCGTCATCTGACATTATATAAATTAATTTTTGTTGGTTATTGCAAAGATATTAACATACTTGACCCCTGTGACCTTTAATGTCAGTGTTTTTGCTATCTAGATTTTACAGCAGCTTGTGCCTTATTGAATTGGGAAAATAAAGTAGGATTTTCAGGTAAAAATTGGGAAAATATTCTTGAATTTTGCTTCATTTTGGGAAAATGGCACAAATTTTGCCTGGGGGAAGCAACCTTAAATCGGCTGTAAAAATGAGCAAACAAAATCACTGAATGTGGATAAAGGTAATTAATTTAACAAACGTGGTAGCCCATTATCCCAGCAAGCTACAGGCCAAATATCAGTACCCTGGATGAAGGCCTTTCAGTAAATGACAAGAAGTTGCTTGGAGATTTTAAGACATTTGACCTCTGTGACCTTGAAAGTAGGTCAAGGTTATTTGTTTGAACAACCTTGGTATTCCTGCATCCCAGCATGTTTTAGGCCAAATATCTGTACCATAGGCCTTTCGGTTATCTAGCAGACATTTTTTGAAGATCTAAAACACATTTGATCCATGTGACCTTGAATATGGGTCAACAAAGTCGTTTATTTTATAAAAAACTTGGAGGCCCTTAATCCAAGAATGCTACAGACCAAATAATTGGGCCTTTCGGTTGTTGAGAAGAAGTTGCTGGAAGATTTTAAGAAATTGACCCCTGTGACCTTGAAAGTAGTTCAAAGTCCTTCATTTTAAAAAACTTGGTAGCCCTTCATCCCTGCATGCTACATAGTATCAGCACCCTTGGCCTTTTGGTAATTGAGAAGAAGTTGTTTAAAGGAAAAGTTTACATACAGTGCACGAAAAACAAATGGCTTTAGGTCATCCTGACCCTTTGGGTCAGATGACCTAAAAATATAGCAATACAATGTAGCTCACTAGCACTGTGCCGTAGGTCAGAGATCTGACACAAAACCATGGACAAAGCTCGAGCTCACTGAACCAAAGAATAAATCACTGGCAATTTGATTTAATGGTTTTGTGGTTAAACAGATGCTGAACCATACAATTAACTGTTGGCAAATTGTAATGGGTATACATTATGATGACCAGAGGTCATGCAGACAGACGCTTATATATATGATTAGATCATGATCAGAGGCACTTTGTGCTCGGCCACAGGACAGAAAGATGTGAGGTTCCACTTGCTGACAGGCAGCTAGTGCCAGGTAGGTCAATGTATACTTACCATGGTGACAGTTGAAGACTGGTCTACATATCTTGGTGCCTCTCTGGTAGGTATTGGTCAGGACTGGAGTATGTATATCACTAGAGGAACTTGCTACCGGTAATATCAACTACAACAAAGAGTTACACTAAATAAAGCTCAGGACTGGAGTATGTATATCACTAGAGGAACTGACTACCGGTAATATCAACTACAACAAAGAGTTACACTAGATAAAGCTCAGGACTGGAGTATGTATATCACTAGAGGAACTGGCTACCGGTAATATAAACTACAACAAAGAGTTACACTAGATAAAGCTCAGGACTGGAGTATGTATATCACTAGAGGAACTGGCTACCGGTAATATAAACTACAACAAAGAGTTACACTGGATAAAGCTCAGGACTGGAGTATGTATATCGCTAGAGGAACTGGCTACCGGTAATATCAACTACAACAAAGAGTTACACTGGATAAAGCTCAGGACAGGAGTATGTATATCGCTAGAGGAACTGGCTACCGGTAATATCAACTACAACAAAGAGTTACACTGGATAAAGCGCAGGACTGGAGTATGTATATCACTAGAGGAACTGACTACCGGTAATATCAACTACAACAAAGAGTTATACTGGATAAAGCTCAGGACTGGAGTATGTATATCACTAGAGGAACTGGCTACCGGTAATATCAACTACAACAAAGAGTTATACTAGATAAAGCTCAGGACTGGAGTAGGTATATCACTAGAGGAACTGACTACCGGTAATATCAACTACAACAAAGAGTTACACTAGATAAAGCTCAGGACTGGAGTATGTATATCACTAGAGGAACTGGCTACCGGTAATATAAACTACAACAAAGAGTTACACTAGATAAAGCTCAGGACTGGAGTATGTATATCACTAGAGGAACTGGCTACCGGTAATATAAACTACAACAAAGAGTTATACTGGATAAAGCTCAGGACTGGAGTATGTATATCGCTAGAGGAACTGGCTACCGGTAATATCAACTACAAGAGTTACACTGAATAAAGCTCAGGACTGGAGTATGTATATCGCTAGAGGAACTGGCTACCGGTAATATCAACTACAACAAAGAGTTACACTGAATAAAGCGCAGGACTGGAGTATGTATATCACTAGAGGAACTGGCTACCGGTAATACCAACTACAACAAATTAAGAGTTACATTGAATAAAGCTCAGGACTGGAGTATGTATATCACTAGAGGAGCTGGCTACCGGTAATATCAACTACAACAAAGAGTTACACTGAATAAAGCTCAGGACTTGAGTATGTATATCACTAGAGAAACTGGCTACCGGTAATATCAACTACAAGAGTTACACTGAATAAAGCTCAGGACTGGAGTATGTATATCGCTAGAGGAACTGGCTACCGGTAATATCAACTACAACAAAGAGTTACACTGAATAAAGCTCAGGACTGGAGTATGTATATCACTAGAGGAACTGGCTACCGGTAATACCAACTACAACAAATTAAGAGTTACATTGAATAAAGCTCAGGACTGGAGTATGTATATCACTAGAGGAACTGGCTACCGGTAATACCAACTACAACAAATTAAGAGTTACATTGAATAAAGCTCAGGACTGGAGTATGTATATCACTAGAGGAGCTGGCTACCGGTAATATCAACTACAACAAAGAGTTACACTGGATAAAGCTCAGGATTGGAGTATGTATATCACTAGAGGAACTGGCTACCGGTAATATAAACTACAACAAAGAGTTACACTGGATAAAGCTCAGGACTGGAGTATGTATATCACTAGAGGAACTGACTACTGGTAATATCAACTACAACAAAGAGTTATACTGGATAAAGCTCAGGACTGGAGTATGTATATCACTAGAGGAACTGGCTACCGGTAATATCAACTACAACAAAGAGTTATACTAGATAAAGCTCAGGACTGGAGTAGGTATATCACTAGAGGAACTGGCTACCGGTAATATCAACTACAACAAAGAGTTACACTAGATAAAATTCAGGACTGGAGTATGTATATCACTAGAGGAACTGGCTACCGGTAATATCAACTACAACAAAGAGTTACACTGAATAAAGCTCAGGACTGGAGTATGTATATCACTAGAGAAACTGGCTACCGGTAATATCAACTACAAGAGTTACACTGAATAAAGCTCAGGACTGGAGTATGTATATCGCTAGAGGAACTGGCTACCGGTAATATCAACTACAACAAAGAGTTACACTGAATAAAGCGCAGGACTGGAGTATGTATATCACTAGAGGAACTGGCTATCGGTAATATCAACTACAACAAAGAGTTACATTGAATAAAGCTCAGGACTGGAGTATGTATATCACTAGAGGAACTGGCTACCGGTAATATCAACTACAACAAAGAGTTACACTAGATAAAGCTCAGGACTGGAGTATGTATATCACTAGAGGAACTGGCTACCGGTAATATCAACTACAACAAAGAGTTACACTAGATAAAGCTCAGGACTGGAGTATGTATATCACTAGAGGAACTGGCTACCGGTAATATCAACTACAACAAAGAGTTACACTGGATAAAGCTCAGGATTGGAGTATGTATATCACTAGAGGAACTGGCTACCGGTAATATCAACTACAACAAAGAGTTACACTGAATAAAGCTCAGGACAGGAGTATGTATATCACTAGAGGAACTGGCTACCGGTAATATAAACTACAACAAAGAGTTACACTAGATAAAGCTCAGGACTGGGGTATGTATATCACTAGAGGAACTGGCTATCGGTAATATAAACTACAACAAAAAGTTACACTGAATAAAGCTCAGGACTGGAGTATGTATATCACTAGAGGAACTGGCTACCGGTAATATCAACTACAACAAAGAGTTACACTGAATAAAGCGCAGGACTGGAGTATGTATATCACTAGAGGAACTGGCTACTGGTAATATCAACTACAACAAAGAGTTATACTGGATAAAGCTCAGGACTGGAGTATGTATATCACTAGAGAAACTGGCTACCGGTAATATCAACTACAACAAAGAGTTACACTCGATAAAGCTCAGGACTGGAGTATGTATATCACTAGAGGAACAGGCTACCGGTAATATCAACTACAACAAAGAGTTACACTCGATAAAGCTCATGTTATGTCAATAATTATCTGCATTTTATTTTGACAAACTATGCAGAGGTTGTGTTTATAACATCCCACTATCCTTTTTAAGCATATGATAAAATTCCAAAACTTGCAAAAGGGATCTATTTGATTTTTGATAATTTCATCAATCTGACCAATGGGAAAAGGCCCTGTTGTAATTAAAATAATCCTTGATTATAATTAGCACACAGCAGTTCCAGCACTAACACAATGCAGTAGTACATTTAACCTCCATGTACTGTATTGGCCAACATCATGTCTCTATGCCTTATGGTTTTTCAGAATTTTTTGAAGGGGGTTGACATATTTGACCCCTGAGAAGTTGAAAGCAGGTCAAAGTTATATTTTTGGAAAATTAGTTTTTTTTCCTTCCATGGAAGATACCAACTAATATCATGCCACTAGGCCTTTCGGTATTCCAGAAGAAAGGAAAGGAAAAGTTAACGGATGCAGGATCGACAAAAGGATCGACAACAGATGATGACAGAGAACACTACATTTAGCATATATATATCATTGCATGAGCTATTTGGTTTCTGGCCCAAGTGACCTATTAAGATATTAACATTTTGCTTCATTTTCATTGTAAGATCAGAGGCCAAGACCAGGCCCGGATCATAAAATGATCTTGAGTCTTAATTTGTCTTAAGTTTTGACTTAACCAATCACAATAACTATACAAAAAAGACTTGTCGTGCATGATTGACAAAGCAAAAACTTGCAGGTAAGACTAAGATCATTTGATGATCCCAGATGCTCAGGAATTATGAATCCCACATGAGTGCCCTATTTATACTTACATAGCAGCTCAGGGTTAGGAGGATGCCCCAATAATGGTCAGCTACCCCCATACTTAGTGTTTAAACATCTGCAAAATAATACAGGCACATACAATGTACAATGTAAGACCAATCAAAGATCACAGTAGAAATTCTTTATATCCGATACATGTTACATACATTGTACATGTACTTGGTACAGAACCTTATAATTTATATACTTTGGTAAATTTTGTTTTTCATCCTATTAACAGCCAGCGTCATACTTGCCAACGTTTACCCTCCATAATTTGGCACATATACAAAATGTAGTGTGCACTCACATGAAGTGTGCATTCATGAGAGACTGATCTGTGAGGCCAACAAGCTCATGTCAGAGACTGATTTGTGAGGCTCACAAGCTAATGTCAGAGACTGATCTGAGAGGCTCACAAGCTCATTTCAGAGACTTATCTGTGAGGCCAACAAGCTCATGTTAGAACCTGATCTGTAAGGCCAACAAGCTCATGTCAGAGACTGATCTGTGAGGCCAACAAGCTCATGTCAGAGACTGATCTGAGAGGCTCACAAGCTCATGTCAGAGACTGATCTGAGAGGCCAACAAGCTCAATTCAGAGACTTATCTGTGAGGCCAACAAGCTCATGTTAGAACCTGATCTGTAAGGCCAACAAGCTCATGTCAGAGACTGATCTGAGAGGCCAACAAGCTCATGTCAAAAACTGATCTGAGAGGCTCACAAGCTCATGTCAGAGACTGATCTGAGAGGCCAACAAGCTCATGTCAGAGACTGATCTGAGAGGCTCACAAGCTCATGTCAGAGACTGATCTGAGAGGCTCACAAGCTCATGGCAGAGACTGATCTGAGAGGCCAACAAGCTCATGTCAAAGATTGATCTGAAAGGCTCACAAGATCATGTCAGAGACTGATCTAAGAGGCTAACAAGCTTGTATCTAAGACTTTTTTTTAAGTTTTTGATACATTGATAAGACAAACATTGAAAAGACAAACTTTCACTCAGACACATGCACATGTGCATGCACATAAGACATGAGGTATCATTCATCATCCTAAACCTTATTATCATAGAGTCATCCTGAACATACTTATCATTGTCACACCGCAATCATCATCATCACTCTAAGACTTATCTGTGAGGCCAACAAGCTCATGTCAGAGACTGATCGGAGAGGAAAACAAGCTTGTATCTAAGACTGATCTTACCTAATGTCAGAGACTGATCTGAGAGGCCAACAAGTTCATGTCAGACACAGGCCTAACTAGTTTAGAAAGTTAACTAGAATCAGACATCCAAATGGTCAAAATTAAGAGGATTTTTTTTTAAATAATCTAATATGACCTACATTGTATAATATTCTAGATGCAGCCAAGCTATACAATTGTATATACAAAATGTACCACATGTACATGTACAGTTAATGCTGACAAGAAATTATGAACGAAAAAATAATGCCAGAATGGGTAACTATAACCGATTATCCGGTTCAAGGTTTGGTTTGAACCTCCCAATAGTGTTAACGGTCAGCAGGTTAGCATTTGAAATATTTGATTAACCGCAATGTTAAACTGAAGCATTTCCAGAATTTTTATAAGTCCCATCATAATTTTAGGAGTACTGGACTCTGGACTCATACGCAGTTTAATCACTACAATATTTTTCCATCCAACAAAAGGCGGGTTATCCGGTTACGGTTCAGTTAGTCAAGAGTCGGTTATCCGGTTGGCATTTTTTGCTAACCGTTCCAGCACTACGAAAAACCAAATGTGTACTATATGATGTATACACAATGATCACAATCCCATTCATAATAGGAAGAAGACTGCAACTAATACATGTTAAGTGTCAGTAATTCATTTGCTGAATGAAGTGTGTAAGTACTCTGAGAGGAAGACTTGAGAGGTGGATTGTTATACAGGATATACATGTGGTCTCAAGCAGGATATCCGATGATACCCTATATATATATATACCGGTATATATATCTAGGTCAGATTATATACATGTAGGACAAAAGCTAGTACAAGTACATTAAACGAATGTACGTTTGTTTTTACACTGTCATGACCAGAGTTTGTTCTTACCCATAAGAAAAACATCTGATACTAATATATGTATATATCAGAGAAAATACATTTGTGAGTTGTTTTTTTTTTTTTTTGCACGGAGAAAAATCTAAATTCTGCGGCTGGTGAGAATAGTCTATTATAATAACACTTCACAAAGAGAATACAAGGAAGAAGTCACTCAGAAATGTTCAGTTCTAATGGTTTTTGATGACTTTAACGAAAATGAGGTTAAATCAGGGTCTTCACAATATTGATGCTTGCGACATATAAGAATTATGTATTGTGTGAATCCAAACTGAGATTTAGCCTTAAAATTTCTAATTACATTTTTTTTTCTCTCCAGTATAAATATATACCGTACTAGATCTAATTGACAGGTCAGTTACCTGATATATATATATATGTAGTATCAAAAACATAAAAACAACGAGTTTTGGATTTTTTGGGTGAACTCATTAAGTATGTGAAATGTTGCTCTAACTTTTGGGATGTTTTATTTTCCTCTTGATATATCTTGGTAGTTATATTTTAAAATGTTATCAATTAAATAAAAAAAAACAGAACATTAGCTTGCACAGCCAGTCTGGACAGAACAGGTACTGTATGTGTGTGCATATGTATAATATATCAATACATATACAATTTTTTTTGTGCAGTGCCAGTCCATGTACTAAATAAAACAGAAACTACAACCTGCTACTTATACCTGGTATACAGTATGTATATAAATACTGTCGATAGATCACATTACATGCATGTACAAAACGTGTACATGTTTACCTTGACGTAGATTTCCCAGAAAATCAATCCTTTTCTAGCATGACATGTTACACTTAGTGCACTGTGCATACATGTACATGTATAATATATTTACCTGATATAAACATATATCTGTACATGTATAAGTAGTCTGTGTATAACATATATACGTAAGAAGGGCTGGGCGGTTTTACCGGTATACCATGGTATAAAGTTGTGATGGTACGTACCGTGGTACATTAGTCCGGTACTGGTTGTTTGGAGACTTTCATTTAACTTATCAATTAAATATTTGTTACATACATGTAGATCAATTGGAATTCCAATATGGTTTAATTATAATTTCCTATAAGTTTGTTGATCAACTAGCCAGGACAGACATACATGTAGCTTCACTCAAACAATATTAGAGGATAAAACAAAAAGAAACCTATGACAGGCCTGTTGCTGATTGGCTTCAAAAACAGCCAGAGACCTTAAGCTAGATCAAACATTCAATCAAGGTGGTATACCGTGGTACGTACCACGGTATTTGCCTATACTTTGGTACTTTTGATTTTGTGGTACCCAGCTCTATTAACGTTAGGTCCTATAAAAGTACAGTATATAGCACAGTCTGTGACATTAACATTTCTAAGCACTAGTCCGCACAAGCAAAAGTCAATGTTTTTTATAACAAATTATATTGAAATTTAAGGAATTTCCACTAGTCTGTACCAAAATTTACTAGTCTCTTGCATATGACTAGTTGCTAATGTCGCAGACTGATAGAAGATAGCATGTTACTAGGATAATTTTACCTTCAAAGAACAATAATAGGGTCATGACCAGCAAATAGATATTGGGGAACAGTACACCTGTATAAATATACTGACTCTATGCATGTGGTTTGTGTCTAACTTCAGAATA
Source organism: Mimachlamys varia (assembly GCA_947623455.1). NCBI lineage: Eukaryota > Metazoa > Mollusca > Bivalvia > Pectinida > Pectinidae > Mimachlamys > Mimachlamys varia. The sequence continues at coordinate 10,714,672 of OX392542.1, read as the reverse complement.
ATACAACTTCAGGACTGGCTGATAAAACACATGTAAGTTTGGAGTTTATATATACATGTACATGTACAGTATGAAGACTGTAAAACACAAACTGCAGGGTTTTATCAGGGGGTTTTAGGAATTATTAATTGGACCCCGAGATCAAATTGGGAAAAATTGATAGACAAGCTATTTGGGAAATTTTGACAAACACCATTATAACAACTAAATAAATTATTTCTTTTCAAAATTATTTAAAGCACTGTCATGATCAGTACTCATGACATTTACAGCCATCTTTCTTGTTCCTTACATATTATATAATTATTAAAATTAATGTCAAAAGAAGCTCCCCAAGCGATGTTAAACAACCACATTATTTTCAGGTGTCTGAATTGGGAATTTTTAAGAGGAAATTTGGGGAAATCATACCTTTTTTTCATTGGGAATGGGTCTGTTTACCGGACCTAAAAAGAGGGGTGATAAAGCCCTAATTATAAACTGTCAATAGCTCTTGTCACATATATATCTAGATCTCTATACCATTATTATTTCTTCATTGATGCGCTTTGTATCTTCATGGGCATAGAACGTTGTAGGCAAAGGACTATATATGGTTTGGGCCTTTTTTGGCCCCCAAATTATCAAATTTTGAAGCAGATTATTGAACTCTCAAATTAATGTATTTCAAATATGGAGTACATCCCTGATAAAACTGAAACAATAATTATTTGTTGTTTCAACTCTGGTTGTCATGGAAACTATCTCAAATATGCATAAATTAGGGAAATTTGACCATTTAGTCAATTTTGGCCACTTTTTGGATAGTTTTTCTATTAGAAACTATTGAGCGCATTCTTGAACAAACTTAATATCAAATGAGAATATGTGGGCACTTATACCACATCTTTAGGAGAAATGTAAACTTTGTTCAAGAATGCGCTCTATTGTTACTATGTTAAAATCTATGTAAAAATTGACCAAAACAGCCCAAATATTTACATTTGCATAATTTATGCATATTTCGGATGGTTACCATGGCAACCATAGCAGAAATAACAAATAAATATTATTACAATTGCATGAGGGATGTAATCTATATTTGAAATAATATTATTTTAGTGTTCAATAATGAAATTTAAAATTTGATGGATTTGGGGGCCAAAAACAGGCAAAACCATACATAGTCCTTTACTTAAAATTTAACAGGATTAAGCTTGGAGGAAACACAAAGAAGGAAATAAATATCAATTTTCCTTCTATATGCATAATATATGAGGTATTTGAACTTCTTCATAATCTTTTCATAGTAATGCAACTTCTATTGACCTGTACAGCAATGCAAGCATTAATATATATAGTGACACTGACTACCACACAGTAGTATGCACTGAACCATACATGAAATGTAACATATCATAACAACCAATTAGACATGACTATAAATATGTGTGTGAATCCTAGCATGGTGAGAAGCTGTTAAAGTTTCATCAATCATGCATATCATTTTGCAATACAGTTACCAGTTTTCTTGAATAAATCATATACTTTGTAACTTGAGAAGCTAAAGTTTCCCATTTCGGTATCAGAGCAACTTTGGCAGCCTATTGTAACTCTTATGTTGCTGTAATATAAACACGGAATTAGATTGCTATCTAAGTCTGTGCTGTAACTAGCTATAACGTTAGCTAGCTTTCAATTGTGTTATATGTATACTGTACATGTAGGGACAGAGTCCGACACACAAATATCCGGGGTATACATTCTCCACAAAAAGGTATGTTCATGTAACTTGTTTACAGAACTTTCCCCAGCTAAATCGAATGCTGAACATGAGGCAAAATAGTGCACTCATTGACATAGGTATGCATGGTCTAGGCCTGGCTGTCGCTACCGCCGACCTGTGTTGTTTATTTGTACTGCGAGAGCCCTTGACCTCTGACCCTGCCGGTGCTGTGGCTTTTGTGTCATCGACCGTCCCCCCTTCAGAGATTACATTGCAAATATAATCGCATATTTAACATGCATAACCACGACATTAACAAAAGAGTTGCCAAGGGGAAAACATAGTATTGTTTCTAATGAATAAATAACGTACAAACTGTAGACCCATGTGTGGTTGGCTTGTCCTTTACTCACAGTTGATCTAGAGCTATAACACAACACTAACACAATCCATATGGTTTTACGAGGGTTCTAACAACTTACCGGGACGAATTCCTGGTGTTTAATCCACGAACAACATCAGAATCCCCGTCTAAACTTGATACTCACACGATGTTTCCTCCATCATGTTTTTACGACGAATCCTCTTTGGCTGACCTACTTCTCTCGTAAATTTCACGTGCTGTAAACTACAACTAACAAAAATAGTCAGGCCTATATCGATTGACATCACAGTATCGTTGTTATATTTTCACATTGATGTTCGATGAAATCTTACACTTGATATTTATCAGATTATGTTAAATCTCACATCAACTTAGCTTCTAAAACATACAGCAAATTATCATTTAAATATGATATGTTATGCATTTATCTTGTACACCGGACGCCTATATCCGATAAATGAAACGACCAGTTTACACACCGCACCGGAAGAAGTCGAAAACAGGTGCGTGTGCGCGCGCACCGATACCTTATTAAAGATAAATAAAAGTTAGGGTAACGTTCGGTTCACAGGCACTGCTACCGATTTATCGTCCAAATAAAAAAAACAGTCATTATGTTTTAGAAAAGTTGTTGTCTTATTTTTACTTTTTCTATTTCATAATGCATTTTCCCCGAAAACACGAGAATTAATTCTAGTTCGTATACCATGTCACATTATATTATTTTTTTTATGATGATGACGATGTTGATGATGATGATTAATCCAATATTTCAAATCTCACATCAATTCCACGCGTCTTTTGTATTCCTTTATATCATAAAGTATATCTACCTCGCACACATGACCCACCAAATTAACATATATACTAATACTCAATTCTTCAGTTGAATTATAGGCCTATACCTATCTCTTATTGAATTGTAGCTAACTCCAATTGAATTGAACATATATATATCTCTAATTGAATTAAAGGTAGGTTCAATTCAATTGCAGATATGTTCAATCTAATTAAGGATATGTTATATTTGTACATAGGTTCAGTTCAATTGAAAATGTAAGTACAATTCAATTGAAGATAGGTTCAATTCTTCAATTAATTGTACCTATCTTCAATTATTTGAAGATTTGTGCAATTATATTGAGTACATGTATATGTTAATTTGGCGTTCCATACGAACACCTCTTAAAAAACAAAAAACAAAAAATATAAAAACTAGCTATAAGGTAGTAAACTTTGTCAAGTCAGAAAGAAATATTAAAAGAGGAGCTGACTGAAACAAACATCTGTCATTCATTACGCCATTCCATTAAACATATTGCCTGAGACGGCTCTGAGCATTATATGGATGTCAAGGATTGTAAAAATCAATAGGCTTTCGACGTCTAAAATGTCAACAAATATCGTGTGTATATAACAGAGGGGATGGGCTGCACAGACAGTGTGGACAGCATATACCTATACTACCCACAGGTGATTTTATCGATTGGACGATCCCCCTAATTTCTTCATTATCCTGCTAGCATGCAAGACTGCTACCAGCACAACACATTTATGTCCTTATAACTATTGTTGTTTTACAGCACCAGTGAAAACTAATGTCTCAACAATATGCATTATAGAAAAAAAACGCCTTAAATCTACAGTAGAAATGGTTCTGACCTGACCTCACCCACACCACCACCACCTCCTCCTCCTTCTCTTCTTCCTCCTCCAACCCACCTCCTCCTCCTCTTCCTCCACCACCAACTCCTCCTCTTCGTCCTCCCCCTCCACCACCACCACCACTACCACCACCACCAACTCCTCCTCTTCGCCCTCCTCTTCCTCCACCACCACCTCCTCCTCCTCTTCATCCTCCTCTTTCTCATTCACCTCCATCGATCTCTTCATCCTCCATCACCACCTCCTCCTCTTCGCCCTCCTCTTCGCCCTCCTCTTCCTCCATCACCACCTCCTCCTCCTCTTCATCCTCCTCTTCCTCATTCACCTCCTTCTCTTCATCCTCCATCACCACCTCCTTCTCTTCGTCCTCCTCTTCCTCCACAACCACCACCTCCTCCTCCTCTTCATCCTCAACCACCACCTCCTCCTCTTCCTCCTCTTCCTCCTCTTCCACCACCACCACATCCTCCTCCTCAACCACCACCACCTCCACTTCTTCCTCCACCACCTCCTCTCCTCCTCTTCGTCCTCCTCTTCTTCCTTCACACCCACCTCTTCCTCCTACATCACCAACCCCTCATCTTCTTCCTTCGCCCCCTCTTCCTCCATCACCACCTCCTCCTCCCCCTCCCCCTCCACCACCAACCTCCTTCTTCTCCTCTTCGTCCTCCTCTTCCTCCATCACCACCTCCTCCTCCCCCTCTCCTCTTCCTACACCACCACCTACTCCTCCCCCTCCTCCACCACCACCACCACCTCCTCCTCCTCCTCCTCCTCCTCCTCTACCACCACCACCTCATCCTCCACCACCACCTCCTCCCCCTCTTCATCCTCCCCTTTCCCCACCCCCTCCTCCACCAACTCCTCCCCCTCCTCCTCCCCCTCCTCCTCCCCCTCCTCCACCACCTCCTCCCCCTCTTCATCCTCCCCTTTCCCCACCACCAACTCCTCCTCCTCCTCTTCCTCTACCAACACCTCCTCCTCCCCCTCCTCCTCCACCACCACATCCTCCCTTTCTTCATCCTCCCCTTTCACCACCACTACCTCCTGCTCATCTTCCTCTACCACCACCACCTCCTCCTCCTCCTCCTCCTCCTCCTCCTCTACCACCACCACCTCCTCCTCCTCCTCCACCACCACATCCTCCACCTCTTCATCCTCGTTTGGTCCATCCTTTGCTTCTCTAAATCTCTATTTCCCCCTACCTTGTCCTTTCCAAATCCTCTCTCCGTGGCCCTCTACCTTGTTCTCGTCCATAAGTCCTCTCTCCGGGCCCCTTTACTTTGACCTCGTCCACAAGTCCTCTCTCCAGGGCCCTCTACTTTGACCTCATCCACCAAGTCTTCTCTCCGGGGCCTCTCAACTTTGACCTCGTCTACAAGTTCTCTCTCAAGGCCCCTCTACTTTGACCTCGTCCATAAGTCCTCCCCATGGCCCTCTAACTTGTTCTCGACCACTAAGTCCTCTCTCCAGGCCCCTACCTTGTTCTTGTCCACCAATTACTCTCTCTAGGGCCCCTCAACTTTGACCTCGTCCACAAGTCCTCTCTCAAGGCCCCTCTACCTTGTTCTCGTCAATAAGTCACTCTCCTGGCCCCTCTACTGTGACCTCGTCCACCAAGTTCTCTCTCCGGGGCCCCTCTACTTTGACCTCGTCCATAAGTCTTCTCTCCGAGCCCATTACTTTGACCTCGTCCACAAGTCCTCTCTCAAGGCCCCTCTACCTTGTTCTCGTCAATAAGTCACTCTCCGGGCCCCTACCTTGTTCTCGTCCACAAGTCCTCTCTCCGAGCCCTTTACTTTGACCTCGTCCACAAGCCCTCTGCAGGCCACTCTACCTTGTTCTCGTCCATAAGTCCTCTCCAGGCCCCTACCTTGTTCTCGTCCACAAGTCCTCTCCAGGCCCCTACCTTGTTCTCGTCCACCAAGTACTCTCTCTGGGGCCCCTCAACTTTGACCTCGTCCACAAGTCCTCTCTCAAAGCCCCTCTACCTTGTTCTCGTCAATAAGTCCTCTCTCCGGGCCCCTCTACTGTGACCTCGTCCACAAGTCCTCTCCAGGCCCCTCTACATCGATCTCATACACAACTCCTCTCTCCAGGCCCCTCTACTTTGACCTCGTCGACAAGTCCTCTCCCCAGACCTCTCTACTTTGACCTCGTCCACAAGTCCTCTCTCCAGCCCCCTCACTTTGACCTCGTCCACAAGTCCTCTCTCCGGGCCCCTCTACTTTGACCTCGTCCACAACTCCTCTCTCCAGCCCCCTCACTTTGACCTCGTCCACAAGTCATCTCTCAGGGCCCCTCTACTTTGACCTCGTCCACAAGTCCTCTATTAGCCCCCTTTACTTTGACCTCGTCCACCAATTTCTAATGTCTAGTTCCAACTCCCTCACTTTCGTCTCCAATTTCTGCTACCTATTCTTCTCTTCCATGTACAAAAGTATGTTTCCATGGAGAGCTTCCACTGCATTCTCTTCTCCCCTTAACTATTCATGTCTCAACCTTCTCGTTCTGTCTTCCATGTATTCTAGAGCATCACCCAATACGGCTCCATCGTTCCGTTCATCCTCTTTTTTCATCTCTAGTCCACTCTACTTCACTTATTTATCTGGGTTATCTTTTGTTTCACTTCCTACATACTATTTCATTGTGGTCAGTACTTTCTGCCCGTTCCGATCAGTATAAGGTATATGAAAGCAGCCATTTGACACAGCGTTATTCTCTTGTAGCATTCTTTGTCATGTACTTATAGGCGCGTTAGCTGTTTGTCTTCTGTTCCTTTCTGCTGTAAACCTTTTGTTTAACACCTCTGCTGTCTTAAAATAGTAAATAACTGAAGAATTCAATATAATATAACAACAGAATCCTTAATTGTAAAAGTTTTATACTTACTGTCCCATATAATAGCCTTATAAAAACCTAGTATAGACCCGACAAACCTGCCTACAATGTTCGCACGAGGCGACTAAGGTGGAGTTCCTTAGTAAATGCTTTCTTTTACCTCTTAAGTTGATTGTCATAAACAAACAACTTTTGTTAATATCTTGTCTGAAGACATCGATAAAAATACATACAATGAAAGTTAAAACATATATCTGTCCTTCAGCATTGCTGGTGAGAATTCATCCAGCGTAATATGTATGTCTAGAGTTGATATTTCCTGTAGTTAAATCAACGGAGATACATGTAACTTGACAAAGGACCTCTTTCACGAACAATGGGATTTTGCCCACGGCCCGATTTAATCCAAACTAGGTGTCATGTATAGCATCCCATCAAACCCTCCTGAAACAGTGATTAAAACATTCAAAAGGTCCATGGGGCCTGATGTGACGTTTTGTAAGGGTGTGTGGCAAGGTTCAATTCAGAAATGGCTCCATAACGAAGACAAGGAATTTCACAGTATCAAACACATTATCTGACATGTTCACTTTGTGGTTATTTTCAAATTCACGGTAACTGTCGAGTAAAACGTCTTTTAGCAACTGTTGTTGGAAATAAAATAATTTATATGCTATAATTAAATCTTTTGTAAATACATGTATATGATTGCAATTGACTTAAATCTTAGTGACAGTTATTTAACCCATTATATAGGATCTGTGGTCTTCTCAACGGTACGTCTACTCATCAGGTTTTCACAAATTCAATTTGTAATTTGACTCTGCCATCCTGCTGAAGATCTGTCTTGTATATCATTACTTGAAGGTGTTGCGCATTACTTTACATAATAACAGTTCTGTCGTCTACAAAGGAAATAGCAGCAGGCTGTTTTTAATATGGAAATTTAGTTTGTCTGCAGTATTACTATCGCATAATTATATATATACAGAGTTCTTCTCATGGTTCTGAACGGTTTTTTTTTCTCAATTTAAATGGATTCTGTTGTACCGTTATAGAAAAGCCTCGTATGGCATTCATTATACGATAATGTTTCTCATACAATAATTATCACAACTGCCATAAGTAAACGTAGCAGGTCGCTCATAATATAAACAACTACATATATTATTGTAACCCTTTACTGTCGCTCTTCTGGGTCCCCTTGCCTGGTGCCACATGCTACACAGAAATGCTAACATAAGGTCAATCGGGCGTCAACCGTCAAAACAGGGGTCATAAAATAAGCTCAGTCACATGACTAAGTAACCAGAATTGAATAACAAAGGCGATATTTCAAAGTATAAATGTGATTATTTGATTTAGAAACTGTTTCCCGGGTGTAATACAATTTAGCCAGTTAATTAGCAACTTGTTTCCCTTACATTCACTCACACCCGTCCAATGTTTATATACACTCTCTGATATTCCAAAATTTACCTTTCAAGATCGTCTATTGGACTAAGGCAACTTAGCAATCAGGGCCCGGTTGTTCAAAAGATGATTAGCTTAATCAGTGATTAGTTCACATTTTAATTATCATGTAACATGAAAATGAAACCATAGATTTAATTACAACTTTGCAGATATCAAATGGCTAATATTGTCAATGTACATAAAAACATTTAAGATTGTAACTTGTATATTGACAGAATTATTCAAGTTTGAAAAATGTCGTTAAATAGTGATTAAGCTAATCACCCTTTGTACAACTGGGCCCTGTTGTTTCAATAATACAACATATACTAGTTTCAATCAAAATAGGACCTTCTCTGACACCAGCCAGACTCGTCTATTTCTCGACCACTGAGTGTAACAGTGCCTGATAGTCGATTTTTTGTGGAATTTAACCGTTTTACGTATCAAGCTGAAATTTGGCAATTTTTTTAGATGATTAATAACATAAAAAGAAAATTGGAAAAGGAGTATATATGGTTTGGGCCTATTTTGGCCCCCAAATTATCAAATTTTGAAGCAGATTATTGAACTCTCAAATTAATGTATTTCAAATATGGAGTACATCCCTGATAAAACTGAAACAATAGTTATTTGTTGTTTCAACTCTGGTTGTCATGGAAACCATCTCAAATATGCATAAATTAGGGAAATTTGACCATTTAGTCAATTTTGGCCACTTTTTGGATAGTTTTTCCATTAGAAACTATTGAGCGCATTCTTGAACAAACTTAATATCAAATGAGAATATGTGGGCACTTATACCACATCCTTAGGAGAAATATTAACTTTGTTCAAGAATGCGCTCTATGGTTGCTGTGTGAAAATGTATGCAAAAATTGACCAAAATAGACCAAATATTTACATTTGCATAACTTATGCATATATCGGATGGTTACCATGGCAACCATAGCACAAATAACAAATAAATATTATTACAATTGCATGAGGGATGTAATCTATATTTGAAATAATATTATTTGAGTGTTCAAAAATGAAATTTAAAATTTGATGGATTTGGGGGCCAAAAACAGGCAAAACCATACATAGTCCTTTAGTTTTTATATTTTATTTTCATTATTCATATTTCGCTATATTTTCTTTACTACTGTATATTTAGATGACTATTCTCCTGGCCACAAGTGCTTGTGCTAACTACCACGCTGGCCGTTTCCTAACTATAACTTGCCGTTAGGGCAATATTTCCCCCTCTTATACCAAGCTGGAAATTACGGAAGTTTTTAATATACGTACGTACGTGTATATATACAAAAGATCATTTACGGACTGAAAAACCCTGTCCTACACAAACTATTTTAACACGGTTTTCCAATCACATCAACATTTAGAATGTAAGCTAATCGCAAACTGAAGCAGTAAGTATGCAATTATGTTGTCAAACCCGCCTACATTTAACGACAGACCAAGCATACCGAAACGATGTTACTGACACACCAATCAACACCACAGACCCCGTTCTTCTCACGCTCACGGTAAATACGTGTCATCCAAAACCTATCTTCAAACGAGTTTCATTTCCCTATACAGATCCCTATATATATAAAACATAGATTACTAAGTAAATGTTTTATTTGTTTTATTCAAACCCCAGCGAACAAAGTTTTTGATGATAGGATGGGAAAGACAGAGTACACTCTCCACAATCCTTCCAACTGTCTGCCCGTACGCGGTTGCCAAGTGGTTAAGGTATATGCCATTCTGCTACAACTATCCCTCTATCGTTGGACCACTGTTGCCAAATGGTTAAGGTGTCTGTCATTCTACTACCAATATTCCTCTACCGCTGGACCGCTTTAGCCAAATGTTTAGTGTGTTTGATATTCTGATACCACCAGCCCTCCATCTCTGGGTCACGGTACGGTGACCAAGTGGTTAAGGTGTCTGACATTCTGCTACCACTAACCCTCCACTTCAGGGTCACAGTGGCAAAGTGGTTAATATGGATTAAATTCTGCGACCCCTAGCCCCCACCTCTTCACCAGAAGGCCGTCCATAAATGATCCTGGCTGTAAATTGGACGTAAAAACAATAAAACAACCAACTAACCAACCTATTGGTCGTGGGTTTGCGAGCTATATGGGGCAGTTGGCCGGTTCGACCGTTGGTTGGTGTTTTTTACCGGTAAAAAAATCTTTCATCAATCACTAAAAACTGGTAGGATATAAAACGTAATTTGACACTTTGAAAATATACTATGCGTAGATGTGTTTTAAAGAAAAGGTTTTGTGATTTGATATAATGCATGTACCATCCGCAAACAAAGTTTATGTGTCAAGATAAAATAAAACGGGGAGTATAAAAACTAAAAGCTCGGTGAATATTGATTTCTTTTTATTTATAAACTTATAAAATTAATAAAGTGTGATGTATTTTTTTGACAATCTGCTTAAACGTCAAGTGTATTTGTTTATAAGTAAATTTCCATGTGAATGTTGTCACGGGAGTACATTGTGATTTTCGGTGTATGGTCGATTTTCACATTTTCATCATCATAGAATAAAACCAAGCGTGTACTGCACCTCTCTAAAACACCTGCTATACCTTATCTGTTATTTCTTAATAGTTGTGCTCACGACCCGCGTTCTTGGTATGAGGACATGACGATATTTGGATGTTTGGTATTACTTAAGATACTGTTAGATATTCTGTTAATTACATTGTATAGCAAAATCTTCAGTGATAGCTTTTGATTTTCCCAAATGTCGTTTTTAAGCAGCGTTCTGATTGGTCAAATCTTTTCAATAGTAAAAAATATCATATTTCTCTCTAGTGAAAAATATCACTTTTCTAGATGAATATTTTCGATATTTCACTGGTAAAAATGGAAAAAAAATCCTTCTTTCAATCATTATTTCAAATAACGGTTTTGTTGACACATTTGTATTTGTTTTCACCACATCTTTTGTACAATAAACGAATTTTTACACACACGATTTTTATTTCGATATCGTTGGTACAGAGAGTTCTAAGATGGTTTTCCATCCTTCTTAAATTATGTGGTTGAAATAAGGTAATAAAATTACTGAGAAAATATTGTAACAACTCGATATAGTAGAAAAAAAAAGAAATATCAAATATCTTTAACAACAGAAGACAATATAACATCTTGAAACAATAAAAAAATAACTTTATTTAAAAAGTGTTTACATAACGTAACACACATTTATACTACATGTAATGCTCTCTGTCATATGCGGTATTTTCTTCATGTTCTATCATTTACTGGATTTAAAAAAATTATAACATATATAATGATATAGTATATAATTATATAATAAAGCATAAAGAATTGCTGTTTTGGAAAATATGTGATTCTACACACAAAACCATAATCACTATAATATTATTCCACCTTAATATCTTATTACTATAGACAAGAGGCTCATCGACCTTATCAATAAACTGGATATACATTTGTGTCTAAGTAACTGCGACAAAGCCTTCTCAATAGAGGTTCCAGAGATAGGAACAGACCACAAGACCAATTATTGTAGCATATGTAACACGTTTGGTTATGGGAGGATATCTCAACTCTTTCAAAGTGATGACCTTGGGATTAAGGGGTCAAATTAACGTTTTTTTGGCCCCGCCCCTAATCTCCGAGGAGGTGGAATTTAAACCCTACCATTTGTACAGTTTTGAATCCCAACTACCAATGGAGTCATTAAAACCTATATAACTAAAATGCCCACTTTAGGCAACGCTCCTTAGCGCCCTCAGGAGTCAGTCCCGTAATTTGTACAAATTGGAATCCCCAATACCTAGGGATGCTACAATGAAATGTGATTAATATCCGTTGCTTTGTTCGAAAGAAGAAGTTGTTAAAACCTATTTATCCAAAATACCTCCTTTTGACTCCACCTATCCGTACCCCCAGGTTCAGCCCTATCATTTGTACAATTTCAAATTCCCACTCCCTTGGAATGATTCTAGTGAAATAAGGTTGGTATCCATTGCTTGGTCCCAATGAAGAATTCGATTAAACCAATGTAATTTAATTTTGTTGTAAACAAGCTTTTTCATTGGTTAAAAAATTATGTTATCAGCCCATAACGTAAAAAATGGCGTTGCCGTTTATAACGTCGCTTTTGATTGACTGACGCAGCAGCATATTAATTTATAAAAGAAAAGAGTCCATCAATAAAGTGAAGGGTATAAATTAAGTTATAAGGATTAACTTGAATCTAATTTTTATGTTATGGGGTTAAAACACAAAAAACCGGACTGTACTCTCATCATAAACCGCTCCAGTTTTTTTTGTGTTATACCTCCATAACATTCAGGTTAATCCTTAAATAGCCAATTTTGTCCCACCTTTCAGCCCCCTGAATCCCCATATTCCATGAATAGTTCCAACCACATATAATTTCGATCCAGTGCAAAGTTCTAGAGAAGAAGTTGTTTATAGCATTATTCCCAAAGTGTCCCCTTTAGGACCTGTCTCTTAGTCCCCTGACTGGTCTACTATTTGTGCAATTCTAAATCCAATCGACCTAATGATGCTTACGCTCAGATTCTGTTAAATTCCCATCAGCGATAAGAAACAGTCGTTTGAAGGAATTGTTGACCAACAAGATACTAAGTTGTACGTACAAGATACTAAGTTGTACGTACAAGATATTATGTTGTACGTACAAGATAATAAGTTGTACGTACAAGATAATAAGTTGTACGTACAAGATATTATGTTGTACGTACAAGATATTATGTTGTACGTACAAGATAATAAGTTGTACGTACAAGATATTATGTTGTACGTACAAGATATTATGTTGTACGTACAAGATAATAAGTTGTACGTACAAGATACTAAGTTGTACGTACAAGATAATAAGTTGTACGTACAAGATAATAAGTTGTACGTACAAGATATTATGTTGTACGTACAAGATATTATGTTGTACGTACAAGATATTATGTTGTACGTACAAGATACTAAGTTGTACGTACAAGATAATAAGTTGTACGTACAAGATAATAAGTTGTACGTACAAGATATTATATTGTACGTACAAGACAATAAGTTGTACGTACAAGATAATAAGTTGTTCGTACAAGATAGTATGTTGTACGTACAAGATAATAAGTTGTACGTACAAAATACTAAGTTGTACGTACAAGATAATATGTTGTACGTACAAGATAATATGTTGTACGTACAAGATAATACGTTGTACGTACAAAATACCAAGTTGTACGTACAAAATACTAAGTTGTACGTACAAGACAATAAGTTGTACGTACAAGATAATAAGTTGTTCGTACAAGATAGTATGTTGTACGTACAGGATATTAAGTTGTACGTGCAAAATACTAAGTTGTACGTACAAGATAATAAGTTGTACGTACAAGATACTAAGTTGTACGTACAAGATACTAAGTTGTACGTACAAGATACTATGTTGTACGTACAAGATATTATGTTGTACGTACAAGATAATAAGTTGTACGTACAAGATACTAAGTTGTACGTACAAAATACTAAGTTGTACGTACAAGATACTAAGTTGTACGTACAAGATACTAAGTTGTACGTACAAGATAATAAGTTGTACGTACAAGATACTAAGTTGTACGTACAAAATACTAAGTTGTACGTACAAGATACTATATTGTACGTACAAGATACTAAGTTGTACGTACAAAATACTAAGTTGTACGTACAAGATACTAAGTTGTACGTACAAGATACTAAGTTGTACGTACAAGATAACAAGTTGTACGTACAAGATACTAAGTTGTACGTACAAAATACTAAGTTGTACGTACAAGATAGTATGTTGTACGTACAAGATACTCAGTTGTACGTACAAGATAAATTTATTTTCATAGTGGCCCTAATACGCCACCGTAGAAATGCATTCCTTTTGTGAATGAAAGCAAAACCCCTACCGGGCTTCCTGTAATATGGATGTAACCGAATTGAAATTGATGCCCAAGTTCTCACTTTGAGGACATGACATTTACTTGGATGTGACCTAGATTTACATGGCTGGTGTCGTCGATAAAGCAAAATATGCTTACTCTCCCGGAACACCTGGTCTTATTCTCTTGTGCATCTTCAAGGGTCTACGTGTAAATCTTTCCTTTGTTTATATTTTGCCCCTAGTTTTAATCAATTTTGAGTTCGGATTATTGTTTAACGCTTCGGTATTCTTTGATTTTTATCAACTATTACTTTGTTATCAATTTTCACTTCAGTATCATTTATTACACTATAATGTGTATGTGTGATGTTGGCCCTCCCTGTACAAATCCTAACTACTCTGAGACTTGCAGGATTTTCGTGTGTTTCATAATATATACTGGGTGGTCGGGTGGTGCAGTGGCTAGCAGACTTGCCTTTCACCAAGGCGGCCGGGGTTCGATTCCCCGATCGGACGTGAAAAGGTATGGGTCACCTGCCCGACCAAGTGGGTTTTCTCCGGGTATTCCGGTTTCCTGCCACAATAAGACCCCTTGTGCGCTAACACCCGGGCCAACAAGAGTGATTTATATAAGTTTGATAACTTGTTTCATAATTGTTGTAAAATCAATTAAGTTTATATTATATTCACTGTTCCATCTATTCTATGTTTGTTTGATTTGTGTAAATTAAGTTTTATAAAATAGACATCATAAATTTATGTCGAAGGATGATTTTATGAAGTAATTCGAGGCACATATACAAACTTCTTTGACTAACGTATACACACATCAATGCCAACATCAATAACATATAGTCAGTAATGGTTCATCATAATACAATAATCCGAGACCAGGGATTTTTTTACCCATATTTTTCTTAATTAATAAAGAAAATCAAAATTAAATTACTTTATATAGAAAAAAATCATAAATATTTTGCAGATCCCATAAAATTCCTCAAATTCTCCCATAGGTTTTAAGAGTCATAATTATCCCTACGAGACCAATATCTTATTCAATACGACAGCGCAAAATATCTTAACACAAATAAGACGATTTGTTTATCATGTAATATAAACGGTAGTTATAAAAACAACAGGGAGCTTTTCACCTTCATATAAATAGTCTACCTTGACATAATATGGACGGTCATGTGAAAGTCCCTATCAAACTTCCATACAATAAATCTGTGAAAAATTGTAAAATGTCAAAATAAATAGTCTACTTTGATATAATATGGACGGTAATGTGAAAGTCCCTATCAAACTTCCATACAATAAATCTGTAAAAAAAAAATGAAAAATGTCAAAATCTTTCCTATATAACATTATTATGAAAAACAGGTGGTCATATTGAACATTTACTTTATGCCTAAGACATAACATAACAGTGATGATAGTATATCAGTAGACCACAAAAATGATATTATACTATCTTCTATGCAGGCATGGGGTAATTAAAAATGTAATGGTAATGCATTGCAATGCATTACATTTTTTCAAGTAATTGAATGTAATGTGTAATTGAAGGCAGATTTAATTACATGTAATGGTAATGTAATTCATTACATTACAAAATCCCTGTAATTCCCAATTACTTTTCAATTACATTTCAATTACATGTATATTTCACCTGATCTTGAAGAGAGCCATAGTGGATTTCAAAAGTACTCAAACAGTTGTTGTAAAGGACAATTATAAATCCAGTGAAATAAATTTACTTAATTATTCATGATAAGTATTAACATGTATTATACCTGCGTGTCTATCTCCTCATGTACTTTGTGTATAAAAATAGTTAAAGAGTAAATAAAAATAAAAAGTTAAGATCAAATTTTATTTTACATGTATGTTTCTAAAGAAGATTTACAACTATACTTCAAATATTTAGGTCCTGAAATAAGCTTTTGTCCAAAGATTATAAACTGTACCTGTTTGTGACAAGTGAAACCAATTCAACCATTGTGAACACATCAACTATATTTGATCTACCTGGTCAGGTAGGCAAAAATCACACAATTAAGTTGTTAATTAGTGACTACAATAGTGGCTAATGATAAGGGACTAGACTTATCTACCTGGCCAAGAAGACTTAGAATCACAGATGAGTGTCAAAGGGTATACAGGTACATATAATGTACATTTAGTATGGCCTGTGCTGTTGTTTTGAAGAATTATGAATTACCAAAGGATATCAATATCACATTCCAGGCAAAAAGTATTCTGCATTGCAGTATTATGTAATTTATGTTACCAGTTTAGTCTGTAGAATAAAATGAAATATCTAACACAAAATGTAATGTGTAATTTAATTAATTACATTGGCAAAGTAATGGTAATTTAATTAATTAAATTTCACATTTGTGTAATGGTAATGGTAATGCCATTTTCACAAAGTAATGTGTAATTTAATTAATTACATTGCCATGTAATTGAACCCATGCCTGCTTCTATGCAACATACGAAACCATATCTTACATAATGATATTCGTTGGAAAATAGCAATCACCTGAACATTATCCCCTCATACATTAAAACAAAAATACAGTACAATACCTTATCGTCATTCCGTATATAAATTAAGCAGTCAGTATTCTAATTTCACCGTACAGTATGAATTGAGAAATGTATTTTGGTTTAATCTAGTAATGCACACTTTCTAAAAGCCACGATTACAAATGCAAGTTTTTTTTCAAAGTTTCAAAGATCGAAATTTCGAATTTGTTACGCTATATTAAAGCAATTTTTGTGCAATTAAAAAATCTTACATGTGGTCCCAGAAACCTCGTGCACCATGCATTTAAACCCTTGAAATGTAATATATATACGAGTTTTTCTATGAATAACAATTATGTGATGATTTTGTTACATTAACAATACTGTATAATTTAAATAATTTACCGAGTTATTTTACACAATATATGGACAAATAAATGATTAGCTGCAGTACCCTTACATTACAAGTTTATTTTAAAAAAATATTTGAAATAGTCAAAAGGAATTGGACACAAGTTATAAAACGTTATAAATGTTTCCATAAACATGTATGAAGTGATATATACTATGGCAGCATTTGAGGTATAAAGATAATTTTTCAAATATATATATATATATATAAAAAAAACAACATTTAAATTTTTAGGTGACAATACACAATTTCGTATCCCATACCAGTCAGTAAAGGTTCATCATAATACAGTAATCCGAGAAAAGGGATTTTTTTACCCACATTTTTCTTAATAAATAAAGAAAATCAAATTTAAATTACTTTGTATAGAAAAAAATCATAAATATTTTGCAGATCCCATAAAATTCCTCAAATTCTCCCATAGGTTTTAAGAGTCATAATTATGCTTGCGAGACCAATATATTATATGTATTCAATACGACAGCGCAAAATATCTTAACACAAATAAGACGATTTGTTTATCATGTAATATAAAAGGTAGTTATAAAAACAACAGGGAGCTTTCCACCTTCATATAAAAAGTCTACCTTGACATAATATGGGCGGTCATGTGGAAGTCCCTATCAAACTTCCATACGATAAATCTGCAAAAAAATGTAAAATGTCAATATCTTTCCTATATAACATTATTATGAAAAACAGGTGGTCATATTGAACATTTACTTTATGCCTAAGACATAACATAACAGTGATGATAGTATATCAGTAGACCACAAAAATGATATTATACTATCTTCTATGCAACACACGAGACCATATCTTACATAATGATATTCGTTGGAAAATAGCAATCACCTGCAAATTATTCCCTCATACGTTAAAACAAAAATACAGTACAATACCTTATCGTCATTTCGATATAAATTAAACAGCCGGTATTCTAATTTCGAACACCGTACAGTATGAATTGAGAAATGTGTTTTTGGTTTCATCGAGTACTGTACACTTTCTAAAAGCCACGATTACAAATTCTATTATTTTTTTTCAAAGTTTCAAAGATCGAAATTTCGAAACTATAACGCTATACTAAAGAACTTTTTAAAATTAAAAAAATGTGGTCCCAGAAACCTCGAGCACCATGCTTTCAAGCACTAGAGATGTAATATATATACCAGTTTTCTATGAATAACAATTATGTGATGATTTTGTTACATTAACAATACTGTATAATATATATAATTTACCGAGTTATTTTACACCATATATGGACAAATAAATGATTAGCTTTGCTACTGCAGTACCCTTACATTAGAAGTTTAGTTTACTTTTTTTTATTTGAAATATTCAAAAGGAATTGGACACAAGTTATATAACTTTGAAACGTCCTTTCCCATAAACATGTATGAAGTGATATATACTATGGCAGCATTTGAGATATAAAGATAGCTTTTCAAATATATATGTATAAAAGAAAAGAACCTTAATATTTATACGTGACAATACACAATTTCGTATTCCATACCAGTACCCACAATATACATTAAATATTATTATAATTTCTATTAATACGCTCGATGAACATGACTTTGTTATTACAGTAAATGTTATACTTTTAGAATATGTATAGGTGATAGTACATATCTGCGTATACAAGATAAATCTGCAATTTACATCAAGTATAAATGGAACATATAAATGTATTTAATGAGTATGACTAGTAATCATTAAATATCATACACGGTAAAGCAATTAAAATATTGTTATGATTCTAAAAACGATTAGTATTTCTTATGTACTCTTGAACAGTCAAGCGTATATTTTCATTATCTTTTTAACTAAGTTTATCAGAGCCAAAAAGTATCAAATTCAAATCAATATCAACATTATACATAGCTAATTTTCTCAAAATATAACACGATAATCATTAAAGTGGTTACATTGGAAAAAATAGTTGAATGCATTTTCTACGGGAAAAGAACAATTACAAGATGGATACATAATGAAATTAACTTTAAAAAGTCGGCATTCAAAACACTACATCCACGCCGAAGTCTTGTATGTATGACATCGAGTTTTCTGTTATCAACTGCCAGTCTACTTAAAAGTTTTTTTCCGTTTAATATGATTTTTGAATTTTGATATTGTTTCTAAAGATCTTACGGAAATGTCTAGAGAATTCCAAATTTTCACTGTACTAGAAGAAATGATTTTTCAAATAGCACTATAGGCGACTTTTAGGTGGAACATAATCTTGATTATTTCTCAAGTTATAAATACTGTTTTAGTCGATCAGATAATGTTTCCAAACCAGTTTCTATATAAAGTGACTGCCTACTTGCGAAGGAGGGCAAACTTGTAACTATTCTGGCCGCTTCTAATTGTATTTTTTCTAACTTGTCCGAATCCGCATTGGTACATCCATCCCACACTTCACTCGCATATTCCAACAAAGGTCTTATAAATACAATATATAATTTAGACAACATTTCTTTTTTTCAAGGCAAATTTAAACTTACGTAAAACTGAAAAATGCCGTGAAGCGGAGATAGCGACATTTGAAATTTGTGTTTCCCATTTCCCATTTTCATTTAGAGTTACTCCTTGGTGTTTGTGTATATTACTGCTCGTCAAAACTGTGCTATTTAAAATGTAAATTAGTATCATTTTTTTTAAAGAGAATATTAAACATTACAACGTCAATTTTATTTGGGTTAAAATCAACCTTCCATCGTTTAGACCAATGTTCTATAACTGTTAAATCATGATTTAAATGTTTCTCAATTTCCATTCTGTTATTTGCGGAATATGCGAGTGAAGTATCATCAGCTAACATTCTCGAAAATAGATATTAAAAATAAAAATGGTCCAAGAACATAACAAGTATGTATATAGTAAGATAATTGCTCAATATGTTTTTAATTTGTTTTCGATTTTATTGCAATAATGCCGTTCTGTATAGAATCATTTGTTCTATTTGATAGTAGAATATTTCTATGACATGATTGAAGCAGTAAATCCATTCGAAGCTTCTACAATAAACTGCACCGCACCTAAAGAAAATCATACGATGTTACATAATGTAAGTTTGTGGATATGTGTAATTCACTTTTCTTGAACGCAATCTTTTTATTTATATAATATGCATCAATAATGGGCCAAATTTTAGATGTGTCATTTGGGAAAAAAAGACGAAAAAGAAATACATGGTAAAAAGCACTTTCCGAAAGCAGCAAAAATGAAAAAAAACAAAATCTAAATCTAAAAGCATTCTGTCAGATGATTATCTCATATCTATATTTAAATAATATCATTGATTTAGCCCGTGTTCTTAAAATACGAAGGACTTTCGAAAAAAAATATCATGAGGAATAGCGAAATCCCTGAAATGAACTTTTGGACAAGGCAGACAATTCAAATAGCCACATTTTATGCTATTGCTTGTAATTGTTTATTTTTCCACTGACTCTAGTGTGTCAAGTTTCCTCCCGCAATAAGACCCCTCGCGCGCTAACATCCGGGCTAACAAGAGTGATTAATATAATTTGTATAACTTGTTTCATGATTGTTGTAAAATAAATAAAGTTTATATTTATATTTTGTGGAATAGTTCAGTAGTCCTATAATTTTGTAATGATACTTGGCCCAGTGTAAGTTCGGAGATTCCACATTCGAGTTTATATTTATATTTTGTGCAATAGTTCAGTAGTCCTATAATTTTGTAATGATACTTGGCCCAGTGTAAGTTCGGAGATTCCACATTCGAGTTTATATTTATATTTTGTGGAATAGTTCAGTAGTCCTATAATTTTGTAATGATACTTGGCCCAGTGTAAGTTCGAAGATTCCACATTCGAGTTTATATTTATATTTTGTTGAATAGTTCAGTAGTCCTATAATTTTGTAATGATACTTGGCCCAGTGTAAGTTCGGAGATTCCACATTCGAGTTTATATTTATATTTTGTGGAATAGTTCAGTAGTCCTATAATTTTGTAATGATACTTGGCACAGTGTAAGTTCGGAGATTCCACATTCGAGGTGTCTGTCCACGATTGTCCTCGGAGTCCACGTCGGCTCCTTTACGAAGCAGTATGTCTCTGATTATGTACTTGTCACTCTTCACAGCCAGATGTAAAGGCGTTTCGCCTTCCGAGTCCTTCGAATTGATACAGGCACCCGCTTTTATCAACTTCTTCACTAGGTCAATATTGTTTGCGATGACTGCAAGATGCAGTGGCGTTCGTGAAAAATGGTTGGGAATGTTTATATTGCATCCTTCCTTTAAGAGTAGATCTATGAAATCCGAATGACAGCTACTGATCGCACAGCAGAGCAGGTCTTCATTCAACTTATTGGATTGTTCGACGTCCGCACCATGCAACAGAAGACACGTACTTACAGCAGTGTTCGAGCACGATACTGATTCGTAGAGCATTGTCTTCTTCTTGTCCACCTTAAAGTTCGGGTCAGCACCGTTCTCGAGAAGCAACCTAACTATTGTTGTGGAAGCTTGTTCATTCTGGACTGTAGCAGATTCAACGTGTGCACGTTTGTGCTTTCGGGCACATTTAACAGCCGAGCTTAGAGGAGATATGTCTGCTGATATTTCCTTTACACAGGCATTGTGGTCCAACAGGTTTTGCACGATATGTGCATCACCTTTGCGAACTGCATACATAATTGCAGTGTGCTTCCTTTTGTCAACCAATCCAACATCGGCTCCTTTGTTCAATAAAATTTTCACCATAGAACGACTTTGCTCTTTAGACCGACAGCTGTTTCGGCATACCCACATTAACGCTGATCTTTTGATTTCATCGCAAATGTTCAGATTTGCCCCGCGATCCAACAAAGCCCGTGTAAGTCGGAACATTTCTACACGACAACTCCATGCTAAAAGAGGAATCTTCTTTTCATTTGAATATTCTATAGTCTTGTTTTCGGAACATTCTGTCATGAATATTTTGAGAAATTGTCGATTCTTAAGCGCAGAATGATAGAATACATCCTCGACGTTATAGTTGTGTAGCTCCACGCACATCCTTCCAGCCAAACACTCATAATGACAGCGTTCCAAAATGATAGCATGTTCGTCCTTTTTAGCTACGGTGTCGGCTATCCTGACATGGCTTCTAAGGAAAGTACTGGAACAATATTTAAATAGAAACGTCGTGGATTCTTCGCCTAATATAAAAGTAACTATGTCTTGATATAAAGAGTGTAGGAATGCATATGATGTCCCATTCTTGGTCAGATAAACCCCGTTCAATGCACCTAGAGCATTTAACACATCCCTGTGAACTTTGTCTCGGTTTAACCCTAAAAGTTCCAACACTCCGTCAACTTTTTCTCTGTCTGGCGATTCTAGCAGGAGGTTTCTGTTCGACAATTTATTTTCATAAACAACACATAATACCAGGACACAGAAATGGCCAGGGTTCTTCTCCCGCATTCGGATGAAATTGTCCTTTATTACAGTAAATGGCGACGAAAAAAAATCCGTCGGGTTTTTACGGATTGTTCCTACTTTGAAAAACGCATGGCAAAGTAATGGAAAACAATGTAGATCTGGCATTCGCAGAGACATAGTATTCCCAACACGTGTATCAGTTCTGGATTTATAATGCGAAAACATGCCTTTCCTTTCTTGTTCAGAAAGAGCATTTTCGTCATCAGTCAAATCTATTGTATTCTGTCGCGAAGTCACTAATGTTTCGCTGGTAGATACGAACTTATCATTCAAAATTTCTGATCGAATCGCAAGGATAACCTTTGTAGTACATGAATTACCCATAATGCAAGTTTCTATACAATCGTTATCTTTTTCCATGATTTGCACATCAAGTAGACTGACACATTCACTTCCTATGGGGTCATCCATCACAAACACTTGTTTCTTGGTTTCGTCCCAGTAGTACGATATCTCTGAAGATTTAATGCATGGATACACAATGAAACCCTCAAAGTTTAAAGCTAACGAAACATATCGTAATGTGGTGGATTTCCCACTGCCCTGGGGGCCTGTAATGATTAACAAGTTATTGTTTTTAGAAAATTCCAAAGCATTTCGCATTCCCTTTGTCACGAACACATCGCCTGCCTGCTCTTCCCATCTAGAAACCTTTTTCTTCATCAATTCTGGAATAAAAAAATGTTAAATAGAATGCAAGATTTATTCATTTGTATTTCAGACAAGTAATAATGGGGAACAATAGAGGTAACATACTACGGTTATCCTCCCATCAATTACCTAGTTATATACAATTACTATATAGCGACATTGTGACCCCTTTGCTCTTTGTTTAAGACCATAATAGTCATACGGTATGACTTTGTACTGTTTATAACTCATACTGCGTTCATTAAAGTCTATTCAGGATGCTTACCCTTCTAGACAATCTGGTCATATTTTCCTGTACACCATGTAAAGTTTTCCTTGCTAATATTTTGTTTTAATTAAACCCCGTGAAGTTTGCGTTTGAATTACGCTTTTGTTGACATTTCAGTACTGTCTTGTTTTTAAAGCAAGTTTTCGTTTTTTGTTTTCTAATGACTTTCGTTTCCTTTATTATTAGTAGGAACCTCTCTAGACCTTCACCTTGATCGTAATGTAGAAACGCAACAGCACTAAAACAAATGAACTTTCCGATAGCTCATTGGTCTAACAGTGTCACGTGACATTTCTGGTTTGATGTGTTGAATAAGTGGGTATTATAAACAGGGTATTTACTTACTAGTGGGATCTCGATTCCTGCCCTCCTCAAGGATGGGAGATAGATCTCCTGTCATCAAAAAGATTTAAATGACCAGATTGTTTTGAACAACCACGCAATTAATTACATTGGCCTTTTGAAAAAAAAACATTTTCACTTCAGAAAATAGAGTATGATAACATACAAAATACGATCTTGCATTAGAAATATTACGTTGTTTATATGTAAAATATACTACATTGTGTTATTGACAAAATACACCGTAATTTCCATTTAAGATACACTGAACGTTTTATTTACTCTATATTCCTCCTATACATTGTATATGTATTGCAAAATAAAGTAGTCATGTTATATAGAAGAATGGAGTTGATTTTTCTTTATGCTACTTAAACATAAATAAATTATATGTATAATTTAGAGACTTTACCGTAGTGAAGGATGTTTGTATCTCCGATCATGGCATTTTCGCAACTAACTGTCACTTTAGCTAAAACATTAACAGAAATCATTTTAAAAGTTAACTGCAACATCAATAATTATTATAAAGATCAACATTTTCATACTTCAATTTAAAGGCCCAATATAAGTAACTGAAAAATCCGAAGAATTGAAAATAATTCAGGTTGGCCAGGTTAGAATACAGTTCAAAATGGACGGGTGTTTACAAATACCGAGTTTTTACTACTACTGTACCGGTAACCGCGTAAGAATTCATCGTGAATATTGCTGATATCAGTTTATTTTAACTTAAACTTTTCATATAAAAAGTTATTAGGCTTGATTTTTTTGTGAAGTTTTGTCGAAAGTTACGTTTATTGGGCCTTTAAGGAAATGAAATTCAGGTATTTTTATGGCTGGTACACTTTACAGTAAATTTCCACTTGAAGTCGCCTAGTTTCACCCTGAATCATGTATGGAAGAGCCAAAGCAACTCAGAATTCAGCCATTGCACAGGCTGGTTCGAAACCCGTTAGGTCTGGTGTTGTCTTCACTCACACGCTAGGGGAGTGCGAGTTGTCTCCATTTAGGATTCTTACCACGTCAATAATGGAGTTCTTCCCCCTTACACGAAACCATTGTTACTCTTTTTATTTACATATATATGTTTTACCCTCAAATTTAGTGTAATGCAGCATATTTTAATCAAATACTTCTAACATTTATAATAAATCTTACTTAGAAATTGACATTAACGTCATTTTAAACACACTGCAATGCATATCAAATTTTACTTTTTGCTATGCTAGCATATATGTTTACTTCAGTCCTTGTGTTTAAACCCTTTATTAGAAAAAAAACATGTGACATACACGTTTTCTGCACTTAAATGTCTTTTAAAAGATTCAATTTATTGTGCTACGTACCTTTCTGTAATATATATATATATATATGTGCTGATTGCACGTGTACTTTCTTTGTGTAGTAAAATTCAATTTTTCGGATACTGTATCTTTTTCTCAATTTAAAAGGTGCAGCTTATGTCTGTGTTATGTTTTCTTTGATTGTATTTGTGATGTTTTTTTTTTGTTTTGTTTAGGCTAGTCTTTGTAATGGCATGTATGTTTATGTTATAATACTTAAGTTTATTACAAGAATAGTACTGCATTGGAAATGTTTAATTGTTTTAGATATGAGACGCAAACAATATAAATTATCTTATTGTATTGTAGTATATCTTATGTTTGTCCTCGTAATGTACTTAAATATCCATGGCTGGTACACCAACAGTGTGTTGCCCCTCGTAATGAAATTTAGAAATAAGAACAGTAATTTAGTTCATATAATCAATTAAGAAAAATAATGTGAAATGAAAATTAATTTTGTATAAACACAAAACAAATAAAATTAACAAGGGAGATAACTAGTAAATGTTGACAAATACAAGCACAACACATTGTACATATACACAATACACAACACAAGCACAGTAGATATATAGTGCATTAATCTCTATAACTTTGATGAACATAAATAATGTTATATTCAAACATTTATATTGTATGTTTATATACATAATAACTAAACAGCCAAAACGCCTGTCCAAAGCTGAGCTGGTTTTGTTGTACATTGTATGTGTACTGTTTGTGTGCATGCATTTAACAGTATTTGTAAGTGTATTAATTCTTGTATGTACATAAGCTATAGCTAGTGAGGGTGATTTATGTGCTGCTATTTGCTACATGTACAGTATTGTCTGTAATTATAGGTGCTGCTTATATTTAGTGCTTATCAACTATTTACATGTGCAGTATATTCCGTTTAATTGCATAACAGTGTTATCTCAATGTTATTGGGAACTCTTATTTCATACTGCATCATAATTATTGTAAAGTTATATATGCAATTGACCGGGATTTAATATATGCTATTTAATTCAGTTGCTTTGCTTGTTTGTAATACTCTATGTGCTTGTGCTGTATTGCTTGCATAGTAATAATTGGATAGGAGATTGCCTAAATTTTTTGTTTTGCAATGTTTGTACGATTGTCTGTATATGTCATGTGATGTATGATCTTTTCGAATTTGATCTATAATTACAAAAATTCGGCCAAACCTGTCCCAGTATTGTGTGGTTATGTAGGGGCAGATAATTGGTGAATTTTGGGAAGCTTCTCAAAATGATTAATTTGCTGTTCCTGCATAATCCCTCTTCATTGATGAGTACATATCATATTGGTCAGTGTACAATTGTATGTGCTGTGTGTTTATGTAGGGGCAGATAATTTAATATGATATTTCGTGATTTGTACACTTTCTATATGTTTCCCCTCGTAATGTAATCAGAAATTTCGTGACTAGTACACTAACAGTATGTTTCCCTTCGAAATGTAAAAGTATTCTCATGGTTAGTCCCCTAGCAGTGTGTTTTCATTCGTTTCCCTTTCGTAACAGAAAAGATGCATTGTCAGTGTTTTTATTCTGTATTCTAGGGCATGGGGCACTTGGAATAACATATACGGTATCGTAGTAGAAATTAGACATTGTTTGGGTTAGGGCCCATGGATTAATATAATGACACCATTTAAAATTTGCTCTCTTTTATTTTGAACACACCTTACGGTATAGAATAAAGTTTGGCTAGTCCTTACTGATTCATCCATTATTCCCTTTATATTTATTCATAACATGAAAATATTACAGGTGTTAACATTTCAGTGCAGTAAAATATATGTTAAATTAGATTAATTTCAAGACACAAAGTTGATTTGGAAAGCTTAGAAATGATCCTCGTTTGATACTCACCTGTCTTTTTCTTTTTCTTTTTTTTTAACGTTAAAGCCTTGGACCTAAAATTAAAGTAACACCGGTCTAGAACTCGTCCGAGAAACAAATTATTTAATGCATGCTTAAATAATGATAATAAAAAGTCTATATTTATCTGCTCTCCCCATTGAAGCAAAATGCACCTCTGTCTCAGACTCCCTTCTCTTTTATCATAAAAAAAAACAAAGTAATACTTTATATTCGTAATAGGAAAATTTCTCATCTTATCATACACGAATTTACGTAACTTTTTAATATTACATTTTATTAATTACACCATACAAATGCATTATATTTTCACATGAGCAATTACCTTACATTTTCAAGTAAGAAATAAATACTACTACTACATGTATACATGTATATTATCACCATTAAAGCTGAAGTAGAGATGTGTTTTATCCTTCAAAAACCAACCACTACTTACCAGCTATAGGCTACTTACCTTGGTATTTCTGCACTATTTTAGTTTGTTCAGTATGACAATATATATATCAGTTATTGACCACTTACCTTGGTATTGTTCTGTACCGTTTTAGGTTGTTCAGTACGACAATATATATACCAGCTATAGACTACTTACTTTGGTATTGTTCTGTACCGTTTTAGGTTGTTCAGTACGACAATATATATACCAGCTATAGGCTACTTACCTTGGTATTGTTCTGTACCGTTTTAGGTTGTTCAGTACGACAATATATATACCAGCTATAGGCTACTTACCTTGGTATTGTTCTGTACCGTTTTAGGTTGTTCAGTACGACAATATATACCAGCTATAGGCTACTTACCTTGGTATTGTTCTGTACCGTTTTAGGTGGTTCAGTGTGACAATATCTATACCAGCTGTAGGCAACGAAAAATAGTGCAAACAGCACAACAATAACGGACACTATTATGAAAACTATGGTCATCATGTTCAGTCCGGACAAACACCCCCACGCATCCGGATTTTTATGGGGTGGTGGATTTTCTGCCATGCCTGTCTGCAAAGAAAAATAACATTGCTACAACAAAACTATTGTTTAAAAAAAGTAGATATGTTTAAAATCCTTTAAGTAATATTTCTATTTCAGAGCTTACTATCAATGGATAGTAAAATTCTTCTTTGTCAGAATAAAATCCATGTATCTATATATCTAATATCAAACCTATCGGAAGTAACTATATAATCGGGAAATGTACTTAAATAGGGAATATTTCAAAACACGAATGCATTAAAATGCATTACAGGAAAATTAATAACTAAACATCAGTGTGATTGGGTCTTGACAATCTTTTGTTCAAGAAACCTTCGTCATCATATTACTTGATAAAGCGAGAAAAATGTTCAGTTATATCTAAACGTTTGGGATCATGTCACATACTTATAAGGTTTGAATTACACGTCTAGCTATAAAGCATATAATTCTACATAATGACATATTTGTGTATAATGTCTCAAGTCCATGTAATATATCCATCAGCACATTGCTGTACATAATGTCACACTTCTGTACAGGGATATTTTGTTTACAAGTTAACATCTCTTAATTCAGATATAAATCACTAAAGGGGCGGCGCCATATTGCTTCTCCCCTACATTAACGGGAGCATAAGGAACTGTATCTCCAAGGCACAATCGATTGGAATATTTCAATTTCTTGAAATTCCTTTATATATAATTTGTAAAATATTAAAAACATTGGACCATTAAGCTACGGTTACAACATCTAATCTAAAGGTGGGGAGGCTATACTGTATGCACATTTCACAACACTGAAGCGACCTTTAACCCTACACTTAACTCAATGTAGAAATATATTGTATATAGGGTTTTCAAGTCCAAATTTACACGGGAACGAATAAAGTAATCCTTACCAATTAGCCTGAACATCTACTAGCCCAGGTTTCCTCTAACCCTGACACCAGACTTAATCATATTTCACCCCTCAAAACAGGGGAACAGCTTATATTATGACATTTTTACTTCCCCTTTCGGTTTATAAACCGTTATACCATGTTTATCATAACTATAACGAAATGTGCATATCTATAGTTTAAGGCTTAATAAGCTGTTGCTTTACATTTTATGACGATTGTTGTGTTCTTAAATGAGTAAAAAAATCATTTGATTAATATTTTTACGACAACCAAAAATGTGTATACATATTTACCATTTCCGTGACAGTATCTATTCTTAGCCAGCCTAATATAGTCTTCTATCGGTTTTGCTCATTACAGGAACAGCATCTAATGCTGTATGGATTTCCAAAATGTCTAAACTAATGTAAAAGCAGAAGGGTCAGTTGAGTAAACCCCTTTATTTTATGAATTTAAAAGTAAAAATAAACTAGTTCTGTATAATTTCAACTCGTGTACTACGAAAATGTGTATATTATGTACCGTGCCACAACTCTAATGAGATACATGTAACTGTGGCTATAGAGGCTACAGCAAACTTCGGGGGACTAAAAAAAATCACCAACAGAGTCTGCCATCCCCTATCATGAAAGATGATGTAACACACACATATGCTGCACATTTTAAATTTAGTAATAGATACAGTATGCCAAAAACATTAATTAAACTGCATCATACAGATGTTTCGTCCTCCTAGGACTCCTCAGTGATGCTAGGGGCTAAAAGGTGGGAATTCAAAATATTCATTTTTTCGACATACTGTATCATTTCTATTAATTAATTCAAAAGGTGCAGCACATGTGTGTCACGTCAATTTTAATCAGATTGCTATAAATCAAGATGCGAGATTTTTTGTTGTGCGATGGTACCGCATTAAATGTCAAATTATCAACAGGTCCCTTGCAGAGATTTGTAAAAAAATACCGAAGCGTCTACAAACCCATAATCCTAATTCAAAATCGATTAAAGGCCCATTATACGTAACGTTCGGCAAAACTTGAAGCGAAAATCAAGGCTTACAACTTATTATCTTTATAGATTTAGTTAAGATTAACTGATATCAGCAATATTCAAGATGAATTCTTACGCGGTTACCGGTACAGCAGCAGTTGAAATACGCTATTTGTAAACACGCGTCCATTTCGAACCGTCTTCTACCTTCGGTTTGTTGTGAAGTGGGCCCCACCTGAATCATTTTCAATTCTTTGGATTTTTTTGTCAACAGTTTCTTGTTAGTTACCGCTCAGGTTTACTTCGTTTTAGGCTTATTTTTGCAGGGTTATCAACTTGATTTTTTTTTCAGAATTTTTCAGAATCACGAAAATTTCACTAAAGGTGCGTATATTGGGCCTTTAAACTAAGGGCAAATTATGAACAAATGAAAGATTTACATGAAGACCCTGCGATGCATACAGCTTACAGCGCCCGTTACGTTACAAGTTTAAGACTTAAACTTGTAACGTAACGGGCGCTGTAAGCTGTATGCATCGCAGGGTCTTCATGTAAATCTTTCATTTGTTCATAATTTGCCCTTAGTTTAAAGGCCCAATATACGCACCTTTAGTGAAATTTTCGTGATTCTGAAAAATTCTGAAAAAAAAATCAAGTTGTGAAGTGGGCCCCACCTGAATCATTTTCAATTCTTTGGATTTTTTTGTCAACAGTTTCTTGTTAGTTACCGCTCAGGTTTACTTCGTTTTAGGCTTATTTTTGCAGGGTTATCAACTTGATTTTTTTTTCAGAATTTTTCAGAATCACGAAAATTTCACTAAAGGTGCGTATATTGGGCCTTTAAACTAAGGGCAAATTATGAACAAATGAAAGATTTACATGAAGACCCTGCGATGCATACAGCTTACAGCGCCCGTTACGTTACAAGTTTAAGACTAGAAAAGTCACATCTCAAGGTTTCGATGGATCTTGCGGATGTATCCAACCTTTTGAAGGAAAACGAATTAATGAGATACTTATTCATTGCTATTGACGTGTTTTCGAGTCGTTTATGAGTTGCTCCTTTGAAGATTAAAAATATCAGTCTATCATTGAGGGCTTCAAATACATCTTTGGTCAGGGCAGAAAACCACAAAAAATCAGGTCGGATGCGGGCAGTGAAAGGAAAAAATATTATCCCCCGCTTTTCTCCCTTTCTTAAGGGGTAATCATATTGTACGTAAAGCTGTTTTGTAATATTCATGCTGTTGACAAGATGTATTGCTTGGAAATTGAACTAAAACTAAAGCCTTAATTATACACAGAAATTGGTTAATATCTGTTGCTGTGATTACAAGGAAAGATTAAACAAGGGGCAATAACTCCGCCAAATAAAGTCCACAAAAAGTGGCGATCACACTTGCCCATGCCCTTTAGACATTCAAACCTTATAAGTTTTTAGAAAATTGGATAATATCTGTTGCCATTATTGCATGGAAACGAAAGAAAATGACATTTTTCTTTGATCAAAGGGCCATAACTCCGCCAAATAACATCCGCCAGAAGTGGCGACCGAACCTGGCCGAGCCTTTCAAGCACTTTACCTTTTTGTTGCCTTTATTGCTCGGAAGCGAAGTGTGACAGACGAACAGACGGACGAACGGACTGGCGGGCGAACCCAAATGAATAACCATGTTTCGGTGAAAGCGGGGGATAAAAACAAATGGGTAAAACAATATGTAGACAGAGAGGATGTAGCGCATTACCTCACTCATAAAGACATTGTTCGAAATTACAATGCGAGACCCCATAGTGCTTTGGGTGGTGAGTCAATAGATGATATTAAGAAATCAAACCAAGAAAGCGCATGGAAACATTTGTACGTAGACACAAATAAACCTAAGACAACCAGATAAAAGAATACCCCAAACCATTTTGATTCAAGATAGGGGATGTAGTACGAATATCGAGTAACAGGCGTGCGTTTCATAGGGATTACGAACAAAAGTGGAAAGACGAAGTTGTTACCATCAAGATTAGGTACCTTCGTCAAGGTATACTTGTCTACAAAATTGTGGACTACAGCAGGGACCTTCTACACCTGTGGGCTAAAAAAGGTCGGTAAAGGTAGAGTAAAGTAGAGAATACCGAAGCGTTAACAAAATTACAATCCAAACCCAAAACCGATTAAACCAGAGGCAAGATATGAACAAAGAAAAGATTTACATGGATACCATTGTTAAAGTACAAGAGAATAAGAATAAGCAGCTGATGTAGAAGAGTCTGTTGTGTCCTTTATTTCAAGTTCAGAAGGGTATATACGATCGACGTGGTCAGCAAACTTCTTCTTGTTTAAAAATACATCGTCGATATATCTGAAAGTGAAATTAAAAGATTTGGCAAGGTTTTTGTTACCTGTCCTGATTAGCTCTTCCACAAAATCAGCCTCAACATTTGGGGGAAATGATGAACTTTTTCTTAAATTGAATATTTTCAACGAAAATATCCATTGTTATTTCCCAACTCTGTAACATTTTCTCGAGGTAAAATGCCTTATGATTTTAGCTTTTCATTAGTCTGGTCTGAAGCCAGGGTTAACTACGTAATTTCTTGCTCATTTCTTGTGGGTTATACCAGTTATATGTTTTAAATGGAACCAACGCCAAGTAATATTGATGTTGCATTTTACAAATTCCATTTCGCACTTTTGACTTGTCTATATAAAATGTCAAGCCTATAGGTGCGGAGTTCGGAGGTCAAAGTGTGGATATGAGAATGACTTAGTTATAACGTATCCTGTCACTAGACAACCAAAGTCATTCTTTCTCCACGTCGACTAGCCTTTGACCCTGCATAAACAAAGCAGTTTACACAAAAGCTCCATAGCAATCTGGGCGGTAGTTATGAGAAATTTCCATGTGACAGTTGTGCATTATGAGGAACATTTTTTATCAAAACCTCTGTGTGCGTATATTGGTTCTGTAGGGCGATTCAACCAGACACTGATCACATGTTGACCACGCTAGAGGATGGGGAGAAAAACATATTCATCGAAAGGTAAAGAAAATGCTAACGTAGCCATGAGTATGTGTGATCATGAATTGCCAGTGAGCATTTAAATCTTTAAACATTCCAAAGGAGGCACAGTTCCATCCAGCAAACTGTTTTTCTTCTGATATACTGCAGGAGGCCTACTAGTATTCCAACGATGTTAAGAGGTTTCGCACGGCGAGAAACTTTTGACAGGCGACATGTATTTGACAATGACCACAACATACATATGTACTGGACTATTACACGAGGCCTAGAAAAAAATAAACAATAGATAGAAAGAGTGGCCATCTTTGGCAGCAAAACTGATCTCTGATATACTGGATGAAGCTCAAGAATATGTCTACTGACTTAAGTCTTCAAGGGAGGGCTCTAAATCATTAAATGGATCACAGTTCCTGGAGTTTCTGTCAGAAAATAATAAATATATATATACATGTATACATGTGAAATGAGCCTCTAATTATAATAATGTAACTACATTCTGTAATGGGCCCCTGCTCCATATACTTAAAAGCATTAAACAGCATCCAGTCTGGTGTTATAGGACCAGAACACCGACCTGAATGCTGTTTAATGCTTATATTTAGATTTTTCCATTTGTTTCGATAATAAATAATTATATATTCATATTCTACAGTTGTTCTGAAAATTTAAGGTTGATTTCTAATAAATGGAACAGCCTACAGCAAGTATCGGCCAGCCATCTCCGACATTATGATTATGACATAACAATCGTAATGACGTCATAATATTAAATAACCACTCCTGTGTTATGGTATGCTAACACGGTACTGGCATTGTTAATGCCTTATATTAAGTGGCAATGCAGAGCAAATGTAGATATATGTATATAAACATTTTTTTTATATAACAGACAGGAACTCAGGCAAATACATGTGAATGGGTCCAATGCATACTTTCACACATTTTCTATGATAGTGGATCAAAAATATTATAGGATGCAATGTTTTTTATCATCACACGACGGACTTACCCAACACAAAACAGAGAAAGAAGAATTAAATGTTTGTATTTAATACTTTCAATTTCCATTTCACAAAATTTTAAATAAAATTATAGTGACTACATGTATTACAATAAAAAGACATTGCCAAAATGAGGCAAATTTTAAACAGACAAATATGTTCAAGACTTCAAGCTTAAAGAGTTATATCCCTTGTCAGTGGGTATTAAGACTGTAGTATATATTATATAGGTCTAATATGACTGACTAAGATAATAAAGGAACCGCCTATAATCAACGATTACTTTAATTTGAATTAGACCTAAAACTTTTTTATAAGCTCAAAATCCTAGAATTGTTTCCCAGTACACATGTTCCTTTGGTCCTAAACATCAATATTATTTAGTGTCGACATAATTCTAAGATCTAGAAATAAGGTGTGGCTTACTTTGTTTATTCAGACATAATTGATTTACGATTTTATAGGGAAATTTTCTATCTCTGATGTATTTTGTCTATTTCACTTGAGAAGATCAACACTTACCGTATGTGAAGCTACTGTGTTAAGCCTTGTTTTTTTTCTCTCTTTTAATGACATCTGGAAAGACCTGCTCAGGTTAATTAATTGTTAACCACAGCTTAATTTAGATCTTATTTTATAGTATTTCACATCTCAACAGAGTTTGCTGTCACATATCTTACAGCATGATGTCAGAGATGTTACATCTATAAATAGAACATTACTTAACGCATTCACCCCTGAAATTTCATTATGAACTATTCCAACTTTTGAATTAGGAGAGTTCAAATGTGTTTTCAGGGGTGAATGAGTTAATGTTTGATATTGTCAACGTCATCAATGTGCTAAAATTTAAAAAAAACTTCTTATTTCATACTACAATTAATAATTCATACAGATTGAAGCTAAAGAAACATTCAACATCAACTTAATTATAAAGTAAATCATACAGGAAACAGAAGTAACCACATCCTGTCTAGGTCTGCACTATTACAAATAAAGCTTTAGAGTGAAAACAATAGCACTATATTCACAGTTGCCCTTATAATTGTTGTTGAAACAATCTCCATAGCCAAGCATGACAAAAAAGATTCTCTTCTCAAGATTTTTCATTGTAAATTCATTCACCCCTGAAGACACATTTTAAATCTTCCACTTCAGGGGTTGGAAAAGTTCATTTTGTAATTTCAGGGATGTAATTTGTTTCATTAACGTTTGGTCTACATGTTCTATTTAAAATAAAGTTGAAACCAACGACAACTGAATCACATAATGACTGTAATTTGCTTGCCTGCTAAACAACACAGATATTGTCTCATTTGCATCATTTAAAACCAAAATAGCCTTTGTAAAAAATGTCAAATTAATTTATAAAAGTAGCTGGCAGATACCATGATACATCTGACAGGAATAAAAGTATAAAATTTGTCACCGGGACAAGCTGTGACATATTCATTTGATAGCGAGAGAATTACAGACATGTATAGGTTAACATAGCTATGTTAGATCTACAGACGATCTACTATATTGTTTAGGAGTGAGGATACAGATCAGACTTAGTCTTACACTACAGCATTACCCACACATCACAGAAGTGATACTGTCCTCATTAATATACAGTCGAACCACATCTCAAAGACAATGGGACCATAGGAAAACTTCGAGTTATCTGAGTATTCCAGTTATACTAGTTTGAATATGCTAGTGTAAAGCTTGGCAACCAAAATATTTCAAGTTAGATGGGGTCTTCGAGTCAATCAAGTTGGAGATAACAAGGTGTAACTGTATCACAGTGTTTACCTGTCCCAGTGTCATCAATCCCGGACATAGTCTGTAGGGTTCTGGCCCTCTGATTCAATAAATATTGGAGTTCCTGACATACCAGTCTGTCAACAACACTAATACTTAGCAGATCAGATAGTTAGAACCCTTCAGACTATCCCAGACACTGATGAGCTGCTTTGTCTTTGAGAAAAAAAATGTTTGACTTTGTGATATATGTAGAAACAATAATGAAAATTAAGGATCTAATTTGATTATGTTCAATAATTTTTTATATTGACTTGATCACTGATAGATATAACCACGAGCAACATTCCAACTTTACAACAAAACAAAACATGGATAGTAAGGACAACTAAGTGGTAAAAGGACCATAGATTTGAAACCTACTTTAATACAGTTCCATGTTAGTTTCAACTTCTGTACAGACTGAGAAATGTTGATTTAACTTGAATAAAAACATTCTGTTCTCAAAGATTTCTTGTCAATAACTAAGGACCTGGTAAAACAAGGACAATGAAATATTAACACCATAGAAATATTATTTTAGCGCTTTTTCGTGTTGAACATTTTGTGCTGAAATATGATTGCACTAATTGGAGATTTTATATATGCTGCTTATATACTAGTTATTATCACGGATGCATAAATTTATTAATGCGCTAATATTCCAAAAACTAACAATGAACTAAAATTTGATTGCGCCAAATAAAGATTACAGTATTGAATAATACCTACTCCACATTATGCGTCACATTTGTATCTGGTGATTAGTTCTATGATTGATATATGGCGGTGAAATAATCTATCCATGATGGATGATAAGGGTTGTCCAAGACTGCTGAATTTATCATATAACACAAAAAATTCATTGGTGTACACAAAAAGGTTAAAGGTCAGTTATAGTCTGTTTCACTTTTCTTATCAATATATACATAGAGGATATTGGATTATTAAATATTACCATCTTGTAACATCTTAAATAAATAAGGTCCAGTACACATTTGATATTTTCTTTTCCAGGATTACTTTCCTCTTCTTAGAAGGCAGGGTTGTACCATTTTATATGCACTAAAGCATGAAAGTAAACACCAACTTGTTGATTTTTCTTCAAAATCGAATGGAAGGCTAATCTGAAATGGTACAGCCCTGGTTTTAAGATGAACATGAACAACACATAAAACTGGTGAGTGTTGATATCGTCTCCTCCAATGGTAATGTGTATGAAAGGTTTCTGTTAAACAGTAATGATCATCCACATGTGGATAGTCTCCTCCATATTATGCCACAAGC
Source organism: Mimachlamys varia (assembly GCA_947623455.1). Taxonomy (NCBI): domain Eukaryota; kingdom Metazoa; phylum Mollusca; class Bivalvia; order Pectinida; family Pectinidae; genus Mimachlamys; species Mimachlamys varia. The sequence goes on along the minus strand of OX392542.1, from coordinate 10,677,824 downwards.
TGACCCCGGTCTCTGTCCTTGTGTAGCCGATACTGGCCCGACATTGAACAGTCCTATCACGCGTCTGGTTTAACCAGGAACTCCTCGATGAATCCATTCAACTGTTTGTCTAACCAATCTGACTTGTTTCTACAATGATAAATAATTCAATACATTTAACCTACAGTATCATTATAACATAAAACTATTATTTCTGCTTGTGTGTTTGATAAATTTTATTGGTTGCATTCCAGTTTAACACGAGAAATGTCTGTGAGACATAAATGTCCTGTCCCCCACCCCCATATAAAATTAGTTCTTCATGCTTATTACATATGCGAAGTTTGATGACAATTGGATCAGAAGTTATTTAAATAAGCTGGTTACATTATCATGGGACGGGACGCAATGCAACACAACGCGGCGGACATGGGTAACCATATATGCCCTCCAATTTCATGGCAGGGGCATAATACTTCAGCTGTTTTCACTCAATAATTTGGCTGTTTTTGCTCAATAATTCTGCTGTTTTCAGTCTCTTTGAAACGAATTGTAAAACTTGTACCATTTTCAAGAAACATTTCTCTATTAAGGTTCCTTTACAGCATCTATATCAATACTTAAGAACTTTTCTTTTGCTATAGGTTCCTATCAATTGCTTAAATAATTTGAGGACACTTTTTAAATTGCAACAGACACAAAAAACCTGCGGATATGTCTCTGCACTCACCTGAGAAGTTTCGCCTTGGCAGATACCTCCTTGAGATGAGAAAGGCTTTTGTCAAGGTCACTGATTTCTCCCTGAAGTTTGTCCTTAGATATGTCTACTTGATTACAGAGACGTGCAAAAGTAGAGGACAGCTCCCTTAAATAAAAAGAGAATCACAAGAGATAAAAAAAACTTTTATTTACCTGACTCAGGACATTACAAATATCAACATCTTTTGTGACACACTGTACATGTAAATTATATCGGTTTGTTTTTGTGTACCTCCATCCTTTATTCAAACTATTAAATACAAAGGAAAAATCCACTCTATAAACAATTTGGGCTATTCCTGTTATTTCCATAATCAATCGTGTGGGGGAGGTGGGAGGCACATGCATTAATGTATTATTGATGGCAGGGTTAAAACCACACCTACACACAAGGCCTATTCCTTATGTTAAATAACGTTAAAGGCCCAATATACGTAACTTCAGGGAAATTTTCGTGATTCTGAAAAATTCTGAAAAAAAATCCAGTTGATAACCATGGAAAAATAAGCCTAAAACGAAGTAAACATGAGCAGTAATTAACAAGAAACTCTTGACAAAAAAATCCAAAGAAATGAAAATAATTCAGGTGGGGCCCACTTCAACAACAAAGCGAAGGTAGAAGACGGTTCGAAATGGACGCGTGTTTACAAACAGCGTATTTCAACTGCTGCTGTGCCGGTAACCTCAAAAGAATTCATCTTGAATATTGCTGATATCAGTTAATCTTAACTAAATCTAAAAATATAATAAGTTATTAGGCTTGATTTTCGCTTTAAGTTTTGCCGAAAGTTACGTATATTGGGCCTTTAACTATTTGATGGGTGGTGGGGTCTCTGAAAAAAGGCCTCCCATGCCACCCACATTGTTAGTTCTGAAGCGGCCCTTAAGAATAACGTAATCCAATACTTAAAAGCCATTTAGTGATCACTTACTGCTGTACTTGGTGGCTACAGTTGGCGCTGGTCAGATCTACAATCAGTTTGAGTTTACTGGATGCGTAGTCAACATACTGACGTTTGAATGCTCTCTCCTTGGCTTTGTTTGTCCAGGTGAGTCGCTCATACATGTACAGTAGGCCGTACAGGCCGCTCGTCACCACAATCACCTTCCAGCCTGCTGCCTTGGCGATCTACAAGGTCAAAGGTCAACATGTCATACATGTACAGTAGGCCATACAGGCCACTTGTCACCACAATCACCTTTGTCTGCTACCTTGGTGATCTATAAGGTCAAAGGTCAACATATCAGGTCCATGTAGATCTGTAGCTCTAAAAAAGCCATAAACATAACCAGTTTCTAATTGTAACAACTGTCATTCCTGAAGTCCCCAAATCAAGGCCCATTTATATCAAATTATGGCCGAGCCCAAGCGTCGACTAAAAACTATAGCAGTGATGCTACATTTTATGTGTTTACACGTGCGTGTAAAAGTCAACCAATCGCTGCCTTGCTGTCAAATAATCATGCATGCACAGTTGACTGCTAGTTGCTCTAGTTGAACTTAAATAAATCAGTAGTTTGTACTAAAGTCACTTGACATGCGCACTGTATACCTGTTGTTTCTATACATGTGCACTGTATACCTGTTGTTTCTATACATGCGCACTGTATACCTGTTGTTTCTATACATGCGCACTGTATACCTGTTGTTTCTATACATGCGCACTGTATACCTGTTGTTTCTATACATGCGCACTGTATACCTGTTGTTTCTATACATGCGCAAAGCACATAGCTAAATTCAGTTCGATCGTACTATAGTTAGACTACAGCCATTAAAGTTGACGCTCGAACTCGGCCTATATGATGTGTATCGAACTTGGCCTCTGTAAATAATACACTTACACAATTGAACTATTATGAGTAAGGCAGAGTATTTTCATCAGTAATGGACCTTTACTAATGGTATCGCTTTAGTTTGTTAGTCAGGACATTGATGATTAGCGGGTTATACTTACAAGACCTCCAACAATAATAGCTCCCATGGTGGTACGCGATGTGATGGAGGCAAATGTGGTAATCATGGACAAAAGCAACTGATTGTTCTGCTCGGGAGCAAGTGGACGATAAAATTCTCCAATAGGTGTCTGTGGGCCTCCTTCTGACATTGGCCTTGGTATCTACAACAGAAATATACACTGAATAGTTAGAAAAGGGCTAATAAAGGTAGCCAAGGGTTTCGATCCGCACACTCATCTTCACATGGGTGTGCGATCGTAACCCTTAGCTATTGAAGATGATATAGGCAATACGTCTGTTTTTCGATTCCTTTTGAATTTTGTATATACTTTATTTAATAAAATCTTTGTGCAATGGGAACTAAATTATCATGTATCAAGAGCCTTTTGAATTTTGTATATACTTTATTTAATAAAATCTTTGTGCAATGGGAACTAAATTATCATGTATCAAGAGAAAAAGAAAAAGTATTATAACAATTTGATAATCTATAATAATCAAGATAAGCTTATTGTGCAAGAAAAAATAACTTATCAATTTCATTACCGTATCGGAGTGGCCTGTCAAAACAGAGTGAGTTCCCCTTCTGCCCAGAAATCGGTGCATGAGAGCAGTGAGACCCATGGAGAAACGGAACTGTATATCCTCCTGGAAGTCAGCACACAGATTACGACAGTCCAGACGGTAAGCAATCTCGAAGTCACGGCGCGGCACCAGACTGTACAGCTGTTGTTTAGTTTCCTCCGGGAGTAACACTGCGATACGTTCTGTAAATAATTCATGTAACAGCTACAGGAAATTGAAAACCTGGTAAATATACAGAAACAAATCCAGTCCTGAAGACAATCACAACTACTTTTATTAAATTAATTTTGTTACAGATTCCACTCTATCTTACATCTTGATACATGTATTTACTTTAGTATATCACAAAGAAATCAAAAAAGTGTCAAAAATAAACTAAAGAAAAAGAATCAGTTTCCTTATTTCTCTTGGAACTTCAAAGTATTCATTAGTCTTATTTTAGTGACAAAGTAATAAGACTAGTCCAATTAGCTGATATTGCTTAATGGTATATAACATGTTCAGAAATTATATCTGAAGGCAGTTAAACTTGTCCTTCATCTCAATTAAGCGACACATTTTTCTTACAAAGTCTGACAATACGGCTTCATGATCGATGGTAAGCAAGGTGAACATCAACATGAATTTAAAATCTGACTTTCAAATGGCCTTGACCTTTGACCACATGACCTTGACCTTTGACCAACAGTTGTCTATAGACCTCATCACACTAATTTCATATATTATGTTTACTTCATGATATTATGTGAACAATAAAAGATAAAGTCAAACCTCATTATCTTAAATTTTTATGAAAAAAACTTCAACCTATCCAAGTATTCAAGTTAAGTACGTTTTAATGTTTAAAATGAAGTCTGGCTTGGACTGACAAAATACTTCGAATTAAAAGGGGTTTTTGAGTTATACAAGTTTGAGATAATGCAGTTCGACTGTAAGTTTTACCTTAAGTTTCTAATTTACACATTTGACCTAGACCTTAGATAAAGCGACCGCTACAATACTGCTGTGATGTTGCAAAACAATCACCCAATCGGGAATGTATATAAAATTTGTGAGAAATCTATCTCAGACTTCCTCAGAAATGAGCATTATCACAAAGATGACATAACACACACATATGCTGCACCTCTTAAATTTAGAAATAGATACAGTATGCCGAAAAATTGAATTAAACTGCATCATACAGCTGTTTCGTCCTCCTAGGACTCTTCAGTGTTGCTAGGGGCCAAAAGGTAGGAATCCAAAATTTCCGACACCTTATTAATATTTTAGTATGTAGCAATTACCAATATAACTACTGCTATACAGATTTTGTACATAATTTGATGAAATTTCATGCAACATATTTTGTTTCAAAGATGGAAAACACAGTGATAATTTATATTTCAAAACAGAGATGATGAAAAAATACCAAGAAAATGAGACTTAAATAAATAAATCCACATTAAAGGCAAAATTTTTGCAAGTGAAATACATATAAATATCCATGCAATGAAATGACTACATGTATATATTTTTTTGTAAAAAAACATATTTCTATCATTACTAAACAATGGATGAAATATTCACCTGAGACTCTCCTGAGGCATTACACGGTCAAAACTGTCTGGTCTGTCGGAGAGGGGAGGGAGAAATCGGGACGGGGATAGAAAGGGAGAAGGGAATGTTTGGAGAAATGAAATTACACAGTATATAAAAACAAGAGGTGTATGAGCCTTGACATCATTAACCTGAATGATATATATATATATATATACAGTCTGAAGAGCTTCTGTTGATTGAGCGAAAGTACTAATAATATGTACGTGTTCTTTTTGACAATTTACATATATACTCATGTATATAAATGGGGCAGAGACCTTTCGTCATTTATTTGTTGTTTTACAGTCCATCGACAACTATGATAATTTGTGGGCCACCCTATTTTTGTTTGTCTTTTTAATGGTAGAGTGTTTCATTATTGAAGTTACGTTTATGAGAAGATATGGAAGAAGCCAAGATGGGGGTTGGGGTGGACAGAGGAGGGGCAAGAGGGGGATGAGTGGGGAGTAGGGAGTTGTGGAATCAAAAGGGGAGGAGTTGGGGCACATAATACCTGTCATTTCCGTCTGCGTTTCTTCAACAGAATGCTGTAGTACGTAGGAGCAGCGCTGCTGGAGGTTCCGGCCCAGCCCACCCTCAACATGGCTATGTAGCTCCTGATAGGGATATAATAGGGTGGTCAGGATAAGAGGCAGAGGGACGTCCAAACTCAGCCATGAGAGTGACCAAACACAGCCATACAAAGTTACAGAATCAACCAATCATAGCCACACAAGGTCAAAGAATTGACCAATCACAGCTACACAAGGTCAAAGGATTGACCAATCACAACCACACAAGTTTACAATGACACAAGCAGACAACAACTCGAGACTGAATTTTTAATTGTTGCACTTAATTTGAGCACAATTGTAATTTGGGAGTTTTTTTTGTAATGATGAACCTAAGGGGAAGTAATTCCTGTTTTGAAACTTTTTGAAGACAATGATGTACTGCAAATGTACATATTTTACTGGTTGACTTATTTTAGTGATGTTTATGCTGAAACCATTCTACTAAATTATGATTGTGGTAATAACAATTTCTGTATATTGCTTATTGCAGCAAGAATTATGAGTGCGCCAATTAAGCATTGTGCTTATCATGAGTTCAAATTCAGTAATGCACTAGAATTTGAATGCACTAAAATAAGTATGCTTAATACAGCATCATTTTTAAGGATGCTACCGATACACAATCATTCAATGAGGAAGTGACCACCACTGTTACAGAATGGAGATACAGTAAAACTTGAAAAATGAGTGATCACAAATATATACTGTCCACCACTTACAAATGTAATGAGTTTAGCATGTGTCGAAAGATTTGGTTTGTAAGTCAGAATTTATAGTTAGTGATCACCAGATACCTGTTGTCAGTGGTATACACATCATACAATGTTAAAGGTTTTGAAAAATTGTAGATTTAGGAACCATCAGTCTCCTGCTGTTGCCTTCTACATTAAAACATGCAGGTCGTAACAAGTGTGTGGTCAGATTTTCAAAGGATGCCATCTGCTCTTCCTTAATTCATCAATTATGATACTACTTATTCCGAAAATATATCAATATTCTTCAAAGAATATAACTCTTTTGAGCTTTGGCATTTAAAAGTTTTGTTTACATTCTCAACCAACAAGGATGTATCATGAGAACTATGAAAACACAGAAACACACACTTGTTATTACCTTCAAAGAAAAAAGTTTTAAAAACTAAAAGACTAACTAATGATGATTGTGATTACACCTAAGACTTGGGAGAGAGGTGGTAGCGACAGCAGGTTGGATGCTGATGAACCAGCGTGCCCCTTTACCTGTGAGTTGGGTCTCCACCCTTTCTATAGTTTTCTCTATGGCCGTGGAACACCGGCCTGTCAGGTTCTGGCAGACGGCACTCTCCACAAACAAGTGTAGTTCCTTGGCGAGAGATAGTAATAAGTTCCAAAACACTGTTTCTATTTATCTTGCTAAAACAGCTACAACCATGTTTCTGTTTATCTTGCTAAAACAGCTACGACCATGAACAATCAGCGATTTTCCTTTGAACATTTTTTCAGAGTCCAGAGTCCGTGGAGTTGGGATTTGTTTACGCAGTAAAATGCAAACTTGCTACTTTTTCCTCCAAAATTTATTATTGCACCTTCTGATAGGGAATTTCACAGCAGCAAATTGGGAATCATAGCCAAATTTTCCAAAGGGAAAGGGGCCGATATTGGTCCCAAATGTTCATGTAGGAAAATCCCTGATAATTATCAGTTCAAGGCTGAATACTGTTTTAATAGTCGAGGTTGATGGGGTTTAGACTTGCATGGAACTTGGGAGATAAATTTAATCAACTGCAAAGCCATAAAAAATGTGTTCAAGGTAAATATTTTGCATTTGCAATTATTGACGACTTCATGTTCATTGTAAGACCACATCAATTACTTATACATGATCTCAAGCTGACATACACTGCCATCTAAATGTTCCGATACATCTTTTCTGCAAACGCTTTGAAAATGAGCAAAACCCAATTTTGAAGTATGTACTACTATTAATATCTTTATATTATAATTAACTTCTTACGATCTTTTGTTATTTTCAACTTCATGTGTGTACGTATGGTTTTTGATACAATTAAAATCCTCAAAATACAAAATTTTGGAATTTCACATTTTTTATATATGCAATTCAACAATGTATTTCTTTCTTATATTTTTGACAGTGGATTATTGACTTCATTCCATTTATTTGTGAAAATGAAAGAAAAACAACTTTTATTCATTTTTGAACATTATCAAAAATAGACCCCTCCCTTGACCCTCCCTGCAACTTCCAGGACTTAGGTATTTTTCAAATAAAATGCCAATTGTCACTGATAAGTGGATCATCTTAAGAAAATTGCATCAGTTGTGTTAATTTTTTGTTGGATAATGGCTTAATATGTACACAAATTTTGTAACAAAACTTTTAGATGGCAGTATATATCAGTAATGCATTTTAATTGAAATTATCAACATATCAACATTTTCTCCAAGACTGATATCATCTCTAAACATCAAAACCATGGTATAACTTATTCACCTCTGAAGATGCATTTAAACTCTTCCAATTCAAAGGTTGGAATAGTTCATTATGAAATTTCTGGGGTGAAGGAGTAAACACACCCTTGACCCTGAACTGTCCAAGATATGTTACGATCAGCCTGGTGCTCACCTTCTTGTAAACATTGAGTAGTACTTGATCAGGATGGAAAGGACGTTCAAACTCATCTACAATGGAGGACAGGCGCCGAATTTCTTCACTCAGTGCCGTCGAAACCTGAAGATACAGGGAAAAAAAGAACAACACAATCAAAAGATGATCATATCATAATCTATGTACCCAAGAATAGAGGGAAGGAAACCATTACCTGATATGAACAATAAAGATAAATACTTATTAATTGCTATGCAAGGAAGTCAGGTCTTCAATCTCTCAAAACTAACCCATAGAAATTAACTCTCTATACAGAAATCTATTAACAAACTTGACTTCGTCAAATACTGACTTTTCGTTCGACGTCGTCCACCATGAAGCGTATTTTGTCTTTAATGTCACCAGTCAGTAGGGTGAGTTGTTTCTCCAGGTAGTCAAGCTCGTCAGCTGTTTCCTGTCGGACACGTACAGACTCCTCCCTGCACAGGTGAAACGAAAGGTGAGAAATATAGGCAACAATTGGATATTCTGTTACCTGGTAATAATTTGAAACAATCATATGACGCCTGGACACTGGAAAAAACTAGGGACATGTTACTCCCAATAAAAGCAGAGTAACATTAAATTAAATACGCTTGTGTGTTGTTGGGGTTTTTTTTTTGTGTGTAAAGGAGGGGACTTTAATTTTTATGCCAAACAGCCAGAACTTCAACTCATCAAAATTATTCATAAGTGGAAAACATCAGAAGAGTTATATGAGGAAATATTTCCAGACTTTGCTAACGATTTGTAGAATATGTACTTACATTTGGTGTAAGCTGTCTGTATAGGTTTTCTCCATCACATCCCGTAGGTTACTGTTTACCGTCTTGCCCTTCTTGGCATGCTGCTCAAACTTTGTCTTTACAGCTGACTTAGATATACACACCTACAACAAAATCAACAATGATATTGGTTTTAAATTGTATTTCATTAATTTAATTTAAATTCAACTGGAATATACAAATTAATACTCCATATCAATACCTTTATCAAAACTCAAAATAAATTTCATTTATGCAAATTGAAGCATCTGTACACTTCAGAGACAAATGTATAACATTTTGAAATATAGAATCAACATCCACTCTTGACAGTCAGTTAATTTCTGTATTAATATCTCTTCACACTGAGAGCTTACTTCAAACATTCTCTCAAAGTTGGCAAACTCAAACAATCTGTCGGTAAAGTCCCGTTGTAAAGATCCACCTGGAACACAAAGGAGATGTACAGATTATGATCCTGTATATATATTAATATTCTTTATACAGTATCAAAAGTACACAAAAGTATTTTGTAGGTCATATATAGCTAGCTTAATTATTACCCACATGTATAACAGAACAGGTCATTAGTCAAGACCAAAATATCATTCCAACACCATCTACTTTGATATATGATTCTCATTTTGACAACTTTTTAAGAGAAGGTACTATTATTTATTTTTGATACACAGTACATAAATCAATTTGCAAATTCGTTTTATGGACAAATTTCCAGTTTACCTGAGCTTTTTCTGTAGGATAAGTTAATTTTTCAAGAAAGCAATTTTTGTAGTGACCAAGATACAAGATACAAGAGACTGATGGCCTCATTGTTTAAGGACATTATGAAATTGCCTACTTTTCAACATCTCTTTTGCCAAGTGGCAATTCTTATCAGCTGAAGTCAATAAAACACAGGTTGGGATAGTTAGAAGAAGAATGCAAGAATTTAGGAAGGTAGATGTACTAGGGGTGGGAAATAAGAAGGAATACTTCTGAAATGAGGAAGGTAGACATACTGGGGCTGGGAGATAGTAAGGAGGAAATTCAAGAAATGAGGAAGGTATACAAACTGTGGGCGGGAGAAAGTAAGAAGGAATTGATAAGAAATGAGGAAGGTATACATACTGGGTGTGGGAGATATTAAGAAGGAATACTTCTGAAATGAGGAAGGTATACAAACTGGGGTTGGAAGATAGTAAGAAGTGAGGAAGTTACATACAAGGAGTGGGAGAAAGTCAGAAGAAATGAGGATAGTATACATATTAGAGCTGGGAGATAGAAAGTAAGAAGAAATGAGGAAAGTATACGTACATGTACTAAGGGCGGGAGAATGTAAGAAATGAGAAAGGTATATGTACAAGGGGTGGGAGAAAGTCAAAAGAAATGAGTATACATATATTAGAGCTGGGAAATAGTAAGAAGAAATGAGTAAGGTATACGTACTAGGGGTGGGTGTCTGGTTGTCCTCGTGTAGACGAGTGATCAGGGCCTCCTTTGCTGATACAAAGTAAATCCTATTCTTGGCCTCCTGAGTGTTTGCGACTTTGAGCTCATCACAAAGGAACTCCACATTTCTCTGGTAGTGTTGTTCCTTCACCTACAAACAACAATTAAGACACAAGGTAATGCAGTGTACAGAGTTTCAACATGTACAAATAGGGATTCGGTGCAACTGGTAGACGTCAACTTCAGGAAGGAAACTGGATTTTTTCCAACATGATAATAACTTATAAATTGTTTCTTAAAAGAAAACCAAACATTTTGGGACTTAACAGGAAAAGACAAATAAAGATGAAAACAAACAATACATATGATAATCATCAAGTGTTCTGTGTTTAAAAATTCAGCAAATTGAAACCAGTAGAACTGTTGTACAACCTCTCCCAATGGCAAATCCAAATTATTTTTTTTGTGAAAAAATGAAATAAAAGTATAAACAAGAGAAAGTAATCTTTTGCTTTATCTTGTCAGACCTGGCCATACTTTTTATCAAATATTTTATCTCTTGTTTGACTGGAATACTCGGATAACTTGAATTTTTCCCACAAAGGCCAATTTCAAAATAATGAAGTTTGACTGTATTATGAAAAAGGAGCATATATACCTACTGGAAAAAAAACAAGCTGTCTTTTACTAATCTTAAAAGAATATTTAAATGATAAAACGGGCTATAGATCTGTCTACGGGGTACATACTGAATCCACATCGGCATCCTCCTCAAGGACTGATACATCCCACCGATTCTGGAGAATGAAAATGTTTGGCTTGGAAAGACGGTCACTCACGTTATGGAAAAACTTCTTTTCCTAAAATAAAAACAAAGATTTTTTTCAAAACACTTATCTGGTTACAATTGAAATCTTTTTCACTCGACTGGTCTATATCCTCCCTGATGTTCTACACCAAATTGCATTACAGTATTTCACAAAGTGTAATACACTTTTCATATCAATTCAAGCATCAAAGTTACAGGCATTTCAAATCTGTACTAATATACATAAATAATACAAAATTATCATATAATCAAAACAACAGGAACAGAAAACTGGTCCTAAATCAGCATAAATTGGACTCTAAAACTACCATTACTAAATTGTTCATGACACTGTAGTATCAAGCTGGTCCTTATGTGTCAATTAATAACAACATATGATGTATGAAGTGTTTAGTTAAATTTAATACATACGGTCCTCATTAAGGTTGACTCGGAATTGGCCACAAGAACAAAAACGTCAGCATCCAGACAGAATTTGTCAATCCAATCATCTAGATCGGGAGTCACATCAATACCAGGGCTAAAACAAGATAAAACACCCAAATTTTAACTTGTTTTGGTTACTCATTACAAACTTCGCCAATCAAATTATTTATTTCTATTTTCTGAACATTTATTGAAGAAATTTCTTTTTTAGATTTAGACGTTGGTACCTGTAACCTACACTTTCTCTGTATCTACTGGTTGCTTAGCTGGTCTTAAAGACTAAACATTTTGCAACTTCAAGTGTCACATGAACAAACCAAAAGATTTTTACAGATAAAAAAAAATCCATTGAAAAGTACAGAAGATGTGTTTGTTTCTCAAACCATTTTTTTTTTCTTATCAATGTTCTGGCATGACAAGAATATTATGTTTCTCTTCTATATTATCCAATAGGATAAATAACACAAATACAAAAACTGTGTTTCCTAGCGACATAGGCACTGACTGATGAAGAATATTATGTATATATGAATTGCTAAATAAATCTGTATCCTGTCTCGGGGACTGACCTGTCTAAGAAGACAACATCTTCCTTAAGGAGGCGGCATTTTTCCTTGGGCCACAGGATCCTGATCAGCGAGTTTTCCTTCAGCTTAGCTGTACTCAGGGCACTAGCCAGTTGCTTCACAGACTGCAAATAAAAACATGTTTAGTATCTCTGAAGGTGATATGCTACCCTGTGTATTAAAATTACATATACTGTTAATATTGAGCATTATCGTCTCCTTACTGTATTGAATGACCAATGATTTAATGTCATTACATTGGCAGTTTTCCCCTCGCCTAACTCCTTTATGTAAAACTTAAGTTGATACTTTACAACTCTTCAGACCCCTCCTTTTATTACTTTGACACTTTTAGACTTGTCAGACTCCTAAACATGTAAAATGACCTTAGTGATTTTTTTAACATCTGTTGTAAAGTTTACAATGACATTTTTTGGCTAGTCCAGCCACGTTGTAAAACTTATAATGTGTAACTAATACTTACATTGACACTTTTCAACTGGTATGATTCCTTCGGTACAACTTACACTGATATTTTCCTTTTCGTCTGATACCTACATATATATAACTTACATCAAAAATTTTCAGCTCGTCTTACTCCTCTGTGTGTAAATTGCATTGATACGTTTGGCTCATCTGGCTCCATCATGCATAAATTACACCAATAATTTTCTTCTCGTCAAAAAGAGACATATAGGTGAGCAACTTACATTGACACTTTTGGGCTCGTCCGACTCCTCTGTGTACAGGCACCCCTCGTTGCCATCACAACCCTCCACCTGGAGGAAACAGTTGGTGGTGTGTCCAATACCACTTGGCAAGATCTTCTTCCGTAACATAGCATTTATCACCGAGCTCTTTCCATTGGAAGTCCTGAAATGTATATAAACTTAATGTTAATCAGTGATAATGTCATGATGGTCACAATCATAAAAAGAACTGCAAGAAAAGCCACTTATTTCTGGTTTAATATTTAATAGCAATTTTATCTGTTGAACTTATATATATTTACCATATTTACCAAAGTACTCAAATACCTTCTCAGATATCTTGGAATATGTCATAAAAATCAAAGACACAAGATTAACCATCTTATAGGTTTCAGGTAAAACACCGGTTTAATAGCTATGCTGAAACCTGTCCTTTGAGATTAAAAGAGAGCAACACTTCATTTCAAAGTTGCATAAAGTACAATTACAGTACATTATACAGTTATCGTCCTTTGTCCTGGTAAATATGTTGTGATATTAACCCAAAGAAGATACAGTGACAGAGGCTGAGCAAAGGTCAACATCATTTTTCAGGTTCACATCATATCATATTTGCCAACACAAAAGTCCATATTTCTTTATTAATAATTATATGCTTCAATAACAACTATGAATAAGATTTTGTTTTTACTCAAACAAGCTCTTACTATGTATAATTGAAAAGCTGAAACCAACAAGTTAGCATATGTAGCCAGAATCCAAGGTTAAAACCAGTTAGCATATGTAGCCAGAATCCAAGGTTAAAACCAACAAGTTAGCATATGTAGCCAGAGTGTTGCCTAAGTAAATTACCTTCCAAAGAAGCAGACTTTCATGTGGTCCCGAGCTAAAACTTCTATGATGCCTTTGACCATACCCTGAAACTCTTCTACATGTTTCTTCTCCTCAGACCCATCTTTATGTTCTGGAAAAAATTGTCATATTAAGAGGAATTGATACCACTGAATCAAAATATTCTTTTACCCATTTCAACCCATGGTTAAGTAACTATTAGATATGCCATATACAAAAATCGTTGAAACTTCCAATCAAAATAAAATTAATGATTTAAACTGTCATCCAAAGTTAAATCTCTCTCAAACCAGACTCGAGTCATTCTAAAGTGTGGAGTAAAATGTTACATACACTGTATGTATTACACAAAATCTGCAGTATTAAATTTCATACACAAAGCAATATCAATGCTGATGCCTACAATATTTAAAACAAAACTTGAACAAGATTATAATGCTACTTATAGAAATTAATCTAGGGAATATTCTGTTCATTATAATGATTTTCTTACTTGCCCACCAGAAACGTTCTTAACTTACCAGTGAGGAATGTTTTTGACTCATTGATATATTCCAGTATTTCTTTGAAGATATCGTTTATTGTTTTCTTGGCTTGGGAAAAAAACTTAAGTGGAGACTGAGGGCGACTATGTTGTCCGTTGCCAAGACTACGGCCCGATACCATGGAATCACCTTGACCTTGTTGACCTTCGAGGTCTTCCATACTGAATGTTTTTAAAACTCCTGACATGGTCCTGCTACCTCATCTCCTAAAACACAGGAAGTAAATGTAAAATAAATTTACTATTCAGAGAGAAAGAACATGTTAACACATTTTTCTTTTTTTATGTCCACATCAATTTTTAATCATTCAATATTAAAATTCTAAGTGTTAATCAGTCATATATTTTCTGCTGTTTAATCTCCTTAATAAATGCTGGTGAATCACTTTCATAACCAATGCTCCTTTTTAAGCTTCTGAAAAATGAATATGTATCAAATGATTTCTTTTTCCATTAAAATCAATTATCCCCTTGCCACTGTATTGTGTTTTTTCTTCCTCCCTTTTACTTCTGTAAAGATCATTCTGTTGACTACCAATACCATGCTAGGTATAGTCCATTCATTAACTTAGTTCAATTTTGTTCATTATGAACAGTGGCATAATTGCCTCTATATTATATTCAATAGTTCATATAACATTTAAACAAAAAATATAAGTGCTTATGTTGTGATGTTACTCTAAAATTTGTCCAAACCATTTTCAAAACTGACTAAGTTTCGTGCTTGAACTACATTTTCAGATTTCTTGTAGAGAGTTCCACAATTCTTTGAGTGAATGAGTATTTCCTCATGTCCAGCCTGCTTTTCGATTTATTATGAGAGCTTATATCACAATATGAAGTCAAAGGCTTGAATCCCAGTCTAGTCACTCATCAGTTTGTACACTTAAAAAGTTTCATCTACATTACTTCTCACAAGTCTCAGTATTTTTTTTTCTTTTAGTTTGGTATGATTGTTTTTATGTCCTAGTGAAAACAAGGGTCATTTAATATAAGGACTGGACCGATGCGTGTGTTCAGAGCGTTTAAGAAATTATTTATCACAGCTAAATTAAAAGTTAAAATTATATAATGTAAGATTACAATTTCTAGACAGAGCTCCAGGAGCCCTTGATTAAAGCAAAATGCAATTAACAAGTTGTTATTGATTTATTTTTCATGCTATTCTATTATGTAGGTTATAGCATAAAAGTGTCTACTTAAAAAATGTTAGATTGAACCACAGGGACATGTATAGACTTATATGATAATATTACCGATAAATACTTATATATATTTACATATAGGTATATTTATCAGTAATTTTATCATGTAAGTCTATACATGCAAATGTCCCTATGATTGAACACAGCGAGATTGTTTTTGACAAGCGCCACAATCATATACCAAAAATTGGCCTATAAGCCAATCACCGTATCTTTCAGTTATGCATTTTAAAGTGTGGCAGATTTTAATTGTATTGTCTTTCCTGTTACAACAGAAACACAATGTAAACAGAAAGTTGAATGAAAATGTTTTCATTCTAGGTCTACTGAAAACAAGCATTTGGCGTTTTTTTATAAACAGAATGTTCTTGTTTGTCAAGGAAAATCTTAAAACAATTTCAATCAAATCTTCAGCAAAATATTGTCTTCAAATTAAACGGAACACTTGAAATCATTTCCGAGAAACCAATGTCTTTCTACAGGAAAACAAGTTGCATAAGACAAAGTTTATGTAAATAATGATTCTATAAAAATACACACCGTGCTTTTCAAATGCAACCAAAATGGAGGTGTTTTACTGTCACACACTGACAAAAGATAAGTTGTCGGTAGAGTAGACCTACGATGCTGTTTCTCCTGTGTTCGTATCGACCTTCAGTCGGTGTTTCAGCACATGGCAGCGGACATCTTGGTCGCATCTAATATCGCAAATGAGTCATCGGTCGCAAATATCCGGATTTATCATGCGCGAACTTGAATCCGACAGCATTCCCAATCATACAACATCTGTCTAATATGGACACTTTATCAGAAATGATGGTGCTTAAAATATTCTTTGAATGACACTATTTTCTATAGAATTGTTTTTTTTGGGGTGGGGGGGGGGGGGGCACTTCACCGGTTATATTGAAGAAAAATATAGCGATATCTTTGCAAATAATATTAAAAGCTAAAGTTGGATCTTTTCCCTTATTTTTTTCTCTTTAGCTGATGCATTTAATCTTAGATCTATAAACTTTGAGAAAATGATCTTGAAAATTAATTATAACTGAAAGAAAGGCTCTTGTTAGGAGATTCTGATCAGTTCCACAATCCAAAAAATCAAGATCCATCTTGTATTTCTTAAAAAATGACCATAATATACTGTCATAGTCAAAATACAGATGCATGTCAGCAATACGCACACGTATCCCCACCCCAGAGCAGTCCGAAAATAGACCATATGCACAGCTACATTTATATTGTCCCTATTATTTTTCGAAACAGCTCAACATCACTGAACATTATGCACAAAGTTCTGTGGGCCAATGGGAATCTACATAGTTTGAGAAGGATCCATCCAGTACTTCTCAAGGAGTCGTGATCACAATTTATTAGGCCTAATGCAAAATCCAAGATGACTGCATGTCGGTCATTTTCTTTTACAGATACGCTCAACGACTGGCCAATGCAAAGCTATGGATTGTCATATGAAGTTTGAGAAGGATCCATTTAGCACTTCTCAGGAAATAGTGATCAAAAGAATTGACGTACGGATCACGGAATCTGATGATCTTGGCAAACAACTGAAAAAGAATTATATGAATTTGTGACTGTGATGCTTGTATCCCTCTTGGTCACTTGGAAAAATATTAACACAAAGAAGAGGCCCAATTGGACGTGAACTGTTAGTATAACCCTAACACATATATCAAGTTTGTGACCATATATAATACGTGTGTAGTAAAAACAGCACCAAGAAAATGGAAAAGATCCAAGAACGAGCCTTACGTTTTGTTGTTGAAGACTACACATCCCCCTTTACCAGCATTTTAACTAACTGTAATATGGAATTTTTACATGTAAGGCGGATGAAATTAATGGCCAAAGAGGTTTTTAAGATTGTAATTTTTTTACCACCTTCCTATATACAAGATCTTATTAAAATTAAAAATGTAAATTATAATCTTAGGATGGAAAACACAGCTGAGATCCCGAGAGTGAACAGCACCAGGTATGGACTGAAGTCTTTCCGCTTTGAGGCAGCCAGGGTGTGGAACAGTCTGCCTAACGAGCTCAGAACAGCCCGTTCTTATCCGGTTTTCTCCAGACTGCTTCGCACCCTGGGTGACTCTCTCTGCAACTGTTCCATATGTTCACGATAGCTTTCTCGTTTATTCATCTTTTGATGCTTAACTTTGCTAGTTATATTGCTTAGTTTCCTGTCTTATTTTGCTAGATTTGCATGTTTGCCGTGTTGATAATGTAGCAGTTATTTCATGTTTTAATCAACTGCTGATGTCCTTGCCTTTAATGTACAACCTGCTCGTTTGTTGTATATTTTTCCTTGTTATAAGCTTTTGCAGCAGTGTAATTAGTTATGTGATGCATGCTCATTATGTATCCATTCAATACATCAGCAAACTTCTTAACATATCCTTTTTAATTGTTTTTTTCTTATCTCATTTATCATGCTCCATACATTCGGTATGTATTTTAGATTGTACTATATTAGTGCTTATTCTGTCAATTTTTACACTTTGCTATGTTAGCATATATAATATATACAGCCATGTGCTTTTAATAACAATTCAAACTGCATGAAAACTTGTGCTTGTTCTTAAACTCGCCTATCTTAATATGTATTTTCTTATTGGCATGATTCTTAGTATACACTACCAAGTTATTTTTCTTGTTTATATCTATGTTATTATTACCGTGGTGTGATTTTTTCCTATGTTTGTCGTAATAATAGCTCTTCAGAGCTAATGTTCCTGTTACCATGTATACGACATTAAATAAAATTTCTTGTATCTTGTATCTTGTGTCAGAGTAAAATGTATTCTGAGATATGAATGTGTTGTAAGATTTTGGTTTTACTATAGTTAACTTTCAGGGTTGCCCAGTTTGTTCGTTTAGCCATAATTAACTTGGTATACGTCATACCATCCTTCAACAATAATTGTTATGATGCACATGTCTTTTGGTTAGCATGCATTAATTTCATGCATGCCATACAATACTCAAAAAATGAGCATCAGCTACTTCAAAATGACCCAAGTAATGCTATTTAAAAGAAGTCAACATACCTTTTATTCTGGGTGCAGGTATATCTGCCTTTATATTTATAAGCATGCATACCATATCCTCAAGTCATCTTATCTTGTTTTCTTGACAAATGAAGTCCCTGTGGTGCTGTCGTAACTCTAGGTTCTGCTAAGGATCGTCATTGATCCTGGTGTTTTTATACAATTTAGTATCAAAGGCAAACAGCAAGGCATTCAAATTGACAACATCTGGTAGGCCGTATACATCATGTACAGAACAAAACTGATGGCCCTAGTGCACTGCCTTGTGGAATTCTGTTAGTGACTGCTGACAACAAATCAAAGTACTGGAAGTGCTGAAGGGGGCGTTGATTGGATGTTTGGGAACTACATGGGAAATAAAAGTTAATGAAATGTGAAATTTGGATTTTGTGAAGTGCCGTTGTAGATTGTAACAAACAACTGTTGATATACATGCATGAGAAGTTTAATTATTGAAGATTATTTCATTTTGACGTGAAACTGTTAACATGAAATAACAGATTTATCAATACACCAGCTCCGAACACTTCCTAATGAATATAGATGTGGGGAAAGAGCAGTTGAAACTGTAACCGAGTAGACATCGCTTCATTGCATTTTTTAATTTGTAGACGATTATATGATAAAAAGCAGAATTTGTAAGATGATATTCAGCCTTTAATCATAACTGAAAGGGGTATCCTGCAACAAAAATAGTTGGTTCCAAATGATCCCAAGTCGAGATGCAGTTGTAAAAATATTGAAGCATATTTTCAAATGTTGAATGAACAGTGCCAGCTAGACTAAACAAGAGGCCCATGGGCCTAAACGGTCATCTGACAATTGCAAACACTTATAGCAGGGACACACCCCTTAGTTCAAAAGTGTTCAAACCAGCATCATTGTCATAAACTATCTGTTCAGATCTAGAGTCGGCTACGAAATTTATTTATGGTGTTGTCAAAGCAATGAACAGCATATCGGCCATGCTTGTTATAAATACTTTTCCACTTTCACAGTGCCCTGAAGACCAGTCTCCTGTATGTAAAATATGATTGTTCTTCTTCAATTACATTTGAAGTAAAGCTGTGAAAGGATTTGGGGCCCTGCCCCTCTGGCCTCTGGGACCAGATCAGTCGCATTTATATAAAATCTTATCACCTTCCCCCAATGATGCTTCACATTAAATTTGGTGCTGATCGATTCAAGCATTAAGGAGGAGGAGGATTTTAAAGCAAAAACTCAGCAAAGTTCCCCTTTTGGGGCCCCGCCCCTTTGGTCCCAGGGGTCTGATTAGCCTCATTTATATAAAACCTGATCGCCATCCCCAAATGATGTTTCACACTAAATTTGGATGCAATCCATTCAAGTAATAAGGAGGAGTAGGAATTTAAAGCAAAAATTCAGCAAAGTTCCCATTTTGGGCCCCGCCCCTCTGGCCCCAGGGGTCGGATCAGCCTCATTTATAAAAAATCTGATCGCCCTCCCCGAATGATTCTTCTCACCAAATTTGGATGTAATCCATTCAAGCATTAAGAAGGAGTATAGGATTTTAAAGCAGAAATTCAGCAAAGTTCCCCTTTTGGGGCCCCGTCCCTCTGGCCCCAAGGGTTGGATCAGCCTCATTTATATAAAATCTGATCGCCCTCCCAAAATGATGCTTCACATCAAATTTGGATGCAATCCATTCAAGCATTAAGGAGGAGTAGGATTTTAAAGCAAAAATTCAGCAAAGTCCCCTTTTGGAGGCCCCGCCCCTATGGCCCCAGGGGTCGGATCAGCCTCATTTATATAAAATCTGATCGCCCTCCCCAAATGATGCTTCACATCAAATTTGGATGCAATCCATTCACGCATTAAGGAGGAGTAGGATTTTAAAGTAAAAATTCAGCAAAGTCCCCTTTTTGAGGCCCCGCCCCTATGGCCCCAGGGGTCGGATCAGCCTCATTTATATAAAATCTGATTTCCCTCCCCAAATGATGTTTCACACCAAATTTGGATGTAATCCATTCAAGTATTAAGGAGGAGTAGGATTTTAAAGTAAAAATTCAGCAAAGTTCCCCTTTTGGGGCTCTACCCCTCTGGCCCCAGGGGTCGGATCAGCCTCATATATATAAAATCTGATCGCCCTCCCCAAATGATGCTTCACACCAAATTTGGATGTAATTCATTCAAGTTTTAAGGAGGAGTAGGAATTTAAAGCAAAAATTCAGCAAAGTTCCCCTTTTCGGGCCCCGCCCCTCTGGCCCCAGGGGTTCGATCAGCCTCATTTATATAAAATCTGATCGCCCTCCCCCAATGATGCTTCACACCAAATTTGGTGGTGATCCATTAAGAAATGAAGGAGGAGTAGCATTTTGAAATAAAAAGTTTACTGACGGCGCACGGCGGACGACGACGGACGAAGCACGATGACTATAGGTCACCCTGACCCTTCGGGTCAGATGACCTAAAAAGCATGTGAGAGCCCGAAGATTATCTACTTCTCATTGCTTTCAACGAAAAGATTAGTCCGATATCCGAAGATGTTCGACTTGCTTCACTTTTCTTATAATTAAATATTAATATTATACATAACTGAATTATCGACAGAAATGTTTTCAACTATTTTGCGCTTTCAAGACCAACCATCTACAACAATTATTGAAGTTATCTCCCTTTCATCAGTAAAATCAATAAGCCGTTGAACCGGTTTGACCAAACTCTGTGCATCCGGTTTTACCCAATCACGACATAACAAAGCCTCCATAAAAAGTCTTTTAACATCCAGCTTATTATTTCTATTGACATAATTTACATGATTTAAATCATGATCCATGCTTTCAGGTTGCTGTTAAGCTTTATGTGCAGGACAGTGTCAAAGGCTTTCATGAAATCCATGTAAGGACTTCATGACCCTTTCATTAATCATCCAGTCATCCATGACTTAATCTAGAGTAATGTGGAACTCCCTTTTACAAATCCAAATATTCTACATCCTGGTCTGGCATGAAGATGGACGTTTTTGAATATGCTCATTAGCATGCCTGCTTGTGATTGAGAGGTATGCCTCAATTCTCACTTTGAGGCCTTGACATTTATTTGGATCCGACCTAGATTTTCTACATGGCAGGTGTCGCCGATGAAGCAGAAGACATTTACTCTTCTGGAACACATGGTCTTATTTTCTTGTACTTGTTCAATAGTCTCTGTGTAAATGTTTTCGTTGTTAATATTTTGCCCCTGGTTTAATACATTTTGCGTTCTGATTATGGTTTTGTTGACGTTTTGGTATTCTCCATTTTCTTTTCTTTTTGTTAGAACGCTGATCTCCCTTCTTGCTGTAATCCTTCCCTCTTTCCAACACCACCTGTGCGCCATGATCACAAGTTGCCTGATTGACTGAAAAACTTTTTTGAATGATTTATGATTTATTACTTGTTAAAGATCTTGGAGCATGGTACCTTACCTTGTTTGTATCAAGATTTTTTTCTTTTTTCATTTGAGACATGAAGAAATAATTTTTGAAACAAACTAAGGAAAATCACAATAGAGATAGATCTATTGGGCCTGATTTACTCCATACATAAGGACAACTTGAAGCAAATAACCAAATTATGCAACAAACAATGTAATAGACATACTGCAGAACATTTCACAACATTTATTACAGTATAAAACATACTACACACCTGATACATGTATACCACAATTTTACATGGTACATATATTCTTCATCTATACCTTCAGATTCGGGTTCACAAACTTAGATCTAGTGTATGTCTAATCTTTTTATCCAAATAGGATTCAAATACTTAAAATTGACCTATTTCCCCATTTTGACAAGCTTTTTTCTGTACATTTTTCTTAACCTGGTTGGACCAAGTATAAAAGTTTCATTTGCAGGTCCATCACAATTTTTTCCAAATATGTTACATTTTTAATGAAAAACAATTCTATGCGTAGACAAACATTAGACAACACTGTGAATACAGCTTTTCAGCATGTAAATTTCTATGTAGTTTTTGTCTTTATATTCCACATTTATTCTTAAATTCCTCTCTGAACAATGATCACATTTTAATCTATCATTTACGCATTTACATAAAATGAAAAATATTTCATGATGAACTTATCATACATAATGAGTTATATACTTCACAAAGGAAGGACATTTATGCAGAAATATACATAACATAAGCATAGAAAACATTAACATCTTAGTCCCTCTTGTTAACGAAATTCTATAATTGATACACATTAACTCATTCACTCAAAATGAAATATTCCAACCTTGTTTAAAAGTGTCTTGAGGTGTTAACGGGTTAAAGAACAATTGTACAACCCGATAGAAAAGTTGCAACAGTCTGAAGGTGTTCATTTCTTTGATGAAGTTGTCAATTTTCAGCATTATGAGTTCCGTTGTGAATAGTATGAAAACAAAATAAGTCAAATACATATTTTATCAATGAAAGTGATGAACACCACATGACAATATTTGATATCGTGACTGATGAACGTCAATGAAGAATGTCCACACTGACAGACTGTGTTAGTCTGTGTCAGCCTTCCTGTACCAGAATCGCGCCCTGAAGTCCTCACTACATGTGATAAATGCCGGACCTGTTGGCGAGTGGGCTATGTATCGGACTGCACCATTATGACCTTGAATGATCGAAACAAAAGTTCATATCGTAAAACATCTTTGTTAACATAAATTCTGCGGGATCTTTATTATGTGTTCAAAACATTAATGTTACTCTTAAAATATTTTTTAAAGAATATCTAGAATTCGCTTGCTAAGGATTTGGAGCAAACCAATAAAACTGAGGACTCTTCCAATGAAATATCTGCCCCACCCAAGAATTCCAGGTTTTGGTTTGAGTAACAACCCATAGAATTTCTTTGGAAAATTTCCTTTATGTGTAATAGAAGTGAAAGGTAGGAAACACAACCATGGACAAAAGTAATTATTCTGGGATCCTGGGGTCAGGTAGATGTTTTATTGGAATAGCACTGGTAAGTTTTTGAAAATCAAATGACCTTATGATAAAGACCTTAAAATTTGATCTCCGCCAATTAGACAGCCTCTTTTATCAATGAGTGCCCAAGATAAATTGACATTTTGGTACTTCCTAGAAAATTGGACTCACTGAATCACTTGTTATAAATATTATTTCTTCAAATGACATTACTTTTTAAGGGTAAATAAAAAAAAAAAATTTCTTATGGCAAAACCCTCTTCAAAGAAATTACTTAGTATGAAGACGTTTGATAATACTTACCTAGAGAGAGTAGACGTTGGCGCTCAGCATTCCTTGAATCCCAACAGCACAAACTTGTTGTAGCCTCGTCAGGGAAAAGCACTGCAGTCAAGTAGTAAGAATAAAGAAAATGACAGGTAAGTGTTTTGCCTAGTAAACAATTGCAATGTTATTTTGACAAACATCATTTAAGAGTCCTATCAGTATAAACTATGCAGAAGAAAAGCAGATATTTCATTTCTACCTGTTTAAGTCTAGACTTGCAACATTTGATAAAATGTCTCTAAAGGAATGTCCCTAACTTTCTTCAAAGTTTTAACATTTTTGTTATCTCTTTAAAAAATACAAGAGGCCCAATGGACCTGCATCTCCTACCTGTTATTAATCTCGCATTGTAACCTTGCATTGCTCTAAAATCTATGACTTAATTAAGTTATTCAAAAGAATACAATAAAATTTAAATACATCTGACCAATGTGACATTGTATGTGAAGATCAATGTTACTTAGTATTCAGAAACTTAGTTTTGCTCCAGGACCCTTTTAAGGAAGCTACCAGCTACAAACCATGATTTCAGGCCTTTCTGTATTTCAGAAGAAGTTGTGTGAAAGCTTGCTATAATTGACTCATGTGAACTTTTAAACACTTACCACATGGTACCGTAGTCCTCGGTGTGGTTGAACACGCCCGTGTGTTGTGCTGCTGTTTGTGAAAACTTACCGTAGTCCTCCATGTGGTTGAACACGGCCTGTGTGCAGTGCTGCTGATTGTAAACACTTATTGTGTTGTTAAACACCGCCTGTGTGTTGTGATACTGTTTGTAAACACTTACCGTAGTCCTCTGTGTGGTTGAACACGGCCTGTGTGCGGTGCTGCTGTTTGTAAACACTTACCGTAGTCCTCGGTGTGGTTGAACATGGCCTGTGTGCAGTGCTGCTGATTGTAAACACTTATTGTGTTGTTAAACACGGCCTGTGTGTTGTGCTACTGTTTGTAAACACTTACCGTAGTCCTCTGTGTGGTTGAACACGGCCTGTGTGCAGTGCTGCTGTTTGTAAACACTTACCGTAGTCCTCGGTGTCGTTGAACACGGCCTGTGTGCGGTGCTGCTGTTTGTAAACACTTACCGTAGACCTTTTTGCTGTTGAACACGGCATGTGTGCGATGCTGCTGTTTGTAAACACTTACCGTAGTGATCTGTGTGGTTAAACACCGCCTGAGTGCGATGCTGCTGTTTGTAAACACTTACCGTAGTCCTCCGTGTGGTTGAACACCGCCTGAGTGCGATGCTGCTGTTTGTAAACACTTACCGTAGTCCTCTGTGTGGTTGAACACGGCCTGTGTGTTGTGCTGCTGTTTGTAAACACTTACCGTAGTCCTCTGTGTGGTTGAACACCGCCTGTGTGCGGTGCTGCTGTTTGCCTGTCGCCCCAGCCCCAGTGTACACGATAAGACACCTGTTAGTGGACAACTCCCACAGTTTCACTAGCGAGTCTTTACCACTGGACACCACATACTGTAACAAAGCAGGTGTCATAAAACAGAAACCTAATTTCAAATTAATTCAGATCACAATGTTCGATTTTTTTGGTTTTTTAATTTCAAATTAATTCAGATCACAATGTTTTTTTGGGGTTTTTTGGGTTTTTTTTTTAGTTTTTTGACAAACTCTCTAAATTAAGTGTTAATGACATCACTTCTTTTAAAAAATCTGTCTGCTTTAGTTTTCTTTCAAAAAATAAGAAAAAGATTTTTGAAATTATTTTCTTATACAATGACAAACCTTGGAGTTCCTTGAGAAGGTGACAGAGCAGACCTCGTTGCCGTCATGTGCCTTTTTAAATGTGTTGATACAGAGATTGCTTACTCCATCCCAGATCTTAAAGTCACCGTCTTTAGAACTTGTCACAAACAAGTTGGCATTTGGACACCATTTTACCTGACAATAAATAAACAGATAGATACTCCTATTTTTGCAATCATTGTGGACCTCTCCACATTAATAACAAGTGCTACCCCCTCCCCAACCCTTCCCTAATGTTTACATCTAGAATAGCCCTAAGGTAATATGCTACCATGCTCAATACATTTACACATCATGCTTGCTTATGAGTAATTCAAAAGTGAAGTACATATAAATTACCATACCTAAACATATTTCATGTCTTAATGTGTGGAAATCTTTTAAAAAGGAGATAAAAAACACAGTAAGGTACCGATGGTTTAACTTATTCACCCCTGAAGACACATTTGAACTCTTACAATTCAAAGGATGGAGTAGTTCGTCACGAAATTTCAGGGGTAAATCAGTTAATCTGTAAACATATCTTCCCAGGACTGTAGCGGTATTCTCTGATGTTCTAATTAGAACGTATGAATTGCATCATCTATAATTATTCAAGATTATAAGTAGCTTTACCCAAGTAAAGTGTTCAATGGTACTTTGCTTTTATGACAGAGCTAGTCAAGATAATTATGTTATAAAACATGATTCACAAAGTATTGATACAAGCCAAATATCCCAGTATAGAAAACAAGAAATGTACATACTGCTGTCAGTGGTCCTTCATGTTGATGACTAGGGTGTCGACCGACAAAACACTGGAATGTGTTCACATCATACAGACGTACTGCAAGGAAATATCAACATGTCAAACCAGTTATCATAACCTTTCTCCAGTGACAATAGTTATCAAGAAGAAATATAGGTTTTGTTATTGTTTTACAGTGGGTATGAAATGTGTTTTGTTAGCCTATAGCTATCTCGCAAATTAAATATCTACCAATTCAATGCTATAGATATGTTAACTAATTATACAAGACTCAGTAATTACATTTCATTAAATCATTCACTACTGGAATTTCATTATGAACTATTCTGTCCTTTAAAGGCCCAATATACGTAACTTAAGGAAATTTTTCGTGATTCTGAAAAATTCTGCAAAAAATCCAGTTGATAACAATGCAAAAATAAGCCTAAAAAGAAGTAAACCTGAGCGGTAACTAACAAGAAACTCTTGACAGAAAAAATCCAAAGAATTGAAAATAATTCAGGTGGGGCCCACTTCAACAACAAGCCGAAGTTATAAGACCATTCAAAATGGATGCATGTTTACAAATACCGAGTTTCAGTTGCTGCTGTACGGGTCACCGCGTAAGAATTCATCTTGAATATTGCTGATATCAGTTAATCTTAACTAAATCTATAAATATAAAAAAGTTATTAGGCTTGACTTTCGCTTCAAGTTTTGCGTAAAGTTACGTATATTGGGCCTTTAAATTAGAAGAGTTCAAATATGTTTTCAGGGGTGAATGAGTTAAGTGCAGATCCCTACGAAATGAGTCTGAATTAGTAGAGCTTTTTAATTCTTATTTTCTTTTGGTAAGTCATTCCCCTTTTTATCAAAAATGTTTCGCATACACAAACTAATATTATCAAGTGATACAAAGAAATTGTTGTACAAATGTGATAGAAGTAAACATCACGAAGACAATTAGTGATATTAACCAATTAGCGAAGACAATTAGTGATATTAACCAATTAGTGAAGACAAGTGATATTAACCAATTAGTGAAGACAAGTGATATTAACCAATTAGTGAAGACAAGTGATATTAACCAATTAGTGAAGACAAGTGATATTAACCAATTAGTGAAGACAATTAGTGATATTAACCAATTAGTGAAGACAAGTGATATTAACCAATTAGTGAAGACAAGTGATATTAACCAATTAGTGAAGACAAGTGATATTAGCCAATTAGTGAAGCACATGTTATAACTTACAGGTGGGATGTTTGGTACCACAGAGGATGTATTCTCCCGAGGGATGGAACGACAAACAGCGTACTTCTGAAGCTTCCTGTTGTAATTAGATAATAATGCAATCAAACATTGAAAAGTTTCTATAACCTTATAATGCAATAACTGACAAAAAATATAATGAAAATTTAGACATCTTTTAAAATGTTGTATTTGATTTCGAAATAAAACAGGGGAAAAATTCACATACTGTAAACCAACTTATTTTCACATGCAATTAATTTTCACATATTTCGCGGGTGTTAAAAATTCCCAAAATTAATTGTCGTGAAATGGTTTTAATCAGAAGTATGCCAACTGTAAGAGTACTGTACATCGGATTTACGGCTGTATCAATAGCAAAATTTTATCACTGTGAAAAAGTTGTTTTGTTTCATAAGAAAACACAAAATAAGTCACCTCGAAAATAAATTGGTTTACAGTACCCATATTCTAGTATAAGTATATTCAGTAATAGAAGTTGATGTAATGTTAATTTTGTAATCTTTTAACTCTAAAATCTTCCAAAAGATCTATATATGCTTTCCCTAATTTATTATCAAACAAAACCTGAATGACATAAGGATCACCAACCTGAATACTCTTGTATGCTTTTTTCACTGAAGGTTTGGAATACTCAAAGAACTTGATGCTGTAATCTTTACTGCCAGAAGCCAGAATTTGATGGTTTGGATGGAAATCAAGACATGTCACCTCCTGTAAAAGGACAAAAACATTGAAACGTAGATATGGCAGATAACACTACGATTCCCGTAGAAAAATACTTGTTACATAGAAAAAGGGAAAATTCATAGCAATGGTCAACAGCTGCAAGCTGTTGAAATGTTTTCTCTCATTTCTTCTTCTAAGTCCAAAAAAGATTGTTTCCAGTTTCCCTACCAACCCTAGATTTTTTTAATTTGTATTAAGTTATTAACACAGTTTAAGTCAGAAATCCTGCTCTATATGTAAGCATAGTATATAACACGTTTTCAAAAACAAATTGCCTACCTTCTGACCATAATATTTTTTCAAGCAGACCCAGGGAACAGTTTTGTTTTATGCCTTTTAAAATTAAATATTTAAATAGGTACCTTCATGCTTGTGTGAAGAAATACCTCTATGTTTGACTTTCATATAACCATCAGTTTACAATTTTTGAAGACAAAAGTGGAAAAATCTGCAGTAGCTTGCCTTTCCCAGAAAACAGTTACTTGGCAACATAACATTAATTTATCAACTGAAAACATATAATATGAATGTAAAGTGGTCAACATTTCAAATTAATTCGAGTAATCCCCCAGTCTTACATCATTATGATCATAGAGAGTTCTGATGACTGGGTGGTTCTCCATGGCCTGCTGAGGGGTTTCCATGGCAATTATTTCAGCTGGTGTTGCACTTTTAGCCAACATCCTCTCGACATCTAAAATCTGACCAAACATTCAAACAGTTTATTATGACATTGAATTTATACAGATGCAAATTAAATAGCTTCAATGAGACTATTTCAGATGTCCATTATTAAACCTAAATACCTGAACTTTGAAAAATTCACGAAAACAATCTTAAAATACATATCTACATGTAAAATGTTATCTAATTATTGGTGAATATTATGCTTGATTACAGTTGAATATAGAAATATTTAATGAACTTCTAAAGGAAATGAGAAGTAACATTGTCATTTTATCATCTTATTATTTTGAACAGTAAAACTCTGAATCGGCTAAAGTGCCAATTGTCAGGCCTAAAAACATGGTAAAAGCAACAAGTCTTACTGACCTTGTTCAGTTGATTTATAAATGAACAATAAGATACAGCCATGATAAACTTTCTGACGCTCACTGACAAATCTCTACGGGTAAGTAACAGCTCACAAACCATATATGACTTTACCTACCTTGATAGAAGAGTCTTCTGATCCAGTAGCAATCAGTTTACCTGTAATATTAAAAACATTAGAATCTGATAAAAACAAAATTCATATGTCTCTTTTATTTCCAATGCCTGTCCTCAGTGTATTAATGGACTATACACTGGACTGACAAAATGTCAGACTTAATTGACATATTGTTAGACTAAACTGACATAATGTCAGACTTAATTGACATATTGTTAGACTAAACTGACATAATGTCAGACTTAATTGACAAAATGTCAGACCAAATTAATTGACATATAATGTCAGACTAATTTAACAGACATAATGTTGAACTAACTTCATTGACATAACGTCAGACTTACCTAATTGAGTCTCTACACTTAGTTTTGATACAATAGGCCCACCTCTAGCTTTTCTCCACTGTGGAATGTCCCTACTCGACACTTACCTCCACTGTGGAATGTCTGTATTCCACACTTACCTCCACTGTGGAATGCCCCTACTCCACACTTACCTCCACTGTGGAATGTCCCTACTCAACACTTACCTCCACTGTGAAATGTCCCTACTACACACTTACCTCCACTGTGGAATGCCCCTACTCCACACTTACCTCCACTGTGAAATGCCCCTACTACACACTAACCTCCACTGTGGAATACCCCTTCTACACACTTACCTCCACTGTGGAATGTCCCTATTCGACACTTACCTCCACTGTGGAATGTCCCTACTCAACACTTACCTCCACTGTGAAATGTCCCTACTCCACACTTACCTCCACTGTGGAATGTCCCTACTCAACACTTACCTCCACTGTGGAATGCCCCTACTCGACACTTACCTCCACTGTGGAATGCCCCTACTCAACACTTACCTCCACTGTGGAATGCCCCTACTCCACACTTACCTCCACTGTGGAATGTCCCTATTCGACACTTACCTCCACTGTGGAATGCCCCTACTCCACACTTACCTCCACTGTGGAATGTCCCTACTCCACACTTACCTCCACTGTGGAATGTCCCCTACACGACAAATACCTCCACTGTGGAATGCCCCTACTCAACACTTACCTCCACTGTGGAATGCCCCTACTCCACACTTACCTCCACTGTGGAATGTCCCTATTTGACACTTATCTCCACTGTGGAATGCCCCTACTCCACACTTACCTCCACTGTGGAATGTTCCTATTCGACACTTATCTCCACTGTGGAATGCCCCTACTCCACACTTACCTCCACTGTGGAATGTCCCCTACTCAACACTTACCTCCACTGTGGAATGCCCCTACTAGACAATTACCTCCACTGTGGAATGTCCCTACTCAACACTTACCTCCACTGTGGAATGTCCCCTACACAACAAATACCTCCACTGTGGAATGCCCCTTCTCCACACTTACCTCCACTGTGGAATGCCCCTATTCGACACTTACCTCCACTGTGGAATGCCCCTACTCAACACTTACCTCCATTGTGGAATGTCCCTACTCCACACTTACCTCCACTGTGGAATGTCCCCTACACGACAAATACCTCCACTGTGGAATACCCCTACTCAACACTTACCTCCACTGTGGAATGTCCCTATTCGACACTTACCTCCACTGTGGAATGCCCCTACTCCACACTTATCTCCACTGTGGAATGCCCCTACTCCACACTTACCTCTGCTGTGAAATACCCCTACTCCACACTTACCTCTGCTGTGAAATGCCCCTACTTCACACTAACCTCCACTGTGGAATGTCCCTACTCCACACTTACCTCCACTGTGGAATGCCCCTACTCCACACTTACCTCTGCTGTGAAATGCCCCTACTACACACTAACCTCCACTGTGGAATGTCCCTACTCCACACTTACCTCTGCTGTGAAATGCCCCTACTCCACACTTACCTCCACTGTGGAATGCCCCTACTCCACACTTACCTCCACTGTGGAATGTCCCTATTCGACACTTACCTCCACTGTGGAATGCCCCTACTCCACACTTATCTCCACTGTGGAATGCCCCTACTCCACACTTACCTCCACTGTGGAATGTCCCTATTCGACACTTACCTCCACTGTGGAATGCCCCTACTCCACACTTATCTCCACTGTGGAATGCCCCTACTCCACACTTACCTCCACTGTGGAATGTCCCTATTCGACACTTATCTCCACTGTGGAATGCCCCTACTCCACACTTACCTCCACTGTGGAATGCCCCTACTCCACACTTACCTCCACTGTGGAATGTCCCCTACTCCACACTTACCTCCACTGTGGAATGCCCCTACTAGACAATTACCTCCACTGTGGAATGTCCCTACTCCACACTTACCTCCACTGTGGAATGTCCCCTACACGACAAATACCTCCACTGTGGAATGTCCCTACTCAACACTTACTTCCACTGTGGAATGCCCCTACTAGACAATTACCTCCACTGTGGAATGTCCCTACTCCACACTTACTTCCACTGTGGAATGCCCCTACTCCACACTTACCTCCACTGTGGAATGCCCCTACTCCACACTTACCTCCACTGTGGAATGTCCCCTACTCCACACTTACCTCCACTGTGGAATGCCCCTACTAGACAATTACCTCCACTGTGGAATGTCCCTACTCCACACTTACCTCCACTGTGGAATGTCCCTACTCCACACTTACCTCCACTGTGAAATGTCCCCTACACGACAAATACCTCCACTGTGGAATGTCCCTACTCAACACTTACTTCCACTGTGGAATGCCCCTACTAGACAATTACCTCCACTGTGGAATGTCCCTACTCCACACTTACTTCCACTGTGGAATGCCCCTACTCCACACTTACCTCCACTGTGGAATGCCCCTACTCCACACTTACCTCCACTGTGGAATGTCCCCTACTCCACACTTACCTCCACTGTGGAATGCCCCTACTAGACAATTACCTCCACTGTGGAATGTCCCTACTCCACACTTACCTCCACTGTGGAATGTCCCCTACACGACAAATACCTCCACTGTGGAATGTCCCTACTCAACACTTACTTCCACTGTGGAATGCCCCTACTAGACAATTACCTCCACTGTGGAATGTCCCTACTCCACACTTACCTCCACTGTGGAATGTCCCTACTCCACACTTACCTCCACTGTGGAATGCCCCCTACTCTACACTTACCTCCACTGTGGAATGCCCCCTACTCTACACTTACCTCCACTGTGGAATGTCCCTACTCCACACTTACCTCCACTGTGGAATGCCCCCTACTCTACACTTACCTCCACTGTGGAATGCCCCCTACTCTACACTTACCTCCACTGTGGAATGCCCCCTACTCTACACTTACCTCCACTGTGGAATGCCCCCTACTCTACACTTACCTCCACTGTGGAATGTCCCTACTCCACACTTACCTCCACTGTGGAATGCCCCCTACTCTACACTTACCTCCACTGTGGAATGCCCCCTACTCTACACTTACCTCCACTGTGGAATGCCCCTACTAGACAATTACCTCCACTGTGGAATGTCCCTACTCCACACTTACTTCCACTGTGGAATGTCCCTACTCCACACTTACCTCCACTGTGAAATGCCCCCTACTCTACACTTACCTCCACTGTGGAATGCCCCTACTAGACAATTACCTCCACTGTGGAATGTCCCTACTCCACACTTACCTCCACTGTGGAATGCCCCTACTAGACAATTACCTCCACTGTGGAATGTCCCTACTCCACACTTACCTCCACTGTGGAATGTCCCTACTCCACACTTACTTCCACTGTGGAATGTCCCTACTCCACACTTACCTCCACTGTGGAATGTCCCTACTCCACACTTACCTCCACTGTGAAATGCCCCCTACTCGACACTTACCTCCACCTTGAAATGCCCCCTACTTCACACTTACCTCCACTGTGAAATGCCCCCTACTCGACACTTACCTCCACTGTGGAATGCCCCTGCACGACATGGTCCTTTATGAGCAGTAACGTAACACGTTTCATATAATGCAGCCTCCGGAGATATGGTCTGGACTGAAATATCACAAACAATATTCAAATAATCTTCAAAATTTATGGTTTTAAATGAAACAATTCAGCCATATTTGATGTTCAGGGCTGGGGCGAAACTAAGCTGATAATTATGACATCAAGTGTTGTGATTGATATCATGTGTTAATTTTATATGCCTTATCAATCGCCTGATAAATATCCATAAATTACCAAACCCCCAAAAATTGTTATAATTACATACAGTGTGTAACTAAAATAATAAAGTACATACCATCCGTTTCGTACTCCAGGTCTATACCTGATCCAGGTGCTACATTCTCTGATCCAATTATTTCCTTCCCATGGATCTCTGAACAGAAGAAAGAGTCAGTTTTAACGAGAGCTGGGTGACAGATGTAGAAGCATCTTTAAATGAGATATAAAAGTATTCCCTATTGCCACTTAAGTTAAATGAAATAGATGAATTGAAAAACTTTTACCTCCATATGTCCGAGTCAATCCTCATCTAATTTCAAACCATGTATTACAAACTCGTACAAATCAGAATGCAGAGGATCACAATCAAATTAAATCTATCATCTTGCTAATTTCATCCTGTACTACAACTGAAACATACATGGAACTACATGTGTCAAGCAAGGAAATTACATAAATCTCATCAACAATTATAAATCTCATCGACAATCATGATACAATGTTTTTCAATGATATAAAGGTATACAAGCTAAGCTTTCCTTGAACTCAATAAAAGTTTAAGGTAAGAATTCCGGGAGAAATCATTCTAAGGACCAGGTAAGTAAGAAATCTGTTTGAAATCATTTATTTAACATGTATTAATTATTTCAGCACATATAATTACAAACAGATCATTTTATTTGCATATTTTATCAAATCAAAATTGTTAAAAAAAAAATTCCACTTCCATTATGCATTAATGTATCATTCAGACCAGACCTGGTGATGCACTAATGCATCATTCAGACCAGACCTGGTGATGCACTAATGCATCATTCAGACCAGACCTGGTGATGCACTAATGCATCATTCAGACCAGACCTGGTGATGCATTAATGCATCATTCAGACCAGACCTGGTGATGCACTAATGCATCATTCAGACCAGACTTGGTGATGCACTAATGCATCATTCAGACCAGACCTGGTGATGAACTAATGCATCATTCAGACCAGACCTGGTGATGCACTAATGCATCATTCAGACCAGACCTGGTGATGCACTAATGCATCATTCAGACCAGACCTGGTGATGCATTAATGTATCATTCAGACCAGACCTGGTGATGCACTAATGCATCATTCAGACCAGACCTGGTGATGAACTAATGCATCATTCAGACCAGACCTGGTGATGCACTAATGCATCATTCAGACCAGACCTGGTGATGCATTAATGTATCATTCAGACCAGACCTGGTGATGCACTAATGCATCATTTAGACCAGACCTGGTGATGCATTAATGCATCATTCAGACCAGACCTGGTGATGCATTAATGCATCATTCAGACCAGACCTGGTGATGCACTAATGCATTATTCAGACCAGACCTGGTGATGCACTAATGCATCATTCAGACCAGACCTGGTGATGCACTAATGCATCATTCAGACCAGACCTGGTGATGTACTAATGCATCATTCAGACCAGACCTGGTGATGCACTAATGCATCATTCAGACCAGACCTGGTGATGCACTAATGCATCATCAGGGCTTAAAGGGATAATCATTAAATCATATTTTGTATGATGGAAATAGTGTACAATAGATTCTAAAACATGTCACAGGCACCAATGGTTTTTTAGGTCACCTGAGACAAAGTCTCAAGTGACCTATTCTAATCGCCTTTTGTCTGTCGTCGTCCGTCGTCCGTCGTGCGGTGTGCGTCCGTAAACTTTTTACATTTTCGACTTCTTCTCCAAAACCACTGAACCAAATTCAATGAAATTTTACAGGAAGCTTCCATGGCTGAGGGTGAACCAAAATTGTGAATTATATGGTCCTCACCCCCCAGGGGCATGCGGGGCGGGGCCAGAAAGGGTAAAATTGACTAAAACTTCAAAAATCTTCTCCTCTACTCTCAGATATGGTAGAATCAAATACTCTTCATAGATAGAAGGGTCTTAAGGTGCTTTACCAAAATTGTGAATTTCATGACCCTGGGGTCTCATGTTTGCCCCTGGGGAGGGGGTAAACTTTACTATAGTTTATATAGGGAAATCACATTTTTGATTATTATTTGTTGGATTTGTATTGGAATTCATTCTAACTTGTATAAAATTATCAGCATGGGATGACACTTTGATGGTATGTGCATGTTGGCCCTAGTTGACCCCCAGGGGCTGGTGGGCGGAGCCAAAAAGGGTCAAATTGACAAAAATTTCAAAAATCTTCTTCTCTACTCCCAGATATGGTAGAATCAAATACTCTTCATAGATGGAAGGGTCTTAAGGTGCTTTACCAAAATTGTGAATTTCATGACCCTGGGGTCTCATGTTTGCCCCTGGGGAGGGGGGTAAACTTTACTATAGTGTATATAGGGAAATCACATTTTTGACTATTATTTATTGGATTTGTATTGGAATTCATTCTAACTTGTATAAAATTATCAGCATGGGATGACACTTTGATGGTATGTACATGTTGGCCCTAGTTGACCCCCAGGGGCCTGCGGGGCGGGGCCAAAAAGGGTAAAATTTACAAAAATTTCAAAAATCTTCTACTCTACTCTTAGATATGGTAGAATCAAATACTCTTCATAGATGGAAGGGTCTTAAGGTTCTTTACCAAAATTGTGAATTTTATGACCCTGGGGTCTCATGTTTGCCCCTGGGGAGGGGGTAAACTTTACTATAGGTTATATAGGGAAATCACATTTTTGACTATTATTTGTTGGATTTTGTATTGGAATTCATTCTAACTTGTATAAAATTATCAGCATGGGATGACACTTTGATGGTATGTACATGTTGGCCCTAGTTGACCCCCAGGGGCTGGTGGGCGGGGCCAAAAAGGGTCAAATTGACAAAAATTTCAAAAATCTTCTTCTCTACTCTCAGATATGGTAGAATCAAATACTCTTCATAGATGGAAGGGTCTTAAGGTTCTTTACCAAAATTGTGAATTTCATGACCCTGGGGTCTCATGTTTGCCCCTGGGGAGGGGGTAAACTTTACTATAGTTTATATAGGGAAATCACATTTTTGACTATTATTTGTTGGATTTGTATTGGAAT
This sequence comes from Mimachlamys varia, assembly GCA_947623455.1. NCBI lineage: Eukaryota > Metazoa > Mollusca > Bivalvia > Pectinida > Pectinidae > Mimachlamys > Mimachlamys varia. Next base: position 10,641,163 of record OX392542.1, on the reverse strand, counting down.
TCATTCTAACTTGTATAAAATTATCAGCATGGGATGACACTTTGATGGTATGTACATGTTGGCCCTAGTTGACCCCCAGGGGCTGGAGGGCGGGGCCAAAAAGGGTCAAATTTACAAAAAAATTTCAAAAATCTTCTTCTCTACTCCCAGATATGCTGGAATCAAATACTCTTCATAGATGGATTGGTTTTAAGGTTCTTTACCAAAATTGTGAATTTCATGACTCTGGGGTCTTGCATCTCCCCCTGTGGAGGGGGTTAAGTTTACTATAGTATATTGGCAGAAAAAAAACATTTTTTTGCATTATTTGTTTAATTGCCATAAGAAATGATGCAAATTTGGTTGAAATTATCAATATGACATGACTTTTGAGTAGTACGCACATATTGACACTGACTGACCCCCAGGTGCCTGAGGGGTGGGGCCTAAAAGGGTCAAATTGACATAATTTCAAAAATTCATTTTTTCCACTCCCAAATATGCTACAATGTATTGTTATAAATATTCATCTCAACATTCCCATATTTCTCTTTCATGTCAAACATCAGGTGACCGTTAAGGCCCATGGGCCTCTTGTTTAACAATTTAGATTTATATGATACTTGAATACATGTTAATGGAAGAGATTTTTTTTAAATTGGTGTTTTTCACGCAACCCAATGTCCTGTCTGTGTGTCATGATACAACAATCATCCAAAGAAAAAAAACAGGAGAATGCCAGAGCTTCAGTGATCAATCTACGTGGGAGTCCCAAGTCCAGTACTCATAAAATTCTGAAAGAACTCATAGAAATTCTGGAAATACTTTAAATTAACATTGTGGGACCCATAGTTTTCAGCGTTATTTACAAAAGGACTCATGAAAATAAATTGTAAAATTGATCGCTGAGCTTCAACAAAACCATAATCTGAACTCAACATTAATTAAATTAGGGACAAAATATTAACAAATTAAACATTTACACAGAGATCCTTGTAAAAGTACAAGAGAATAAGACCAGATTTTCCGGAAGAGTAAATGTCTTCTACTTTATTGACAACATCCATAGATCTTGGTCACAATCAAGCTGACAAACCTTCCTCAATCTCCAGGCCATACTTGAGCACCTTGAAGAGTCTGTCGGAGGGGGGACAGGCGGGGTGGGCCTTTACCAGAGTCGACAGGGAGACAGCCAATTTCTGATGTCCATCGTAAAACAGCTGACTGAAAAGTATAATTACATTGTTAACCAACAAGGAACAGAATAAATAATATATATCAACAATAGAGCCAAGGCTGTCGTCACTTCATGCAGTGAATAAATGATTATTTGGTTTTCCACCTGAATACTGGGAGGTATATGTAGGGGATTGAATTATTAGGGTATGCTTACAATCTCAACAGGTAGGAGACAGCTACTTTTAGTTTTTGTTAGGTAGTTGGTTAAAATAAATAAAATAGTTTAAAATTTGAGTTGAAAAGCAATTAAATGAGGTTCTCTCAAATAAGACTAGGACTATATCTCTCCTTAAGTTTAGATGCAGTCAGAGCAGAAAAATAATTTCAAGACTTTTTTTCTGTTTTTTTTATATATATATACAGTGTACCGGCCTCGTTATATTGTTACCTGTTGTCCACATCAATTATGGCGGTATAACGAGGATGCGATAGTATTGAATTATGAATATTATAACCATGAAATTGCGAACTTAACGGGGGAATTATATAGGAAGGAAATCCGTTCTAGAGGTTTAGGTGGCGGTATGCGAGGGTGGCGGTAGATTCGGGTGGCGATAGGTCGAGGGTACATTATATATTGTTCTGTTTATGTAAGTGATTGATCTCACATGTACAGCCATTTTCACTATTTATATTGCTGAATACTGCTTGTCAAGAGTCAACATATCTATATCACTATATAGTCTAACTTCTACTTCAAATTATTCTCCTGCTAAAACATAACACAGTTTGTATTGGAAGTGTAGCTGGGTCGATAGCCTGGTGACCAGATAGTTCAATAAAGAGATGAAGGTCTTTATAAGTTTACAACATGGTCTACTCTGGCCATATATTTTCTATCCTGTTACAGTGGTGACTGTGACTAATTCTTGTTTCAAGCATTCTGTGCATAATGTAGATACCTGGTAATGACATGAAAATAATTGCTTCTTTTTGGGGTGAAGGATGGAGGAATTTAGTGAAACTGGACTGGGTAGCTAGATTGACCGGGGATAGATATATAGCTTATATTAATAGGTGATCTGTTAACGTTCCGTTTAGAAGGTCCTGGGTTCAAACTTTGTTCTGGCTAGGTAAATTTTCGTATATTTTAACTAAGCGTGAATTCTTTCTCTCACCCGCCATGCCGTCCAAATATTTAGGGAGTCAGATCTAGAGAGTCAGAACCCTTCAAATTTGGACTACACAGTAGGTTTATTTAATAAAGGAACAAATTCGGTCCGAGAACCAATCCCTGGAGGACTCCTGACTCAACTGGTACGTATATGTATATGCAGAAAGACAGTTCTCCATTGAGTATTACTGACTGTGCTCTATCAGTAAGGAAGTTTTGTATCTACATGTATTTGTTTACATTTCCCTGATCCATTATATAGGTCTAGTGATTTAGTTTGTGAAGTAAAACGCTTTAGAGAAATCAAAAATAAGGACGTCTGTCAAAAAGCACAGAAACAACTTATTTTTGAAGTACTCTTAACAGTTCATATTCTTACATAATGCCTTCTAGATCTGTGATAGCTAAATTATCTCCCCTTTCATGCTGATAGTCGCCGATGATCGACCCAGTCTAGTTGCGCTACGTACGCGTATACATCAGGATTTGTGCTTGGCATTTTATAAATGGGGTCTAGGAATCCTGAAAATAAGTGGGGTCCTTCAATTTTCAGTTTCTATGCTTGAAAAAGATATAGGGACGGTTAACCTCGTCGGTTTCAACGCAAACCCTGTACATATATATTGTTTTTAACCATATATGTATCTGTTTGTCGCGAAAATAGCTCATGGGATATTGATATTTGTATCATACATGCGACGTTAAATAAATATTATTGTATTGTAAATAAATTATAAAGTACCGAAACAACCGAGTGCCGAAACGACTTGACCCCGTTCGTTGAATATTACCAAAAACACAATATTCACAACCATGTTGGGCGGTGACTCTTACGACAATTTAGATTAAATAATCATCGGCGAGTTGTTATCTTCGTAACAATACCTTATCATCAATCTGTACATCAGATCCCGCTGCTTTACTTCATCGTGTTCGGACCCCATTTTTGTAAACCTCTGTTTACCAGCCGGAACACTTCAGGTCTTGCTACGCATTTCCTGGAAAAGATCAGATGAGTTCCGGATAGTCCATAGGCAGCGCCATCTTGGAATTAAAAACGAATAAACACATGGTTCTTTTGTGCGAAACGAAATCGCATATTGTTTACGTGTTCAGTCTATTTCATCATCTTAATGAATTGCATTTTAATTTATAACTAGCAAGAAAGTGCAATTAGAGATATGACATGTCCCATAGTAATGCCGTTAGACCGTACTTCGTAAATATGTTATGTGGCTGATCATATCAGAGGGGGGGGGGGGGGCTGTATCACAGGGACCTGAGAATTTGGACTAAAACTACAACCCGCCTGTTTAGAGAAATTTTACACTTGGGGAATGGGGGGTGGTAGGAGGGTAAATTTCGATAAAAATGTCCCGTCAGTAGTCTTAAAGGCTCCATTGAGGGGACATTTTTTTTATCGAAATTTGATCTAACACCCCCAACCCCTACTGCATTGCATGGACATTAGAATTTAAACATTATAATTTAAAAAAAAAAGGTCTTATAATAATTCTACAGACACTTTGAAGTTTTTATGACAGAGAAGTATATAAAAAATGATAAATTATGTGTTTAATTCCTGTATTGAAATATAAAATACTTGTTGCTAAAACATTGACAGTTTTGTCAGGTTTCAGCACAGCTAGGGACCTGAGAATTTGTTACAGCTAGTTTTGGACCTAAAATAGGGTGTTTAGAGTAATTTTACACATTTTGGGGGTTAAGATCAATTTTTTATAAAAAATGCCCCCTCAAAGGTCATAAAAGCTATAAAGGGTGGAAAGCTTTCCAGATCTAAAAATCGACCCCACCTACCTTTCTTGTATCAAACTGAATCACATTTCCAGTTGATGTACGAGAAAACGCTTGGTACCGTATAAAGCCAGAGATTGGCAACTCGCGTAGATCTCGCAATTTCTCGCATGAGCCTATTGTTCTCAGATATTTGTCGCGAGATAGGGCTGCGGTCCGCATGTAGTAGATACTGGAGACAAGCTTATGACAGATCTCAAAAAATAAACATGCGATAATATAGAAGTCCATCGGAAGATGTATATGAACTTTGCACAATCCATGGGGATCGTTATAAGTGTAAAATAAGGGTGACTAACTTGTGTGAAAATGTAAATTATATACTTTAGCCTGTAAGAGATTGGGTAGAATTGGCAGTTGGCAGGGTGTGTAAATATGTTATGAACTTCGCCTAGAATAGTTATACTAACTAGTCAGAAGTGTAAGATTACAATTAACAGTACTGAACGATCCCTTGAGGCGTTTTTTCCCTACCCACACCTCCCTCCCTTTGTTCGGCTCCCGTAAGATCGCCACACAGGTAAGTCATCTCACACCTGTAATGACCCCCGCGGCTCTCCATCTCCGCAGGGGTTAATTGTGTGTCCCAGTATATAATTAGCGTTGAAATGGCAACTAACAAATAGGCGAAGTGAATAAAATGACCATTTGGATGCTCACATAAAAAGTTAAACATTGTGAAATCACATGGTTTTTTTTAAAATATATTTTTAATGTGATAGTTTACCCTATATTCAGTTAGATTTTATTTCAAATCGATATATGAGAAAAGATATTCAGAGAAAAAAAATTGAATTTAAATCATGAATTGAACGTCCAGAAAAAAGGAGTTTAACGACAGTTTTGCCTGTTTTTGTTTGGGTATTATGACTTCCTCATTTTGAAATACTGGTACATTCTCAGATGAATTAAGCAATTTTGCAGTTATTTCCCGAAGCTGAACCAAACAAGACTGATATAAAACATATTATAAAATATAAATTACCAAACAGATTTAAAATTGACCGTCTAGAAAAAAAGGAGTTTAAAGAACATTCTTGCCTATTTTCTTTACACAGTAAATTTTCATATTTTAACTGCATAGACGTATAAAGCCAGAGATTGGCAACTCTCTCTTTCTCTTACCGGAGCTCACCCGTGTCTGGCGGACTATGCGGAATCCATCAATTTCATTGCTGCGGTCTATGATATTGTTAGAGGAGTTCCGAAATGCAAAAATTACGGCTGCCATAGGCGGCATTGCAAATCTTGTTATCTTAATAAAAAAATCAATATTATGCTTTGATTTTCCCTAGAAGATCTATTTCAACATAATTATTTTGATTACTATTATTGTTATTATTTGTTGTTTTTCACTTCAACTCCATAAAATAATGACTATGCAGTTAAAATATAAAAATTTATTGTGATTTACTGTATAAAGAAAACAGGCAAGAATGTTCTTTAAACTCCTTTTTTTCTAGACGGTCATTTTTTGAGATCTGTCATTAAACTTGTCTCCAGTATCTACTACACGCGGACCGCAGCCCTATCTCGCGACAAATCTCTGAGAACAATAGGCTCATGCGAGAAATTGCGAGATCTACGCGAGTTGCCAATCTCTGGCTTTATACGTCTCTGGAAAGACGGATATTTTAATTTTATAAACTTCCTAAATGCAAGTCAAATGTATCCTCCTTCCGCAGAAATAATCTCCATTTCCTCCAAAAACACGCAAAATTTCGGTGTCTCAAAGTTTTCGGCAGCTTGCCGGCCACTTTATTACATATTCATTGAGGTTCACGTCACTGCACGCGGAGGCTTACGCTGTCATTGGATGCCTTAATTTAAAGGAAGACCGCCCTATTTTAGGTCCAAAACTAGCTGTAACAAATTCTCAGGTCCCTGTGGTTTCAAAACTGCTGAGGCACAGCTAGCTTTATTTTATTTAAAATAACCATGGACTTAGATCCGACAATAAGAACTTGATACATTTTTGGAATGGAAAGCTACCTTTGAAAAGAATTGTGTCTCGATTTCACATATTTTTCCAGTACAATGTACATGTGTTGGTATATTTCCAATGATGAAAAGGCTTTGTATTTACTAAAAGTCAGTTTGGTTTGCCACGAAAACAAACGTTATGCATCTTTCTGCCTATCTGCTGTTTCATTTGATCCAATTATCAAAACTATTTTACCGGTCTCATTTTTTTTCAAGAAATGGTTCCATAACGCTTATTAGAATCAATACTGGGATGGCGGTATTTTAAGATGCATATAAAAAATACCTTAGTATCTAAGTACCTTAGCAGTTGGAATCGGTGATAGCATTTTGGGAAATAAGTGACGAGGTCGGAGAAGAATCCTGGATGGAAATAAGGCTCATTCGAAAAATGGCGGGTGCAGTATGAAATTGAGGTAGAGAGAAAGATAGGGAGGGGGAGTGCTATCCAAGAAGAAAGACACAAAACAGCTTAGAACTCATGCATTTTGAGCACATCCAAGATATTTGTAAGTTTTCCAATCACCCCCGGGGATTAGATGAGGTGATGTGGTTTAAGGATGCAGAGTGTTTAAATGATTCAGATTTTTAACTTATCTTTTTGAAATATGACTTAAAGAGATATGAATGTAGCGTGGAAATATATTTCACACTTATATGTATTAAATTAGAAATGTTGTAGTTTTTGTTGTGTTTTGTTTAAGAGTTATATAGTAGTGAGCTAGGTATATGTATACATAGGGTGTATATAGGGTGTGTACATGTATGTGTATACACGGGGCAGCAGGGAGCTAGGTTTCCATATAAGGAGTTGTTTACGTACTGTGTTATCGGGAAGCTGTGTATTAGGGCCCAGTTTGATTGACAGATTGCATAAGGCCCGTATAAATTTAGTAACAGATTCCTATTTATAACTAGTGTAAGTCACTGCTTTAGCCAATCAGAGAGAGTGAGGAGCGAGCTGTAACTAGGTCGGAGGAGCGAGAGGAGCAGGGTTTAACCATTCAGCGTGAGTGAGGAGCGAGAGAGGAGCCGAATCTAGGTCGGAGGAGCAGATGTAAGCCAATGAGAATGCAGTATGAAAGTGGTATATAAGGGGTGACAGTAACGAAAACGAGAGAGATAAACTTTACTTTGAGAAATACTCCACGCAACTTGTGGTCGGATTTATGGGATGTACTTAGTGTGTTCGTGTGACTATGGAATACATTATGACTGGGAATTATCGCCCGTGGATATTATGTGAGACAGTGTGCTTTGGATGCTAAGTGTGTACGTATTTACTTCTGAATGGGATGTATTTGAACTTTATGTATATGTTGAACTTCATGGATGTGTAAATAAAACGATGTGAACTTTAGTCTGGTGTTACAGTTGTCCCTGCCGTAGTCAGCTTTCCATCTCGAACTTATATTAATAGCGTCTCGTGTATACCCGAGTGGATAACGCTACATGAATAATGAAAGCTTGCTATTTAATTTGATTGAAAAGCAGTTTCTGAAAACGACGAGGTGTAACCATTAATGTTCGGTCATATTATAAAAGGTTATTCTGCTCGATTTCGTCCATTTTAGGAAATCTTGAAGGAGGATACATTTGACGTGCATTTAGGGGTTTTTAGTTTAGGTCCAAAATAAAAATGCCCCCTCAATGGTCATAAAAGCTTTTATGTCATAAAAGCTTTTATGACCATTGAGGGGGCATTTTTATCGAAAATTGATCATAAATGTGTAAAATTACTCTAAACACCCTATTTTAGGTCCAAAACTAGCTGCAACAAATTCTCAGATCCCTGTGGTCCGTGGTCCGAAGGGTTCTTTATCATCCGCTGAAATATTTGGACGGCTAGCGGCTCGTAGTCTATGATCCGCTATATAGCCGTCCCAATATTTCAGCTGGTCATAGAGTCAGAACCCTTAGGACTACTAGTCCGAAAACTAGCTGTAACAAAATTTCAGCTCCCTTTGATCTATTATACCTCATTCAGATATATATACAATGTCATGTATTTGAATTTAAATGTTTTAACTTCAGTTAAATATATACCAACTTCGGAATGTTGAGGGAAATACTTAGACATTTTGTTCACTCATTTCTTTTAAAAGGGTGAGCCCAAGCCTCTGTGCCACCTTGCGTCTAAAAGTCCGCGGTTTAGATATATAATGAAAGAAAAATCTTATGCTCACATAATTATAACATACAGTAATGATTAGGATGAGACTCAGATTAAATGGGTAGAATTAAAGTAACAAAATATCTATATGTCAAATCTGAGTTACGAAGTTAAAACCTAAACCCAAACTTTCGTCTCTGTCTCGTTGTGAATGAAAGAACAATTACGGTACGAAATTTATTCGGAACAAATATATTTATATTGGTGTTTCTCGATTCAACCAACGGTGAGTAAGCCGGCTGTACGGGCTAACCGGGCACCTGGATTAGACCGGATCGCTTGCATTTGAACAGCGCAGACCACATGGACCTGAGAATTTGTTATAGCTAGTTTTGGACCTAAACTAGGTTGTTTAGTTTAATTTTACACGTTTTGCGTGATTAGATCAATTTTCGATAAAAATGCCCCCCTCAATGGCCATAAAGACTAAAGTGTGAAAAGCTTTCGAGGTCGAAAAATCGACACCTACATTGCTTGCATCAAAATTCACATTTCTAGTTGAGGTACGAAAAAAACGCTTTGTATCGTTGGAAAGATAAACACTTTTTATTTGAAAAACCTCCTAAATGCATGCCAAATGTATCCTCCTTCAGCAGAAATAATCTCGATTTCCTCCAAAAACACGCAAAATTTCCGTGTGTTATACTATGGGTTAGCTATCGTGCCACTTTTTTTTATAGCAATATTTTTTTTGTGTTCTGACGTCACTGCACGAGCTTGCCTTTCGCTGTCATTGGATGACTGTCTTTCTGTAAATATAGGCAACCAATTGCAATGACAGCGAAAGGCCAGCGCGCGCAGTGACGTCAGAACTCATTGCTATGCAAAAAGTGGCACGATAGCTGATGGAAACTTTGAGACGCGGAAATCATATATATAGAGAAAAAACGAAATAGGGAAGATAGGTAGAACAATATACTTGTAATATTTCAACAATTAGTTTTTGATTTATATAGGAGAGAAATCTTGGTTTAAACCACGGACTTAGATAGCATTCCGTGCTTAAACAGTGCTTCTTTGAAAAAATGCCTTAAAAGGTTTTGATATATGCGTAGCATTACATGTATAAGGGTAAAAAGGGTTACCGGAAAAGGAGATATTTTTTGTTTGGTCTTATAAACATTACGATAAATTGAACAAGTCCATGTTTCTATCCAATCTGATTAATAATACAGATCCTCACTATTACTATCGTATGTAGGATCAGACAGCGACCAGAAGAAGGTCATGTGCATATGACCTTTATTATTTCCATATCTAGGAAATGAACAGCCAATCAAAATGCACCTTGTAAAAGGTGTTTGGTAGACGAACAAAAATGGCGGCGGATCGAAGCGAAGAAGAGAAAATCATTCAGGGCGTTTTATTACGATTTGATTAGTATATTTTGTAATAATTTATTTACCGTCAGTTGTTATTTCTTTTCGGAAAAACGAAAAACTACAAATCAAACAGATAATGTCTAAAATAAAGAAGAACGCACGCCTTGGCCAGAGACGTATAAAGCCATATCATACGTCTCTGCCTTGGCGTAGAGACCGCTAAGCTGGGCGCCGCCATTTTTGTATATGGTTATTCGGGTTTCTCGCTACTTTAATCTGGTTTAACAACAAGCGTAGAAACAAATCGAAATTAGCTTTTCACTTTCAGAATCTGGTAAGCGTCGATTTGATTGGTGAATACAAAGGTCATCTGCACATGACCTTCTACTGGTCGCTGTCAGACCCTAAACACGATAGAAATGGTGAGGATCTGTATTTTAATCAGATTGTGTTTCTATTATACATAATATATTCTAACTGCTCGAGATGTCGTTTCGCCTCAACTTATCATTCCATTTCTGTATCTTCGCTGTCACTGTCCAAATACATTTTCAACATTGCAAAGGCCATAGGCCGGTCACATGACCGGCTCTCCCGAGTTGAGCCGGCTTGTGTCGAATCGAGCAGCACCAATAAAGAAAAACATTCGGAACATCTCGGCCCGATTGCGCGCGCACCTGCACCTTTTTTATTTCAGTACCGGCGAACAAGGTGAGTTTCAGATATGGATACTGAAAGATTGTTTTTTAGTGAAAAGTACCGTTTTACTTGAGTCATAAACGATGTTGTTCACCACAATATTTCATCTTTGCATTACTTCTTCCATATCTATTGCATATGTATTTTAATTCTTTTATTATATAGAAACTTGCACAGAAGCTGTTTGCTTGACTAATATCACGTACTCCGTTCGTGTCTTTCATTTCCTTTGATGTTTTTTAGGGATATCATGTTTTACGTTTACCGATTTGATGACAGCTCAAAATATCCATGAAATATTGATAATAATTTGCCATTGAAATGTTATATGCATTATGTAAGCTGTATGCTTCTCATGTGTCCGACTACGGTAGCAGAACTCAGCATCACGACGACCTTGCGCGAGCGTGTCAAGGACATACGTAGGTCTTTTGAGGGACAACCCATGTAGCGAACTGCCAACCTTCATTATCACGAACATCCCAGTTATTTAACGTGTTATGTTGAGCGTTGCTTCCTGGGTTTGGTGAAATGCAAAGTCAACACGAAAATGTCTGAGATTTATGTCATTATCAAACAGACAACTAGACATGGATCTAGAATATACAAAATGTAGGCCTTACCCTACTGGGAAAGTAATGTTCTCATCTATCATTACGCCAATGTCCTTTTCATTGGTAATATTTTCTAGTTGAAGTTGTCCTTCTCCCGGTCCTGACATGAAGTATGTTCTTTTTTTCTGAAGCTCTTATGATTAATACTTTACATTTATTAGGGTGAAACTTGAGTAGCCACGTATCTGGCCAATTTTGTAATTTGTCCAAATCATTTTGAAGAATCAAAACATCCTCCTTAGTCTCTATCTGCCTGAATAATTCAGTTTCATTTTATATTATATAGTTGACTGCGTTTATGTGACCTGAAATGACCGTGTGGTAACATCCTTTATCAGGTTGAAGATTACAGTTATTTGATTACAGATTGCATTATTTGAGATCATATCATATGTGCATTGCATGAAGTGATAAGGAAAAAGATTCCTTATTTAATAGATAGCTGGATATATATTAAATGAATTGTATAAAAAATTGTAAAAAGTAAAAGTTTATAAATACATTAAAAAGTAAAAGTTTATAAATAGTAAATTAATAAATGTAAATAAAGAAGCTGATTACAGATTTATGGATGTTGCAATGGCTGATTTTCATATACAGCTAATGAGATCAGGGATTTGTATATAATCCTCAACAAAATGGGGTGTGATATTATAATTGTCCTGTCAGTGTGGGGCAAGGTACTTAAAAGGCATTAGTTTTTGGTCTATGATGCTTATTTATACTGGTATCCATATATCATGGAATCTAATTCAGGATCATAACTTGAGAAACAAGAATCACATTTTTTTTCATTATTGTACAGGTACATGTTGTTTTTTTTTTTGCATGTAGTATTTGTAATAAGGTTCTGATTTCGGCAATTGAGAAATATTTCAGGTTCATTAATTGAAAATAAACAAATTTAACAAACTAAGTCTTCTCAACAACTACAATTGTGTATATCATCTCCCACCCAATGGACACTATCAAATGTACAGTATACAAATCTGACAGCGGTCAATTTACAGTTTATTTTCATTGTGTTTTTTTTTTCAGTTGTATGTTTTTCAATCAAATAGCTTGCTTTAAAAACAAATTTGACAGTGTATACACTGGACACTTCTTCTGATGGTGTCATGATTGTTCTTATTTGACCTACACGCATGTCTTTATAGTTTTGAAGATGACAGGTCATGCCAGTGGGCATCATGTTACACCTTCTGTAATTATGTAGAAGGGATAATCTTGGAGGGACATCTACCCAATAAAACAGAAATTGAACTGTTTAAGTTTCCATTTTCTTTCATTCTTTCATAGAACTGTCCCTCTTACTTTTGATATATTGACTGAAAGTTGCTGAAATGGCCCTCTGCTCTCAAATTCAAGGATTTTCCCCCTGATGTACTCTAAATAAAAGCTTGTTTTTCATGATTTTACCTTTAGACTTTTAATATGTTCTTTTCAGAAATGTTTGGCAAATAATTAAAGAAATTTCTTTATTAGATAGATTATTTGTTAAGTGTGGTGTTTATTTTGTTTCAGATCTGTGACAGTAAACCCATTTACCAAAGACCAACAAACATGCCAGCAATAGGAATCAACGGGTATGTATTAGAGCTGGGTAACACCAAATCAAAAGTACCAGGGTATAACCACGGTATGTAGGCAAATACTGTGGTACCTACTACAACATACCACCTTGATTGAATGTTTGATCTAGCTAAAGGTCTCTGGCTGTTTTTGTTCTGAAACCGATCAACAAGAGGCCTGTCATAATTTCTCTTTGTGACATGTGTTATCTTCTAATATTGTTTGAGTGAAGCTATGTCAAACCATATTGGAATTCCAATTGATCTATGTAACAAATAGTTTATTGATAAGTTAAATACAAATCCCCCAAAAAAACGGTACAGGACTAATGTACCTTGGCACATACCATCACAACTTTATACCACAGTATACCGGTAAAACCGCCTAGCCCTAGTATGTACATATGTATATGCCAGCTCGGAAAAGGTGAAACAAAAGATGACCCAATATTTACATGGGTTCAGTTATAGGAAGATTGTAGAAAACGGTTCAAACACATAATTTGTAAGATCAACTATGTCTTTACATTCAAAATTTAAGGCAGTATTAGTATGTTTCTACCCAGTTTGTTAAGGTTAGGCGGGTAGGCAATTTTTTTAACCAAAAATCAATTGGCAACATTTTAAATATTCATTTAAATAACTTCAAATTTCAAACAACAGCATGTAGCATATATAAGTTCCTTCAACAAAAACACTAAATTTGGTTCTTATTGTAACAAATTAAAAACATAATTATGTACAAATTTAAATGCAACAAACAAGAAATAAGGGAGTCATTTTTCTTATGAAACGTGTACTGACTGTTGTAACTAGGGCCCTGCATCAAATATGGTTTATACATATAGTTATCAGGTTGTAAAGTTATTAACTACTCAACATTTTGTTATGACATTCAGAAGCTAAGTTGGTCATAATTAAACAAGGTGTCAGGTGACCAAATCTGATGTTTACCAGGTCAAAGGTTAAATAAATTTAATATTACCCCGGTTAACTGCTTGGTAACATTTTGTTATAAATGATGACATTCTTAAGCTAAGTTGGTTATAATCAAATAAGGTGTCAACTGATCATGACCAAACCTCAAAGGCAATATGATCAAAAGACAAAATCAGATGTAGGATTATATACAAAGCAGGATTTTTTTCCCCAGTCAGATACATGTATATAACATACAAAAATATTGTTCATTGATGGGCTGTCCCATGTTACTGTAATAAAACGTACAAGATAATGCTTCCCCTATAGTGCTATGATCTGCAAAGAAAATATTTGCAATGATTTATCCATTTTGGTGAATGTTTGAAATTTTCTTTCAGTTTCTGATTGATGATCATCTGACAGTTGTTTGGTATGAAACGATTCCTTGTTACTGTTTTAATGTTCATCTTTTCTAACAGGTTTGGCCGTATTGGCCGTCTTGTTCTTCGTGCTGCCTTGGAAAAGGGCATCAAAGTTGTTGCTATCAATGATCCCTTCATTGAATTGGACTATATGGTGAGAGCTCCAGATTTATAAATAGATGTCCAACCATTTGATTGGTCTAAAGGAAAAATTTCTCTTAAAGACCCAATCTGATTGAAATGTGGATCCTTATCCTCAATCTGTTACAATTTGGTTTAAACTCCATGGTTCATACGGAAGATGAAAAGTGCTTGAATTTGGGGTCAGTTTTGGAAAAGTGCTGAAATTTGGGGTCAGTGCTGGAAAAGTCTTTGAATTGGGGTCAGTGCTTGAATTCATGCATACTAGCTGAAAACATGCATTTTTTTCATATTTATATTAAAAACAAATTGAATAAACATCAAGAAGATTAAAGTTGTTGATTATACCACAGTGACTTTTCCTTGCAAGTTTGGACAAAAAAAAATAAACCTTGGAAATTGAGAGAGAAAAGTGCTTAAATTTTCGTATGAACCATTAGCTTATTTAGCCTTTTGGCATGCTAGAGTTAGGGAAATGTAAGAATTTAGATGTTAAATAAGCCAGACAAATAAATATATGTTTCTTGTAACATTAAAAAAAAAACCTAAGTTGGTAACAAATGTTATTTAAAAATTCAAGTTTATTATGTGGTTGAATTAGGAGATTGATCTGTACATTCGCCACCCTTCTATAAAAATTGCATGAAAAAGATTAATGTAGGCTAAAAAAAAAAGAATAGTAAGTAGGGTTACTGAAAAAAACAAAATGTTTTTGTTTAGAACTTGTTTTTGATGGTAAAAAGTGACAGGTGCTTGTTCAAGTTGTTGTATTAATTATTTTCTAATTGTTATGACAGGTGTACATGCTGAAGTATGATTCCACACACGGTCGCTTTTCCAAAGGTGTTGAATGTGGTAAAGGAAAACTTATAGTTGATGGACAGGAGATCGCTGTCTACAATGAGTAAGGAACCAGGCAGTACATGGCAACTCCGTGTATTTTGGTCATTTAATCAATTAACTACTGATCATGAAGGCACACTTTAACTCTTCCAATTCTAAAGCTGGAATCATTCATTACGAAATTCCAGGGTTGAATGAGTCGGGTGATCAATCTACAATTATTTTCCATGGGTCCTTTTCATTTGTATTGCCGAAAAAAGGGGTCCAACAATGTTAAATTTAACTATTTCCAGAAATTCAATGGGTCTTTTCAAAATTCTCTAGGATGCATGGTGGCACATGAATCTGTTGATCACTGAATGAATTAAAACAAAGCATTACTCTAGAAATGTTTTATCCTGTAAACATGTACCTTGAAAACTTAAATAACTAGCCCCTCGCATCATCTTCAGTGTTCCTTCCAGCTGTTCAATTCATTGGGCCAAGGCACTCTAGCTCCTTAATTAGGCCTCATTGTAAAAAGGTCCTTCTCACAATGTTGAGCTCCATATCATATTCTCTAGATCTTCAATCAGAATTGCCAGGTTGATGATTTGTTCTTGTTAAGAGTTTAATAAATGCATTCATCATTGTGTAAATAAACATCTTCACAAATGAAACAGTTGATAGTGAAGTAATTGTGTTACTTAATGTTTTTGAAGAAAGATGAATGACTTAATGTTGATAAAACCTTGGCCATCATTTGTCAGTTCCTACTTTTAAATCCAGTGCTATCAACTGTAAATTTATCTGAATGGTATTGGTGTCAAAAATGTTTTTGGTGTGGTGACCAATAGCAGCCCTAAAATATGTGCTTTTAATTTTGTAAATCCGGCAGATTTAGAGTTATTTCCCTTCATCTGCTGGACAGATGTTTCTTGAAAAAGTGGGATTGGGGGCTGAATTTTACAATTTTAGTGATGCTCAATTTGAATAATGAAGAGTTGAAAAAAATATACTTAAACTCAGTGATCAATTTACAATTTATTTTCATGGGTTTTGTACATATTGATGAAAACAATGGGTCCCACAATATTAAATTGCATGTAAGTCCTATCATAATAGTACATGACGCACGTAGATTAATGACTTAACTTATGCTTCGTAATAACATTTGTTTTGTAGGCGTGATCCCGCTAGCATTCCCTGGGGAACTGCTGGTGCTAAATATGTTGTGGAATCTACAGGTGTCTTCACAACGTTAGAAAAGGCTGGTGTAAGTATAAACACATGAAAAAGATCCTGCCAGATCAACTTAATAACTAACTGTCTTTTACATCAATTCTATATCATAACTGTATTTCTCCAGCAATAAGCCCATGTTTGATAATACGCCGCCCCCAAATTTGACCTCCCCTATACATAGGCTGATGTCTGGTAATAAGCTGAAACCCTACTTCTAGGCTTCAGCCGACCTCTCTTAGTCAGAAGACTGACGGTTGCTAAGAATAATAAGCATAAAAAATAATCTGTAATTATCAGTAGTTGGAAAATTTTGATGGGTTATTGTGCACACCCGGTATGTTCCTTTGAGGACTATTAATTTTTTTTTTCAATGGAATATTGCCTCTTCCGTTTCAATTTTACTGCAGGTTTTTGGTTTTTAACCTTCAAACTTGTTTCTGAATCACGACACTTGCATGCTATTCAAATCGCCCTGCATCCCTGGTCGTCCGTCTGTAAGCAATTCTTGTTAACACTATTTCTTGAAGCGCTGAATGGATCATTCTCAAATTTCGTATGTAGGTTCCCCTTCGTCCCTAGTAGTGCATTGTCTAATTTTCGGACTGATCAAAAAACCAAAATGGTGGACATATGGCCATCTTGTATTTTGTGAGCAATAGTTTGTTGCGCTAATTCCAGAAAGTGCTGGATGGATCATTCTCAAATTTCCTATAGGTTCCCCTTGATCTCTAGCTGTGCATTGATTTTTGAGTAGTAATATATAACATTACCTACAAGAATGTTGGTTTCAATGATTTTGAGGGGTAACATTGTTTTAGCATTTGATTCCATAAATTAAATAGATACATTCGTTATTTGATTACAGGCTCATATGAAGGGAGGTGCTGAAAAGGTTATCATTTCTGCTCCATCAGCTGATGCCCCCATGTTCGTCATGGGAGTCAACCACACAAAATACGAAAAAAGCATGAACGTTGTAAGGTGAGCTTTTCTGTTATCAAAATCGTGAAGCTTGACAACAGTTTTTCTCCAGAAAATCTGTTTTTCTTGTGTCCATTAGCATAAACCCTATATCGTTTTTATATCATAACATTATCAGTCTGTGACTTTAGCCACTAGTTCTATGCCCATGACTTGTAAATTTTGGTTCGGACTAGTGGAAAGTCCTTGAATTTCAAAACATTTGCTATAATAAACACTGCATTTTGCTTATCTGGACTAGTGCTTGAAAATGTTAATGTCACAGACTGCATTATTATCAATATTTTGTTTGCATACTCTTTTGCCTTCAGTCACATTTCATCTAATTCAATGATTTGTCGGATAGTTAGCATTAACTGCATTAACAAAAACTGCCCTCCACAATGAAAAAGCTTTCAAATATGTATCCTGGCATGAGTTTTGTTCAAATGTTGCTCAAACAACCATACTGAAGTGATGACTGGCTTTGATGTTGCACTGACAAAGTTTTAGTTCCTATTCAATTTAATCATGTAATATGCCTAATATCTTACAATGATTGTAGCTATGTGTTGCTCTATCAGCAATTATCTTGGTGAGGCCATTTAAACTCCACTTTTCAGGGTTGCCGGCAAAAGTAGCCTGTTATTCACCAACCTTGAACCGGCTATTTTTCAGAATTATATATATGTCAACATTACAGAATGTGAAAATTCAACTAGCTATTCTTTCGAAGTCAACCAAATATTGCAAAACTTAGTGAGAACACTGCTTTTAGTCAAGTGTTTCGATTTTCTTCGATTTTTCCATAGACTCTATTTGCTCCTCTGAATTTGAACTTTTACCAAGAATTGCTGAAATGACTCTCAAATTCCAGGATTTCCTCTACACTGTATAGCATTTGTATTACTTTTTATGATATTGTACTGTTGTACTTTGTCCCTAAAGTAACTTTGTTTTATCTTTGACAGCAATGCATCCTGTACGACTAACTGCTTGGCTCCCCTTGCTAAGGTGATCAACGATAGTTTTGGTATTGTGGAGGGTTTGATGACCACAGTACATGCTATCACTGCCACACAGAAAACCGTTGATGGCCCAAGTGGCAAGGATTGGCGTAGTGGCCGTGGAGCGTTCCAGAATATCATTCCATCCTCTACAGGTGCTGCTAAGGCTGTAGGCAAGGTTATCCCAGAACTTAATGGGTATGTATTGGTTTAGGGTGAAATAAAGCGTTCATGGGCTTCAGAATTTTGTACAAAAATATGAAAACAATGCACATCAAGACTCGTATTCAAGGCCACAGAGGTCAAATCTGTTTAAACCTTTTAAAACGACTCCTTCTGATTAACCAAAATTGTAGAAGGATGATATATGGCTGAAAGCAAGGTTCCTTTGATGAAGCCTGACAAAGTTTGTGAAAAGAAATCACCTTGATGCATATTCAAGGTCACAGGGCTAAAATTTGTTAAAAATTTTTAAAACAATTTCTTGTGATTAACCAAAGGCGTAGATACCTGATATTTGGCTGAAAGATTCCTTGGATGAATCCTGACAAAGTTAGCAAACAGAAATGAGCTTGACCTGTATTCAAAGTCACAGGGGTCAATATGTCAAAACCTTTAAACGACTTTTCTAAAATACCAAAAGGCCTAGAGATATGATATTTGGCTTGTCGCTTCCTTGGGTGAAGCCGAAGTTTGTACATGAAAATGACCTCATGGCTTGTCTTATTTTCAAGGTCACAGGGGTGAAAAATATTTAAATCTCTTCTTAACATGTTCTTTTAAATGTCTTAAAGTTATAAGATTTTATAAAGTCCATTATGGGGTTACAAGTAACCAGGTGCGTGATGCAGGCTCATTTGGTCTCTTGTTTTTTCCCACTATGAATATTTAGTATTTTCATTGTATTGGTACAGAAAATTGACTGGTATGGCTTTCCGTGTCCCAGTCCCTGATGTGTCTGTCGTCGACTTGACCTGCAGATTAGAGAAAGGAGTAAGTGTGCTATAGCTATTTGGTGGAAATTCAGTTTAACTTGGGCCCTTTACATAATTTATCTTGATTTATTATAATTTTTCTCTTGCCTCAACGATAGTCGAGAAAGCAAGACTTAGGTGTTACTTTTCCAGCAGAATTTTGGGAATTTTGAGAATTTGCGTTTAAGTCCACTTTTTATAGTGTGATTGATATTGTTTCAATTGAAACTTAGGGTAGTTACTAATATTATCATACAAAAGATCTTAATGAAAATTAGAGGAAATTTTGGGGTAAAAAAATGGGAATTTTGAGAATTTAAGTGAGCATCCACTATTTATAGTGTTATCTATCTGTAATTAAATTGAAACTTGGCCAATTTACAGATACTTTCTGTATGTATTTTGTCATACTTACTTTTACGCGGGGACTTAAATATTATCGGCAAAGCAGGAAAGGCGAGACATATAATCACGCGTAATTCTTGTTTATCTTATGTTATGCTTGGCAGATTTTTTTTTTTCAAGTTTTGGGTGTTGTTCCAACCTCACCTCCTCAGAATGGTGCTTTAATCAGTTCATTGAATGAAACAAATTGGATGTAAAGTAAGCTTCTACTATTAAAGTGTTATCATTACAAATGGAAATTTACAGTTTAATTAAAACTTAGGTTGAATCTTGTTTCTAGTTTTTTGTGTCGTTATACATTTCCCAAACTTACCTCCTCAAAATGTTGCTGAATGAAACTAATTAGATGAAAACAAAGTATCTACTAAGGGTTATGTTTACCAACAGTTACCAATGGAACTTTACAGATTGATAAAAACTTGACATTGTAGTCCAAACACAAGGTTCAACTGAAACGAAATGAAGAACAAAGTAACACAGTATCTGGTGATGATTTTGCATAAATTGAAAAAACCTAGAAATGTTTGTGCTTTAGAATAATGGCATGAGAAAGATACATCGAACTTTGTCTTCTATGAATTCTCATTTATGCTATTAATCTATATGAGTATATGGAAAAGATTATTTCAAATACCTCACCGCTTTAGAATTTTATGATGGTGATGATAGCATGGAGTTCAGTATGAAAAAAAACAGCATATCTTTATAGCTACCTTAATAACTTAGTTTATTCTGAACACAGGCATTATTTCCTCTTTATTCAGATCATAGTCCATATGTTAGTTTAAAAAAGAAAATTGAATTAAAAAAAATATATAAATAAATAAATATAAAAAAAATAATAGCCGTTTGTTAAACAAGTTCAAACCATTCCAAGATCTTACCCCTGGAAGTAAATGGCCACAGCATGTCTTTGTAAATTTGTTTTTCAGGCTTCCTACGATGAAATCAAAGCTGCCATTAAGAGTGCTTCAGAGAACAGCTTGAAGGGGTTCCTTGGTTACACAGAGGACAAAGTGGTATCTCAAGACTTCTGTGGAGACTCAAGAAGCAGCATCTTTGATGCTGGGGCTGGAATCGCTCTCAATGATAACTTCGTCAAACTCATCTCTTGGTAGGTTATCTGATTCGACTCATTGAAGAATATATTGGATTAGAGGTCTTAAACTAATTCTCAAAATAATCTCTTAGTAGGTTGTCCGATTCGACTGTCATTGAACAATATGTATCGGATTAGAGGTCGGACTTCTCAAATTAATCTTTTGTTATTTGACTGTCACTGAAAAATATATTGGATTAGGGGTCTTTCACTGGGAATTAAGTGATTGACATTGATTTGAGATGTAAAATTAAAGGTACCTTCATTGATATTCAATGCATAGAATGATTTCATTTTAAATTAACTTTGCAAAGAATTTATGGTGCTCCAATAGATTCTTTACATATTCACTTTGCAATGGCAGGACCCTTAGAGATGGTTTCTATCTTAATATCATCTAGTTTAGATTATTTTCACATGAGAAATATTTACTTTAATGGATTATTTTATTTTTGTGCACAGGTATGACAACGAGTTTGGATACAGTTGCCGTGTTGTTGATCTGATCTTACACATGGACAAGGCTTAATTAAAGGAATAAGTGATGCTCAGAGACATGGAAATAGTTTAAATAGATACAACTTAGCAGGTCAATCACTCCAGGACTTGCTGTCCGCAGTAATAACTCTCCCCACATCATTCCCCAAAAAACTATATTATCTGGTGTATTTTTTTTTTTTACTAATTTGCCCAGAAATCCAGCTAATTTATTTTGTAGCGCTGTCCTGTATTGTATTTTGGAATTCATGTTAAAACATTCTGGCTTGCTTGATAAAGAGATACAAAACTGTATGGTATATTCTATAGAGACATGTTTGTTTTGACAGTGACACTGTATCTGTTTACAATAGTCAAACACATTATATCTCCCGTTTTTACTCAAAGTGCTAGATGAAAAGTGCTAGGTATTTTATATGTTGTTGAGATTACATATTAAAACGTAGTGGTGGTATACACATCAGGATGTCAATATGAGGGGCTGCATTTAGTTCTGGTGCCCTGATAAACTTGTGGTGTGTATTTGTGTTGGAAATAAAATGGTCTGTCACAGTTTCGTTTTTCCTCTTTTGTGTACTAGACACTAAGTTAGTGCAGACATACAGAACTTGACAGTATTAACCTCTTGTGTACTAGACACTAAGTTAGTGCAGACATACAGAACTTGACAGTATTAACCTCAAAATAAGAAATGTAAATCTGTATCCTACTTGATCCTTTAAGCTTATTAATCCAATGACGCAGTCGGTAAATTGTGTTTGTGTTAAATTTACCAACTGCTCCATTTGATTTATGTTCTCGTTAACTAAACAAAATCAATGCTTAATTCTTATATTTATAGTTTTCTGTAAATGATATATAACTAGTCTGTTCTATGCAGCCAATTCTGCGGACATGTATTTCTTTTCAAAACTTGCAAATGTGAAAACGGTTCAATAAATGTAACAGCATGAAGTTTGCATAAGCTGCGGTTAACTCCGCCCATGTCCATTGTAGATGACGTCATGCAATTCTGACTCGAACTGGATAATTGGCATAGCTCGGCCCACATGTATTTCTTATTGTCAACATCATAGAAATTTGGCACGTTTTAAGTATAGTTATTGAAAAATAATTGGACAATGGTTCTTGAGTGAATGTCTGTGTAGACTGTAAATATGGAGTGATAACTGAAGCCATGCACTACCTGAATAAAGAATATTAAATTAATAGGCTATATGTTGCCTAAAAATCAATCCCTAACAAGGCTATATGCTACACTGTACCTGAACATGAACCTTTAACTTTAGGATTTATGTTACCTGAACATAAAACAATGTTACCTGAACATAAAACTAAATTACCTAATCATAAAGCTCTACATTAAGGCTATATGTTACCTGAAAATAAAACAATGTTACCTGAACATAAAGCTCTACATTAAAGCTATATATTACCTGAACATAAAGCTCTACATTAAGGCTATATGTTACCTGAATATAAAGCTCTACATTAAAGCTATATGTTACCTGAACATAAAGCTCTACATTAAGGCTATATGTTACCTGAACATAAAGCTCTACATTAAGGCTATATGTTACCTGAACATAAAGCTCTAACTTGAGGCTTTATGCTACCTGAACATAAAGCTCTAACTTGAGGCTTTATGCTACCTGAACATAAAGCTCTAACTTGAGGCTTTATGCTACCTGAACATAAAGCTCTTAACTTAAAACTATATGTTACCTGAACATAAAGCTCTTAACTTAAAACTATATGTTACCTGAACATAAAGCTATTAACTTAAAGCTATATGTTACCTGAACATAAAGCTCTTAACTTAAAGCTATATGTTACCTGAACATAAAGCTATATGTTACCTGAACCTAAAGCTCTTAACTTAAAGCTATATGTTACCTGAACCTAAAGCTCTTAACTTAAAGCTATATGTTACCTGAACCTAAAGCTCTTAACTTAAAGCTATATGTTACCTGAACATAAAGCTCTTAACTTAAAACTATATGTTACCTGAACATAAAGCTCTTAACTTAAAGCTGTATGTTACCTGAACATAAAGCTCTTAACTTAAAGCTATATGTTACCTGAAAATAAAGCTATATGTTACCTGAACCTAAAGCTCTTAACTTAAAGCTATATGTTACCTGAACATAAAGCTATATGTTACCTAAACCTAAAGCTCTTAACTTAAAGCTATATGTTACCTGAACCTAAAGCTCTTAACTTAAAGCTATATGTTACCTGAACCTAAAGCTCTTAACTTAAAGCTATATGTTACCTGAACATAAAGCTCTTAACTTAAAGCTATATGTTACCTGAACCTAAAGCTCTTAACTTAAAGCTATATGTTACCTGAACCTAAAGCTCTTAACTTAAAGCTATATGTTACCTGAACCTAAAGCTCTTAACTTAAAGCTATATGTTACCTGAACCTAAAGCTCTTAACTTAAAGCTATATGTTACCTGAACATAAAGCTATATGTTACCTGAACCTAAAGCTCTTAACTTAAAGCTATATGTTACCTGAACATAAAGCTCTTAACTTAAAGCTATATGTTACCTGAACATAAAGCTCTTAACTTAAAGCTATATGTTACCTGAACCTAAAGCTCTTAACTTAAAGCTATATGTTACCTGAACATAAAGCGCTTAACTTAAAGCTATATGTTACCTGAACATAAAGCTATATGTTACCTGAACATAAAGCTCTTAACTTAAAGCTATATGTTACCTGAACATAAAGCTATATGTTACCTGAACCTAAAGCTCTTAACTTAAAGCTATATGTTACCTGAACATAAAGCTCTTAACTTAAAACTATATGTTACCTGAACATAAAGCTCTTAACTTAAAGCTATATGTTACCTGAACATAAAGCTATATGTTACCTGAACATAAAGCTCTTAACTTAAAGCTATATGTTACCTGAACATAAAGCTTTATGTTACCTGAACATAAAGCTCTTAACTTAAAGCTATATGTTACCTGAACATAAAGCTCTTAACTTAAAGCTATATGTTACCTGAACATAAAGCTCTTAACTTAAAGCTATATGTTACCTGAACATAAAGCTCTTAACTTAAAGCTATATGTTACCTGAACATAAAGCTCTGAACTTAAGGTTATATGCTACCTGAACATGAACGTCCTAACATGAGGCTATATGCTACAATACCTGAACATAAATATCTAACTTAATAAGGCTATATGCTACCAAACCATCTGTATCATCTAGTAAGATGCGGATGAAGTTGGAATTTGTATCGTCAAACTCATTTGATATTGATATTTTATCATGTCGGTGTAAAATTGAAGAGAAATTAACTCAAGTGGGGGGGGGGGGGGGGCAACAGTGTACATATATCCCAAGGAGGAGAAAGAGGATGGGGAGGGGGGGCAACAGTGTTCAAAGTACATTGTATATCACAAGCAATAGTAAATTGATACATATAGGAAACTCAGTATTGCTTTATGCGTTAATTACATAGCCGTACCATCACAGGAAGGGGCATAGAAAGACCAAGACAAAATAAAATAATAAACAGTGTAATGAAAAATAAAAGTCTTTTATAAGAAAGTAGCAGTAGAATGTTCACGTTTATAAAGATGCCGTGAACATCATTCTAGTGGCCATCAGGCTCTCCAGTTAAGCATTGTCAAAAAGCTTCCCGCAGACGAAAGTGCTGAGTGGGAAAAGAACGTTCGATCAAGCACCTAACAGTGCTTTACATATTAAACAAATTTATCACCACAAGAAATAAATATACCAATATCATGCTAATATACTGATATCTACCAATATAACGATAATGTACTGATATACTAATGTACTGAAATATACCAATATCACACTAATGTACTGAAATATACCAATATCACACTAATATACTGAAATATACCAATATCGCACTAATATACTAAAATATACCAATATCACACTGAAATATACTAATATCACACTAATGTATCGATATATACCAATATCGCATTAATGTACTGAAATATACCAATATCACACTAATATACTGAAATACACTAATATACTGAAATACACCAATATCGCACTAATATACTGATATATACAAATTTCACGCTAATGTACTGAAATATACCAATATCACACTTATGTACTGAAATATACCAATATCACACTTCTATATACTGAAATACATCAATTTCACACTAATGTACTGAAATATACCAATATCACACAAATATACTGAAATATACCAATATCACACTAATATTCTGAAATATACCAATATCACACTAATGAATTGAAATACACCAATATCACACTAAAGTACTGAAATATACCAATATCACACTAATACACTGAAATATACCAATATCGCACTAATATACTGAAATATGCCAATATCACACTGAAATATACTAATATCACACTAATGTATCGATATATACCAATATCACTCAAATTTACTGAAATACACCAATATCACACTAATATACTGATATATACCAATTTCATGCTAATGTACTGAAATATACCAATATCACACTTATGTACTGAAATATACCAATATCATACTGATCTACTGAAATTATACCAATATCGCACTAATATACTGAAATATACCAATATCACACTGAAATATACTAATATCACACTAATGTATCAATATATACCAATATCACACTAATGTACTGAAATATACCAATATCACACTAATATACTGAAATACATCAATATCACACTAATATACTGAAATATACCAATATCACACAAATTTACTGAAATACACCAATATCACACTAATATACTGATATATACCAATTTCACGCTAATTTACTGAAATATACCAATATCACACTTATGTACTGAAATATACCAAAATCATACTGATATACTGATATCTATCAATATCACACTTATGTACTGAAATATACCAATATCATACTGATATACTGAAATTATACCAATATCACACTAATGCACTGAAATATACCAATATCACTAATGTTCTGTAATATATACCAATATCAAACTAATGTACTGAAATATACCAATATCACACTAATGTACTGAAATATACCAATATCACACTAATACACTGAAATATACCAATATCACACTAATATAATGTGATATACCAATATCACGATAATGTATACAGACATACACTTATATCACACTTATATACTGAAATATACCAATATCACACTAATACACTGAAATGTACCAATATCACACTAATTTACTGAAATATACCAATATCACACTAATATAGTGAAATATACAAATATCACACTGATATACCGAAATATACCAATATCACACTAATATAGTGAAATATACCAATATCACACTAATATACTGATATATACCAATATCACACTAATGTACTGAAATATACCAATAGCACACTAATTTACTGAAATATACCAATATCACTGATATACAGAAATATACTACTATCACACTGATATACTGAAATATACCAATATCACACTTATGTACTGAAATGTACCAATATCACACTAATGTACTGAAATATACCAATATCACACTGATATACTGAAATATACCAATATATCACTAATTTACTGAAATATACCAATATCACACTATATACTGAAATATACCAATATCACACTATATACTGAAATATACCAATATCGCAAATATACTGAAATATACCAATATATCACTTAAATATACCAATATCACACTAATGTACTGAAATATACCAATATCTCACTAATGTATTGAAATATACCAATATCACACTAATGTACTGAAATATACCAATATCACTCGGTTATACTGAAATATACCAATATCACACTAATACACTGAAATATACCAATATCACACTAATGTACTGAAATATACCAATATCACACTAATATAGTGAAATATACCAATATCACACTAATATAATGTGATATACCAATATCACGATAATGTATACAGACATACACTTATATCACACTTATATACTGAAATATACCAATATCACACTAATGTACTTAAATATACAAATATCACACTAATGTACTGAAATATACCAATATCACACTAATGTACTGAAATATACCAATATCACACTAATATACTGAAATACACCAATATCACACTAATATACTGAAATATACCAATATCACACAAATATACTGAAATATACCAATATCACACTAATACACTGAAATATACCAATATTACAAATATTCTGAAATATACCAATATCGCACTGAAATATACCAATATCACACTAATGTACTGAAATATACCAATATCACACTAATGTACTGAAATATACCAATATCACACTAATATACTGAAATATACCAATATCGCACTAATATACTGATATATACCAATTTCATGCTAATGTACTGAAATATACCAATATCACACTAATACACTGAAATATACCAATATTACAAATATTCTGAAATATACCAATATCACACTAATATACTGAAATATACCAATATCACACAAATTTACTGAAATACACCAATATCACACTAATATACTGATATAAACCAATTTCATGCTAATGTACTGAAATATACCAATATCACACTTATGTACTGAAATATACCAATATCATTCTGAAATATACCAATATCACACTAATGTACTGAAATATACCAATATCACAATTGTATATACTGAAATACATCAATTTCACACTAATGTACTGAAATATACCAATATCACACAAATATACTGAAATATACCAATATCACACTAATATACTGAAATTAACAATATCACACTGATATTCTGAAATATACCAATATCACACTAATATACTGAAATATACCAATATCACACTTATATACTGAAATGTACCAATATCGCAAATATACTGAAATATACCAATATCACACTGAAATATACCAATATCACACTAATGTACTGAAATATACCAATATCTCACTAATGTACTGAAATATACCAATATCACACTAATATACTGAAATATACCAATATCACACTAATATACTGAAATACACCAATATCACACTAATGTACTGAAATATACCAATATCACACTAATGTACTGAAATATACCAATATCACACTAATATAGTGAAATATAACAATATCACACTAATATAATGTGATATACCAATATCACGATAATGTATACAGACATACACTTATATCACACTTATATACTGAAATATACCAATATCACACTAATTTACTGAAATATACCAATAGCACACTAATGTACTGAAATATACCAATATCACTGATATACTGAAATATACCAATATCACACTAATGTACTGAAATATACCAATATCACACTAATATACTGAAATATACCAATATCACACTAATAAACTGAAATATACCAATATCACACTAATATACTGAAATATACCAATATCACACTAATGTACTGAAATATACCAATACCACACTAATGTACTGAAATATACCAATATCACTGATATACTGAATTATACCAATGTCACACTGATATACTGAAATATATAAATATCACACTGATATACTGAAATATACCAATATCACACTTATGTACTGAAATATACCAATATCACACTAATGTACTGAAATATACCAATATCACACTAATATACTGAAATATACCAATATCACACTGATATAC
Organism: Mimachlamys varia; assembly: GCA_947623455.1. Taxonomy (NCBI): domain Eukaryota; kingdom Metazoa; phylum Mollusca; class Bivalvia; order Pectinida; family Pectinidae; genus Mimachlamys; species Mimachlamys varia. The sequence continues at coordinate 10,612,547 of OX392542.1, read as the reverse complement.
TGAAATATACCAATATCACACTAATATACTGAAATATACCAATATCACACTAATGTACTGAAATATACCAATATCACACTAATGTACCGAAATATACCAATATCACAGTAATGTACTGAAATATACCAATATCACAATAATACACTGAAATATACCAATGTCATACTAATGTATTGAAATATACCAATATCACACTAATGTACTGAAATATACCAATATCACACTAATGTATTGAAATATACCAATATCACACTAATATAGTGAAATATACCAATGTCACACTAATATAATGTGATATACCAATATCACGATAATGTATACAGACATACACTTATATTACACTTATATACTGAAATATACCAATATCACACTTATGTACTGAAATATACCAATATCACACTAATACACTGAAATGTACCAATATCACACTAATTTACTGAAATATACCAATATCACACTGATATACTGAAATATACCAATATCACACTTATATACTGAAATGTACCAATTCATATCACTTGTTTACCGCTTGACGTATCAAGCTGATTTTTGGCAATTATTTTCATTATGGTTTTAGATGATTAATAATACAAAAAGAAGATTGGAAAATTTTGTTTTAATATATCTCTTTAATTATTCATATTTCACCATATTATCTATATATAGATGATTATTCTCCTGGCCACAATTAAGTGCCTGCAAGATCAAGATGGGTGATAATCAATCAATCAGTCTATTTATCTATCTATTCCAGTGCCAAACACCTTTTAACATGTATATAAAATATACGATAAAAATTATAAAAGTAAAATCTATCCAAACATTAATTATGACTTAAATACTAGTACTGTCAGTAGGGAATCAACGTGAACTAGAAAAATAGACAGTCGTCCACAACGACTTGAATATGATACACCAATGGTCTAGTTGTAGTAATGAAACAAACTGTGGTAGTGGGTTATTTAACAAACGTCTTGTTATATACGTACGTGTAATTAAATAACACACTAAGCACGCCACGGAACGTATACTGAAGAGATGACCTTGTAACGACACTTTAGATAACCTTGGATGTAATTAACTAAGATCCGGTATAGTATCTGTAACGTGCAGGCTGTCATCCATCCAACTACTGACCACGCTCACCGTTGCTAAACTAGTATGAACGGGTCCCCGGGTTATACCGCATGACTGGAAAAGCTAGATTGTCAGTTAGGCAGTATTTCCCCCTCATATACATGTACCTAGCTGGACATTACATTGAGCTACATGTACGTATTTCAGACTTGTACGGATGCCAGGAATAATCAATATCTTTAATACATTTTGTTTTCTTATCAAAGAATAAACAACTTCTGAATACATTTGTCTATATTGATCAAATTTTATCAAACTCCAATTCGGACGACTGAACCATTCGCGTAATTCTGAAAATGTAATTAGTACGTAAAACTAACTCTGGTAATATTTGAACATTTGTACACAAACCCGTTGCTCTTTAAGTACATAAATGTTCGCATCAATTAAACTTCTTGGCGTAAAATCAACACCCATTGTCAGCAAATTAAATTCAATCCGTGCCGGTTTGTCGAATGGATATCCTTTGATTTAGTATGGTGGCCAAGTGGGCTATCCGATAGCACAAACCAGCTGTCTGGTAGTACTGCTCAAAGGATTGATAATACAGAGGTTATTTAGAGAGGGCAACTTGCTTGGGTAAAACCTATCTTGCGTAAGGCCCTTTTAGGATTAAATACATACAGTATAAAAGAGAAGCAAATTTGATTATGCAGTTAGATGCAAAACGTTCAAGGTCAGGCAAATTAGTAAGTGTGGTCGAGCATTTGAGGTCAAGCGTAATAAGTCGATCAAGTTTGTGTTGAACGGACAAATATTATCAGTTGAGAATTGACACCAGAAGCAGGTTTTTTTTTTTACGCCACGATACGTTTTCAACGCCAATCCGGTTCCATATTCACCATTGAAAACCGACCTGATTCCATCTTTCAACTTTATATTTTTTTTTCCATATTTACTGATGTGCATTGCAATTATGTACACATTCCCTTTATACAAATATACTCCCAAAAAGTTTCGTCTTTGACCATATGACACACTATCACCAATGTCACGTCCTCAAATTAAGTACAAGTGTAGCGACGACGAAAAAATAAGGCAGACTCGCCAGCACAACCATCGACCTTTACATCACACAATAATTTGGGGGGAAATATGTAGGTGACCATGATTGTGACCAAACAATTTGCCCATAGTCTTTATCAATCTGACTATCTCGTCTCCCAGTATTGTAAGTTCCAGTCTAGCTGCATTCTTCATAGACACCGTGAGATTTTGAGCAAGATCGTAATACCAATTAAACTAGCTGTGATAAAAAAAGTTCAGGAAATAGATGTGTCGAGGTCGTCAATCACATTGTACTGAGTAAAGATTGGGAAAACCGTTTATAAAAATCGTATTTCAGGTAAAAAAATCCCCAACTGTAATAACAAATTCTCATGTCCCTGTGGTCTAGATAATGGCTGATCACACAATCAGGCGATGCCACTCCGATCATTTCTCAGTTATTGGGCTAGCTTTCTTCGATTTCCGCATTGCTTCTTACACCGAAACTTAATCACAAGGAACCAGTGTTAGTTGATAACCCTGTGTTTACTAAAGAAAAAAAAATCATAGTTTGATTTACACGAGTTAAGTAATACGCAGCATAATAACATATGGTAATATGTAATATTCGCTGGCTCCGATTCGTTTGTCGAAATCATGGTATTATCGTATTGGCGATGACGTGATTGCACGTGAAACTAGTATTGACTGTTTGGCAACGTTTAGTGAACTTCAGATCAACAGTCAATAAAATCATACAACTCGGCCCCGATAAATATTTTATTGATTTTTGTTTGTGTACGTTTGATATGAAACAACTGCATAACACAGTTATTGTTTACCGTATGTATCACTATAGGAGACAGCACCGCTAATCCGTGTTGTTGTCAATGACGTTTGTCAACAAGAAACGGAGTAGTATTACTTACAAAGAGCTATGACGGGTTACTATACAAAGCTGGGCTCCGATGTTATGACGTGTCTATCGGAATTCCATGCCTTATGTAATGGTAGCCTATTGTAAACAGTTGACTAATAATGCAGGCGTTTCACGATACACACTCAACAGAATTATTGTTTTACATTGTGAGGCGATTCCTTGATTCTATGTGTCATCGGATTTATATATTATCATATTATCTATTATTATTGTGATCATATTAATATAAATGGTTGTAAGAATTTGAATTTCTTAACTTTTCTCAAAAGTTTCATTGATTTCGAACTTAAAAAAAATATCTGAACGAATATTCGAACTTGCACTGTATACTAGTCTTGTCACAAATGAAGTGCTTGCACTGTATATTAGTCTTGTTCTTGTCACAAATGAAGTGGCGATACCATTCGGCTGTAGTCATTGACTACACTTTTTTTAAAAATTAGAGAATGCCGAAGCGTCGACAAAACTGTAGTCCGAACCCAAAATTGATTTAACTAGGGACACCATATGAACAAAGGTAAGACTAATACGGAGATTATTGAAAAATTACAAGAGAATAAGACCAAGTGTTACGTAAGAGTAAGCGTCTTTTGCTTTATCGACGACCAAGATGGCAACAAAACTTTCTCATAGTCTTCATCAACCTTCATCTCTCGAATCCATGTGTCGTAAGTTTGTTTATCAGCAGCTGACATCTGTCTCGTTATTAAAGATAAACCTTAGAATAACGAAACACCTGCGACATGATAACACCATAGGATGGAGAAGCAGGGATGTTACTTTCAAGAAAGGGAACGTTCATGTTTGGAAGAATACGTATCGAAATCGTCACGTTTGAGAAGCTGATGTTAGAAGTTTGTTGTGTCATGATTTCAATTTCAGAAGGGTATATACGATCGACTACGTCAGCAGAAATAACATCTTCGCTCTACATGAAAGTGAAATTAAAGATTTGGCAAAGTTTTTGTTACATGTCCTGGCCCCGGTTTCATCAACGTTCCTTAACTTATAAATCTCCAAGCATTAAAGAATTAAAGGGAAAAATCCTTAGCTAAGGAACGTTGATGAAACCGGGGCCAGAAAAGCTCCTTGGCAACTTCAACATCATTTGAAAGCAACAAGTCAATCAAGAGTGGGCAAATTTTGCATAATGCCAACAGTCTACCGGAAGATGTTTCCTCCAAACTCATCAAATATTTGTTAACCAGGAATTCACTCATCCTTGCTATATCTGGAATACAACTGCTTCATGCAAAGATAAACAGCTATCAAAAGTTAGTCCTCGGGAGGGACTGTTGAAAATGGTTTTTAATGTTTGGTTTATTTTGTTTAACGTCCTATTAGCAGCCAGGGTCATTTAAGGACGTCCCAGGTTTTGGAGGTGGAGGAAAACCGGAGTACCCAGAGAAAAACCACCGACCTACGGTCAGTACCTGGCAACTGCCCCAGGTGGGATTCGAACTCGCAACCCTGAGGTGGAGGGCTAGTGGTAGAATGTCGGAACACCTTGATTACTCGATGTATACCATATCACTCTATAATATATATGATGGATATGTATTTGTGGGATTGTATTAACAGCACCCTGCATCTCAGCATTTCGAAATATCATATTCAACTGAATTGATATCTTGGTTTTTAGCATTTTCGTTACTACAAATTATTTACTCATTAAGTAATAATTTTTCCGTTTTCATAAATGCCGACTTGGGGAAATATGTGCAGAGTTCTACCTCTCAGTTTCAAGACCTTACCTATGGCTTTATATCTGAAGCATGTTGCTTCTAAAATCTGGTATAATGGCAAACTATAACAATCGGTACGAGATCCGACTTAGTACATATAATATGGTACATATCTCTCTGAAAGAATAATGATGTGATATGAAGAGGGATGCTCTTGCGTGTGCTCATTAGTGTTCTCCCTTATTGTATTTGGCAATGATGACTCGGTTCTCATTTCGAGAACTTGATGTTCACTTGGATGTGACCAATATTTACATGGCGGGTTCGTCGATGAGGCAGAAGACGCTTACTCTTCGGAACACCTGTTCTTATTCTCTTGTACTTTTACCGAGGGCTCCATGTAAATGTTTCCTTTTACCATATTTTGCGTCCAGTTCAATCGATTTTGAGTTCGGATTATGGTTTTGTTGACGCTTTGATATTCTCTGGGTTTTTTTTTCATTCAATATGATATTATTCTAATTACGTATCTGAATCTCTATGTTCCATTTAGATATTTCAACGTGACTTAGGGGTAGAATTTTAAAGTTTTGGCAATCATACCAGTATTCGAAAGTGGTATGAACCTTACTCTGTAACCAAACACATGAAACATATACATGTAAAATCATATAGTGACGAAATAAAACCATGCCGAAAGTTTTTGATTTGGAAGCAAATTTATTGCAAAATTTCACAATTAGTTTACTTTTATTACACATTAAAAAGTTTATTACACGACTCCAATGAAAGGTTTTTCGTAGCTTAGCACCATCAACATCAATTAAAGTTAAAAAAATAATGAGTTGAATAAATTAATGACTTCAATAAATATAATATATATTAGATTAGTAAACGGATGAATTATAAATATTAATGACAAAATGAGGAAATGAAAAATTTGAATACTTTGTTCAACACCTTTTCTCAAGAAGTAGTCCAGCTCAAACGTTCGCCTTGATGAGAAATAACACCCAATGAAAGATAATATCCAGTTAATGAAATAGGATGGCGTACTGCTTAAACTGTGTTCTACAGTTATATCAGTGACTGACAAATAATGCAATAACTGTTAAATATCCAGGATAATTCTCATCCACAAAACACATCATCTGATTACTCTAAATAACACGAAAATAAATAATATATGTTATTCCCCCAAGCAGCTATGTTTTCACACACTTTGAAACCATTTAGTCTTCATTTGTCCATTTTTTTTTCTTCTGGCGACCACATCACTTTTGCGCAACGTCATAATGTTAATGATCAACATGATATCATCCAAATATTAACATCCACATAGATGATCTGCAGGAAAGTGTCCAGAGACAATGATATTGTTGGCAATGGAAGTAATTTCCGTCAAAACAAGCCACAACTTTACTTTAACAGCGCTGATTATTGTTCCAGTAGTATGAGGGACAAGGAAAGGGCAGTTCTAAGTTGCATTAACTTGGGCCCAATCCTTTTGTAAATTTTTCAATAAAATATGTTTATATCATGGGCAATACACAGGAAATTACGGTAATTCATTCATTCAATTCATGAGTGACTGTTCAATGTCTTATGAACAAGTAAACGCTGCTAGTATCAAGACTTCGGTTACATTACATCATTAGCATAAGTTTATCACTCGTACACAACTAGCATATACTTGACTTTACACGATTCCATACACATTCTTCGCAGAATTTGGCTAAACATTAAACATGAAGTATCGCATCAGGTATTCTTCATATCTACACTAGTACACACTCTTGCAAAAGATGGATGAATTGCTGATACTTCATTTTTTTTCTTCGTCTCAAGAAATTGTTTATATGGTATTCACAATGCTGTTTGTATCTAACGATCGTATCCAACGTTGTAGCTTATTAGATCATGACGAATGGAAGCGTTTACTTGACCATGACGATGTTGAAGTTGGGTGTTGACATTACGGGTTTGTGCAAGTGATGGTCGTGCCCTTGCCACGCATAGCTTCCCATTAATCCACGTTTCTGACGAACATTCGTATGACATGCACGTTTGGGTTGAGATTGTGATTTTTCTGATGATGGTTTTGATCTCGAAAGTCTATCGACCATATTGCCTATATCACGAACAGACATCTTTTTGCTTCCGGTGAATCGAGACCGTTTTGGTCTGTGAATTATGTTTTCGTCTGGCTGAATGTTCTCTTGTTGCTGACACTTAGGAGCATGTGTCTTTTCCTCAGATGTTACGTTTTCCTGTGCATCAGCTCGCGGAGTTTTCGGTTTTGAAAGTCTGTTCACAAGTGTGTCGATTTCCTTTTTACTTATTCCTTCAATTCCTAGGTATTTTCGACTCAAACCGGAAACTGGAAGTAGAGGACGCGGGCTAACAGTGAGCCTGGGAGCGAGATTGATGTGAGGAAGTCCGATTTCCAAATAATTCATAGCGAAATATTTTGTAAACGTTTCGCCAGAAGTATGAATCTTATGTTTTTCCGTTTCAAAGGATGATCTAGAATGTCAAACACGTACGTCAAAGAATAACGATAATTATTCTCTTAAGATTCAGAACTCTTGCAGCAGAGTTGTTCGTTCTCTGAACATTGACGTCGAATGAAGTGAGCTCAGACTGTCCGTGTACTTTAAGCTTTTGAAATGGCCTTCACCTTGGTCATTCTCACGCGGATACGTTACTCGTCCATTTGATTGGCTGATTTGATTTTCGATAACAGCGATTCGTGACGTGATCAAAATAATGATAAAAACAAAGGAATATAAGCTAATTGTCAATCAATGGCCGGATGTTCAAAGAATTGTGAACCAAATTAAAAGAACACATATTTTTAAACTTTCTTGGCTTGATAAACACGTTAAAGAGAATATAACTCACATCTAATTTTGTTATAACGGATGCATTTGGGTTTAAACAAATTGAGTGTTGTAGTTCTGGAAGTTCCAGATTGATGTTTAAGCAGGCTGACTAAACACACACTCCTTGAAGTGAGACAAAGCGATTATATCGACACATACTTGTGACGGGTCAGATTTCGGGTGCCTTTACAAACTGTTTAAATCTAATGCGAGACAATTGTTTAACAGATAAAATCATTGAACCGGTCGTTATCTTCTTAATTTATTAACAAATATATGAAGAGAATAATTTACAGATGTGTGTTGTAAAGGAAATGCAACAAATAAAATTTTATCTAGTATAGCCTATGCTTAAAACTTATCAAGATTTTCCCATGCACGTATAAAATATATTAAGAAGTATGTGCAGGGTGGTTAAGTTCTTAATGTGTATAAAAAGATATTAAACTGATAATTTTGGTACATAATATGATATAGATATAATTCCCTATCTAGAACTAAAGCTGTGACTATTTTGTGACTGAAATATAGTATTTACCTGAACTGACTGAAGAGAGTGTCCATGAGAGTCAAACAGAGTATCTACATGTTCATATGTACTATATAGTCAAATACATTTTTACAGAATTCAAAATTGTTTACGGGATTCTTATTAAAATCCAGTTGATTCAGGTACATGTATCCACGAGGGAGTACTTTCTTTAATAATAACACACTTATGGCCAAAGATAATTTATGTCCCTTCACCTGAAACACAGTTATCCAATTGCAGGTGCAAAGACAAGTGCATACCTATTGTAATATAAAGCGTAGGTGTCGAAAAACCTCTAGATGCTTAGGTAAGACTTCGAAAAATCAAAGGAGACCATCTGCATTGTCTGCGGTGAGGCGATAAAGGTTGTGTTTGGGTATTGAGCGATGACAATGGCCGACAATGGTTTGTGTATGTAAGTTTAACTCCTATCTAGTACTTAGTCGTGGGAGAGGTTATACAATGATACGAAAAGCTGTGATAAGGAGAGTTGAAGATGTCAACACCTTAATGTAGACTGTAGAACACACACATAGTGTCTCTAGTATTGGTATTCATGTTAAAGGGACGAGCTGACGTGGTTCTAAGCTCTTTACAAAATTATCAATGTGGGTGTTGTTCATGTGGAAGGAATGTATGACAGGTAAAGACTATATATTTAACATTGCAGATAATGTCCTAATCTGTTTATGACGAAGGCCTCCGATGGAGCTCCTTGCCCTGCAATGCTCCTCGTTGAAAAAACTTTATCTTCTGCATTATTTTAAATTTTATTTCTTCTCCTCTGGGACCAGATGGAAAGTTGAGGAGGCTCTGCTTTTCTGAAAGGTTTAATCAAATGAATTAAGATTGAACTTGTCGTTTGATTTCGAAGTATTTGGATCATTTGTTTCCTAGTGCGCAAAGGAAAGGGGTCCATTCATCCAATTAAACAAAGCAAACCAGACATTATGAACAATTCATGATAGAAGGTGGTAGACTCTTCTCAGTTTCCTCATTTGCGTAGTAGCATGGTTCATAATATGCACACGTTTGAAGTACACGATTTGAAATTATGCAGTTCAACTTTTTTTTATAAATTTATGAATTAAAGAAATTTTATGTACTTGCCCTGTCTGCTTCTATATTAGATGCCCCAAGCATCACTGACAAGCCCTAGAAGGACAAAACAGATGTATGATGTAGTGTAATTTATTTTTACGGCATACCGTGCCTTTAACTATATTTAAAAGGAGCAGCATATGTGTGTGTTACGTCATCTTTCTACACTTGTAACAATCATATGCGTTAAACTCATTCCTCCTAATAGTTTCAATATCTTGTTTCTGACCAATCACTCTTTAATTGGCAGTATCGAAATTCGTATATTAACGCACACAAATTGACTCATTACATTTGTAATATTTCTAGAAGACGTCCGGAAGGTGAGGGGTACAGTTAATAGCCGAAAACAGGTCTAGCAAATAAAGTCCTGTTTGTATCTAGTCAAATGCTATATGTACTATTCCTAAACCTCTTACAATAGTTTAAGGTATTCTACGCCTCACAATACGAGAACCGGATCTTATCAGAGGATAGCGCTTCAGTAGGGTGATGAGTCAGCGTAAAGTAAGCGGACATATCTAGTTGTCATATCATTTTTCCTTTGTTAAAATCTGGAACTGCCCTTACGTAAGAACAGATTAATATATATACAAATATGGTGAAATGACTCAAGATTTCCTAGAACTGAACAATTCGCTGGTTACGTATAAAACATACAAAAAAAATCAGAGAATACCAAAACGTCATCAAAACCATAATCCGAACTCGAAATCGATTAAACTAGAGGCAAAATATGAACAAAGGAAAGATTTACATGGAGACCCTCGTAAACGTACAAGAGAATAAGACCAAGTGTTCCGGAAGAGTAAGCGTCTTCTGCTTCATCGACGACACCAGTAATGTAAATCTTGGTCACATCCAAGTAGGCATCAATCCTCAAAATGAGAACCGAGTCATCATTGTCATCACAACAAGTACGCACACTTAAAGCAAACTCAAAAACGTCCTTCTTTAAATTACACAAAGATATGGAATATTTCTCGATGAGATCAAGATCAAGATCAACCTGCATCTCTCGAATCCCTGTTCGTATGTTTGTTCGTCAGTAGCTGACATCTATCACGACAATCTCGATATTCAGAACAAGCCCTAGAATAACGAATCAACTGCGACGTGTAAACACCATAGGATTGAGAAGCAGGGATGTTACTATCAGGAAAGGGAAAGTTCAAGATCGGAAAATCGAAATCGTCACGTTTATCAGACAGCTTAGTAGTACATTTCCCGTGTTGGTCATAGTTGAAGTAAAGATTGAAGTAAGAAGCAGAAATAGGAGAGTCTGTTGTGTCTTAAACTCAAAGTTCAGTAGGGTACATTTGCATATACGATCGACTAGGTCAGCAAACCTCTTGTTGTTTATAGACAACACATCGTCGATATACCTGAAAGGGAAATTGAAAGATTTGCAAGGTTTTTGTTACCCGTGCTGATGATAAGCCATTCGACAAATTCAGCTTCGTATGAAACAAAAACAAGTCAGCCAAATGTGGGGTACAGTCAGTTCCCAGTTTATCCAACACATTAAGATTCAAATAGATGTTAGAATTGCAGTCTTTTTTGGCACATTGAAAACACTAACATATTGTAGGTAGGAGTAGACATTATGATAGACATTAGAAAATAGCGAAGCGTGAAAAATAATCCAAACTCAAAATCCTGTTAAACCAGGGGCAGAATATGAACAAAGAAAAGCTTTACACGGATACTATTGAAAAAGTACAAAAGACCAGGAATTCCGAGAGAGAAAGCGTCTTCTGTTTCATCGACGATATCAGTCATGTAAATCTAGGTCAAATCCTCGTATTGTAAGGTCCTCAAGGAGAGAACATAAGCATCATTCTCATTCAAAACACATAGATAAGATACTAATGATTTTTAAAAAGACGTCAATATTCATATCTTGAAGGATACACAATAGCTCTCAATGAGACCAAGGTGACGACTATACAACTTGCTAATAGTATTCATCAACCCGCATCTGTAGAATCCCTGTGCTATAAGTTTGTTCGTCAGCAGTCGACATATATCACGAAAATCTAGATATTTAGAGCAAACTCTAGAATAATACTACAGGTTGAAGAAGCAGAGATGTTACCACCAAGCAAGTGAAAGTTTACGATAGGAAAATCGAAACCCTCACGTTTATTGTGTAGTAAGCTACCAAAGTAAACAATTGCTGTTCTTGACATTATGGATATTTTTTAATGTACCTAACTAAATAATATCCTATTTTTGAACAGTCACTCCTCAATTGGCAATATCCAAATTCGTGTATCTTTTAAGTATATGATTTCAATCCTGTGAAATACCTTAATATTGACTCGTTATTTAATTCATTATATATTGATGAGAATGCTAAAAGACAACCGGAAGGCGAAAAGTACAGTTTAATTAGTAAAGATACGAAAACGGATCTAACAAATGAATCGCTGATATAATTTTAACTAACCCGACACCTCTTCTACTATCTGATGTGACCGCCTTACTTATATGTATAATGAATATTCTATATCTTACGTTACGGGTTTAATTGTCCCGTACAGATGTATAAAATGCTTTGTTAGTTTAAGGTAAACGGATATATGCGGTCGAGAGATGTTATCGTTTCCTTTATCAAAACCTGCTACCGCCTTCAGGTAAGATATCAAATTAGACTACAATTAATATGAGGTGAACTATAAAAGGACATATTCGAGCTGACACTCCTTTTCCGGGTTCGTTACAGATTTCTCTTAAATAATTAGATATCTCTATATATATATCTACTTATCTATCTTAAGGACTGTTGGACATACAGATCGCCATCTTGGGGTGTCGATAAATGACATTTTTCAAACAAGCATTTTACAGCACTGAATGCTTTCATTTTTTCCTTATTTCTAGCAAACTTGAAAAAACCGTGTTTGAATTTCACTTGTAATAAAAATAACTTTTAAACAACTAAAACATGACTTTTGCATATGGGCCGAAATGAGTGAAATTCATGGTAATAAATAAAGTTGAACATGCTTTTATTTTAACAACCTCCTTAATGCACGTGTGTCCTTCCGCAGATATAATTTCCGTTTCCTGGCAGCTATCCATCCACTTTTCTGTTTAACGTCACCTCACGCAATGGCCCTTCTCTTTCATTAGATGGCGGGCTTCCTCTAAACATAGGCATCCAATAACAAATTATCAGGTCCCTACGTTTTTCATGACACACACGTTCGTTACGCGTGCACGTAAAGTTATCATATGGATGCGTCGTGAAACGGTCCCCAGTTTCACAGAGATATTTACAAAATTTATTGTAAGAGGTACTATCACAACTACAACTAGACTATGGAGTTTTGGCGGAGAAGTTTTAATTGGTGTACTGTTAACGTGTCCAGGTTAATGTTTAAGATTAAGTTATAGTCTATACTAGATTTATTCTCCCATGTTGATCAATATACCCGCAGACTGGACATTTTTCAGTGTTTCCTTTTGCCATGCATGCTTGTAACATCTCAGGTCATAAGAAAGAAATTCAAATGTTTCCTATATCACCGATTTAAAGCATATCATTGGTGGAAGCTATAAAATGACAAATAACATTAGAAAAAAGGTTAGGGCTTGCTCTGAATATCGAGAATTTCGTGATAGATGTCAACTGCTGATGAACAAACTTACGGCACAGGGATTTGAGAGATGCAGGTTGATAATGACTATGGGGAAGTTTTATGGTCGCCATCTTGATCTCATCAAGAAATATTCTGTATCTTTGTGTGATATGAAGATGGACGTTTTTAAGTTTGCTTGTTAGTGTGTTTACTTGTTGTGATGACAATGATGACTCAGTTCTTATTTTGAGGATTGATGCTTCCTTTGGTGTGACCAAGATTTACATGGCGGGTGTCGTCGATGAAGCAGAAGACGCTTACTCTTTCGGAACACCTGGTCTTATTCTCTTGTGCTTTTACGAGAGTCTCCATGTAAATCTTTCCTTTGTTCCTATTTTACCCCTAGTTTAATCGATTTTGAGTTCGGATCATGGTTTTGTTGACGCTTTGGTATTCTCTGATTTTTTTAAAGAGAAGACGGGCGAGGAAACCTGTAATGGTCCTAACCAATAGGAATCTGAGGGTCATGAATCACAATCAATTTGTTTTAACATGAAATATAAAATTCGATCCCATGTATGCTTCTGTAAATCTTCCGATACACCATAACCTAAAGCCTGTTTAGGGAACCCATTTTTCTTCGTTGGACGGGGCTCCTTTTAGTTCAGTCACATGTCCGACTCCGACTAAGATACAATATTGATATAGTATTATTAACAACGATTGTAGAAATACCTTTCTATGTTATAATATGGTATAAAATGAAGATGGGCATTTTGAATATGCTCATGCCGGCTTGTTGTGATTGAGAATTATGCCTCATTTCTCACTTTGAGGCCATGACATTTACTTGGATCTGACCTAGATTTATATACCTAGTGGATATCGTCGATGGAGCAAGAAGATGCTTACTCTTCTGGACCAGTTACTCTTCTGGAACACCTGGTCGTCTTTTCTTTTGTTTTTACAAGAGTCTCCGTGTAATCTATTTTTTTGTTCATATGTGGCCCCTAGTGTAATCGAATTATGATTGGGGTTTCCTTAACGCTTTGGTATTCTCTTTTTTTATTACACAATGATATGTACAACAGCGTTTGTAAAACTGTTAATTGCAAAGGAAACAAGTTTAAAAACAAATCGTCGGTCATGTAGTTTGGTGTATGAACATCACATGTAAGCATGTCATGTATATAAAAAGAGAACTGCCAAACTATCATGTATTATAGCTAGTCACAATAGTTTACCTGATGTAGGAAGATTATATGTAAGTATGACATGTTTATAAACAAGAGAGGACTTTCATGGAGAAGACTTTTATTGTGGTAATCCAAGTCACAAAACAAATAGGAAAACATGATCACAACGCTGATGAATGATACATTTTAAGAACAAGAACAGTCTACTAAAATATCAACATTCTGCTATTTATGGTAATATAGTTCAAAGTTCGAACTTGTCGTATCTGGTAAGGTCATATTCTAACATCCACAATTACTGATAATCAATTGCAATGTGTCACCATATACATGTATATGTCCAGTATTGACATATATGGTTCGGAAGTATACATCTGTGTAAAAACTTAGTTACAACAGTTTAACTCTTGAAACATTCACTGCTATGCAATTTAACCCAAGGTTGTGAATTACAAGTGCATCATTATGGTGACCTAGTCTAACATAAGTTTAGTAACAGTAACTAACACGTGGTCATGGTAACAGTAAATACCATACAACTAAAGTAGCAGTATAGTAACAGTAACTAACACGTGGTCATGGTAACAGTAAATACCATACAACTAAAGTAGCAGTATAGTAACAGTAACTAACACGTGGTCATGGTAACAGTAAATACCATACAACTAAAGTAGCAGTATAGTAACAGTAACTAACACGTGGTCATGGTAACAGTAAATACCATACAACTAAAGTAGCAGTATAGTAACAGTAACTAACACGTGGTCATGGTAACAGTAAATACCATACAACTAAAGTAGCAGTATAGTAACAGTAACTAACACGTGGACATAGTAACAGTAAATACTATACAACTAAAGTAGCAGTATAGTAACAGTAACTAACACATGGTCATGGTAACAGTAAATACTATACAACCAAAGTAGCAGTATAGTAACAGTAACTAACACATGGTCATGGTAACAGTAAATACTATACAACCAAAGTAGCAGTATAGTAACAGTAACTAGGACGTGGTCATGGTAACAGTAAATACTATACAACTAGAGTAGCAGTATAGTAACAGTAACAAGCACGTGGCCATGGTAACAGTAAATACTATACAACTAGAGTAGCAGTATAGTAACAGTAACTAGCACGTGGCCATGGTAAAAGTAATTACCATACAACTAAAGAAGCTGCAAATTATATATTAGAATTATTTGACAATAACTAGTATTATACTTTGATAACATCAACTAGGGTATCACTATTGTTTTAAGTAACTAGGGTATTGATATAGTTGCAGTAACAAGGGTATTACTATGGTTACAGTAACTAGGGTATTCTAGGGTTTCAGTGGTAACATTTACTAGGGTACTATCAGGGTTATAGTCGCAAGTTTATTATCAAGGGACTGTAAAATTAACTAGAGTGTTACTATGGTACATGTACAGTTGCTTGGGTATTTCTATGGGTACAGAGATGCACATGTATTTGTATTTATGTTACAATAACTAATATTATTATATGGTTAGGGTGACTACGTTATGGTATTACTATAGATACATTTTTCTATGATCACTATGGTTACAGTAACTAAGGTATTTCTATGATTACGGTGACTAGGATATAACTTAAGATACATCTATTCGGGTTACTATCGTAACAGTAACTAAGGTATTTCTATGGTGACGGCGTCTAGGCTAATACTTTGACTACATTTATGAAAATTACTATAGCAACCGTAATGAAAGTATTTCTGTTCTTACTGTGACTAGGCTATTACTTTGCATAGTCATTATGATATTACTTTGTGCATATTTATAAAGGTTACTATGACTACAGTTACAGGGTTATAATTAAATTAACAGTTACTAGGGTATTACTATGACAATTACTATGATAACGTTAACTAGTTCCTAACTTACCACTGTGCTACTATAAGTTATGTTGTTATATAAAAAATATAACTACATAAATACAAACAAATGAATTCGACACCTCTATGGATGACCAAACTATTTTAACAATGAGAATCAACAACAACAAAACTAGTCCATGATATCATATTATAAACATGGCAGTATGAGTTCCCAACAATCGTTATAGCGACCAGCACTGTGACGAAAGTGTGAATGGTTTATATGTAATAATAGCTTTATGCAAAATGATTAACGGTCTAGACACAATTAAACTATCTACCTGCTTCTTATCCACTATAGACCAACGAGGGATAAAGTCTCACCTGGCCCCTTTGTATCATTGTTTTCAAACTAAGAGCATGCATGATGATAGAGTATTATAATAGAGTATATATACATACAGTAGTATCACAAAGGCAGATATCTGATCAAACCATAACAGCCTTTCAATCTAACATAACAGTGTGTCCGCCATATTGTTTTGCAAACAAATTGCGCATGTCGGATTCGCAGTGAATTGACGTCATACTATGAAGCATACAGGTCACTAAAAAGCTCGACAAATGGCGTGAGTGTTATGGCAAAATGGCGGGAAATAGTAACTGGTCCCCACGGTACTGTTATTACTCAGGAGGATTTTTATTTCGAATGAAATGCAGAAAATTCAGCATCCATCAAATGATATTCAAATGATGTTGTCAAATATTTCAAATTCAAAATACATGCCGATGTAAAGTTTGTTCGTAATTGTGTACGTTTATAATTATGTATTAACACGCGAAGATATATATCTCTATGTCACACAGTGAATGGATTTCTCAGTGAATTGAGTTTAATGGTAATCGCTTAGCCATAATTGATGTATATATTGCAACACCATACGGTATAAATTCACATAAGCGCGATAACTCTCATTGATTGAAAGTGGGCATCTAACAACAGCAAAGACTGCGCATTACACACTCATGAATGTCACTGAATGATGAAAAGTAAATGGAATGTTGAAATCAGCAAAATGAATGCGAATAGTTGATTTGTTTTCACATTGAATAAATATTATATCCCAATGGCAGCATACGCTTCTTTCAGAATGAGTTACCTCCCCTTTATCGGTGTGATGCTTCCCGTGAGACGTAACATCATCATCATTTGATTGGTTGCTGACAAAATCGGCACCTCGCCGTCAGCATTTTAATCGAGTCTGCACATAACAAATCTTACCCATCGCAAGGTTGAGGATGGAAACTATTTCATGTTATCATTGATAAATACCGCGACAAAAGCCGATTCATTTTGCCGTTGCGCTGTCGGGCGGTGTCCTTATATAATATTATATAACATTATTCTGAGATCAAAGGTATGTAGGATTCAATGCCCTTACAAGTCACTTCACTTAAAATCACTCGGAAAGTAGTATATACAGGGATTTAGATGAATCTATGATTCGGATATGCAGTCCTTGAAGACCAGAATAACGAATGACCAATTTATTCAATTCCACTGTTTCTTACGTATTTCCTTGGTACTTATTTTCACAATTAGATGCAACATTTGCTTTTGGTATACTTTCTGTGTATTCCCTCATACAGTAACACCAGCTACCACAAAGCTGTCCTGTGGTTTATACCATATTCACATAGTCATGGAACGCTGTATCACTAAAACGGCGGAACAGCATAAATCATCTATTTAATTCAAGCATCAATCCTAGCATCCTCGATATCCAGGGGTTACGATTACCTACGCTCTATACCCCCCTTGAATATGTCGTGCCAAAACTGAACACACATTCAGGTAAAAATAAAATCCTGACCAATCGCTAGGCTGCATTTCTGTCCTTTGACGATTACACAGGAGCAGCAACCGACTCCAAAGCATGTCAATCTCTACCGCTATGTGACCAAGAGATTCTTTTGATGTACAATAAAGGGTCGAACTTGCCTTCAGTTTTGCCATGGCATATTTCAGGGGTGTAGAGGGCGCAAGTGATCGTAACCCCTGGATATCGAGGATGCAATCCTAGTTGAACATTTTAAAACGTGGATAAAATATAAAACAGTAAACTCGTGTCTGAGTATAACCAAGTTTCTGGTCTTTGATTTTTATCTACACACGGCCGTCTACTTGTTCAAAGTGGTAATCTTTTCCCCATTGATACTTTTCTTGACGAAGTTTGTACATTTTTGGTTTGTTGTCGTTATGGTTGTTACTACGAGGAAGTGTCTTCATCAGATATTGTTTGTCGTCTGGAAGATGGCCTCCGTAGGGTGACTGACGGACGTTATGGCTCACACTTTGGCTTCTTGGTATCACCTCTCGAGGAGTTCCGAAATCCTCTTGCGGGTACTCTCGGTGATCTAAAGCGTTCGGTTTGTTGTTTTTGCGTTCGATGTAAACAACAACCAGTCGGTATAGCAGCAGAACTATGACAAGTGTGTTCTTGGAGGTGAAAAACATATTAGTGTAACTGAGAACTTTATACTTAAATATCAACAAAAGTCGAAGCACTAGAAATGGGAGATCTTGAAGTAAAATGGATATGAGGATTCCGTACACGTCTGCCGCGCAACATCCGTTCTTTTGGCGCCGTCCACCCTCGTTTCCGGTCACGAGACCAGATTGATCACGCCGTGCCTTGGCAGCAGTCAACACCAGGGTGAACTGGATGAGACTGAGAGACCACAACCCAAGGATGATGATACACAGCATCTTGTTGTAACGGACCTGGCGAAAAAAGGGAAAGGAAAAGATGAATTCAAAATCCTTACAAATTGTGTAAAAATGTAAATTTGATGTAGTTAACTGAATAAAAAACAATACTCGTAGACACGATGAACAAAAAATAGATAGATATGTTTATTCCACCCAAAGCGTCTAGTTAAAGCTACAACGCTGCGTCAAGGGTATATAGCTCTTAAAGCGTGAAATATACGTTACCGAAAAAAACCTTTATACAGGACATGTATGAGACTACAAGTAGCAACAACAAAAGATAACCGACAGTGTCCTCTTTACGACAGATATAGTAAATAAACACATGGCTTCATTGTATATTACCACATATTCAATTGATTGCAAATAATTAAAGATATGTACAATTCAATTGAAGATATGTACAATTCAATTGAAGATAGGTACAATTCAATTGAAGATAGGTAAAATTCAATTGAAGATAGCTACAATTATATTAAAAATAGGTTCAAATAAGACGAATTGAATTGAACCTATCTCCGATTGAATTGTACCTATGAAATGAAATTGAGTATTTCAAACAAATAAATCGTTCTAATCAATAACATTGTCAACTTAATACTAAAAACGATAAGTTAACTCATATTCTAAAGCTGACCTGTATGATGTACAATAAATGCACCAAAACATTTTGTAATGAATGTATTTTTCGAAAAGGGTTATAAAAATGGCACTCTGGATACGAACACAGCATCCATGATTTCCAAGATTGTATTAGTTTACTAAGACACACCAGAAGTATGTACGCTTTCGCATTATTATCATCTGTAAACTCTTTTTAATCACTTTTAGTGAAACGCATTGCATATTTTAGACAAAATATCAAAACCTTAAAAGAATATGAATTATTTTGGCGTAAGGATTTCCAATTTGGCAACTGTGAAAAATTGCTTGACAATGACCTACTCAGTTTTCTGACGAAACATCGCTACCGTTACGTAATGTTTTGGTTCTGACCTCCCCATGTATAACCTGAGATCATAGTGCAAAGTAATAAAAATCACCGCAGTGTCAAGTCTCGTCTCGAACTGGAAGAATTCTCGTCAAGACGAGACCGCTCAGTGCATCTTTAATCAAGATGATGTAAACCGTTTCGTGTTTATTTCAGAAAGGAAATTACTTTGCTATATTAGCTAACTTATAGTTTGTGCTGAATCAATACATGTTCCACGGGCTGGGTTCTGCGTGATAACTCGAACGTCGTTTCAGGAAAAATAGATTTGCAATATGAATTAAATAAAATGAATGATGATATCTTCCAGCCGAGCAATCTTAACATGTCTGCAAACAACCAAGCATCATCATATCATATAAAGATAATAAAAACATCGACCGGAAATGAAAGATGGTAATTTACTGCGGGATGTCTCTGCGTTCGAGTAATATGTGTCAATAAGCTGCTTGATAAACACATTCCTACCTCCTCTTCTTTAAACGCTTCAAAGAACTCGACGATATCTGCAGCCGTGCCGATATAAACTAACAACAGTTGAGATAGTTGGTCATGCGTGAGTTTTCCTTTCGGAAGTATCCAGCGTCCCAGGATCAAGATGAGCAGGAGAATTTGTTCCAGAGTTCTGATCCACTGGTCAGGTGACAACAGTATCGGGATTCTGATCTCAAATCGGACCTGGAAATACGTCAGATATGACCAATTACACATGCATCAAAAATCTGAGCTGACAAATTAGAACAGCTACCGTGATGTAACAAACAACCAATCTGTGCCGACCTCCACAGCCACGACAAGTATTGTCTAGTGAACTCTGCTTTTCTGAAAATTATCACGAATCACTAGAACGAAATTTTGAGTGTTATAAATACTTTTTTAGTTATTCAAAAAAATAAATAAATACCACCTTTACGGTTACTATACCTGAAATAAAAATAACTATAGACAGTAATGTTGTTTTCGGAATACGAAAAGCCCATTATTTAAAGGTGAAGATATATGATATCGAGTTGCAAGTCCATGAATCACTATTTCAGTGCAATTTAACAGACTAACTTGGATCAGTTGTTGGTATGTATCATTGCTAACCATGGACCTTGCTCTGGACGTGTAATTTACTAAGGTGTTTGTTAAGTTTGCTTAAACATTCGAACAAATCAAGCAATAAATCAAAATGAGTTTATATTAATCGAATTAACGGTTTTTGTGTCGCAAAACAGTCTCTTCGCTTTGCTCATAGGTAACTGTTAAGCAATGGGGAAATTTATCCGACATGGCTGTAAAATTATCTCCAAAATTGGCGAACACGGGAATACCGCAGACTGAGCTACGACTAATATAGTTAACTCGCTTGTTAACAATCAGCGGCGTAGCAATCATATTTATACACTCTAATGCCACCCGCATATTTTTCTCCGTCTTTTATTGATTTTCAGTTACCATCGTGTAAACTAAATCACAAAGAAATATATTTGCACATAAATTTTAATATTAAATCATTCGGTAGTTCAGTTTGTCCTTTTTCTTTCAAATTCAACAAAACAAGGTGAAATCACTTTCAAATGTTAGTTGGTGTTGTTTATTAATATATGAAAGCTATTTTTTTGTATCACTTAAAACCCAACCCCTAACCCAAAGCTTACACTTTCAAAAAGATTTGCTACGCCACTGACAATCGTAATATTGCATTTTATAAACCCAAACAATCCGTATTTAAAAGACCTGTTTTATTTGTTTCTTTTTGTCCTAAACACAATGTTTATTTGTCACTCAACAAAAACATCCAGGCACGAACAAACACAACCTTGGTAACTATGTGCGGCGTTTGATGAGGACATCCAAAGAATATTTTATCTCGTTATAACGAGATAGTATATCGATTCTGATATGTCACTAGTGTTTTTATAGTCTGACACAGTATTGCATTTCACCTGTGGTATTTGTGGGATTGTCAAAACTTTTGTCGCACTTGAAAATGACAATATCGCTTAAACATATGTCTAATTTGTTTTGTCGCACTTGAAAAAATAACAATATCGCTTAAATATATGTCTATTTAACAAGGAAATATCTATTACTATCGCGGAGACTATCTATAGAGGACAGACCAGATTTAAAACCACGGATACAGCTACATGTACTATCTAGATTTACACCCGGACAAAGCTTACAGGGACCGGCCAGATTTACAATTGGATCTATATAAAAATAAACTGAAGGATATTCCGCCTAACAGTAGACACATTGACAATTCCCCGTATCGGATGTCACTTTAATCGCTATGAGTTTGTCTATAAGAGTTGGTCACGCTATTTATGTAGATAGTCTTGTCTGTTTATAGTCTGGAACCATAACAAGGCATTTAATTGATAATGAATCAATTATCAAATATTCCGCTTGATCAAATCTTTCCCCTGTTAATCATAAACGAGCGTTATGTTGCCAAAATTCCAATCAGTTATTGATCTATTGACGTTTAATCAATATCTAATCAATATTCGACGATCGATAGATATGCTATTCACTCAGACTTGCGTGTCAAAGTAAAACCCGGTTTGGGTTAAGGATTTCTGTCCCGCTACAGTTATACACTGTCGAGTTCCATAGTATTTTTCGTATACAGTTACCTCCCCCTTTTTCTTAACATTTTTTCCTGGTTCGTAAGCAATGGTTGTGAAAAGTAGCACAACTGAAAAAACTTATGCAACGAAAAATAGTCTGTCCCGCCGAGGTTCGAACTAGTGACCCTTCGGTCTCTAGCCGGACACTCTACCGCTTGACTAAAGGGAATTGAAGGCAGCCGGAACTCTCAACATCTACACTTCTCCATCCTTCAAAAACTCACGAACCCGAAGACAACAACCCTGTTTTAATATCTCGAAGGAAGCATTTCAATTTCCTATAGCTTCCATTTTTAGAGTGAGTGGTCAGCGGCACCAAATCTATAATAGGAAGGACTAGTGAAAAAAAAAACCTGCCCCAACTGGGGTTTGAACTAGTGACCCTTCAGTCTATAGCCGGATACTTTACCGCTTGATTGAAGGGATATTCCCACTAACCAAGGCTAGTAAGGCCACATGTACTCTCCAATTCTACACATAAAGGTGTACAGGTAAATGTCATTGCTGGACCATTTCACATTTGAGAACGATTTGCTAACGTCCATGAATGTTCCACTGGTCATTTGTAAGATGACATCGACAAGTCACATTTAAACACATTCTGGTTGTGCTGCATGATTTTTTTTTCACTCACCTACTTTTAGCTTGAGTTTTACAAATCTTATTTATATTTTATATCCCCCCCCCCCCCATTTTTATGCATATTATTATTGTTTTATTTCAGAAATAAAGTATTATATAAAAGTCATTTTAAAGAAGTGTTCAATGTAAAGCTACGTGTTTTCGTAGTGGTACGGGGATCCTTAAAGAACGTCTAAACACTGCCTCGTTCTCAAACATCTCACCTCAGTTAATTAACTTTATAAACAATGCGTACTTATTAGATCTTTTGAATCTTATCTTTACGTAAGTTTGTTGTACGGGGACGTATACAACACGACACTTGTATTACATACATAGTCGATTCTACAGTACTAGGTTTGGAACTGGAGACGTAGAGGACCTTTAAACAATAAAAGATTTAACACATTAACAATTGCCTTTGTTTTATATGTATTGGGGTTTATTTTGAACTTCCAACAAAACATACAAAAATGTACATATATACTTTGTTAACGCTGAGGAAAACGAAATCATTAGAACGTTTTAGCTGACAACTGGTGTGAATGTTACAACCGCAAATGTGCCCTAGGCCGCTAGTTAGTGGGATCATGGTAAATAGCAAACTTCTAAATCTGACCACTGAACATGGTCCTTCAGGTCACATGGATATGGTACTAAAAGTTGGGACATTACATATATATTAACGTCACTGAACCAAGGCCCTGGCTTAACTGGCGAACATTTTTCCAAGGTTGAAAAAAAAAGAATACTAAAACACTTTTAATGAAAAGGTGACATTTAGGGGTTTTCTGCTGAGACATTCTAGGGCTTATTCTAAATATCTTGGATTGCGTATTACGAGGAATGTTCGAAAAGTTTTGCAAACGCACTATATACTCGAAAAGTACGTGACTTACGCGCATAAAACCAGTACAAAATGGTTCAACGCTCATCGCTGTATTGTGTCTATAGAGCGTCAAATATATATATGATGAGATATGTGCTGTTAATGGGGATAAACGAATGTCTTTTTCCACAGTTTATAGATGGTTTACTAAATTTCATTCTGGTCACGAATCAGTTAAGGATGCCCCTTACTCGGGAAGACATAGGTTAGCGGTTACCAAATAATTTGGAAAGATGCTAGTTTTACGGTCAGAAACGTACACGGGTACAAATAGCTAAGAAACTGCAGAAGTACCCAACATGTCAGAAAAGGTCTCTAACATGTTCAATTGTTACATGGCAATGCCCCAGCCCACAAATCGCCAAATTTAGTCCATTTTTTTAAGTCAGAAAAGGTCAATGTGTTACTCCACTCTCCATACAGCCCAGACCTTGCCTCGTGTGATTTTAGATATAGGTCCAGAAGTGCGCTGGGATCTGTAGTTCACCAGTTTCTGATTAGTGTACCTACAGAGTAGTATGAAAATTGTTTCAAAAGGTGGATTCAAAGATTGTAACGATGTGTTTGATTTAAAAGGGAATATTTTGAAGAATGTAGACAAAATGCTTTCAAATTTTGTTAGACAATTCCGAGGGAAAAAAAGTCATTTGCCAAAAAATTCGAACATCCTTGTAAATGTCGACTGCTGACGAACAAACTTACAGTGCCGGGTTTGAGAAATGCAGGTTGATGAAAATTGAGGGCAAGTTTTATGGTCGCCATCTTCAATTTGGTGTCATTAAAAATTCTTGTATTCTGTATTTCGGTGTTCTCCTATTTATTTTGTATCACACAAACTTAGTCATAAAATGAGTAATATAAAACGCTATTTTTGAATATTTTCACCTCAGCAATAATATATGACCTCAAACTAAGGTGTATTAAGTTCAATAACGAGAATGGGAATCGATTTGCCGTGTATTTAGATAATTGGTTCAGGGCCAGTCCCGACACCTTTGTATAATATTAGGTGAAAGGTTACCGATGATTACAACTCTTGTCAAATTTGACAAGTTTATGAGTTCGTGTTGAATGAGTCAAATCGCCAAAACACGACACGGAATTACCGATCTCTTTAATAGATATATACACTATGACATTGATTTAGGACATGCGACATAATTATTAGAAGAGGCCATTAGAGGGAGTTTTCTATTCGTGAATTGGTTTATAATTGTACGTGATTGGATGCGTGGGTGATAATAAAAAAAATGCTAGGAAATGTTTAATAATAAACTAGGAAAAATCTGTCCGCATATTTTTTTTCTAGTATTTCGTTGTATATAGCATCATAATAAATGCGCATATATTCGATATCTTTAACTATTCTATTTCATATTCTTACATTCGTCAAAAAGTGGAAAAAAAATATATTACAAACCTTCTGATTTCTCATCTAGATTTTTTTTCAGTCTTAATTAGAAAGTAACAAGATTAATGCGAAACTGTTTATATTCATGAAAGCGACATCATACTCAAACCCAAAGTTTTTGCTCTGGTCAAACTTCTAATTTCGAAGATAAATTATTTTATTATTATTTTTTTTTTATTTGTAACATATTTGAAAAGCCATACCAAGCTAACAGTCCAGGGTGTTCGGGGGAAAATAAGCATATACACTACTTACACCTAAAACATTTCCAAGTTCGGCGCTGAGATCTTCAAGAGAATCGTTCTGCGCATGCCCGCGACTGTTGTTTGTGGTCGATATCCGTTTCTCCATTTCGTGAAGTTCCAGGAACCAAATTGACGGCACGGTGCTCATAAGGTATATGAAGACACTGGGGCAGAACCTGTCGTACAAACAAACAACACTATATCTGATTAAATGATCAAATCCGTATCAAAACAGGTCATTTGGGTAGAAATAAACTCGAGTCAATAATCAGGGTCAAGGCCTAAAGCTAGAAATAAGTGGTTGAAAACGAAATATGTTTCGGCAAAATTACATCGTCGGATAAAATCCGTGTCCGTACCACATCCCCCAACCCTTGTATACCATAATGAACTCATCTAAATCACGCATCGTCGAGTCTACTAAAGTAACACAGGTGGGATAAGGTTAAGTTGATAACGGACTTCTCTATTTTTTTATTCAGTGTCCATTAAAACAATAATTGCCAATTATTCTTTCTATTGTTAACTTCAAAAGCTCCGATAAGTAACAATAAAATAATTTAGTAATACCATAATAAAAAGAGAATACAGAACCGTTAACAAAATCATAATCCGATCTCAAAATCGATTAAACCAGGGCAAAATATGAACAAAGGAAAGATTTACATAGACATTTACATTTACATTTACATTTACTTTTACCCTCGTAAAAGTGCAAGAGATTAAGACCTGGTGTTCCAGAAAAATAAGCGTCTTCTGCTTCATCGACGACACCCGCAATGTAAATCTTTGTCACATCCAAGTAAACATCAAGTTCTCAAATGAGAACCAAGTATCATTGTCAATCACAACAAGTAAACACACTAAAGAGCATACTCAAAAACATCCATCTTCATATCACTTAAAGATACAGAATATTTCTCAATGAGACCATGAGGGCGACCATACAACTTGCCCATAGTTCTGATCAACCTGCAACACTCAAATCCTTGTGTTGTTAGTTTGTTCGTCAACAGTCGACATCGATCACGATAATCACGATATTTAGAGCAAGCCCTGGAATATCGAATCAATTGCGACATGTAAACACCATAGGTTGGAGAAGCAGGGATGTAACTATCAAGAAATTGAAAGTTCACGATCGGAAAATTGAAATCATCACGTTTATCATATAGATTAGTAGTAACCATAACTATACTCATTCAATATATGTATAATACTGTACTATGTTTAATTTTGACCATTTCTAACGCAGCTGTTTAAATGCAAAATTAAGCCAAGAAATGGAAAACATTTCTCAAGGCTAAAACGCATCAAACACTAAGTAGTAATATAAGCAATTTTCTTCGGCTTCTTCCAAGGAAGCATCGTACAGCCCAAATAAATCAATAGAATTTTCGATATTTCAGAAGAAGTCATTTGAAGGTTTTGACATTTTGGAATCCTGTGACCTCAAAAGTATATCAAAGTTATTTTTTCGCAAACTTTATTCGGCTTCTTCATGTCACTAGGCTTTTCGATATTTCAGAAGAAGTCACTTGAAGGTTTTGACATTTTGGAAACTTGTGACCTGGAAATAGATTATTGTCCAATCTTTGTCGAGCTTCGTCTCAGGAAGCTACCAGCGAAATATATTGTGTATCTAGGACTTTGGTATAACAGAAGGGTCGTTTGAATGTTTTTACATAATTGACTGATGTGACCTTGAAATTAGGTACCGGTATGGCTGATTTGTTTTGGCAAACTTTGTTTGGCTCATTCTAAGGAAACTCTAAGCTAAATTCCATGTCACTAGGTCTTTCGGTATTTCAGAAGAGACTTTTAGAGGACAACTTAAAATAAAAATATTAAAATGAAATGATTAAAATTAAAACAATAGTACTGACCATTTCCATTCCTTGCCGCGGTTCTTGACCAGGGTAACGGATGTCTCGATGAGTAAGAAAGCCATGGCCAGTCCCAGGTACCAGAACCTGGTGTCGTGTGTGACGTAGTACAGCCGCCATATTGACACGAGACCGTGACACGTGAACAGCAGACGGACAGAAATGGCGCGAACGATGGTCACAGTACTAAATGACACCATGTCAGACGCTCTAGATGTTTTACAGCGTCATCGTCGTCATCACCTGGGTAACAAACATAAATAGGTATTAATATACAGTAAAGGGGAAATGACGAGTCGATAACATGTGTAAACGACACAGAAAGTATGTGTTAGAGCAAGTTTTGAACCCATTCAATAACTAAGATTTTTTATTTAAAAAGTGACTAAAGTTTACTTTGTGCGCTTTCGAAAGAGTTTATTTCTTTTTTAAAGCAAAGAGTCCTTGAGAAGGCATGTTTACTTTGTAGAGAGAGTGTTGTAAAGCCTGGAAACAGTTTCAGTTGGTTTCTTATCAAAACGATCTTAGCATTTAATTACAAATATATCTGTAAATTACATAAAAAAAGTTGTACTTAACTTGCGTTAATCTTTAATATGACATAAATACTGCTGTGAAAACTTTGGATATTGTTTTACTTATGGAATTGAGAATTGTTATGATGACGCCCATTACAATTGTTAATTTGATACAATGATTGTGTTCACTGAACTTCTAATATACAAGTCAACATTGAAAGTTGAACTGTTACAGTTTCACAACTACTAACGATAATACAAAGCTCTTGTGATTTTATACCATTCTTGTGGTAAAACTAACTAAAGAAAGTAAATAAAAGAAAATAATCAGGCCCTTGTGGTATATTTATAAATATGCTGCTGCAAAAATGTTTTTAACTTAAATTATTGCATGTTAATACACATATCTGTTTCATTTTTATCCCAGCTAGTCGTGGTTTTTGCAGTTTTGTTCAGAAATGAAGAAATAAAACCAAACAGTTTTGTGTTAACATGTATTCAAGCTGTACACGCTGAAACAAACGTTCAACCTGAAGGGTTTCCGAGAGTTAAATGATATTCTACCGAAAAATAGATTTCTTAAGTAGCTGTAAAATAAAACCACAATGATATAAATGTCTTGTGTCAGTATCCTGTTTCGGACTTGACTAGGGTGCGGTTTCTACAGAGCTCATCAAACCACAACTAAGTCCGATTCATCCCAAAGCGCGCACGTTTTTACCAAGTAAACTGTCAATGGCTGGGGATGGAATTTCATTTCCTGGTTCTGTGGTACGTGCGATGCTCTAAATATTTCTGTGAAATACCTGAAATCTAGATAACTAGGAAATTGGGCTTTTAAGATATTTCAACCACCAATCTGAGACCAGCAAATCTTCATTTGGAGGCAGTGCTTAATTTCGAAGTTTTGAATACTAATTATCAGTGTTGTTGAATGAAAAAAAGAAGACATTGTAGAAACTTTGTGAATATTTATAGAATAAATAAATGAAATAAATATCCTTTTCAAGCACACAAGATCTTAATATTTTTGCCCCCATGAGTGCCCCAGATCACGACGTTTATTGAAATCACGAGGTATCCCCTACACTACCCCCAAAGTGAAGCGGTATCATTTATATGCAGATCCAGAGCATTTCTCATGAAAACATGTGGGATCGATGTTCTTAAAGCTTTGAAGTTTGTGTTTGAAAATCGCATTAAC
The DNA here is from genome assembly GCA_947623455.1 of Mimachlamys varia. Classification (NCBI taxonomy): domain Eukaryota; kingdom Metazoa; phylum Mollusca; class Bivalvia; order Pectinida; family Pectinidae; genus Mimachlamys; species Mimachlamys varia. Next base: position 10,583,495 of record OX392542.1, on the reverse strand, counting down.
CATTGCTTCTATGATTTGTGTGAGGTACGTACTGACGTGGTGGGGTGTAGCAGACCTCGCACTGAACGGTACTGGCATACATCGTGTCATAAACTGTGACGGGGTGGGTTTCTATTAATGTGCTGACAATTACACGATGTTTAAGCCCAATTTGCCAATATTTATCGTTTGAAATAGAAGAAACCCCAGCACTGTATCTGACTCATTACAGACGTTCATGGCGTGCAAGATCAAAGACCCCACATCCACAGCCGGCATCACCCCAGACAACATTTGTTTCTTCCTAAACTCTGCAAGACGAATACGAAAAAATATAATCATGCTTTCAAAATGAATTTAATCTTGACTATTGCCCCTATGCTACAACTCTTCGTGGTGTGTCGTTCAACTTAAGGACAGATGACACAAAAAGTGATGACGTCGTATACCGCGATGTTTGGCGCGGTATTCGTATTTTTTTCGAGTTCCTTGGAGATGAATTAACTGTTAAGTGCGTCATATTTTGTCGGGTTTATATTGTAAAAACAAATATTTTTTATTACAAATAAGCTAGTAAAATGCTGGCTGTCTTTTTAAATGCTATTAAGAAACCCTTGTCTATTCCTTTATGAACATATAAATGTACTTTCTCTTTTCGGAAAAAAATCCTTACACAAAACATGATGAAATCGCCAGAGGGGTTCCGAATGCTGTCACATGGTCAGTCTGGGAGGGGCAGTTTTATATGCAAGTCCATCAATCAAATCCGCTAATGAGCACGTGGATTAATATCACCAATATCATGATAATGTGAAAGAAGTCCAATTACCATGTAAATCGCGCGTCATCTGGTCACGGTCAGACGAGGTTTTCTTATCACAAATAAATCAAAAGATTGACAGTTGATAAAAATGGTTAAAAGGCACGCGTTTGACATTTCTTATCAACATAAACAAACTTATAGGGTATGCACTAGAGCGCCAGGGTCTTACAGTATAACACTGAAGCAGGTACTTCAAGCACGCCTGTCTTGATGCTCCTGTATGGCCCCACACTTCACCGCGTCAGAAAGGTAATTTCGTCTGAGATAATACTGCTCTTTTACCATTAGAATGTAATTATAGGCGCTCGAAACTAGCTCTAGCCACAGACACGCACGGCTGTTATGATTATTTTACATATTTTAGCTGAAGTATCAATAATATAGATGTAAAATGGACTACCATTCCATATAACACCTACTCCGTGCCCCACCACCCTCTCCATACCATACCCAATCCCCATCCCACCCCGACACACTCACAAACACTCCCATCACCGTCCCATACCCACTCCCCACCCCACCCTGACACACTCACAAACACTCCCATCATCGTCCCATACCAACTCCCCACCCCACCCCGACACACTCACAAACACTCCCATCACCGTCCCATACCCAATCCCCATCCAACCCCGACACACTCACAAACACTCCCATCACCGTCCCATACCCACTCCCCAACCCACCCTGACACACTCACAAACACTCCCATCACCGTCCCATACCCAATCCCCATCCCACCCCGACACACTCACAAACACTCCCATCACCGTCCCATACCCACTCTCCACCCCACCCCGACACACTCACAAACACTCCCATCACCGTCCCATACCCAATCCCCATCCCACCCCGACACACTCACAAACACTCCCATCATCGTCCCATACCCACTCCCCACCCCACCCCGACACACTCACAAACACTCCCATCACCGTCCTGTTTTCAACACGCTCTATCTCTGTCCCCAATCACTTAATTATGTTCCTGCTGTTCGCTTCATTATCTGCATAGTTAATCGTCAATCATTCTCGCCTTACTAGCATTGATCCTGCTTAACTAGTGCTAAGATATCAACCAATAGACATGTATGGTCCTGGTACAGCTGTAAAAATCCTTTAAAAGTCTTCGAATCCCGTACTCTCAGGGTATAATAAAAATATATAGAGGATACCTAACAATGTCTTCACTAATATCAAATATTCATTTCAAGAGTGGGGCTAATACTTTCATGTTTTTCACGAGTGCGCAGCGTGAATGAATGAAAAGTATCAACGTATTGGACACAAGAGTGAAAAATCAAAGAATACCGAAGCGTCAACAAAACCATAATCCAAACTCAAAATCGACTAAACTTGGGGCAAAATATGAACAAAGGAAACATTTACATGGATGCCTTTGTAAAAGCACTTAAGAATTGGACAGGTGTTCCGAAAGAGTAAGCTCTTTTGCTTCATCGACGACACCCGCCATGTTAATCTTGGTCACATCCAAGTAAACCTCAAGTCTTCAAAGTGAGAACCGAGTCATCATTTTCAAACACCATCAGTAAGCATATTAATGAGCATACTCAAGAACGTCCATTATTTCTCAATGAGACTCAGATGGCCACCATAAATTTTGCCCATAGTTCGGATCAACCTGCCTCTCTCGAATCCATGTGTTGTTAGTTTGTCAGCAGTTGATATCTATCACGAAAATTTCGATATACAGCAAGCCCTAGAATAACGAAACAGCTGCGATATTTGGTATAACTGGGTACACTGTTAGATGTTTTGTTCATTACATTTTATAGCAAAATCTCTCGGATAGCTTTTAGTTTTCCCCATTGTCATTTGTAAACAGCGTTTTAATTGGTCAAATCAGAAAAAGATATATTTTCCACAAGGAAATATAGCTGTCATAAAATGACTATTTTCGATATTTCAATAGTAAAAATGTACTTAAACATTTAATATTAGTTTCTAGAGGTCAATAATAAATTATTCAAACAAATACAATCAATGGAAAGTTATTAAACTTCCATTGCTTAATCAGTACTTTTATTAGTCGGTTAACAAAACAATGTATTATAAGTTCGGCCACTGTTCGATGTTATAACACCGTGACATACATCTCGTGGAAGATGTCACTGCATGATAGTAAGTAGGAAGTAATGTGCCCCCCTTCCCAACCCATCCCTAACCCCAAAACCCCATCCCCGTATCGGGGATGATTCTTAAGATGTAATAGTTTTGTAATTGTTTTTATCATCTTTCGCAGTATTCTGCAAACGTGCACGCATTTTAGGCATATAACACAAAATATTAGAAAAAACACTAAACATACCAAAATATGGTTGAAATTATCGATTCTCCATCACAAAATGTACTTTGTGGTCTATTTTGGTCATGTATTTTGCAGTATTTAGTAATATAAGAAGTTTTGGTAAAAGCACCTCCGCCATATTGAATTGTCCTGTACCTAGTCCTTAACTCACAACATCAAAGGGTAACTTGACAGTATAGTGTGACTGGGTTGGATTATTTCCTTGGTACTTCGGCATGGAACTTCAATGAGGTAGCACTATAAAGTCAGTTTCAGGTCCGTACTATCATGCATAAGAGAGTTGCGGGGCCAAATCCGTAGAACACGTCCATAGTGACAGCCTTTCCGTATCCTAGGAACTTACAGACCGTGGAGCATGATTTCAACTGACAAGGTCTTTTGAAATCACTGAGGGTCTGGTATGCTGAAACATATCCCCTCATGTCGACAGAACACCGACTTTCGTCAGTGATTCGAGACGTAAAAGTAAACTGGCCAACAAACTGCGTTGTCACAAGGAGCCAAGTACACCAACATACCCTATCTCAAGCACACACATGCGCACCCATCAAAGGTGTTGATAGAATGTAAACCCAAACAAACTCAAACCAATCCACCTTATAATGGCGTCACTTTCGCCTGCCTTCGTCCGCTGGTTAATGGGACATTGAGACGACCATCAGTAGACCTGTTTGTACAACCGTCCTTCTGTAAGACTTTCTGCTACACCGAGTCAGAATACACTAACAAACAGCCGTATAGAATCATCGATGGCCTGGTAAGCGGACCTCTACCCCTTCATGTCGATATAAGAACACCGACTGTCGCTAGTGATAGCCGAAAGACAGTAAACACCCAGATCAACCAACAATCTGCGCTGTTACAAGGATTAAGCACACACATGTTCACTCCTTATTTTACTTTAGCTGTTGATAGAACGTTTAAGAAAATGAAACAAAACCAATCTGCTTCGTTGTGGCGTCACTTCCGCTGACATATGTCCAGTAAGGCTGGTTAAGGGGCATTGGGGAAACAAATAGTAGACCTGCTGTACCCAAAAGTTTGTGTTTCGTAAGAGGCGACTAATTTGGGACTCCTGCAAATCCAAGTTTTTCTTCCCTAATATCAAAGTTGATCTCATGACCACATTGAAACACTTCGGACACATTCCTGACTTCTTTTCTATCATTTACTTTCCGACGGTACACCAAAAGCAAATAAAAGACCCCAGCTGTTTCGAGGAAGCGACATAGAAAATGTTCACATAGAAATGAAACTCCGACTGGCGTCCAATGTACAATGTAATAAAAAAAATCATTGTATTCAGACAACAGTTGAATATAAGAACTAGTTGTGTTTGTAGTATAACAATAGCCCATATTCAGATATATGGAACAACAAAACGGAATGGTTGCGGCGACACACGGATTTCCTTCTGATTGTATTTGGTTTTAGTTTCCTTTTTAACGTTCTATTAACAGCTAGGGTAATTTAAAAACGGCCTCCCAGTGTATGCGATGTGAGTGCATATGCTTAGTGCGTATTGGGGAGTCTGCGATATGTTATAAGCCTTCTTGGGATAGTCAAAACATTTTTTCTGATTAAAAGTGCTACAAACCTGCCAAAGGCCCCCAGCAAAACACCCCACCCGCCCACGTTATTGAGTTCAACGGATGAACCATTCGGTCCACTCCCACAACTACTAGTTTGTGGGCTTCTGGTGTCTCGGGCAGGGGACAGAACCCAAACCAATCTTAACGGGGGCGAATATTCAACTAAAAACCAAAACATGTGGCAGAGTCAACAAGACCGGGAGAGGTTCGGCATCCTGTATAAGGCCGCCGAATGCTGCAAACAACGGAAAGTCACTAACGAGTACACCTCACCTCCAAATGCAGTCTATTGTGAGTAATCAATTTAGGCAGGATGTATGTTGATTTAATCCTCGTTATGAATTATTTTTTTATGAAAAATGCATTTCTTGCTTTGTTGTTTTGTTTTCAATAAAATCTCATAAAGCATGATACTGATTTAACAGGCTTAATTTGTCTGTTGTTTCTTGCATTTCACGAAAGCATTCCAAAACAAAATCATGAACAGAGAAACGTAATTTACGGTAATCAACATAATCTCAAGTTTATCAACATATTTGTTTTGTTCACTGTATTTTACAGTACATTGCTAATTGTATTCTACAAACTCATCATGTTTTAAAATGACGACCATCATTAGTGGTCGATGTGCCAGTCAAGCTTGTTAAGTGTTGGACATAACATATACAACGTAAGCACTGGGGTATACCAGTACGCTGTATAACTATATATAAGCGTACATCAGTGTAAGGTGTATATACTTTGGGAACCCGGATACACATCTCGCGGTAATATTGAGTTTCATTTCGTAATTATATGGGAATTTTGTCTCTGAAATTCTACGAGAATCCATGTCTTTGATATCAAATCTCTTTGAGTTATTCACAAACTTGGTAATTCATTAAAGAAATCCAACAACTTGTATTTCTCGTTTGAAGAATTTCGTGTATTCCCGGAGTAATGCTATTTTATCACCGATCCATCACGGGATATCACAGACCAATGTTTACCTAACTCAATGTATCGACTGCGTTTGCTTTTGATCGTAAATATTTACAACTGCAGACGAACGCAAGTCGATATATTACGTAATATCGTTCGAGCACTTCACCCTTACAGTATCCTTCATTTAGGTGTAGGATATGAAAGAAGTTACGAACGAACGCGCAGCTGAACAAATTCTGCAGTTGGGAGCGTTCGACCAATCATAACTACATCACATCTACGCTTGAAATGTATACTTTTTTTGACAGCCAATTTGTCCTCTATCGAGCTTCCTGTCAGACGATACGTCAGAACCGCCTAGAAAAGATGGCCTTGTCGTACGTGTTGTTTTCTGTACTCTTTAAAACTTCGATTATGGTTTGTATTGGGGTGCTCGAGATTATCCGCCTCGGGAGAGATTATCCGTCGTTCCTTCTGTATACTCAGACATAATTCTTTTCATCTAATTAGCTGAATTCAGCTATTTTCATCTTTAAATTAAGAAATATCAAAGTCATATACTGACTTGAAATATACAAATAATATACCCGTTTCGGGGAGTTCCCAATTTTTTCTCAAAAATTAGTTATTTTTTCTTTGGTGCAAAATCCTGTCTGTATACCACTACCATATATATTTCTTCATCTAAAAAACGTCAACGAAACACCATGGTTTTGAAGCGACTCCTAGGCTAGGGTCGCGATCTGTCTGTGACAAACGTAAACAAACAGAAGATGTGCGCGGAGGATTATCATGAACTTTAAAATTATGTGAAAACAATAATTTGATAACAAAGATATCGTCATTGACTTTCTTATATTCACATTTACGCTTGAAATGGTGTTTTAAATCTCAAAATATATGTTCAATACTTTTTATTGATATTTTTATGACGGACTATTTTCTTATGCAGATAACTTTTGTTGGGATACTATTTCCGCTAACGACCTTCACCGTCATCTATCGCTTACAGACGCTCTTTTTTAAGAAAATACGTTCCCAAGAGCTCGGAAATGGGAAAATTCGTTCTCAAGTGGTGTAAAATGGGAAAATTCGTTCTCAAGTACTGTAAAATGGGAAAATTCGTTCTCAAGTGCTGTAAAAATTGGAAAATTCGTTCTCAAGTTCTTCTCACACTGTTAGCCCATGGTAATGAATTTATCATGTTACCGTTACGTAGATGGTATATAAAGCAAAGTATATATATGTTTATATTAATAAGATTCGGTTATGAAACACAACCGAGTTATTTGAAATCAGTAACTTAAATCTATGGTACCGTCAGACCTCCATAATTTCTAAAACCCTAAACCGTCACATTACAACAAGTGGAATTTCACACAGCCCCGATTTTCGGAATGCTATTGTAAAACCCCCAAACCCTGATCTATCGCAGACTGAACTATTCCAGCTAGCGCTGTTTTTATGTCCTACATCAAAAAGTTCATAATTTGGCAATACATAACAGACAACAAGCATACTGCTACAATTACGTGTATGGTTATATACATGTATGTAAGACTTATCAGATGTAGGTTTAGATACGTATGTTTATGATTAGCACGGTACAGTGTATAATCACTTCTCATTTACTTCTAGTAAACGGTTCTATTTCCGTTATTTTTTTTATTCAATTTCTTTTGAGTTAAGAAACCCCCCAAAAAACAATTCTGTATTTCATTCGAATAGAATAGAGCTTTCTAATACGGGTTTTTATTGGCATGTCGTTCATTCTCATATGATATAAAACATAACATGAAAACGTGCTTTTTAAAATGTCGATATTTTCTATAATATAAAACTCATTTTATAATCTTACCACAAAGTTCAGATTATCAGAGATTTGTTTACCACGACGTCCGATTTTACGCTGTCGAATAAACAATTTTGTCATCTTAGTGATTTTGCATTTAAGGTATTGACTTGTGCAAGAATTTCCAGTAAAGTTGAGCTCAACAAAGCTACCATGGGATATCTGTTATTGTTTCAACGTGACAGTGGGTACATATGTTTTCTAATTTCACACCGTAATTTGTCAGCATTTATCTGCCAAATCAAGGGAAATGAGAACACAATTTAATATTTATGTAAGAATGAACGACACGCGATGACGATGATGCGAATTACGAAGCTCGCCATTCTATACTGTACAAAGATGAAACACATAATTTAAGATTTTTTAACTCGAAAGAAATTGAATGAAAAATCATTTAGCTAGCATCTTTCATTAGAAGTATCCTTCATGTCTCATTTGTTGCTCAGCTGTTCGGTAAGGATAAACCTGCTAACAGCAGACGAAAGCGAATTTACACCTTAAAAACAGTTCCGTGCTGTAAGTGTTTAATGATGATTGCCGATAATGTGTTATAACGGGCTGAAATTATACTTTAAAATGTTCCTTCATTTACCTCAAGTGTTTCCTTTCGGAAGGTTTTAATAACTTGTTTCTCTCCTAAACTACAATCGTAGCCATTATGTGGCCTTATCTAACGAAAACATGTATACGCCCTTCGCTCTTATTTCACTGTAAGCGTTTTAAATATGGGCGTTTGGGTTATTCAGGATGCATTTTTTGACCTTGACATTAAGAAGAACGTTTAGTAAATATTTCAAATATTTCGTTTGAAGAAATATATAATGTAGGAATGCGTTCGTAATATCAACTTATGTCAACGGGGTGAAACTAATAAAATTAAAGAACGATACTATGAGGAAAACTAATGTAAACCATACATTGTTTTCATTAAGCTTTTGGTCAGATTATTGGTCCAACTAATGTCCAACTTGTCGACATCTGCCGATTAACAACGGAAATCTGCTTACAGTCTAGATACACATATCTATAAAATCAGAGAAAAGAGGAATGATCGTCTCGGGATTAACTTTGCTCAGTTTAGATTGTCATTTGCACTATTTGACTCGCAGGGATCTAAGAATATTTGATACAACTAGTTTTGGACCATTTTTATGGGGGGGGGGGGGGGGGCGGAATGTCAATGTTGTCTATGTGTTAAAAAAAATCAGAGAATACCAAAGCGTCAACAAAACCATAATCAGAACTCAAAAACGATTAAACTAGAGGCAAAATAGGAACAAAGAAAAGATTTACATGGAGACTCTCGTAAAAGTACGACAGAATAAGCCCAGATGTTCCGGAAGAATAAGCGTCTTCTGCTCCATCGACGACACCCGCCATGTAAAACTTGGTTACATCCAAGTAAGCATCAATCCTCAAAATGAGAACCGAGTCATCATTGTCAATCACAACAGAGCACACTAATACGCAAACTCAAAAACGTCCATCTTCATATCACACAAAGATACAGAATATTTCTCGACGAGATCAAGATGGCGACCATAAAACTTGCCCATAGTCTTGATCAACCTGCATCTCTCGAATCCCTGTGCCGTAAGTTTGTTCGTCAGCAGTTGACATTTATCATGAAAAGCTCGATATTCAGTGCAAGCCCTAGAATAATGAACATTCATCTAAAACATTCACTCTACCAAGAATGCATAAATAAGGACAAAGGGGATCCTTCATATGAAATTTGAAAAAGTTCAATCCAGCATTTGTCAAGAAATAACAATAACAAACTACAACTGTCAAAAATTATCAAAGATGGCTGCCTGACAGCCATATTGTTTGTCTGGTCAGTCTGAAAATCAAGCAATGAGCAAGGAACCAACATTTGAAATTTGAGGATGATCCATCCAGCAGTTCTCATAAAATAGTAGTAACAAGTTGTGGTTAAGAGCGTACGGACCACAGACGAACGACAGACGGACGGCAGACAGACTACACATGCAGGGCGATTCGATTTGCCCACTAACTGATGACGGTTGTCTAAAAAAAAGCAAAGGCTGCGCTATGCAAGTACTCGATGACCTACATGATACGTGTGTGGTTGTGTCTGCAGACAATGCATCTAATAACATGATCCTGGTTTGCAAACCCTACTACATTCATTGTTTGCATAAAGAACTTGGCCTGCTTGATTACCAACCATTATCAAAACTTCTTAGTACCATTCTTAGTACCGTTAAATCAGGGCTTCAGTCCTATTGTGACACTGTATACTCTAGGTGTGGCATTAATTGGATGTGGATTTTGAAAAAACTCGACAGATCTTCTGATTCACATTGAGCACCCCCTTCTCAAAAATGTTCGTCTATCAAAACATTTGATTTTTCCACCCTGTACACTACCAAACTGAAAGAACGTCTTCTGTCTCTCAGTATAAGACCTTTCTTTTCAAAGAAAGGTGGACGACGATACAAATACATGGTTGTGAGCTAGGATGAAATATACTGAAGAAGATATAGTACGAATTATTTATTTCCTGGTTGACAATATCTTTGTTGAGTTCGGAGGAAAGATTTCCCAGCAGACTGTTGGGATTCCAATGGGAACTAACTGTGTCCCACTTCTGGCTGACTTGTTTTTGTTTTTATACGAGATTGAATTTGTCGAGGGGTTAATCAGAACGAGTAGCAAAAACCTTGCCAAATCTTTCAATTTCACTTTCAGGTATATCGATGATGTGTTGTCTATGTGTTACGTCATCTATAAACAACAAGAAGCTTGCTGACCTAGCTAGTCGATCATATATACCCTGAACTTGAGATTAAGGACACAGCATACTCTCCTACATCGGATTCTTACCTCAATCTATACATAAACTATGACCAACATGGGCAGCTTACTACTAAACAGAAATGAAGATTTGCCAATCGTGAACTTTCCCTTTCTTGATAGTAATAGCCCTGCTTCTCCATCCTACGGATTTTACAAGTCGCAGTTGATTCGTTATTTGAGGGCTTGCTCTTAATATCGAGATTTTCGTAATAGATGTCAGCTGCTGACGAACAAACTTAAGGCACACTGATTCGAGAGAGGCGGGTTGATGAACACTATGGGCAAGTTTTATGGTCGCCATCTTGGTATCATCGGAAAATTTTCTTTATCTTTGTGTGATATGAAAATGGACGTTTGTGAGTTTGCTTATTGGTGTGCCTTCTTGTTGTTATTGACATGAGGACTCTGTTATCATTTTGAGGACTTAATGTTTACTTTGATGTGACTAAGATTTACACGTCGGTGTCGTCGAACACCTGGTCTTCTTCTCTTGTACTTTTACGAGATTATCCATGTAAGTCGTTTCTTTGTTCATATTTTGCCTCTAGTTTTATCGATTTTGAGTACAGATTATGGTTCTGTTGTCGCTTTGATATTCTCTGATTCTTTTTTATTAGTTACGGTTAGGAAAACGGCAAGTAAATAGCTTGTTTCTCTCTTTATTACGTACATTTTTAGCGCTAAAACTACGAGTAGTTTTGGCGTCTATTGCTGCCACTATTCTGTGACCTTTTGACCCATGTCATTTTTTCCCCTCCCGCTCCGGAAAAGCTTGAATAACTACCAATCGCATGATATATGAACTATTTGAAAGCCTGAACATTAAAGGAAATGATGTTCCCATGGTTTTGTTGATAATTATGATGACTTTAATAATCTATATGCAATTTGTAACAAAGAAATCAATTTTTCACTCCCACAGCTCATTTAAATATTACGTCTCTGCTCTTAGTTTGACCCATCTGACCTCGGTGTATAGCTACACACACCATGTATATGTATAACCTCGAGCTCTCGCGATCGGTGCTATATATACACTCGTATGTACGGATCGTGGTATGTCCCAGACACACCGCTAACAGGTGCGTGTGTGCTGTCATGCAATTTGTATTAAACTTTGATTATATAATCGCTTCATAGACACACCGCTAACAGGTGCGTGTGTACTGTCATGCAATTTGTATTAAACTTTGATTATATAATCGCTTCATAGCCAACAGTCCTGGTTTTGATTTGATTTCTGACCGACGGCCATCTTGGACATTTAGCTCACAGAATACCATCTTTCAGTTGATAATGCCTTTTCTTAAGAAGAAAAAAGAAAGGAAAAAATCCAACTTTTTTTAAAAAACAAATGAAGATAGTCTATGGACGGTACCAAGATCCTTCTGGGACCTATCGTTTAATGTTCATACATATATGTTTGACTTACTATGTATGTGCATACGTTAGTGTCTCTGATGCACTGGATATTCTTTACCCGATGTCTTAAATGTTTATAAGACTTAAAGTTTATATATATGTTCTAAAGTTAATGTCGCATTTGGTTTTCTACAAACGACATCATATCTTAAATCTTTTATGAGATATACATGTACATATGTATGATATAGAATGAAATGAAACGAAATGTTTAAATTGCTGCATTACATCCGTTTTCATTAATCGTACTTTTAGGAGGTTGGTATGATATGTCTACTTTATAATGCAAACTGTTATTACCTTACAAACAAACATTTTATTATAAAAAAAACCCAGTATATGTCGTTTCAACTTTGATCTGCCATTGCTCCCGTAATTAATCCTAATCTTGCATTTCCAACTGGATCTCAGGTGTGATTTTTTGCTTAAATTGTTTTAAGTGTTGCAGGGAAGGTTTATGAAATAAAGCTTCATTTTGTGTCTAACAAACTAATACCGTTTATTTCAATGCATATATTAAAAGAAACACATTCGCTTCCCTGTAAATTGATCAATATTCATTTCAAAATTAAAAAAAAAAGATATTTTAGTCAAATTGTAAAAGCACTGCACTAAATTGTACATGTACATTGAAAACAACTCGTCAATCTAAACAATTTGCGTGTAAATTATGTTTACTCTAAATACTTACTAACCTAATCCCTATTCTGAAACCTTCTGATATCGAAACTTAGTAACCCACACAACAAAATCACTTCAATAGCTGTTACAAAATACATACATTTGTTAGAAGTTTTAGCGTTTCAGTACTTTCAGTACTTTGATTACATTATTCAGCACTACAGCAGATGTTTTGAGTGTTTTGAAACAAACTAAACCTTGAAAATCGCAAGAATTCGATTAACCTCATATATTATCTCATTTTACTCCGTGCCATCGCGCACTGTTCTTTTTGGTATCAGCATTCGAAATCAAAAAGCGGACATTGTATAAATACCAAGTAATTGTTTCTGAAACGTTGTTGATTTTGTATTGAAAATAAAACGATTTCAATATTTCTGGAAAAAAAATCAATGGAATCTAACAGGTAGGTCTCTCCTTGTGTGCGCATGCGTCGCTGTTAACTGCTCCATATGAATCAAATAATTTAACGGTATCCATTTGGTTGAAATATACAGAAAGCAGATGTGATTTTACCAAATGAACGAGGCACGAACCGTCAATATTATCATCAACAAGTGTTTTTGTATATTAAAAACACATCGACTTCGGCATATTTCGTGGTGTATAGGTGTGGAGGGGGAATGCCTGTGTTTGATGTTTCACAATCTGGCCGAAGTTAAGCCACATATTTGCCCTAATAACCCTTTATGTGATAATAAGAATATCAAGGGTGTAAGAAATTATATAAATTCCACGACCGTTTTCATATTTATCACCGTCAACATTAAATTCGTTCTATTTTTATTTTGTTCAGCATCCTATTCACAGCTAATATCATATATGGGCGCGCCTTCCTGTAGGTAATGTATACTTGCGTGCACGTGTGTGCGTGCTTATCTCGAGGATCTGATGTCGACATTATAGCACTATCTCTCTGAAATACCATGCTGAAGTTAGCCAGCATAGTGTTTCATTTGGTCAGATCATACAGACAAAAAGGTTGACTAGTTTTTGCAATTTTCCAAAAAACAACCCAGTTTAATTCTCGGTATGTTCCCGTCTTGATAGAAAAACCATACCTTACCGTAATTTTGCAATACGGCCAAAATGCTGAAGTTTTCCCAGTGACAAAAACTTAATCACTTATTTCTAATACGATTTCTAAAATATGTTCGTGTACCTGGTTTCAGCGATTGGTCATGTGATCATACAAAGAAATGTCCGGTGATCGTCACATTTCGTAGACGGGTTGTCGATCCAAAGAACGACCCGGAAATACACTGTTACATGTTACTGGGCTCACAAAATCTACTGACGTCATATGTATCCTATGGATGCCCGAACGGACCAAAATAAAGGATAAGGTTTGCGCAATGTACCACGGTCTCTGTAAAAGAGGTCCGGAACACCAGAGGCCGAACATCAGCCAGGAAAGGTGCGATAGAGCCACGATAACGGATTTTGACATTGACAAAGGGTGTTATCACCTTCTGCAAGTATACAAACACCAGTCTGATTCAAGTCACATGATGAATCTGGTCTCAGTAAGGACTGTATAATACGACCTGGACATCGGAGAATGCTTCTCGTGTGAAAAAAAACATCGTCAAAAAGATCGATCAGTGGAGATGAAAAGAACACTCACATTAATGTTAATCCCCATTGTTATGTGAAATGCTATATTGGTTAGGCAAAGGTCGACGAATATTTTATAATCATTTGGATAAATTAATCGACTTTTTTTTATCTTTATTGACCCTTTATCCTCAATGAAATAATCGATTTCTGTAGCTTTATACGATAATTATGTTGTAATATACTGTATCAAAGATATCAGAGTCTTTTAGAACGAAATGCGTTTATTAATCGCGTTTCATCAATAGTTTTATCAGTCATCCTGTCACGATATCGTACGTTCTCGCGAGACTGAGTGATTGGCATACAGTCAAGTCAGACGTATCCGAAATAAGGTTAACATTTTGAGTGATTTTCTTCGCTGTATAGTAAAGGTTGTTATACAATAATACAGAGGCATTGAGTAACGACAGGGAGGAATTGGAGCTGTCATTTTCAAGTATTAGTTGTCCTATTTTTGCCTTTCATAGGTGTGTAACATACATTGGCGCACCTACATATTGAATGGTGCGCGCTAGTGCACTATGTTGAATATGTATGTAGGTTAATGTAAAAAATATGACAAACAATACTTATATTTACTTTTTTGGTAAATAAACAACCTACTGATGCAAATATATACATATAGTATTAATCAAAGTATGTTAATCCAGAAAGAACAGCCTCCAGTTGACAGTGCAGTATCTAACGCTACAATTGTGACGTTATGAGCATGATGACGTGACAATGTCCCGATGTATGTTCTTGGAAAACAACAGACATTCGGCACAGTAGCTTCATCTAAACTTTGTGCAGTGGCAATGTAAATATTGAGAAAATGACATACATTGAGCACATTAGCTGTATGGAGTTGTTTGGTCTTGAATGGAATAGGTTGGAGTTCCATGAAGTTGTTGATTACATTTGTGTGTACTTGTTTCATTTTGATTTGAGTTACATGTATTTGACTGGAGTTGCTAAGAGTTGTTAGGTTTTATAAGAGCTATAGTTGATTGTTATTGATTGGGGTGGTTTGGTGTTCATTTTATTAGTTTGGTGTAGATCGGAGTGGTTTGGTGTAGATCGGAATGGTTTGGTGTAGATTGGAGTGGTTTGGTGTAAATCGGAGTGGTTTGGTGTAGATCGGAGTGGTTTGGTGTAGATTGGAGTGGTTTGGTGAAGATTGGAGTGGTTTGGTGTAGATCGGAGTGGTTTGGTGTAGATTGGAGTGGTTTGGTGTAGATTGGAGTGGTTTGGTGTAAATCGGAATGGTTTGGTGTAGATTGGAGTGGTTTGGTGTAGATTGGAGTGGTTTGGTGTAGATTGGAGTGGTTTGGTGTAAATCGGAATGGTTTGGTGTAGATCGGAATGGTTTGGTGTAGATTGGAGTGGTTTGGTGTAAATCGGAGTGGTTTGGTGTAGATCGGAGTGGTTTGGTGGAGATAAGAGTGGTTTGGTGTAGATCGGAGTGGTTTGGTGTAGATAAGAGTGTTTTGGTGTAGATCGGAGTGGTTTGGTGTAGATCGGAGTGGTTTGGTGAAGATCGGAGTGGTTTGGTGGAGATAGGAGTGGTTTGGTGTAGATAAGAGTGGTTTGGTGTAGATCGGAATGGTTTGGTGTTGATTGGAGTGATTTGGTGGAGATAGGAGTGGTTTGGTGTAGATCGGAGTGGTTTGGTGTAGATCGGAATGGTTTGGTGTAGATCGGAGTGGTTTGGAGTTGATTGGAACGGTTTGGTGTTGATTGAATTGATTTTGTATAGATCGGAGTGGTTTGGTGTAGATCGGAGTGGTTTGGTGTAGATAAGAGTGGTTTGGTGTAGATCGGAATGGTTTGGTGTTGATTGGAGTGGTTTGGTGTAGATCGGAGTGGTTTGGTGTAGATCGGAGTGGTTTGGTGTAGATTGAATTGGTTTTGTATAGATCGGAGAGATTTGGTGTAGATGGGAGTGGTTTGGTGTAGATGGGAGTGGTTTAGTGTAGATCGGAGTGGTTTGGTGTAGATTGGAGTGGTTTAGTGTAGATCGGAGTGGTTTAGTGTAGATCGGAGTGATTTGGTGTAGATTGGAGTGGTTTGGTGTAGATCGGAGTGGTTTGGTGTAGATCGGAGTTGTTTGGTGTAGATCGGAGTGGTTTGGTGTAGATCGGAGTGGTTTGGTGTTGATTGGAGTGGTTTGGTGTAGATCGGAGTGGTTTAGTGTAGATCGGAGTGGTTTGAAGTTGATTGGAGTGGTTTGGTGTTGATTGGAGTGGTTTTGTGTAAATCGGAGTGGTTTGGTGTAGATCGGAGTGGTTTGGTGTAGATCGGAGTGGTTTGGAGTAGATCGGAGTGGTTTGGTGTTGATTGGAGTGGTTTGGTGTTGATTGGAGTGGTTTTGTGTAAATCGGAGTGGTTTGGTGTAGATCGGAGTGGTTTGGTGTAGATAAGAGTGGTTTGGTGTAAATAAGAGTGGTTTGGTGTAGATCGGAGTGGTTTGGTGGAGATAAGAGTGGTTTGGTGTAGATCGGAGTGGTTTGGTGTAGATAAGAGTGTTTTGGTGTAGATCGGAGTGGTTTGGTGTAGATCGGAGTGGTTTGGTGAAGATCGGAGTGGTTTGGTGGAGATAGGAGTGGTTTGGTGGAGATAGGAGTGGTTTGGTGTAGATAAGAGTGGTTTGGTGTAGATCGGAATGGTTTGGTGTTGATTGGAGTGATTTGGTGGAGATAGGAGTGGTTTGGTGTAGATCGGAGTGGTTTGGTGTAGATCGGAGTGGTTTGGTGGAGATCGGAGTGGTTTGGAGTTGATTGGAGTGGTTTGGTGTTGATTGAATTGGTTTGGTGTTGATTGGAACGGTTTGGTGGAGATCGGAGTGGTTTGGTGTTGATTGGAGTGGTTTGGTGTCGATTGGAGTTGTTTGGTGTAGATTGGAGTGGTTTGGTGTAGATTGGAGTGGTTTGGTGTTGATTGGAGAGGTTTTGTATAGATCGGACTGGTTTGGAGTTGATTGGAACGGTTTGGTGGAGATCGGAGTGGTTTGGTGGAGATCGGAGTGGTTTTGTGTAGATTGGAGTGGTTTGGTGTAGATTGGAGTGGTTTGGTGTAGATCGGAATGGTTTGGTGTTGATCGGAGTGGTTTGGTGTTGATTGGAGTGGTTTGGTGGAGATCGGAGTGGTTTGGTATTGATCGGAGTGGTTTGGTGAAGATTGGAGTGGTTTGGTGTTGATTGGAGTGGTTTGGTGTTGATTGGAGTGGTTTGGTGTAGATTGGAGTAGTTTGGTGTTGATTGGAGTGGTTTGGTGAAGATTGGAGTGGTTTGGTGTTGATTGGAGTGGTTTGGTGTAGATTGGAGTGGTTTGGTGTAGATCGGAGTGGTTTTGTGTAGATCGGAGTGGTTTGGAGTTGATTGGAATGGTTTGGTGTAGATCGGAATGGTTTGGTGTAGATCGGAGTGGTTTTGTGTAAATCGGAGTGGTTTGGTGTAGATCGGAGTGGTTTGGTGTAGATTGAATTGGTTTTGTATAGATCGGAGTGATTTGGTGTAGATGGGAGTGGTTTGGTGTAGATGGGAGTGGTTTAGTGTAGATCGGAGTGGTTTGGTGTAGATCGGAGTGGTTTAGTGTAGATCGGAGTGGTTTAGTGTAGATCGGAGTGATTTGGTGTAGATTGGAGTGGTTTGGTGTAGATCGGAGTGGTTTGGTGTAGATCGGAGTTGTTTGGTGTAGATCGGAGTGGTTTAGTGTAGATCGGAGTGGTTTGAAGTTGATTGGAGTGGTTTGGTGTTGATTGGAGTGGTTTTGTGTAAATCGGAGTGGTTTGGTGTAGATCGGAGTGGTTTGGTGTAGATCGGAGTGGTTTGGAGTAGATCGGAGTGGTTTGGTGTTGATTGGAGTGGTTTGGTGTTGATTGGAGTGGTTTTGTGTAAATCGGAGTGGTTTGGTGTAGATCGGAGTGGTTTGGTGTAGATAAGAGTGGTTTGGTGTAAATAAGAGTGGTTTGGTGTAGATCGGAGTGGTTTGGTGGAGATAAGAGTGGTTTGGTGTAGATCGGAGTGGTTTGGTGTAGATAAGAGTGTTTTGGTGTAGATCGGAGTGGTTTGGTGTAGATCGGAGTGGTTTGGTGAAGATCGGAGTGGTTTGGTGGAGATAGGAGTGGTTTGGTGGAGATAGGAGTGGTTTGGTGTAGATAAGAGTGGTTTGGTGTAGATCGGAATGGTTTGGTGTTGATTGGAGTGATTTGGTGGAGATAGGAGTGGTTTGGTGTAGATCGGAGTGGTTTGGTGTAGATCGGAGTGGTTTGGTGGAGATCGGAGTGGTTTGGAGTTGATTGGAGTGGTTTGGTGTTGATTGAATTGGTTTGGTGTTGATTGGAACGGTTTGGTGGAGATCGGAGTGGTTTGGTGTTGATTGGAGTGGTTTGGTGTCGATTGGAGTTGTTTGGTGTAGATTGGAGTGGTTTGGTGTAGATTGGAGTGGTTTGGTGTTGATTGGAGAGGTTTTGTATAGATCGGACTGGTTTGGAGTTGATTGGAACGGTTTGGTGGAGATCGGAGTGGTTTGGTGGAGATCGGAGTGGTTTTGTGTAGATTGGAGTGGTTTGGTGTAGATTGGAGTGGTTTGGTGTAGATCGGAATGGTTTGGTGTTGATCGGAGTGGTTTGGTGTTGATTGGAGTGGTTTGGTGGAGATCGGAGTGGTTTGGTATTGATCGGAGTGGTTTGGTGAAGATTGGAGTGGTTTGGTGTTGATTGGAGTGGTTTGGTGTTGATTGGAGTGGTTTGGTGTAGATTGGAGTAGTTTGGTGTTGATTGGAGTGGTTTGGTGAAGATTGGAGTGGTTTGGTGTTGATTGGAGTGGTTTGGTGTAGATTGGAGTGGTTTGGTGTAGATCGGAGTGGTTTTGTGTAGATCGGAGTGGTTTGGAGTTGATTGGAATGGTTTGGTGTAGATCGGAATGGTTTGGTGTAGATCGGAGTGGTTTTGTGTAAATCGGAGTGGTTTGGTGTAGATCGGAGTGGTTTGGTGTAGATTGAATTGGTTTTGTATAGATCGGAGTGATTTGGTGTAGATGGGAGTGGTTTGGTGTAGATGGGAGTGGTTTAGTGTAGATCGGAGTGGTTTGGTGTAGATCGGAGTGGTTTAGTGTAGATCGGAGTGGTTTAGTGTAGATCGGAGTGATTTGGTGTAGATTGGAGTGGTTTGGTGTAGATCGGAGTGGTTTGGTGTAGATCGGAGTTGTTTGGTGTAGATCGGAGTGGTTTGGTGTTGATTGGAGTGGTTTGGTGTAGATCGGAGTGGTTTGGTGTAGATCGGAGTGGTTTGAAGTTGATTGGAGTGGTTTGGTGTTGATTGGAGTGGTTTTGTGTAAATCGGAGTGGTTTGGTGTAGATCGGAGTGGTTTGGTGTAGATCGGAGTGGTTTGGAGTAGATCGGAGTGGTTTGGTGTTGATTGGAGTGGTTTGGTGTTGATTGGAGTGGTTTTGTGTAAATCGGAGTGGTTTGGTGTAGATCGGAGTGGTTTGGTGTAGATAAGAGTGGTTCGGTGTAAATAAGAGTGGTTTGGTGTAGATCGGAGTGGTTTGGTGGAGATAAGAGTGGTTTGGTGTAGATCGGAGTGGTTTGGTGTAGATAAGAGTGTTTTGGTGTAGATCGGAGTGGTTTGGTGTAGATCGGAGTGGTTTGGTGAAGATCGGAGTGGTTTGGTGGAGATAGGAGTGGTTTGGTGTAGATAAGAGTGGTTTGGTGTAGATCGGAATGGTTTGGTGTTGATTGGAGTGATTTGGTGGAGATAGGAGTGGTTTGGTGTAGATCGGAGTGGTTTGGTGTAGATCGGAGTGGTTTGGTGTAGATCGGAGTGGTTTGGTGTAGATCGGAGTGGTTTGGTGTAGATCGGAGTGGTTTGGAGTTGATTGGAACGGTTTGGTGTTGATTGAATTGGTTTTGTATAGATCGGAGTGGTTTGGTGTAGATCGGAGTGGTTTGGTGTAGATCGGAGTGGTTTGGTGTAGATTGAATTGGTTTTGTATAGATCGGAGTGATTTGGTGTAGATGGGAGTGGTTTGGTGTAGATGGGAGTGGTTTAGTGTAGATCGGAGTGGTTTGGTGTAGATCGGAGTGATTTAGTGTAGATCGGAGTGGTTTAGTGTAGATCGGAGTGATTTGGTGTAGATTGGAGTGGTTTGGTGTAGATCGGAGTGGTTTGGTGGAGATCGGAGTTGTTTGGTGTAGATCGGAGTGGTTTGGTGTTGATTGGAGTGGTTTGGTGTAGATCGGAGTGGTTTGGTGTAGATCGGAGTGGTTTGAAGTTGATTGGAGTGGCTTGGTGTTGATTGGAGTGGTTTTGTGTAAATCGGAGTGGTTTGGTGTAGATCGGAGTGGTTTGGAGTAGATCGGAGTGGTTTGGTGTTGATTGGAGTGGTTTGGTGTTGATTGGAGTGGTTTTGTGTAGATCGGAGTGGTTTTGTGTAGATCGGAGTGGTTTGAAGTTGATTGGAGTGGTTTGGTGTTGATTGGAGAGGTTTGGTGTAGATCGGAGTGGTTTTGTGTAAATCGGAGTGGTTTGGTGTAGATTGGAGTGGTTTGGTGTAGATCGGAGTGGTTTTGTGTAGATCGGAGTGGTTTGGAGTTGATTGGAATGGTTTGGTGTAGATCGGAATGGTTTGGTGTAGATCGGAGTGGTTTTGTGTAGATCGGAGTGGTTTAGTGTTGATTGGAGAGGTTTTGTATAGATCGGAGTGGTTTGGTGTACATCGGAGTGGTTTAGTGTAGATCGGAGTGGTTTGGTGTAGATCGGAGTGGTTTGGTGTTGATTGGAGAGGTTTTGTATGGATCGGATTGGTTTGGTTTAGATCGGAGTGGTTTGGTGTTTATTTGATTAGGTTGGTGTAGATCAGAGTGGTTTGGTGTATATCGGAGTGGTTTGGTGTTTATTTGATTTGTTTGGTGTAGATCGGAGTGGTTTGGTGTTGATTGGAATGGTTTGGTGTAGATCGGAATGGTTTGGTGTAGATTGGAGTGGTTTGGTGGAGATCGGAGTGGTTTGGTGTTGATTGGAGTGGTTTGGTGAAGATCGGAGTGGTTTGGTGTTGATTGGAGTGGTTTGGTGTTGATTGGAGTGGTTTGGTGTTGATTGGAGTGGTTTGGTGTAGATTGGAGTGGTTTGGTGTTGATCGGAGTGGTTTGGTGAAGATTGGAGTGGTTTGGTGTTGATTGGAGTGGTTTGGTGTAGATCGGACTGGTTTGGTGTTGATTGGAACGGTTTGGTGGAGATCGGAGTGGTTTGGTGTTGATTGGAGTGGTTTGGTGTCGATTGGAGTTGTTTGGTGTAGATTGGAGTGGTTTGGTGTAGATTGGAGTGGTTTGGTGTTGATTGGAGAGGTTTTGTATAGATCGGACTGGTTTGGAGTTGATTGGAACGGTTTGGTGGAGATCGGAGTGGTTTGGTGGAGATCGGAGTGGTTTTGTGTAGATTGGAGTGGTTTGGTGTAGATTGGAGTGGTTTGGTGTAGATCGGAATGGTTTGGTGTTGATCGGAGTGGTTTGGTGTTGATTGGAGTGGTTTGGTGGAGATCGGAGTGGTTTGGTATTGATCGGAGTGGTTTGGTGAAGATTGGAGTGGTTTGGTGTTGATTGGAGTGGTTTGGTGTTGATTGGAGTGGTTTGGTGTAGATTGGAGTAGTTTGGTGTTGATTGGAGTGGTTTGGTGAAGATTGGAGTGGTTTGGTGTTGATTGGAGTGGTTTGGTGTAGATTGGAGTGGTTTGGTGTAGATCGGAGTGGTTTTGTGTAGATCGGAGTGGTTTGGAGTTGATTGGAATGGTTTGGTGTAGATCGGAATGGTTTGGTGTAGATCGGAGTGGTTTTGTGTAGATCGGAGTGGTTTGGTGTTGATTGGAGAGGTTTTGTATAGATCGGAGTGGTTTGGTGTACATCGGAGTGGTTTAGTGTAGATCGGAGTGGTTTGGTGTAGATCGGAGTGGTTTGGTGTTGATTGGAGAGGTTTTGTATGGATCGGATTGGTTTGGTTTAGATCGGAGTGGTTTGGTGTTTATTTGATTAGGTTGGTGTAGATCAGAGTGGTTTGGTGTATATCGGAGTGGTTTGGTGTTTATTTGATTAGTTTGGTGTAGATCGGAGTGGTTTGGTGTTGATTGGAATGGTTTGGTGTAGATCGGAATGGTTTGGTGTAGATTGGAGTGGTTTGGTGGAGATCGGAGTGGTTTGGTGTTGATTGGAGTGGTTTGGTGAAGATCGGAGTGGTTTGGTGTTGATTGGAGTGGTTTGGTGTTGATTGGAGTGGTTTGGTGTTGATTGGAGTGGTTTGGTGTAGATTGGAGTGGTTTGGTGTTGATCGGAGTGGTTTGGTGAAGATTGGAGTGGTTTGGTGTTGATTGGAGTGGTTTGGTGTAGATCGGACTGGTTTGGTGTTGATTGGAACGGTTTGGTGGAGATCGGAGTGGTTTGGTGTTGATTGGAGTGGTTTGGTGTCGATTGGAGTTGTTTGGTGTAGATTGGAGTGGTTTGGTGTAGATTGGAGTGGTTTGGTGTTGATTGGAGAGGTTTTGTATAGATCGGACTGGTTTGGAGTTGATTGGAACGGTTTGGTGGAGATCGGAGTGGTTTGGTGGAGATCGGAGTGGTTTTGTGTAGATTGGAGTGGTTTGGTGTAGATTGGAGTGGTTTGGTGTAGATCGGAATGGTTTGGTGTTGATCGGAGTGGTTTGGTGTTGATTGGAGTGGTTTGGTGGAGATCGGAGTGGTTTGGTATTGATCGGAGTGGTTTGGTGAAGATTGGAGTGGTTTGGTGTTGATTGGAGTGGTTTGGTGTTGATTGGAGTGGTTTGGTGTAGATTGGAGTAGTTTGGTGTTGATTGGAGTGGTTTGGTGAAGATTGGAGTGGTTTGGTGTTGATTGGAGTGGTTTGGTGTTGATTGGAGTGGTTTGGTGTAGATTGGAGCGGTTTGATGTAGATCGGAATGGTTTGGTGTAGATTGGAGTGGTTTGGTGTAGATCGGAGTGGTTTGGTGTTGATCGGAGTGGTTTGGTGTAGATCGGAGTGGTTTGGTGTAGATCGGAGTGGTTTGGTATAGATCGGAGTGGTTTGCAGTTGATTGGAGTGGGGTGGTGTAGATCGGGGTGGTTTGGTGTAGATTGGAGTGGTTTGGTGTAGATCGGAGTGGTTTTGTGAAGATCGGAGTGGTTTTGTATAGATCGGAGTGGTTTGGTGTAGATCGGAGTGGTTTGGTGTAGATCGGAGTGATTTGGAGGTGATTGGAACAGTTCGGTGGAGATTGCAGTTGTATATATTAATTGGAGTGGTAATTGTTTATGTTTGCTGTTGATATTAAGTCTGGTTATAGAATGGTGTTTGCTCTGATCAAGTCTGTTGTTGTTTTACAATGTGCAATACTTTGGCACATCAACGTGCTCCAATCCTTATCTCCGACTATGCAACAAGATCAGCCTCCGATCGTTTCCCGCCAATCTCAAAGATTGTATCGCTATTTAACAACGCACGTGCCATTGATAAACAATCGTTACGTACACTCACACCTGCCTAGGATCACACAATGGTGTTACCGACGGTAGTTCAGTCTGTCTGATAATAGTATTCTAGAGTAATATCAAATTATATCATAGTAAACTGGTTTTCATTTTCATTGTTCTTTTTACACCCACATTAAGTATATCGCCTTTCATCTGGTTGATACGAGGGATGAGTTGGTTTTAGCTGCGAGGGAAAGGATGCTTAATTTGTAAATAAATATTCTAGGCTTGGCTATTAACAGGAAAACTACTTTACAGGTGCAAATATGTTTTGTTTTGTGTACATTTTGAAACCCTTTTGTATGTTTATTGAAAAATAATGCGAGTTACATTACAATGTGAAAAACCGATAACCTTCTGATATTTTGGATAGCAGCTGTTGAAAGTAAGCCATTTAAACATTAATTTCTCTGTCATTCAAGGCGATGTATTTCAAACAAAACAGATACATTGTATCTCATGTAACCTTATATAATGATAATAAATAAGAGAATACCGAAGCGTTAACAAAATCATAATCCAAACTCAAAATCGATTAAACCCGTGGCAAATTATGAACAAAGGAAAGATTTACATGGAGACTCTTGTAAAAGTACAAGAGAATAAGACCAGGGCCCTTATTCATGAAACCGTTCTCATGCTCAAACATGGATTCTGTGCTCAAGCCAGCTTTCTTGAAACTCACCTACATCATGTCAAAGATCAAAAAGTCAATTGTAAATATTGAAATTAGTATTCTGCTTCATAGATCTTCCAATTTTCACTAAAACTTTGACAAAATAAGAGTTTTTTTTAATAAAATATAGACGAAATGAGAAATTAGGCTTGAGCACAAAATCCATGCTTGAGTATGAGAATGGTTTCATGAATACGGGCCCTGGTGTTCCAGGTATATGCTATATATTCAAGGAATCACCACAATGTTGCGAGGTTTATGCAGTATATATATACAGACAAGTGTGCACTCTGAATACATCTGCGATATCCCTATTACTTTACTTCATCTACAAATCTATCTAACAAGTCAGCGATATCTCTAGATCTGTTAGCAGGGAATGTTTAGTTTGATTTCCAGCACAGATACGAAAATCCGTACCCTTGGTGTAATTGTTATAGATACTGACGTCATGGATTGACGTCAAACTAATGTTGACCTGGGACCATACACGTAAAATATTTATAAACTCAGATGATCTTCCTTATAACAAATTAAATAATATCTACTACCACAGACGAGTTTGCCGTCGTGTGACGTGAATTGTGTAAATGAACAAATATTTGTATGTGGTTGGAATTGGCTTCAGAAGCAGTGTCAATACTACCACAAGTCAACGGAGATATTTTCATCAATCATATTTGAGAAAACGGACTCTACCGAAGAGTATCGAAAATTACCGAACAGTATCGAACCGTACCGTAAAAATTCGAATATTAACGAACATTACCGAAAAAGAAACTATCTGATCCAATTTAATAGGGTTATCAAGCTGATAATATCCTTTTGATTAACTTAAAATATATATAATCACGCCATCAAAACGGGAGGCCAGATACTCGGAAATATATTGGTATTATTGTGAAGCAACGATCATCTACATGTATTCTGCAGAATAAAAACCCTGGCTACAAGATTTAGAATAAGATTTACAATATATCGCTGGTGTTTCACCATGAAATATTACCTTTAAAAGGACACATCAATATGTTAGATTATTGGCTCTAATTTCAATTACGATAAAATCAAACAATCTCAAGGGTATAAATCACAGATCCTGTCAACTAGGCAATATTGGAAAGATACAAATGTTACGAAAGAAAAATTTACAAAATGATGTATCATCAATCGAAATATTACGGTTTTAAAAAAATGTTAATAATAATCATAATCAACAAATATTTAACTTATGAAAATAGAAAATAAATTGATTTGAGGGACAACTCCGAATTGTACCGTACTCTATCGGAACTTAACGGACAGAGGCATTCCGGTGATTTTGTTTAAATGCCGATACCGATGAGATACAGCCCTGATTCCAGGAAAAGTCTGATCTACATAACAGCAGAAATGTTTTCTTAATGTTTTACGATCTGCTTAAACAGGTATGTCATAATATATAGATAAAGATAAACAGAATATGTCCTTGACCAGTCATCAGAGAAGTGTATTATCACTGTTAACGCTTTCGTATTATATCTGAATTAAGAATCCATTAAAACAATTTTGGATAGAAATGAGATACTCAGACAAAGATAGTTATGTGCTGAAATATTCTTGAAATTAATAACAGATTTACAACTTTATATCGGTAGTTTTTATCACGATACCAATAGTCTGTAGTCTACCGACGATTTGAACATTTCCGGGTCAATACTGTATCAAAGTTGTATGCAGTCATAAATTTTCAGGCCTCACTAAAATCAACAACAACACAAAATGGAAAATTTGCTCCAATTAAATGATAATTTATAAAAACGTTCAGGACAAGGTCAAGTTACGCCCCCTGAGTTTTAGAACTAAGCTCGTATTGTGTGTCTTACCGACTGTCAGGTATACGGAGGGGAATGGTAACCCTGATCTATATGGTGATACCAATGTGATGGACGTATGTGGGCGCTAGTAGCGGGATGATGTGGAGACTGTTTGTGTTACGTAATGGGCGTGGTGGTCTGTACACTGAGAAGTATCAGTAGAAAAAGCTTGTTTATAACGCTGATGATTTTTAACTGAAATCAGCAGTCATAAGTTATTTCCACAATTTGAAAAGTCACTAACATGAAAATTACCAATCACGCTTTGGAATTTCATGTGGTAGTCCAATAAACATTCTTATGTCATATTTCTTGTGGCAATCCAGCGGACATTTTTGTGTCCTGTTTTATATGGTAAACCAACGGACACACTCATGTCCAGTTTTATGTGGTAGTCCAATATGGACACCTTTATGTCTTGTTCCAACGGACTCTCTCCTGACCTTCTTTATGTGGTATTTGTAATCAAACGGAAATACTCTTAGTGTAGATACTGACGTCATGGATTGACGTCAAACTAATGTTGACCTGGGACCATACACGTAAAATTTTTAGAAACTAAGATGATCTTCCTCATCACAAATTAAATAATATCTACTACCACAGACAAGTTTGGCGTCGTGGGACGTGAAATGTGTAAATGAACAAATATTTTGCCGCGTTTTAAATAGTAGTCCAACACGTTCTTATGTCCTGCTTTATGTGGAAATCCAACATACACAGTCATTTCCCGTTTCACGTGAAAGTCCAATGGACACATTTATGCCTTGTTTCATGTGGTAGTCCCGCGGACTCTTTTTCTGGTCTTCATTTATTTCCAGTTAAATGAAGAAGTAAAACGGACGTACATACATGTATGTCCAATTTTGAAGAAGTCCAATGGTGACGTTCATGTCCAGATTTATGTGGTAGTCCAACGGCACACTTGTGTTCTGTTTTATGTGGTAATCAAACGGACACACTCATGTCCGGTTTATGTGGTAAAATATAATCCAACGGACGTTCTTATGTCCAATATTATAATTTTATGGTAATCAATCTGAAACCTATGCTCAATTTTAGATGACAATAGCCATTAAACTCATTATTATTATGATTATTGTATCATTTGTTGGTGCTTTATTGACATTTTTGTAACATGAAGATACTTTTGTACAAATATTGTTCTAACTGACTGGTGTCTATTTACGTTTGAATCTACACAAAAGACTCAAATTCTACATCTGTTTTTGTTGGGATGATGGTTGGCATTTCTACCCACCATTAGTGTAATTAAGTGCTATTTTTTGTTTTTGTGTGAGAGATTTATTAACAATATAATTGTTTGTGGTCTGTTATACATTGTACTTGATTTGTCATGTACGGAAGCTCAGCAGCTTGGGAAAGACTAAACCCAGCTGAACTTTTATATAAAATAAGAAAATGCCGCAAAACTGCTGGACACCAAAACCTTCTTTGGACAGGAAAAATCCTGGATTTACATCCCTTTGTCAGAACACAGATACAAACCAGTTGCTCACTGGTCATTTTCAATTTCATGAAAATGACTTACCGTAAGTCCAACAGCCACGAGGTAACGGATCAAGTGTACTCGTTATCATAACTAAAATGTGAATGTCATGAATTTTGTTGTTCAACTATTCCTTTCAACCTCAACATTTTGCACTCAATAATTATCAGAACGCAAATGCACATTTTAAACCGCATGCTAAAATCTTCCAGGAAAGAGAGAGAAAAGGATCCAATTTGTCGAAATCGTAGCGATGTATACAAACGTTTCCTTTGGCAATGCACCTTTGAATAAAATATCAGCCGTTTTAAGGTATCTTAGAATCCCATTAGCTATTGCTTACTTGTTTTATATCGGTGAAAAATATATTGTATTGAGCAGGAATGTCTCGCGACCCAAATGGATGCTACATATGATGGACTGTATTAATCCCACATAGGACACGTGTATCTTACATAGACAAAGGAGGAAGTTTTCTTACAAAATTGTCTTACATGGGCAGACTTTCCAACATGACGAAGTATGACAGAAAAGGGTTTTTTTACTATTTGATGGAAAATTCATTTAAGGATTGTACCTCATTTTGACTGTGTATACGGTAATATGCCCGCAATTGGCAATAAACATATTCTATGGTGAATCTACATCGATGTCTTTGTAAATTTAGAAAATACGCAGCGACAAAACAATAATTTTCTTCTTTTCATCACATGTGAATTTCTATTAACTAATATTAATGTTATTTCAAAACCCACTGAGTCACTTACATCGGTCGTTATGTACACGCATTGATACACTGATCTGGTAGTGATGCGGTCGAACGTCGCAACAGGAAACCGCCATTTTTGTATTACCGTCAAAGAATTACGAATGTGCATCAATGGAATAAGGAGTTTAGCACCATCTATGTATGATATCATTAGACGTAACGGATCAAAATTGTGTTTCTCGCTTCGAGATGTTGAAGGAACCATACAACGACTGTTTTGAAGCTTAGCCTTTTTACACTGCGTATACGCTAATTTATACGTAGTCAGATCTAGAAGTTACTTAGCTGAAGATGTAACTACAACTATATACATGTAGTTCCTAACACTGCATAAGGATGGTTGTCGTTACCAAATAAATATGATCTAGGGACTTAATCATGTCCGTTATGGGTTTTTCTCCGCAACTTTTTTCCCGCTGACCGGAAGCGTGGATATTTCGTTTGATAATGGATTCTGGCCAAGTAATACATCACTGTAACAGACACCCTGATAGATTTACGTAACACACAATCACTGTATGATAGTGACCGGAACATATTACAGCAGACACGCTAGGGGAAACACAGTTTTAATTAGAGCGCCGTTGATGCATAGACCATGTGCTAAAGTGACGTAATTCAAACTATGAAACGGTCGTTTAAATCATGTGACACAGTCAAAAAGTTAACGCAAATAATTATTTTAAACGGTAAATGTTTTTAAAAAATACTTGGAAAAAAAATCAATAAACCTTGACAAAGGATGATTTAAACAGTAAACTGTGTTTGGACGCAGCATTTGCTTAAACTATGTGCATGATTTCACGGATACGAGTTTAAATGTAAACATGTAGTACATTCATGGCAATATGTATTTCAGAACTACATGAACCAGAGCGTCCTAGAAACACACACTGCACTGTACTTTCCATGAACCTTACATGTACAGTAAGGTTAGATTTAGCACTAAGTTCCTAGGTTTCGATCTCTTTTTTTTTTAAATCGTTTCCGTACGGGAGCTTATCTTAATGTACATTTAATACAAATTACTGTTTCATGTAATATTCCTGTTGTTCTGATGTTAATCTATATTAATTCGATATATCTTGTCTTTGAACAATGTTCAAGCTGTAATATTCGTAAACGATATTTTCTTAATAATTTTCTGGTCATCATTATAATATGAGACTTCAACATTCAACTTCAATTATGGGATAGAATTCCCGGCAGAACCTTAATTGTTAGTGTCGCTTTGAAGTTATCTGTGTGAAATATGCACTAGTTTTCCCCAAGTCTACACCACACAGGGGTAATATATTATATTAATGCACCCTATAACGTAAGAGAAAGGTAAGAGAAAAATCATGTAACCCCTTGGGAGTGAAACAGGGGGATCTCAATGAAGATATTCATACCCAACATGTGATTTTATTTACAGAATACTGTAGGTGGAGCTTTGCTAAATTGATAATACGGGAGAACAATGACTATCCCCTATATCTTCAGGGTGTGACAGAGAAATCCTCAGTCCCCGGGGTGGGGGTCCTCTTTATCCCATCATTCACAGAGTTTTCTCTTAATTCTTTTACGTGTTAAAGATTTCTCTGTCACCCCCTAGTGTATGACAGATAGCACGAGCTGACAACAATGTAATGACGTCACGACAACAATATAATGACGTCACGACAACAATACGATCACGGCAAGTCAACAATTCAATAACGTCCCGTCAGCATATTGTGTTGTATGATACTTTCGTAGAAAAATGATTTTTTTTTGGATAAAACTAATCATCCCCTTACAGTGATGTTGTGACACTCGACAGAGCCTCGGGTTAGACAAACAAGGGTATCACCCCTTAGGTTGGAGATTCTCTGTCACACCATCACAGCCTCTGGTTACACAACCAAAGATATCACCCCTTAGGTTG
The DNA here is from genome assembly GCA_947623455.1 of Mimachlamys varia. NCBI lineage: Eukaryota > Metazoa > Mollusca > Bivalvia > Pectinida > Pectinidae > Mimachlamys > Mimachlamys varia. The sequence goes on along the minus strand of OX392542.1, from coordinate 10,553,236 downwards.
GAGATTCTTTGTTACACCCTCAGACCCTCGGATTAGACAACCAAGGATATCACCCCTTAGGTTGGAGATTCTCTGTCACACCCTCAGACCCTCGGGTTACACAAACAAAGATATCACCCCTTAGGTTGGAGATTCTTTGTCACACCCTCAGACCCTCGAGTTACACAAACAAAGATATCACCCCTTAGGTTGGAGATTCTCTGTCACACCCTCAGACCCTCGGGTTAGACAACCAAGGATATCACCCCTTAGGTTGGAGATTCTCTGTCACATCCTCAATGTAGGGGAAGATTCTATCAGTCGCTTTATTTGAGTGTTGACGGGGGAGGGTGTGGGAAGCTTCCCCATACATAACCCAACGGTGTTGTATGACGTCACGTCAACATTCCATCAACGTCACGTCCCTGAGTTTAGTCAGTAACGTTACGTTACATTCTGTATATCACAGACAGTGTGTTAACAGGGTATAAATAAAAAAGAACAATCCATCCCTTGAATTTTCCCGTAAAATAGGGGAATCAACCCTCGTGAAACATTCTTAGTTGCCTAACACTGGGCAAGGGTCGGTGTTTGGCAACAGATATAGAATCTTCCCGAACCACGTTTAAATTTCCCTATCTCACCCAAAAGGCGTAGATACGCTAGACTGTTATATTTTCCGGAGAAGATATTCGCCAATTTACGACCATAGCCTAGCAAAGCCTATAGCCACAAACCGACATTCCGCGCATTCCTTACATTTCATAGCTATAATGAAACTTATATCAAACGTTATACATGTAGTGATAATGATTTTTCACTAGAGATTCTTTAAGATTCTTTTATATCTGTTAATACAAAAACTGACGAGGTTTCCAGATTTGACGAAATATCTGATGTTCCCGTTGCACGACATCATATTGATGTAGACGAGGACGGATTCCTCAGTAATGAGACATTATTAATACCTTTATAAAGATAACATTCGAATATGTTTGAAGCTTTTAGAGACGGTTCCTCTTAACTGGACACAGAGTAATAAACTCCCTAGCCCGAGTGTCTTCTGGCCCCAACACCAGACTTAAACATTTTGACAGATATATGCCTGGTATGGGAATGGTGTTGGGCCAGAACAAACTCAGGCTATAACCCCAACCCCATACTCCTCAATATGTCGGCACATAGTAACCCAGATGGTTTGGAGAGTATTTGTATCCGATAACTAGAACTATTTCACCTCTGTGTAACTTCAGGTTAAAAAAAACCCCAAAAATATGCAACAGTCAATTAAATTAAACGTCATTTTGTAACATTCAGAAGTGTCGCAAAAGAGATTGACATGTTGCAAGTCTGATTGGTTATTTTTCTGAAGATGTCAGTCTTAATGCTCTTTCCCTAAGTATCTTAAGCTTGCTACAAGATTGTTTAATAGTCAATGAACAAATAAACAATATACATGTATCATAGGCACAAACATGATTTAATGAAGGTCTTTGACTAGGAGTCATTTCAGAATTGATATTTAGGATGGCTACTGTATCATTTAGGCGGCTTGTTTTACCTTAAGTAGACTTGATTGCGCCCATAAGGTCTACAGTGCAAAAGATTAACTCTTTAGATATCAATAGTTCTCAATAAGTCGGTTAATGTCACCTTATATAAGTAAGGGTTTCCTGGTAACTGTTGTACCTTTCTAAGCATGGGTTTCCTGGTAACTGTTATTCCTTTCTAAGCAATGGTTTCCTGGTAACTGTTATACCTTTCTAAGCATGGGTTTCTTGGGAACTGTTATACCTTTCTAAGCATGGATTTCACGGTAACTATTATACCTTTCTAAGAAAGGGTTTCCTGGTAACTGTTATACCTTTCGAAGCAAGAGTTTCCTGGTAACTGTTATACCTTACTATGCAAGGGTTTCCTGGTTACTGTTATACCTTTCTAAGCAAGGGTTTCCCGGTAACTGTTATACCTTCCTAAGCAATGGTTTCCTGGTAACTGTTATACCTTTCTAAGCATGGGTTTCCTGGTAACTGTTATACCTTTCGAAGCAAGAGTTACGTGGTAACTGTTATACCTTTCTATGCAAGGGTTTCCTGGTTACTGTTATATCTTTCTAAGCAAGGGTTTCCAGTAAACTGTTATACCTTTCTAAGCATGGGTTTCCTGGTAACTGTTATACCTTTCTAAGCAAGGGTTTACTGATAACTGTTATACCTTTCTAAGCAAGGGTTTCCTGGTAACTGTTATACCTTTCTAATCAAGGGTTTCCTGGTAACTGATGTACCTTTCTAAGAAAGGGTTTACCGGTAACTGATATACCTTTCTAAGCATGGGTTTCCTGGTAACTGATAAACCTTTCTAATAAAGGGTTTCCTGGTAACTGTTATACCTTTCTAAGCAAGGGTTTCCTGGTAACTGTACCTTTCTAAGCATGGGTTTCCTGGCAACTGTTATACCTTTCAGAGCAAGGGTTTCCTGGTAACTGTTATACCTTGCTAAGTAAGGGTTTCCTGGTAACTGTTTTACCTTTCTAAGCAAGGGTTTCCTGGTAACTGTTATACCTTTCTAAGCAAGGGTTTCCCGGTAACTGTTTCAACTTTCTAAGTAAGGGTTTCCTGGTAACTGTTAAACCTTTCTTAGCATGGGTTTCCTGGTAACTGTATACCTTTCTAAGCAAGGGTTTCCCGGTAACTGTTATAACTTTCTAAGTAAGGGTTTCCTGGTAACTGTTAAACCTTTCTTAGCATGGGTTTCTTGGTAACTGTTATACCTTTCTAAGCATGTGTTTCCTTGTAACTGTCATACCTTCTAAACATGGGTTTCCCGGTCACTGTTATACCTTTCTAAGCAAGGGTTACCTGGTAACTATTATACGTTTCGAAGCATGAGTTTCCTGGTAACTGTTATACCTTTCTAATCAAGGGTTTCCTGGTAACTGTTATACCTTTCTAATCAAGGGTTTCCTGGTAACTGTTATACCTTACTAAGCAAGGGTTTCCTGGTAACTGTTATATCTTTCTAATCATGGGTTTCCTGGTAACTGATATACCTTTCTAAGAAAGGGTTTACCGGTAACTGATATACCTTTCTAAGCATGGGTTTCCTGGTAACTGATATACCTTTCTAATAAAGGGTTTCCTTGTAACTGTTATACCTTTCTAAGCAAGAGTTTCCTGGTAACTGTACCTTTCTAAGCATGGGTTTCCTGGCAACTGTTATTCCTTTCTGAGCAAGGGTTTCCTGGTAACTGTTATACCTTGCTAAGTAAGGGTTTGCTGGTAACTGTTATACCTTTCTAAGCATGGGTTTCCTGGTAACTTTATTCCTTTCTAAGCAATGGTTTCCTGGTAACTGTTATGCATTTCTAGGCAAGGGTTTCCTGGTAACCGTTATACCTTCCTAATTAAGGGTTTACCGGTAACTGATATACCTTTCTAAGCATGGGTTTCCTGGTAACTGATAAACCTTTCTAATAAAGGGTTTCCTGGTAACTGTTATACCTTTCTAAGCAAGGGTTTCCTGGTAACTGTACCTTTCTAAGCATGGGTTTCCTGGCAACTGTTATACCTTTCAGAGCAAGGGTTTCCTGGTAACTGTTATACCTTGCTAAGTAAGGGTTTCCTGGTAACTGTTTTACCTTTCTAAGCAAGGGTTTCCTGGTAACTGTTATACCTTTCTAAGCAAGGGTTTCCCGGTAACTGTTTCAACTTTCTAAGTAAGGGTTTCCTGGTAACTGTTAAACCTTTCTTAGCATGGGTTTCCTGGTAACTGTATACCTTTCTAAGCAAGGGTTTCCCGGTAACTGTTATAACTTTCTAAGTAAGGGTTTCCTGGTAACTGTTAAACCTTTCTTAGCATGGGTTTCTTGGTAACTGTTATACCTTTCTAAGCATGTGTTTCCTTGTAACTGTCATACCTTCTAAACATGGGTTTCCCGGTCACTGTTATACCTTTCTAAGCAAGGGTTACCTGGTAACTATTATACGTTTCGAAGCATGAGTTTCCTGGTAACTGTTATACCTTTCTAATCAAGGGTTTCCTGGTAACTGTTATACCTTTCTAATCAAGGGTTTCCTGGTAACTGTTATACCTTCCTAAGCAAGGGTTTCCTGGTAACTGTTATATCTTTCTAATCATGGGTTTCCTGGTAACTGATATACCTTTCTAAGAAAGGGTTTACCGGTAACTGATATACCTTTCTAAGCATGGGTTTCCTGGTAACTGATATACCTTTCTAATAAAGGGTTTCCTTGTAACTGTTATACCTTTCTAAGCAAGAGTTTCCTGGTAACTGTACCTTTCTAAGCATGGGTTTCCTGGCAACTGTTATTCCTTTCTGAGCAAGGGTTTCCTGGTAACTGTTATACCTTGCTAAGTAAGGGTTTGCTGGTAACTGTTATACCTTTCTAAGCATGGGTTTCCTGGTAACTTTATTCCTTTCTAAGCAATGGTTTCCTGGTAACTGTTATGCATTTCTAGGCAAGGGTTTCCTGGTAACCGTTATACCTTCCTAATTAAGGGTTTACTGGTAACTGTTATACCTTTCTAAGCAAGGGTTTCCTGGTAACTGTTATACCTTTCTAATCAAGGGTTTCCTGGTAACTGATATACCTTTCTAAGAAAGGGTTTACCGGTAACTGATATACCTTTCTAAGCATGGGTTTCCTGGTAACTGATAAACCTTTCTAATAAAGGGTTTCCTGGTAACTGTTATACCTTTCTAAGCAAGAGTTTCCTGGTAACTGTACCTTTCTAAGCAAGGGTTTCCTGGCAACTATTATACCTTTCTGAGCAAGGGTTTCCTGGTAACTGTTATACCTTGCTAAGTAAGGGTTTCCTGGTAACTGTTATACCTTTCTAAGCATGGGTTTCCTGGTAACTGTTATTCCTTTCTAAGCAAGGGTTTCCTGGTAACTGTTATACCTTTCTAAGCAAGGGTTTCCTGGTAACTGTTATACATTTCTAAGCAACGGTTTCCTGGTAACTGTTTTACCTTTCTAAGCAAGGGTTTCCTGGTAACTGTTATACATTTCTAAGCAAGGGTTTCCTGGTGACTGTTATACCTTTCTAAGAAAGAGTTTCCTGGTAACCGTTATACCTTTCAAAGCATTGGTTTCCTGGTAACTGTTATACCTTTCTTAGCATGGGTTTCCTGGTAATTGTTATACCTGTCTAAGGGAGGGTTTCCTGGTAACTGTTATGCCTTTTAAGTAAGGGTTGTCCGGTAACTGTTATACCTTTCTAAGCAAGGGTTTCCTGGTTACTGTTATTCCTTTCTAAGCAATGGTTTCCTGGTAACTGTTATACCTTTCTAAGCATGTGTTTCCTTGTAACTGTTATACCTTCTAAGCATGGGTTTCCTGGTAACTGTTATACCTTTCTGAGCAAGGGTTTTCTGGTAACTATTATACGTTTCGAAGCATGAGTTTCCTGGTAACTGTTTTACCTTTCTAAGAAAGGGTTTACCGGTAACTGATATACCTTTCTAAGAAAGGGTTTCCTGGTAACTGATAAACCTTTCTAAGTAAGAGTTTCCTGGTAACCGTTATACCTTTCAAAGCATTGGTTTCCTGGTAACTGTTATACCTTTCTTAGCATGGGTTTCCTGGTAATTGTTATACCTTTCTAAGGGAGGGTTTCCAGGTAACTGTTATGCCTTTTAAGTAAGGGTTGTCCAGTAACTGTTATACCTTTCTAAGCAAGGGTTTCCTAGTAACTGTTATTCCTTTCTAAGCAATGGTTTCCTGGTAACTGTTATACCTTTCTAAGCATGTGTTTCCTTGTAACTGTTATACCTTCTAAGCATGGGTTTCCTGGTAACTGTTATACCTTTCTAAGCAAGGGTTTCCTGGTAACTATTATACGTTTCGAAGCATGAGTTTCCTGGTAACTGTTATACCTTTCTAATCAAGGGTTTCCTGGTAACTGTTATACCTTTCTAAGCAAGGGTTTCCTGGTAACTGTTATATCTTTCTAATCATGGGTTTCCTGGTAACTGATATACCTTTCTAAGCATGGGTTTCCTGGTAACTGTTATTCCTTTCTAAGCAATGGTTTCCTGGTAACTGTTATTCCTTTCTAGGCAAGGGTTTCCTGGTAACCGTAATACCTTCCTAATTAAGGGTTTACTGGTAACTGTTATACCTTTCTAAGCAAGGGTTTCCTGGTAACTGTTATACCTTTCTAATCAAGGGTTTCCTGGTAACTGATATACCTTTCGTAGAAAGGGTTTACCGGTAACTGATATACCTTTCTAAGCATGGGTTTCCTGGTAACTGATAAACCTTTCTAATAAAGGGTTTCCTGGTAACTGTTATACCTTTCTTAGCATGGGTTTCCTGGTAATTGTTATACCTTTCTAAGGGAGGGTTTCCTGGTAACTGTTATGCCTTTTAAGTAAGGGTTGTCCGGTAACTGTTATACCTTTCTAAGCAAGGGTTTCCTGGTTACTGTTATTCCTTTCTAAGCAATGGTTTCCTGGTAACTGTTATGCCTTTCTAAGCATGTGTTTCCTTGTAACTGTTATACCTTTCTAAGCATGTGTTTCCTTGTAACTGTTATACCTTCTAAGCACGGGTTTCCCGGTCACTGTTATACCTTTCTAAGCAAGGGTTTCCCGGTCACTGTTATTCCTTTCTAAGCAAGGGTTTCCTGGTTACTGTCATTCCTTTCTAAGCAAGGGTTTCCTTGTAACTGTTATACCTTTCTAAGCATGTGTTTCCTTGTAACTGTTATGCCTTCTAAGCATGGGTTTCCCGGTCACTGTTATACCTTTCAACGCAAGGGTTTCCTGGTAACTGTTATACCTTTCTAAGCAAGGGTTTCCTGGTAACTGTTATATCTTTCTAATCATGGGTTTCCTGGTAACTGTTATGCCTTTCTAAGCATGTGTTTCCTTGTAACTGTTATACCTTCTAAGCATGGGTTTCCTGGTAACTGTTATACCTTTCTAAGCAAGGGTTTCCTGGTAACTATTATACGTTTCGAAGCATGAGTTTCCTGGTAACTGTTATACCTTTCTAAGAAAGGGTTTACCGGTAACTGATATACCTTTCTAAGCATGGGTTTCCTGGTAACTGATAAACCTTTCTAAGTAAGAGTTTCCTGGTAACCGTTATACCTTTCAAAGCATTGGTTTCCTGGTAACTGTTATACCTTTCTTAGCATGGGTTTCCTGGTAATTGTTATACCTTTCTAAGGGAGGGTTTCCTGGTAACTGTTATGCCTTTTAAGTAAGGGTTGTCCGGTAACTGTTATTCCTTTCTAAGCAATGGTTTCCTGGTAACTGTTATGCATTTCTAGGCAAGGGTTTCCTGGTAACCGTAATACCTTCCTAATTAAGGGTTTACTGGTAACTGTTATACCTTTCTAAGCAAGGGTTTCCTGGTAACTGTTATACCTTTCTAATCAAGGGTTTCCTGGTAACTGATATACCTTTCGTAGAAAGGGTTTACCGGTAACTGTTATACCTTTCTAATCAAGGGTTTCCTGGTAACTGATATACCTTTCGTAGAAAGGGTTTACTGGTAACTGTTATACCTTTCTAAGCATGGGTTTCCTGGTAACTGATAAACCTTTCTAATAAAGGGTTTCCTGGTAACTGTTATACCTTTCTTAGCATGGGTTTCCTGGGAATTGTTATACCTTTCTAAGGGAGGGTTTCCTGGTAACTGTTATGCCTTTTAAGTAAGGGTTGTCCGGTAACTGTTATACCTTTCTAAGCAAGGGTTTCCTGGTTACTGTTATTCCTTTCTAAGCAATGGTTTCCTGGTAACTGTTATGCCTTTCTAAGCATGTGTTTCCTTGTAACTGTTATACCTTTCTAAGCATGTGTTTCCTTGTAACTGTAATACCTTCTAAGCATGGGTTTCCCGGTCACTTTTATACCTTTCTAGGCAAGGGTTTCCTGGTAACTATTATACGTTTCGAAGCATGAGTTTCCTGGTAACTGTTATACCTTTCTAATCAAGGGTTTCCTGGTAACTGTTATACCTTTCTAAGCAAGGGTTTCATGGTAACTATTATACGTTTCGAAGCATGAGTTTCCTGGTAACTTTTATACTTTTCTAATCAAGGGTTTCCTGGTAACTGTTATACCTTTCTTAGCAAGGGTTTCCTTGTAACTGTTATACATTTCTAAGCAACGGTTTCCTGGTAACTGTTTTACCTTTCTAAGCAAGGGTTTCCTGGTAACTGTTATACCTTTCTAAGCAAGGGTTTCCCGGTAACTGTTATAACTTTCTAAGTAAGGGTTTCTTGGTAACTGTTATACCTTTCTAAGCATGGGTTTCCTGGTAACTGTTATACCTTTCTAAGCAAGGGTTTCCCGGTAACTGTTATACCTTTCTAAGCATGGGTTTCCAGGTAACTGTTATACCTTTCTAAGTATGGGTTTCCTGGTAACTGTTATATCTTTCTAATCATGGGTTTCCTGGTAACTGATATACCTTTCTAAGCAAGGGTTTCCCGGTAACTGTTATACCTTTCTTAGCAAGGGTTTCCTTGTAACTGTTATACATTTCTAAGCAACGGTTTCCTGGTAACTGTTATACCTTTCTAAGTATTGTTTTCCTGGTAACTGTTATACCTTTCTAAGCAAGGGTTTCCCGGTAACTGTTATAACTTTCTAAGTATGTGTTTCCTGGTAACTGTTTTACCTTTCTAAGCAAGGGTTTCCTGGTAACCGTTATACCTTTCTAAGCATGGGTTTCCTGGTAACTGTTATATATTTCTATTTCAGAAGTTTCAACAGGATTTCTCATGTTTTGATACGAAAGTTTCCGTAAATCCATTCGTCCATCGTAAAACACCAATTAAGCCCAAATTACTGTACCTCGTAAGGGAAAAAGTCTACTTGCATAAATATTCGCTATATTGTTTATTATGAACCAATCGAATTGAAATGACATCTACAGCACTACGAATAAAAAGGTTTCAATGTATTTGATTGCTACCTTTCTATATTTGTTTAATTGACGCTTAAAACAACATTTTATAGGAATACATTAGACTCGATTGCTCAAGTGATCAAATATAAATAACTTTTACTAACTATACTAGCATTTAAAAGCGTTAAATGATAATAATAACTTACCTTTTTTGTTGGGATATGCAGTAAATATGCAGCACGCAGTTTAAGTATGTAATCCCAAACGTACAGGTACAGAATACACATCCCTCTGATGACGTAAAATATTATCCCGCGTGGATGTTAACAGTTGTGTGACGTCACAATATCGACTTATTGGTTGAGAGAAAATTAAAATTACATTCACTCTTAAGTATAACTCGTTACAGTCCTGGGTTAAATTACTGAAATAAACATCTATCACATTTGCCTGCTGTTATGAATGTCTTCTCTTTTTAAAAAATATGGTTGAAGGATATTTGCAATTTGTTTTTGTATATAGTATTCGTGATAAATATTATATTGCTTTGAACAATTTATTGGCCTAAACCATATACAAGCCAATATGTAAACCTGTAATTAATTTTGTCTGTGCGAATTTTGTATCAAACTGGTTATAATCATATAAAGTAGCCTAGCGCTGTGGTCACTCGGTAACATCACAGTCAAATAATCTCAACATACAGTCTTCATGGGCTCGTCAATTACAACTCGTAAAATCCCAAGGATTTCTGGATTGAATCTAATACCATACACCAAAACATTATCATAAATAAACGTGTATTTATACAGTAGGTTTAGTCCCGTGAAAGCCCCGTCGGAAACTGTTATCCCAAAGCAATATCCGTAAGGCGTACGGTCCTACCAGTATCGATAGAGCTTCTCCAGCGAGGGAACTCCCTTGTCTTCAGCCTCCGTAGTGTTTCGTGGCGGGAAATCCCACGCAAAGCTCCACCTGCTGAGATTACATGAAACCGGCAACTGATCAAACGGACTGTCTGTTTCATCAGCATTGGTAGCCGTAGTAACAGCATGTTCACAGGAACCTCTCTAACCCGGAAACCACACAATTTTCTGTGGGATGCTAAGGCAATATGCTACCTTACACACTACGCTATGACTTATGTTAGAGTTATCGCCCCTAAGATGTTTTCATAAATTTGTTGAAATACCAGTTTTTGTGACGGGTATCTTGACAAAATGACAGTAATTATCACTCGTAAACTCAGTTTTTAGCTTGCAAGTCTCCATCTTAATTTTCAAAGCGCTATTGAAGTTTTAAAAATGACTTTCAATCCGTATCTTTACATTTTTTTTACAATATTAATTTTTAAAGTTTTATTGATATCTTCTTCAACCTTTGATTAATTACCTGTATTTGTATTTGCGTCATTTAAGCGACGTTGTTGGATACCCTAATTTAAATAAAATTGGCGCTAATGATTAACATTAGTCATTTGAGCGTTGACGCAGTAGCGTTCTCCATGTTATTCCAAGAAAAGCCAAAAGACTCTCATTGAACAAGATTGATCTATGACGTCATAAGCAAACCACGTGCTACGTCTCGAGAACCTTTGCTTTCAATTAATTAATTAAGCAATGAATGTTTTAGTGAATGTTGTTACAGTCCTATAAAACACTTTGCTATAGATGATAAACTTAATAATGCCCGGTAGGGCTTCGTGGAAGTCTGTCAGCAATAACAATGTGTGTAATAGGACTGTAACAATATTTGCTAAAATGTTCATTACTTTCATTTACATTTTGATAGATTACAGTGCTTTATTTAGTTTTTTTGTACAGCAAATCAAGTGTAGACAGCAATTTAATGGTTCACGTCACAATAAAGATTGATGACGTCACAACAGCAAAAGTTGTTATAGTCCGAGGCAAGGGGTGTTATAGGTGTATGTTGGCAATTGCCTCATAGCATTGTGTCAATGGGAAAATGCGGAACAACGGTAAATATACTTGTATGAAAAGCATTTCTGCTGGAAATGTTCATTCAGTGAGTTGTACTACAACCTATATGGTTTAAACTTGTTTGTAACCCCCGTTTGATACCTATTATTGCGAGGAATAATTAGAACTTACCTGTTACATAACTCATACACATATGCTTGCAGCTATCATTCTATTTGTCATCTCAATATTTTTGGAGTAGGGTGGGATAGGTATTGACCGAATAGATTTCTAAGAGGATGGGGCGTAATTCTATTTTCCTATTTGCCAATTAGGAAATTCTGCTGTTCTCATCAAGAACCCCCTCCCAACCCACCAGCCCGTCCCCAATTCAGTCTCCCGATCGGTCACGTGGTTTGATCATATTGTGTCATCTATTATCGACTGTTCGATAGGTAAGTGAACGTGGGTCGAAAGGACCTCGGCTAATATAGAATCTGAATCAGGAAAGGGGGAGGGGGAAGGGGGAGGGGCGGGACACACCTGGTACGTGTTTACCAGCTTCCCGCGTCATGTCAGTGGGTGTTTCCAATGTACTATAACAATAATGATTTTTTAAATGCATATTTCGATAGATAAAAGTAATTTACCAGACTGTAGCACATTCAGTATTTCAATCTACGTGCTAAACGGTGTGTGTGTAATCCTCATTACCGTACCAAGTAGAGAATAACAGTATTACTCGCAGTGATCTCCCTTAGATATCAGCCGTACGATGGATGTATCAGTCTAACAAACTTAACAAGGATACCACGATTTATTTGTTAAAGATGTTAAGTTTTCCTTACTACACGGCGGGTGTATTGTACGCATACATGTTAAACCTATCTACATGGGTTAGGCCACAGCCGAGGGGGTTATGTACGAAATGTACCACGATCTATTTGTTAAATAAGTTTTATAATTTTAAAATACACAACACGTGCATCGGAGCTATTATGTTAAACCAATATAATGTTAAATGTCTTGGTTTGCTTAAAATACCATTCCTTGGATGTTAACGCATGAGAGTTATGAGATATATATATAGCCTACATTTTCATCACCTTCAAAATGTAAATTAAGTGTTATTCAAGGTATATGCGCATTGAAATAAGTATTGCACAATTATTTTTAAAATGTTTTTGCGAATGTTAAGACTGTCGCGTCATTAAAAAATCGAAAATGTCATAAGAAATATTTGGCTATTAATCAGCACCCGTGTTGTAGATGCAAAAAATGGTATGGTTAAAAATGTACTAAGTTTTGAGTTCGCCTGCACTATAGCGCTTTTAATAAACAGTGTATGTATACAACTAGACGTTCTACAGCGTCTGTGACGTAACAAACAACTGGAACACACCCGTCTGGCAAATAAAACTTCTTAATCAGATATTTAAATGACCAGCTTCAACAAATCAATCGTTTTAGGAATAAGATTCAAGAATTATACCTTTGGACGAAATGTCGCGCTAAGTATTTGACAGCTTAATGTCTCTCGAACTCGTCGGAAATATTCCCCATTGAAATCCGAAAACATTTCATGTTTTGTTTGCGTCCACAATTCTTTAATACTTCGAAAATCAATAGACAAAATAATTGTTTATGTTAGGGATTAGTCCAACATTATGAAATGCATGTTTTGAAAAAAATGTTACGGATTGGTTCCGAAAAATCGAATCATTTTGTTATGGAATGGTCCCAAACAATTTTATATACAGTATGATACACTTCAACTATGATGACTTTTGATGACCATCCGATCTAAGACGATAGCGCCCTATCATTGCCGTTATTGTAATTTCGAAGAGGAATAATTGCAAATAATTATCGACCATAGATATTCCATCAATGCAACTAAACGACATAGTGAAAGGTGTAAGTGTTGAAGCTGAACTTTAACTCTCAAAATAGGGGATAACTGACGGTGTATTAACTTTTTTCTGAAAATCGTCGATTGAACGTTAAGAAAGTATTCCTCCGAATTCACCATTGGTAGCATTCCCCAACCCGATATTGCCATTCGATTTACGCATATATAGAATTCAGATTCGTTAAGTCATATTTTTTCATCGATGCTCAGTACATCTTTTGGGATGACACGAAAATCCTTCGTCTGATATCTCCTCATGCTAGAGTTAAAGGCCCAATATACGTAACTTCAGGAAATTTTTCGAGACTCTGAAAAATTCTGAAAAAAAATCCAGTTGATAACCATGCAAAAATAAGTCTTAAACGAAGTAAACCTGAGTGGTAACTAACAAGAAAATCTTGACAAAAAAAATCCAAAGAAAATAGTTCAGGTGGGGCCCAGTTCAACAACAAACCGAAGGCAGAATACAGCTAGAAATGGACGCGTGTTTACAAATACCGTGTTTCAACTGCTGCTGTACCGGTAACCGCGTAAGAATTCATCTTGAGTATTGCTGATATCAGTTAATCCTAACTAAATCTATAAATATAAAAAGTTATTAGACTTGATTTTTGCTTCAAGTTTTTGCCGAAAGTTACGTATATTGAGCCTCCAATGACCAGCTCCAACATGTTACCTTTCACTCTCTCTTTTTGTTACATGGATGTTTTGATAGATAATCATTTGAAACTTGTCCTCTTCGAAATACCAATAATAGCAATGAAAGGCCGCCATCATCATGAATATATAAAACAGAATATTTGTTGGCATCTTTAGCTGTAATGGTCATCTCAAGCCATCATAATTGAAGTGTATCATATATAAAATTATTTTGGAACAATCAATAACATTGCTTTAAAACAATCATTTTATAACGTTGGACCAATCCCTAACATAAACAATTATTTTTTTCTCTTAATTTTGGAAATATTACAGGATTGTGGATGGAAACAAGATATGAAATTATCGGATTTCACTGGGGAATATTCCTGACTTAGTTGAGAGACATAAACCCTTAAGATCATCCAAAATTGGCAAATCATGACGGCAGGGTCCGCTTCGATAACGATTTTAACAATTCGTCCAACTTCAAAATGGATTTAAAAGTATTTTGGAACTAAACGACAAAGAACCAATAATGTAATTTAAAGTTCTGAGTTCAGCAGGACACTTTTCATGGCCCTAATGTGTTTACAAATAACTGAACAGGTAGCTTGAAGTGAGGACCTTACTTTTTCGTACGTACTGGTCGGCCATCTTGAAAGACCATTCCTTAACACTTAAACGACAGAGATCATATCAGTTCTGCATATTTCGCTGAAAGGTGGTTTTCGATACAGATTTCTAACCTGGGTTGGGGCCTCATAACGTCACGTGCCGCTTTATTTCATTTGTTGCACATAAAAAAATAATTCATAGGATATAAATTACAGGAAAGTAAAAACGGAAGACAGTAAACCCTGTTTATAGGCCGTACCATGTGACTATAATGAACAATAATGGGTTCGAATTATCCACAAGGGAAATAATAAAGAGATGATGTCACGTGGGATTGATAATATTATTTTATCAGATAGCACGTGATGATTTAATTGTTAATTAAGCTTGTCTATAACCCGCGCCGCTCTGACCCGCCGATCTGTAGTTTATAGCCCTGTGATAGAAACAATTCATTCTTGGGGAAATGTGAAAGAGGAGAGTGTATCTATTCGGTGTTTTATAGAAAATTATAATAATTAAATGTTTTGACTGGAAAAATCATATAAGACTACGAAAATTATTTCAATTCTTTAAACTGTTTTTTTTTTTTTTGTATTTTGTTAAGGAAACGAAGAAATAGAACGCCAATTCTATTGTTGTTATTGGAGTACGTATGTTGTAGAAAACTCTATATATGTTTAGCAATATATGGTAGAAGTGTCGGGACCTTTGTTTACAGCTCTAATAACGGAATTACATTATCTAAGTCCATGATCCACAGGAGGATACAATGCCTTCAATTTGTCATTATACTGTAATATTTTAATTATGACTTACATTTCAGTGTTATTAAAAACACCAGACACCTACGTATGTTTACTGATACATCGTTTTAATAACATAACTTTCAATATAAAAACCCCGGCACAAAAACTGGTCAAGAAGTTGTTCTGTTCAACGACGATACTTAAAGGTACTAAAATGATTGCAAAAGGGCATTTAGGCTAAATTAAGGGGAAAAGAACATTATATATCAGTAACCTTAATTTGAGAATATTTCTATTTCATTTCCCTCAAACTCATTTATTCGACAAATCAAATTTCTCTGCGCTCAGAAACTGAACATACAATGTTACTATATTCACAGAAAAAAATTGTGTATATGTCATGATCACTGTTAATATGTAAATATACCAAATTTATGGCATTCATATGATGAATGATTTAATCATCATAGTAAATTTTGATATCACAGACCCATACATAAAAAGATAATAGTGTATCCCTTTTGAACCAGCATACACGATAAATACACAAACAAAATACTAAATAATATTAATGCAATTGAAGTCGGTAAGATTTCATCCGATGAAATGACATTTAAAGGCTCAATATACGTAACTTCAGGGAAATTTTCGTGATTCTGAAAAATTCTGAAAAAAATCCAGTTGATAACCATGCAAAAATAAGCCTAAAACGAAGTAAACCTGGGCGGTAACTAACAAGAAACTCTTGACAAATAAATCCAAACAAATGAAAATAATTCAGGTGGGGCCCACTTCAACAACAAACCGAAGGTAGAAGACGGTTCGAAATGGACGCGTGTTTACAAATACCTTGTTTCAAATGCTGCTGTACCGGTAACCGCGAAAGAATTCATCTTGAATATTGCTGATATCAGTTAATCTTAACTAGATCTATAAACATAATAAGTTATTAGGCTTGATTTTCGCTTCAAGTTTTGCCGAAAGTTACGTTTATTGGGCCTTTAATTAGTTTTAGATTCATATGCATAACAGATTTGCGACATTCGTCAAAAAGATTTTTGCTTCATTTAAACACGTTACGTGAATCTTACTTGGAATGGACACCCCCAGTTTAAGATGGGGGTTTTTAAATCATTAAGCTGTATTCCAGATACTCTGAAAATCAAATAGTGATAACGTAGACAATGTTCGGCTCACTGTAAATAAATTATAAAAATGAAACGGGGGAAACGTGTGTGTTTTGCAAATGATAATTGTCATTATTTTTCTCAAGGCGCTTG
The DNA here is from genome assembly GCA_947623455.1 of Mimachlamys varia. Taxonomy (NCBI): domain Eukaryota; kingdom Metazoa; phylum Mollusca; class Bivalvia; order Pectinida; family Pectinidae; genus Mimachlamys; species Mimachlamys varia. Next base: position 10,537,249 of record OX392542.1, on the reverse strand, counting down.
CTACTCAACATAAGTACCGAGGTACTTACCATCTTTTTTTTTTTTTTGTATTTGTTTATAATTATTGTTTTGAGCATGTAGTTGATACCATACCTAATTTAACATACAAGACGAACAGAACAGCTACAGATCGAACCCTGTGATACACAGTTCCGTTACAACCGACCCGGCCTCTATCAACAATATTCACAGAGTTTATAGCCAATCGTTGTCGGAACGAAATCAATCATAAGAATGATTAATCACCGCTCCCGACTCGAAAATTAATACATTCTGTCGGCTTCCGTTGGACGTGGCCGGTCTGGCGATTATTTTCGCCATTATCGCCGATAGTCATTAGACAGCAATATTACTCGTGTTTTCCTCTGGTTCATATAATCAGTAATATTGTATCAGATTAATACAAATCGTGTATGAAGCTGATCAAATACATTAAAGTGTTTCCTTCCTCTCCGACATGTTTTCTTCCTGCCTTTATTGATTCTGCTCTGACAGTAGAACAAATCTAAGATGGATTTAAACCCTTAAAAGTCCGTAAAATCTCAACTGACAAAGTGGTTATTGCATAGAGATTAGTTTGGTTTTTTTTTGTTTGTCATCCGATTGACAGCTAGCGTCATTTAAACGTGCCAGATTTTGGAAGTGGAGGAAAGCCGGAGAACCCGGAAAAAATCGACCGACCTACGGTCAGTACCTTGCAACTGTCCCACGTGGGTTTCGAACTCTCAACCCAGAGGTGGAGGGCTAGTGGTAGAATATTAGCCACTCGGCCATCGCAGTCCCCTTATTGCACAGAGGATCTTAACGTGAACTCGAGCCAATGGATTCATTGTTTGAGTATGATAAATACCATATTTCATCCGCACGAGTGTAAGATTCTATTTAATCACATGACTTCATATTCACGATGAAAAAAACCAAAACTAAAAACTATTTTCTTTATAAGACAAGCCTAGCTTTGACGGTACGATTTTCACTACCAAGACAATCATATGACGTCATGAAGACGTCATTCATTTACATTTACATCTGCTCTGCATTTTCAATTGACAATGCTGAGAGGCAGTTGCTGCCATACGCCTATAACACCCAGTGCCTCAGACTACGACAAACATTTGCTATTGTGATGTCATCAATCTCTATTGTAACGTCATCAATTTATCTACACTTGATTTGTTGAAAATCGGTTCGCAGTAACTAAATAAAGAACAATAATTCTATCAAAATGCAAATATAAGTAAGGAACATTTTAACAAATATTGTTGCAGTCCTATAACACACATTCATTTATGACGTCACAATAGTGTTATTACATAGGGATTTAACGGGATTTAAAAAAAAAAAAACTTTTAATACCGATGTATTTACATTCTGATTTGTTCTTCTCTATATGCATAATTATACCAACTGAAAAGAACAAACGCTAGACTATAAATACACTGCCATCAATTATTCATTTTTGTATCTGATCAGAACCGGACAGTCCTGGCTTACCCAAAGCAACATCCTCATGATCACCCAACAGAAATTCCAAGGCAAAATTAGGTGATATAAAATAACAACAGCATATATTGAGGATTTTGAATGTCAACTTCCAATCAGTGATAAACAAAAGGCTGAACTACATATGATTGACTCTGTCAAACTGGACATAATTGTAGGCACTGAAACTTGGTTAAAACCGAATGTTAACAGCTCATAAACATCAACATAGTACGAAGTCTACAGAAAGGGTCGAACGTCCAAGTCAGGTGGAGGCATACTCAGTGATAATTTAATCGGCTGTACACCACCAGACCTCCAAACATCAGAACACGCGGAACTTTTTTGGGTTAAAATCAAACTCAATGGTTGTGAAGATTTGTGTGTCGGTGCATTCTATCGACCCGATGACACAAACAAACTCGCACTTAAGGAACTTGAGAACTCGCTCGTATCAGTTAATCAAGCTGGAGATTCCAACATCATAATTGTAGGCGACTTCAATCTACCCAGTATAGACTGGTTCACCACCCCATCCATTCCCGGAGGCAGATATCCCGCTAGGAGTAAAGAACTCCTCAGCTTTGTTAAGAACCAACAAGAACAACTGAAAAAAACTAGTAACACCCTGGACCTAATACTTATCAGCAATAAAAGTCTGTTAAATATGAGCAAAATGTTACCTGGAGTAAGTGATCATGATGTTTCATTTGTGGAAAAAAAATCAGAGAATACCAAAGCGTCAACAAAACTATAATCCGAACTCAAATTCGATTAAACTAGAGGCAAAATATGAACAAAACAAAAGAGTTACACGGAGACTCTCGTTAAAGCACATGGTAATAAGACCAGGTGTTCCGGGAGAATAAAACCCAGCATCAACAAGAAACCCCCAAGGAAAATACTCATGTACAACAAAGCTGACTAGAAAACCATCAAATTGAACCTGACAAACAAACTATCTCAGCTACTTTCGTCAACACCAAACAACGAAAATGAATTGTTGGTAAGTTTCAAAGCCATATTGGAGAAAACCATTAAACAACACGTTCCTTCAGATGTCGCCCAACAAATTCAGCATCCTATGGCTATCCAGGGACCTCAGAAAACAGATCACAAAGGAAAACACTGTACAACATAATGAAGTCAACAGGTACAGGTAACATCCTCGATATCCAGGGGTTACGATCACCTATGTAAGTGAAGATGAGTGTGCGGATCGTAACCCTTGGCTAGCGAAGATGAGGTAACAGGGCACTACGACAACAACTGTGCCAGATGAGGGTGGACATCAAAAAGAAAAAGAGATCAGCATATTGGAACTACGTCAATAACATTATTAGTGAAAATGAAGATGGTTATAACAATACAAAATCAGTCCCAAAAAAATTATGATCCTTCGTTAAAAAGTTAAAGAAAGACTCATCTGGTGTAGCTCCCTTTCGTGACGACGGAAGAATCATCTCGGACACTCAATAAAAATTTTAGTTCCGGCCCATGTGAACCTCTCATCTGCGCTATCATCGTTTTCACTGCTAGCGGCGTCTGACGAGTATTTACCAAGGAGAACCTCACCATAGAAACCAGCTCTATACCAAGTATGTCTGATATCAACACCACGGTACCAGGGGTGATCAACTGTTGAAGAACATCAATCCACATATTATATATAAGGACCCAAGACCCGACGGTACACCAGCATGTTTCCTTCTTGAATGCGCGGAAGAGCTAGCTCCAGCCATCACCACTATTTTCAAAAAGTCCCTTGACACTGGAATCGTCCCAGCTGATTGGGAGGAGGCCTACGTGACTCCATCATCGATATCCAGGAGTTACGATCACATATGTGTAGATAGCATAGATGATCGTAACTCTTGGATATCGAGGATGACGTACGCGTGACTCCGAGTTTTAAGAAGGGTGCGCGGTACAGTGTAGCCAACTACAGGCCGGTTTCGCTTAAAAGTATTACCTGTAAAATAATGGAACACATTCTAGTCAGTAGTATAATGAACCATCTTGACAACAACTCCATCCTACATGATAACCAATATGGGTTTCGAGCCAAAAGATCCTGCGAGACCTAACCGACTGCACTTTTTCATGACCTAGCAGGTAACGTAGATGTAGGCAGGGACGTATATATATATATATATATATACGTCCCTGATGTAGGTAAACAACTGGACCTATTCGTGATGATTTTAGTAAAGCGTTTGAATCGGTTGCACATAGAAGGCTCCTCAATAAACTGGATTATTATATGGGATAAGAGGACTTGTTGATTGAGTCCTAGGCTTTTCTTGTAAATCGTCACCAGAAAGTCCTTGTAGATGGGAAATCGTCAGCATCAGTAAAAGTAGCACCTGGGGTACCTCAGGGTACATATGTAGGCCCAGTGCTTTTTCTGCTTTACATCAACGACCATCCGGATAACATCAAATCTACAGTACGAGTATTTGTGGATGACTATTGTGTATCGCATTGTTGACTAGATCCATGACAACCAGATACTACTGACCTGACTGTAAAAACGACCATAGTTCAAACGCTTTCAATGTAAAAACGACCATAGTTCAAACGCCTTCACTGTAAAAACGACCCTGGTTCAAACGACCTCACTGTAAAAACGACCCCAGTTCAAACGGCCTCACTGTAAAAACGACCCCAGTTCAAACGGCCTCACTGTAAAAACGACCCCTGTTCAAACGGCCTCACTGTAAAAACAAACCCAGTTCAAACGGCCTCACTGTAAAAATGACCTGCCTGTAAAAACGACTCTAGTTTATATTAGAGGACATCATTGTAAAATCTACCCTAGATAAAACAGCTTCAATGTAAAAGAGACTCTAGTTAAAACGGTCTCACTGTCGCCCTAGTTATTAGGTCTCATTGTAAAAACGACCACAGTACTAGTTCTCACAGTAAAACCAATCAAAGTTAAAACGGCCTCACTGTAAAACCAATCCAAGTTAAAACGGCCTCACTGTAAAACCAATCAAAGTTAAAACGGCCTCACTGTAAAACCAATCCAAGTTAAAATGGCCTCAATGTAAAACCAATCAAAGTTAAAACGGCCTCGCTGTAAAACCAATCAAAGTTAAAACGGCCTCACAGTAAAACCAATCAAAGTTAAAACGGCCTCACTGTAAAACCAATCCAAGTTAAAACGGCCTCACTGTAAAACCAATCAAAGTTAAAACGGCCTCGCTGTAAAACCAATCAAAGTTAAAACGGCCTCACTGTAAAACCAATCAAAGTTAAAACGGCCTCAATGTAAAACCAATCAAAGTTAAAATGGCCTCAATGTAAAAACCACCCTTGCTGGATGGTTTGCCTATGTAAGAAAGCTATCTCAGGAAAATCTATCTTACAAATCATATCACACGACGCGACATCAGAATGGCTCATTAATGATGTGACGTCACGAATACGGTACACTTTTATGCCAGGAAGAGAAAACGAAGGTGTGATGAAATTAAAACCTTTTTACAAAAATATAAGCATAAACACCAGAAAAGTGAAATGACTTTTTCTGCACAAACCTTTTTTGCAAATATAGGGTATGCAAAATCTCGTTGTCTAATTCATTTCAGTCAAAAAAGCTCAAGGAAAAAGAAAACAAATTCAAAATGGTAGCCAGCCAAAACGTATTTTCATGTTTTTTGAGCTTATTCGGGAAGTTGATAAAAGATAAAAGGACTCTTTCAAGACCAAAGGTGTTAGATACGGAAATTCCACCCTGGATTTTTTCAATTTACCATATTTTAGAAATCCGAGGGTTTTGCCAAATTTGAGAAAGTGAGGGTGGAATTTCCATATCTTACCGTATTTCTCCAGCAATAAGCCCATGCTCGGTAATAAGCCCATCCCCAACTTTTGATCACCCCCCCCCCTGTATGCTTTGGGGGGATGTCTGGTAATAAGCCCACTCCCCACTTCAGGGCCTAAGTTGATCTATCTGGGTCGGAAGATTGACAGTTGGGCAAAAAAAATCTGAAATCTGCCGTTAGTAATACAAAGCTGGAAAGTAATTTTTTTAGATATAAGTAACTTCACAATAAAAGTACAATTATGTTATCAGTTATTAAAATGTTTGAGATCATACTTCGTTTCTTATCTGTTATTTTGTGCATTACCCCTTATCTCATGAAAGTGTGTTTGATCGACACCGCATCCACCTGTTTGATACTGGACTTGCCGACATGTCACGTGTATTTACTGTAGCAAACAGTATCGTAATTATCCATATCAATGACCACCTGGGCTTATTGCCGGAGAAATACGGTACATCTCAGGTCATGAAAGAGTCTTATAATCTTCCCGTAAATTAGAATCATACAGCCGATTAATCAAAATCGTTTGTCTTCTTCGAAATAATTTGATATCTTTTTTTGGACCAACCTATCAGATTCCCAAAACATCATCAGGTGTCACCCCAAGACAGACAATCGCATGTGTTCAAAGGGAAACGACCTTCATCCAAGAAAATGATTTGATTTTGACGGTTGTATGTCAGTCGTCGAGAATTACAAGAAAATGTACATACATCCTTCCATTTTACACATGAAATTATATTTTCACAGCAGTGATTTGGCTTAGCACTGTTCTTCTGACATATTAGTTTTGAATCGATAGGGAGAGTAAGTAAGGGGCATACAATGTATAATAAAAAGTGATAATATTTATTCTAACACGTTACGTTTGTAATACGCGTTTTGATTGGATATGGACCATGTTCTAATGTGCGATAGAATCATGATCAATCATGATCAATCGTATCAAGCTCCTCCCATCGAGCTTAAGCCACGCCCGTTTCTACCAAAAACAAAATGGAGTCGTAACGGGGATCGTCTATCGATGAACATTCCACTGCATGATAGGCCTACGTCAAGTAAGCATCAGAGCAGAGAGGACCGATTGAATGTATTAGCTGAATAAATTAAGAATAAAACGTTATCATATCATGTTCTTACCTCCATTTATTCATGAAACGTGTATTCCATCCATGTGAAGGTACCTCTAGGAATCAAAACGAACATTTCACTGTGACGGTGTCGTGTGCATCTGCTCAAAATTTTAACAGATCTTGAAAATAACACACGATTTTGTCGATACGAACATATTTGGATGCATACTGACATGGAATTGTAGCCATTTTGTCAATGTTAATCCAACCATGTCGTATACATTCGTTCACGAACATACTAGGCCTAAATCCAAATAGTCCGCCTCGTCAACATCCAGACCAAGCGCTCGCCAGTACATGTATGGGCATGGCTAAATGACCGACTTTTGAAAGCTTCCTTCTGATTGGTCAGTCGGCTATAGAAAGACACGTCACCAGCCAGGTCACAGAGTACTATACTACGTACGTGTAGCAAGGAAATACAATGTATCTAAACAAATTAGCGTATCTTTGTCAATGAGTGTTAGAATGGGGATAGTGCGTTATTTTTCGTGTCTATACTGGCTATCGGTCTCGAGTTCAAACCAAATTTCATGTTCTAATCGCCAGTATAGCCACTCAAAACAACGTACTATCCCCTAAATTGAATAAAAAGATATGTTTTGCACCAGTTATGCTGAAATGGTTTCCACCGCGGCATTTTTGTCTCCCAGACGGCGCTGCTGCACTAGGGGGTATCACTCTCCTGTAACGGAGGCGCGATTTGGTCTCTTCGATGTAGCCGCCGGTCCCTTTTATATCTCATAGATAGGAGGCTATCCTAGTCTAGATGGTGAAGTACTGCTGTGTACCCGAGTGTACTGGAAGCGGGGGACATAAATTCCCCCGTGATTCCAGTCTGCTGCGCAAGTGGAGGGTGGCAATAAAGAGAACAGACTTCAGAACGAAAGGGCTTTGGTCACCGTCAACGGAAGACGTTGTGTGCAGAGCACACTTTCAACAAAGTGACTACAAGGAAACCTTATTAGGTATGAAAAATGGCAACCATCCGATTTTCTTATTATCTATTTCAATCATTTGTTATTTGATTTATTTATACAGCGAACAGTTCTGTCTCTACACGGTAGGACTAAATTTAATTGAGCTTGAGTTGTACGATATCTTGACTTGGAACGAATATATCCAATGCATATCCTACTGAACACTGCAGTACACTTTTGGTAAAACATCATGATTATGTAATAGGAAGATCGTATGTTATTGAAATAAAACCGAACCCATTTGGACAGCTGATATCGCATCATTGTTCGTTTACACTGTCGTGACAAGAAGGTCATATATTCGTGGATCCTTCAGAAGGCCAAGTCAGATAAATATTGTTTTCGCAGTATTAACTCAATTTCTGGCATGTTTTTACTGACAAAAAACTATTAATAATTTACAAATAATGTGTCTTATGACGCTTAAGTCATAATAAGGTTAACAAACAACAACAAATTTTGGATCTTGGTCCTGGCTCGTTGAATCTTAAAAGTATACAATACAAAGGGAAAATATATGACTATGGATACTTGATTTATTAATGTACTACCTATGCATACATGTATGGCACAGTCCAGAGTTTATGATGGCATGTACATGTAAGTAGTACTTTCACAATATATACAAAAACAATACATGTTTTTTTTAATACAGATAATCAAGTCTGAACAAAACTAATGGGTATAATAGTGTAACATATATGTATACATATAAAGATTGTTCATGAGGACTTACATAATTAAAATAAAAAGCTATCCAACATGAAAGACATGCGTGATATCCCCTCCTATATAAAATCCAATTAAGGACCCAGTGTGGCAATGAAGTAAAGGAAGATACAGTTTTTGATAAACTAACATTAAACTGTTGTTGTTCTATGATTTATTTTTTCATATTTGTTCGTGTTGCTTTGTGGTTTTTCTTCTTTTTTTTTCAGTGATCATACAGCAACTTCATCAGAGAGAAGAGATAGGTTAATCTACTATTGAATCAGGTATATAAAAGGTGAAAAAATATTTGTCTAGCAGGTATGTTCAGGAGCTGAAATAAACATAAAATTTAGGAAGTGATTGCATATATGGATGAGAATTTAAAGCTAACCTGTGATGTTGCTGAAAAGTATATCAACAAAAATATTGTAACCGTTTGTCTGGCAACACAGTGGATAAGCTACTGCTTTTAATGAAAAATTAATAATATACTGGTAATTAAAAAGTTCAGATTTCAACTTCACATTCCAGAAACTTTTTGTAAAAAAAATTATTACTACAATGTCTATTTTTTTTGTAAAGTATGTAACTATCAAAAGTAAATGTGGTAGCAAATCTGAATTAAGTGAAAATAATGCAAAGCAAATTGTTTTCTGTTGGGGAAATGCAAAGATTATGCGCATTCTTCAAGATAATTGTACATATCAACACTTAATTCTAACCGGAAGCACGAGTTGGCATTTTATAGGATGATGAAAAATTATTTACATATATGTAAAAGTATTTCTATTTGACATATGGGACTTATTGACAGATAAATAGTGTGATAGCAGACTGATACTATTTCAGGAGAACGTGGCCGTCTTAAGGATGGAGTTGTACCTTCAGTGTTCCCTTTTACGCCTACATCTGTAGCAAGTTCAAGGGAAAAGCGCCAACAAAAGAGGGTTGAGCACAGCAATTCCCCTGGTAACGACACTATTTTGGACAGTTTCATGGGTGATGTACAGCAGGAGGTGGAACTGCCACCTGAAAATATTGATGACATCATTGAAATTCCTGGTGACGACACTGTTACAGAAACATTTGCTAGCACAGGGGCTCAATGCAACATAATTGGTGATTGTCGCATTCAGAACTACTCTAACAATCCAAAAGGTGTCCAGTATTGGACTGGTTTTGCTAACTATCATCATTTCATGTTTGTCTTTAATTGCCTTGGTCCTGCTGCTAGAGATCTAAATTACAAATGTACATCCCTCTCAGCAGAAGATCAGTTCTTTTTGACAATGATCAAACTTCGTCAAGGCTCTGATGATTTTGAGCTTTCTGAGAAGTTCAGTGTTAGTGAGACAACCGTTTCCAAAGTAGTTATCACTTGGATCAACTTTTTGTACTTTCAACTAAAAGAGCTACCTATATGGCCTACTAGGGATACTGTTACAGAACACATGCCCATAGATTTTGGGAAAAAATCAAAAGTACTAGAGTTATCCTTGATGCTACAGAGGTTCCTATCCAGAAACCTTCCCATGTACAGGCCCAGAGTTTGTCTTGGTCCAGTTACAAACATAGAAACACTGTCAAAACTATGATTGGCTGTACACCTCGTGGTGCAGTTTCCTATGGGTAGGATGATCCGGTGATCTTGAACCAACTGCTGGAAGCCAACAACTGGCCAAAACACATCAATGGCATCAGGAATCTCCAGTGCAGAATGCCTAAAGTTCTTATTTCTTTCATAGGCCGTTAATCTAAAAATTAGGAAATACATATAATTTAGTGTATGCAGGGACATTTCTTATTACATATGTCCCTGGTGTATGTAATGAATTTGAAATGTTTTTCACAAATTAGGAATGATAAAAGGAATTATTTCTATATAAAGAAAAAGTACACAATAAAAAAAAAAACATTTGTCTGTACTGATTGGAAATTTTTTAGCATTCTTTGTGAAATTTAATTAGATTCTAGCTGTGTGAAAATGAATCCTAGAAACCAAATGTTCTGTAAACATGTCTTGTTTAACAAAATGAAGTGGATTTCATCTTTAATTACATATTACAATGCAAGAATAAGAAATAAATAAATTTAATTTCAATTCTTCTTCTTTGTTCTTCTGTAATTAATACTAAACTACATTATTATGTATACTGCAGTAGATGTCTAGCAGTTAACTGTCCTCTGTTCTACTGTTTACTGTGTGCCTCCAATGCTACAGTATTTAACTAAAATAGAGCAATAACATACTTAGTGAATCTTGATAATATTTCAATAAATTAATAATAGTATGAAACAAATGATATGACTATGATTTTTACCATTTCTACCATTGTACGGAGCATTAACAGTCGTTTTTTAAGTTTAACACTGCAAAATCAAACTTAGGCTACTGTAATGTACTTCAGTCTTCACGATGTTATTCTCACGATATGTATATATAGACGTCACACTTCGCTCCCTGTGACAGCCAGAGATAATCATAAACACAGTGTATCCAATTCGATCGTATGGGATGATAAGATTATTTGATAGGAGCAAAGACCATGTGAAAAACGATACCTAGTTCCTACTTTCACTTTCTCCCGATGACGGACGGTCTAATTTGTCAGCCGAAGGATGAGCGAAATGTAGTCGGAAAAACAATAAATGGAGGTATTTGTTGAATAAAAAATATGCATTGTGTTACCTTTCAACTAAATCAGTCTTTCGACCATGGGTTGCAGCACTCCGTTTTCTCAACTCCGTCTTCAGTTGTGGTACCGACCAATGCTGAAAGCAGCCCGCCATCTTAAAATCTGGCGTCGGTAGTTACCCCCTAGTACACATGCGCCCCCTGGTGAGTAGTGTCGCGGCGGAAACCATTGTTTCATAGTATTAAAGAAGTAGTCCATGCTGTTTTACATTGTATCTGGGTTTTTTATTCATAAGAAAAGCGTACTGTTTATTGTAATTGCCAGTTATCAATTACAACAATTAATATAATGTATGCTGATGACGATCATAAAAATAGTTGAAAAATACAGTTTAACTGTCAACCAGTAAAGACATTGATAGGTCATGAACAAGTTCCAACAGACTGATAGAAAAGACAAACACCGCTATTGTGACCTTTGACCCCATGGCCACAATGTAGCTTGCAATATTTCGCCATTTCAGTAACTTAAGGAAAGGGCAATAACTCTGGTAAAATAAAATGGGAAACACAAGTTGAGGTTAAATATGTAGAAAGTTTCATCAAAATCCTATAGTAGGAGGTGCAAATTAATGTCTACACACAGACTGGCTGAGTCCAGTATAACAACCAACCCCCAACCCCCAGACTGGCTGAATCCAGTATAACAACCAACCCCCAACCCCCAGACTGGCTGAATCCAGTATAACAACCAACCCCCAACCCCCAGACTGGCTGAATCCAGTATAACAACCAACCCCCAACCCCCAGACTGGCTGAGTCCAGTATAACAACCAACCCCCAACCCCCAGACTGGCTGAATCCAGTATAACAACCAACCCCCAACCCCCAGACTGGCTGAATCCAGTATAACCCCCCCCCCCTTACGACTTTGTTACTGGGTATAACTAACTTGCCTTCATTTTTTTTGCTGGCCTGGCATAACGTGTATGGAGAAGATTAACTCCCCCTTCTTGTGGAAATCCTTTAGTATGGCATTTTGAATATTTGCGAAAAAATCCAATTGTGTGACTTCTGTGAAAATTTGACTGGATATTGGTGTCGTACCTTTTTGCTAAGGATGGCAACATCAGCAGAGGAAAGTGTATATACATCCAAATCTGAACAACAGCGGAAACTGAAAGCTGCCAAATGCTATCAGACCTTGTCCATAACAGAATGGGATCAATTTTCTTCACTAGAACATCATTCTCAGAATCATAAGCGAAAATCACAATCTGATTATTCGAACACCCAAATGATGGAATAAGAAATGGTGTAAGCTGTTCGTTTTCATTGACTTGCGCAAAGCTGTTTGTGATTGTTTGGGCTATCAACTGGCACAGTGGCTGCTTCATGGCTAGATCAGGTGGTTTTATTTCGAGGTTTAATGAAGATGACAATGATGCACCTTCTGTTTCACTGTCTGAATCCTCCTCCCTGTAATCCTCATGGTCATCTGTATTAATTTCTGGAACCTCTTTCCATATTTTCAAAGGGATCTTTTGACTGACCACAATATCAGCAAAACCATGCCAAATTTGAATGGCACCTGAAATGTAAAAGGCATAAAATGTTGCAATTGTTATTTTTCAATTGTCAAAATGCTTGATGATACGCAGGTAAAAGATGTGCATTGATTAGGTTGCCTCCCAAATGTGAGCTGTAGGGAATTTCCCTTTGGCTCAGTGGGTAGAGCATCGGGCTGGAAAGCCAAGGGTCGCGGGTTCCAGCCCCAGCGACAGCACTATCTAAATCACTTTTCCTCATCCTTTTACACACAAATTTAGCCTAGTGTATCCTTGTGAGCACCAAATATCCTCACCATGGGCTTTTTTAAAAATAAACAGTAAATAAACAAGAGGCCTATGGGCCTTAATGGTCATCTTACTATAAATTTTTTCTTGGTTACATTGCTAAAGATATTAATATATATGAAGATCTTTCAACATTTGACCCCTGTGACCTTGAAAGTGGGTCAAGGTAATTCCTTTGAACAAAGTTTATAGCCCTTTGTTCAAGCATGCTACAGACCAAATATCAGTATCCTAGACCTTTCAGTTATTGAGTTAAAGTGTTTTGAAGAATTTAAGAAATATGACCCCTGTGACCTTGAAGGCAGATCAAGATTATTCATTTGAACAGATTTGGTAGTCTTTCATTCAAACATGCCACAGGCCAAATATCAGTACCATGGGTCTTTTGGTTATTGAACAGTCTCTTGAAGGTTTGAGACATTTGACCTTTAAAGTGGGTCAAGGTCATTCATTTAAACAAACTTGATACAGATAGTCCTTCATTCGAGCATGCTACCAGCTAGCCAAGTATCAGTTCCCGGTGTCAAGTGAGATTTGCATCCCCCATAGGATAAGTACCCAGATACTGAAACTGACCATAGGATTAGTATCCGGGTACAATAAATGGCCATAGGAATTGTAAACCCTCCCCCCCCCCCAATTAGAAATATTAGAGAAAAAGGTCAATTGACCTTTAAAGTAGGCCTGCAATGGTTAACCTAGTACCCGGTTATGGTTCGGTTACGAGTGTTATCTTGGGTAGCAAATCCGAACGAAGCCTGGGGATACTGAAATTTCAAAATTAAACAAAGCCGCTGATGATCTTTCCATCCATGTAGAGAAATAGGCTGCAGTACCTCTGAGTCTGGAGAAAAAGATTTTTAAAATTTACTATAATTTCCCCTTTAGAACCCTGCCCCTTGGGTTGAGGAGGGAATCCCAAATTGACAGTTTGATACCATCTTTTTCCAAGAATGATTCTGACAAAGTAGGAATAATTTCCTATTTAAAATAAACAAAATATACCCAAAAGTGTTATTTCCCTATATAAACTAAGTAAACTTTACCCCCTCCTCCAGGGGCAACGGAGAGCCCGGGGGTACTGAAATTTACAAATTAAACAAAGCCCCTGATGATCTATCCATGTTAAGAAATAGGCTGTAGTACCTCTGAGTCTGGAGGAGAAGATTTTTTAAATTTTCATTTCAAAACATTTTATTGACATACATCAATGGGATTAGACAGCAGGCTAATAGCCTATATAAGTCTTCTCCTTGGACATGTGGACAAGAAAAGACACACACATATAAATCACATACACAGGTATTCTTACATTGTAATTTTTATAAACAAAAAACAATCATGCATGGGATCTCGCCTTCATACATAGACACTGATATACAAATGCACCATACATACAATGATACATGCATACATTCCATACATACAAACATACATATATACATACATACAAGCAAATATACATGCATGTGTACATACAAACATATACACATACATATACATAACATTTACATAACTACACATCAATACCTATAGAATCAATCATTTACTATTTCATTGTTATATGAAATTTATGAGAAACAAAGAGAGACAACTCTAACTGATTTTAGTTTCAATGGTAAGGAGTGTTAGATATTTTCATAGATCAGTAGGAAATAATCCAGTATTTATTTTTTGTATGGTATTAAACGGTGGAAGATGCACATGTAGTCTATCCGCTTTCCCATATAGAAGGGGTTTGGACCTGAGTGATTTTTGAAATTTAGGATAATTTTCCCTTTTGGGCTCTGCCCTGGCCCTGGGGTAGGGACAGGAAACCCAATTTTACAAATCTGTATCCTTATCAACAAAGGAATATTTTGGCCATGTTTGAAAAAATTCCATCTAATTGTTTAGGAGAAGTTAAAAATGTAAAAAGATTATGCAAGACAGATGACAACAGACGGAAAGTGACCAGAATATACCAGGTAGGTCGTCTCAGGGGACCTAATATAAATATCCTGACCTGCCGACCCTGTATTTTTTCTAAGAAGAAAACTGTAGGCCTAGGAAACACATTTTATTTTGGCCTAATATACAATGTTATGTATCAATCTATCACTTAAAGTATCGCCAATGATGTATGGAATGATGTTGCAATATACATACCTATGCCCGTAGGTCCCTTTTGTACTGTTCTTTTGCAACCTCCAGGACAACTCGTTGGCCAAGACCTGGAATGGTTGTCGAGGACACATAAACCTCCTGTCAGGGGCCAAAATAGGTGGGCAGCTAAGGCATTGGCAATATCAGTTTCTGATGTTGAAATAGGCAAATTTCCATCGCTGGTTTTGTATATTTTAGATAGACAAACATTATGGGTGTCTTTATCTGAAAGATGACCAAAAAAAGGTGTGTATTTATCTGAAAAAAGATAATAAGTATATATATTAACATAATGATATGTCTTGAATATTCCATCATCTCCAATAATGTTTTTTGTTGTATTCCTTTTTTCAAAGATGACATAACACACACATGATGCACCTTTTAAATTAAGTAATAAATAAATCAATAAAACACACTGACAGATCTGCCAGGGCCACACATGTGGCTATATAGTATATCATCATAACTGCTTGAGCTTTGGACCAAATGACCAAACCCGCTGTGACCTTGATCTGTGGTTAATTGACTCCTTGTTGAATACCAACCAATTTTGCTTCATAATGTCATAACAAATGTCCATTAATGAAAAGTTACAAAATTTGACCTTGAACTTTGACCTGAGGTAATTAAGCTGACTTCTCATTTAACTCTGACCAACTTTATTTCATAATGTACAAGAGATCCCAGAGGGATCATGGCACCCACCATTGATGATTTTTCATTCATTCTTGGAAAGATGGATCTTTTCCCTTCTTACTTCAAATATAATCTATGTACTTATGATCTTAGTTCTATGAATTTCCCTTGAAAATTAATAATAGTTGAAAAAAGGTCTCTTGTCAGGAATTTTGTTTTTATGATCAAATCCAAATTCCTAATCCATCTTGTAATAACCATGATATACTTTCATAGTCAATATACAAGATGGCCGTCTGGTGGCCATTTTTCCCCCTGGAGCAGTTCAAAAATTAGGAACTGAACAGAACATGCTTATGAAATTTGGAAAGGATCCTTCAAGTACTTCTTAAGAAATAGCGATCACAAACTATCACTGTCAAAATCAAATATGGCTGCCTGTCAGCCATATTGTTTATTGGATCTGTCCGAAAATGGACTACCTATGCACAACTAGGCACCAAGAGGAACTTATATATGAAATTTGAGAAAGATCCATCAGGTACTTCTCAAGAAATAGCGGTAACAAACTACAGTTGAGTGTAAGCTAACCTTTACACCTAGTGCACTAGTAGTGCACTACGTTTAAACTAGTAGTGCACTACATTTAAACTACAGGTAAACTAGTAGTGCACTACACCCTGAACCCCATATAGGTCAAATACCCCTTCAGGTAAATGGGCAGTCCCATCCATCTACCTGTGATTTTTACCTGTACCTCACCTTTGTCGTCTGCTGGTACTTTGAAGCTGGCCTTATCATTAGTTAATATTTATAACTTTAATGTATATATATATGCATCTTATGTAGTTATTTTTCTCAAACAACATTTTTTTCCTTTCATTTCAAAACTAGAAATTGTAAAATCATGATAATTACTCTTACAATTTTCCCAAAAAAAATCTTGCATACATCATATAAATAAAATAGAAAATTAATATTTATCTAGCAGTTTTGACGTCTTATATTTCATTTAATATACACTATTAATGATTTTTTATATTGATTTACCAATTTACAATCAAGTTTATTGAAAAATTGAAGGAATATCTATTGATTATTATTTGTTTAGAAGTATATTTTTAAATAATGTAAAAACTAATTGCGAAAATAACAAATAAATATTCTTTTATTACTTAATTAAACTAGATATATATTTTTATAAAATACATTCATGCCTCAGATCTATATATTTATGAACGCGCTATAGAGTTTTGATAATCTTTATTTTTAAATGTTTTCTATATTAAGATCTGTATGTATATATATCACCACATACAACAGTGTAAATATAAGATTTTGAAGTTAAAAAAAATGTAATACAACAATAAATTAAAATTTAGTCAGATTGTTAAGTAGGGGACAGATGTTTTGATTTGACCCTCAGGCCTCAGGCAATTACCTGACCTGTCTCAACCTTGTCTAGGAACACCTGCTGACATAAGCCTGTCAGTGACATAATTGAGGTGTGAATTTCTCATCTGACTATCACTGGTCAAATTTGAAACCAATTTGATTAATAAAGGGCTATGCTGGATATGGCCAGGATCATAAAGATGATAATACATATATAACTTTTACTCGGGTTTATCAAGTTTATATGAAATTAAAAATCTTCAAGAATATATCTAGATATTTACACATTTCCCTTTAAATAGTTGATATTTTGAGGACTTTAATCCATTTTTTTTTCATTCAAAACGTTTGATTATACAATAATAAATTGATAGTACATAAAATAACATCGATATTAATAATAATTAATTGGACAACAATGTAAGTCTATATCAGTCCTTTACCAGATTCTGGTTTTCTTAAAAATTAACTTTAATACCAAGTATCTTATGACACTTGATTGAATACAATCCAATGACGCATTTCGATTTCTAAATATTTACATATTTATACTTATTAAATGTTGAAAAATTATCTAGTTTATATTGGGTGTAATCAGGGACGTATATGTGAGAGAATATATACTCTCTGGCTCAGTCGCTTCATATGTATAGTTTGATAATAAAATACTAACATTCATTATACTTAATTTTATTCTAATTATCAGTATAAAAGTATTTTAAAATGATGCATTTCCAATATTTAGGCCTAAATATTGAAGACAATTATAGGCTGTATTGAATATGACGTGCAAGGTCAGTTTAATGGCATTATGTTACATAACTGAGACATTAAGGCTGTATGTTACATTACTGAAACACTAAGGCTGTATGTTACATAACTGAGACGTTAAGGCTGTATGTTACATAACTGAGACATTAAGGCTGTATGTTACATAACTGAGACATTAAGGCTGTATGTTACATAACTGAGACGTTAAGGCTGTATGTTACATAACTGAGACGTTAAGGCTGTATGTTACATAACTGAGACGTTAAGGCTGTATGTTATATAACTGAGACATTAAGGCTGTATGTTACATAACTGAGACAGTAAGGCTGTATGTTACATAACTGAGACATTAAGGCTGTATGTTACATTACTGAGACATTAAGGCTGTATGTTACATAACTGAGACGTTAGGGCTGTTTGTTACATAACTGAGACATAAAGGCTGTATGTTACATAACTGAGACGTTAAGGCTGTATGTTACATAAATGAGACGTTAAGGCTGTATGTTACATAACTGAGACATTAAGGCTGTATGTTACATAACTGAGACATTAAGGCTGTATGTTACATAACTGAGACATTAAGGCTGTATGTTACA
This sequence comes from Mimachlamys varia, assembly GCA_947623455.1. Taxonomy (NCBI): domain Eukaryota; kingdom Metazoa; phylum Mollusca; class Bivalvia; order Pectinida; family Pectinidae; genus Mimachlamys; species Mimachlamys varia. The sequence goes on along the minus strand of OX392542.1, from coordinate 10,519,067 downwards.
TAACTGAGACATTAAGGCTGTATGTTACATAACTGAGACATTAAGGCTGTATGCTACATAACTGAGACGTTAGGGCTGTATGTTACATTACTGAGACGTTAAGGCTGTATGTTACATAACTGAGACATTAAGGTTGTATGTTACATAACTGAGACATTAAGGCTGTATGTTACATCAGTGAGACACTAAGGCTGTATGTTACATCAGTGAGACATTAAGGCTGTATGTTACATAACTGAGACATTAAGGCTGTATGTTACATAACTGAGACACAAGGCTGTATGCTACATAACTGAGACGTTAGGGCTGTATGTTACATTACTGAGACGTTAAGACTGTATGTTACATAACTGAGACATTAAGGTTGTATGTTACATAACTGAGACATTAAGGCTGTATGTTACATCAGTGAGACACTAAGGCTGTATGTTACATCAGTGAGACATTAAGGCTGTATGTTACATCAGTGAGACATTAAGGCTGTATGTTACATTACTGAGACATTAAGGCTGTATGTTACATAACTGAGACATTAAGGCTGTATGTTACATCAGTGAGACGTTAAGGCTGTATGTTACATCAGTGAGACGTTAAGGCTGTATGTTACATCAGTGAGGCGTTAAGGCTGTATGTTACATCAGTGAGACGTTAAAGCTGTTTAATGTCTCATTAATGTACATACAGCCTTAAAGGCCGGGGCTGGGGTATAAAAGGGAGACAACTTGAGAAAATGGATGAATATGTAAATGTTTTGCTGCCTTCACTTCAGAGAAAGATTTTCCTCAAATTCATGTTTTTCAAAAACATTTATTATATAGATTTTGTCATGGTTACACATTTTTGTGAGGAGAATCTGAATATGGTAAACATTTTCTTTGCAAAAATTCAATTAGGAAGTATTTCTAATGTAAAATATTTTTCTACTCATTTTTGAGGCTGTCAATCAAATTTGAAATTTGAATTTGCCTCACCGGAAGTTGCTGCCGGAAGTTTACAACTGTTGTTGCCAAGGCCTTGGCTACGCATGCTTAGTAAACCAAAAACCCTACCTTATCAACAATTTGGCGGCAATTACCAGAAACCAGATCCTTTAGGCACATACACATGAATGTTAATCCAATTACTACAGTCATAAACTGATAGCAAGATAAAACCACACTGCCATAACACATGCTGTACATAGTAATCATCCAATATCACCAGTATCATAACATACAAGGTAGATATTACAGTTGACACTCTATAATCCTGATGATATAACACAGATTTCTCCTTCTTTGTCAGTTTTAACTTCATAAATGACCCATGTATGGGACACCATCTGGATTAGGATACCACCTCCTCACTAATTGTATAACACAGTTTGGCATAATGTCGCGTTTATGCCACACTAGTTTTTTGTGCTACTATTTTTCTCCATTGCTTGCTTTTTCCTTTGTAAATAACGAACATCTTTCCAAATATGTCTGTGTAACAGCATTACCCAAAACTTTTTATAAACCTCTTTCCTGCAATGATGATTTCGTGCATGCTGTTGTTTGGTTTCTGTTTCCCACCATAGCTGTCTGAAAGTTTCGTCCGTAACACAGGGCTGACTAAAACAATGAACACACTCATTTGACGACGGATCTTTCTCAACAGTAAATTCTTCATACTCTGAGAATAGGCTACTGCTTGCTTCACATTCCTCTGGATTTTCATCCAAATTGGTCATTGTTGCTTTACATCGACTTTCAAACTCATCAGTATCAGCCCCATCATAAACATTTTCCTCTACATCCCATCCATAGTGTGCAAATAGGTGGAAAATAGTATCTCGTTGTTCTTGATTAACAAATATACGATATTTCCCCTCACTTGACATGTTTATCCTTCAACAGCTTATCAATAAATGGGTTGGGGGCTTTGATGGTGAACACACTGGAACTTTATTATTGGTGAGGTACATTTTGGGGTAAATATCTTTAAAAATAAAAAAATTGACTACGTGATTTGAAATAAATATGCATATAAAAATAACAGCATTATTGTAATGCTGAATTAGTCATACAAATAAAGTTATTCGCTTGTGATTTCAAGAGTAAATGTAAAATAAAAAATGCCTTATAGTTGGACCTCATAATCTATGCATAATGCTCACTGGTCACACTATGATTCTGGCAAGCCCCCCCCCCCCCTGTTGGTGTGTGTGTGGGAGGGGGGGGGGGGGGTGCAGGGAAGATTCTTCCATACAGCCCAATCATACAGACAGCTATCAAAGAGACAGGATATCAAGACAGAATCGGAGAAAAAAAGGAGAAGGAAAATTGAATTCATCATTGTAAACATTTTGAATTTTGACTATACATTTTGCATAGGGAATATTCAGATAGTCAATGTTCAGACTCGGAGTTTCAAGAACTTGATAAAAAGGACTAATTTAAAACAAACATTGTGACAAAAAATGGCAGCTGAGAGAAAGCGTTCATCAAGTTTTAAGATTGAAATTCCTGGTGATACCAGCAAAAAAGCAAGTTTGTTGTCAAAAATACACGAGGTAAAGCAGATACTGAACAAACAGCTGAATCGTCCAGTCAACAACGGTGACATTTTGAACCACGTGTTGGATGCTTTTATTGAGAAGCACAAGTGTCAGTCGGATAATGTACCTATAAACACAAACATGGCTACCTATCTACAAGTCGCTAAAAAGGATGTTGATCAAAATGTGTTTATGACAGCGGAATCGTCATTATCAAAGTTAGTGGAGGTCACTGAAAACCATGCTCGACTCTGTGATGGTAAGCTCTGTAAGAACACTTTAATAAGTAAGGGACATGTTGCTGTTGTGCGACTTAACTGTCAAAAAGAAAAACATCACTCCATACTTTGGTCATCATCCCCATACTTGCCAAACAACGAATATCTTGTCAATTATAGAGTGATGCATGGATTTGTGTGTAGTGGAATGCTTCCTGTTCAATATACAAGGTTTTGTAAATTTTCAAATATTGGACACATAGACAAACATAAAAGAAATTACGTCTTCCAAGGATACAAGGAGCATATAGATTTAGAATACAACGACAGCATTGAGTCTGCACTTCATGAAGAAATTGGAATGTACGACAACCTTCATAGTATCGACATCATGACGGATGCAAGGCATGGGTGGAGGAAAAATGCGAAAGATTCCAGTGTTGTGGCTATTGGAGAACAAACTCACAAGGTACTGCAGTGTATTCATGTGACAAAGGCTGATGACATTGTTTCACAAAGACATGAGCGGTTCGGCACTGAAAAACTCTATCAGTATTTCGATGATAAGGATGTGTCTGTTAATGTTCACACACATGACATGAATCTGTCGATCAACAAATATGTGAACGATATTCAGCCACTCACAATCAACCAGAATGATGCATGGCATGCGGTCAAGTCCGTGAAAAAGGCACTGCAAAGTGTGTCGAAAGGACCAGCATACCTGAGAGGAAAAACGTGGTCTGAAGAGCTAGTTGACAAAGTGCAACCAATGTGTACCCATTTCCATTGGGCCATGAAAAATTGTGAAGATGACCCATCTAAACTTCAGAAAGCTTTAGTGAATGCTACACAGCATTATCGGAATGTACATGACAACTGTCATCCTACAGCGCGATGCCGAAAGGAGCAAAAATATGAACCATCAGTGACTCTCCTGAGGAGCGAAATGGCAGAAAAAATGCTTCTCCGAGCTATTACAAATTCTGCTGTCTACAAGCACCCACAAAATTTTGTATTTGCCAGAAATACCTATTACGTGGAAAGTTTCAACAATACAATGAACGTGTTTCAGGACAAAAGAATAAGTTTTAGTGACAGTCAGTACTTGGCAAGATCTCAGCTTGCAGTCTGTCACTGGAATGAGAATGTTGACAGACCTTTCACCTCGGTTTGGAATCCCCGCAGGGCAGATGCACCACACAGTATTACAGGGGAAAAAATTACAAAGCCCCAACTTATCAATACAGTGATTCAATTTGGAAAAATTTTATTAATACAGTCTTTCAGTAATATATTGTTTACTGATATATATAAAAATGACCAAAAAACACAACAGTTATTGACATATATAATAATATAAGTGAGCTTTACTATGTATGTATTGTATATATTCACATGGATCCTATAATAGAGTGATGATGATCGACGTGTTTGACGGTACATTATGATAGACATAAGGATAAATGATGAATGGTGAGTGATTTTTGTAGAATTTCTATATCAAATGATTTTTTTTTGTTTTATATAATTAATTCCTGAAAAATGTTAAATTGTATTAAACAAAGTTTGACGTGACATTTTATTATGAATTTATTTTCTTTGGAGATATTCTACACACTTGTGATCATTTCGATATATGTAGTATATAAACACTGACCACTCGGTGACCATGTGGTTGTGTTTACAGGCAGCAGCCGGTTGCTGTGTATAGCTAAGTTAGTCCCGCCCACTTTCTTATCAGCTAATTGCTTACCACCCGGTTTTTTATGTAGGTCGCCCCCGGCCTTTAACGTCACAGTAATGTACTTGGTTCATTGTTTCATGATTATAGACACCATTGTAAGCGTCTGGCCGCTTCTACTTCTTCTCTCCGCTACTTCCGGTTGCATCAATTGGATAATACAATTTTAATTATTTAATGTATACATTAAGCAGATTATCAAATTTCATACCTGCTGACTACCTGGGAGTAGACACATGCACACTATCTGGATGCTATATAGAGCTATATACTAAATTGGGAGAACGTGGAGAAGCTGATATTGAAACTAGTAAAAACTTGGATGAAATTTGACTGTGTGTTTTGCCCAGTGTTTGTTTAATCTACTTTTAAAGGAAAACAAGGATGGGGGCATTTACCACCTGGTCTGAAAGATTATTCCAATTGTTTATAATCCTCAACCTAAAGGAGTGACCACGCAGATTTGTTCTACACCTAATTTTTTCTAGTTTTTTGTTGTGACCTTTGGTAGTCCTTGCAACATTGAGTTTAAAAAAAATCTTCTTTGATATTATCTATCCCCTTCACTATCTTATATGTTTGAACCAGGGACGCATATGTGAGATCCATGTCTGACCTGAGTCTCTTATACTCTAATGTAGGTAACCCAAGGACCACGAGTCTTTCTGGATAGGATAGATCTTTTTAACCAGGAATTAATTTGGTGGCCCCTCTCTGAACATTATCAATGGAAATCTCATCTGTCACTAGCATGAGTGCCCGGACTACTACAGATGTCTCTAAGTATTGTCTAACTAGAGATTTATACATGTATACAGTTGTAAACATGGTCTTATTCATACAACTAAAAGTTCTAAAAAAATCATCCCTATATTTCTGTTTGCTTAAGCTACTGAGAGGTAAACATGTTCACTGAATTTAAGATTAGAGTCAATTTTAACACCTAGAACATTTTCACTGTTAATTGTTTATAATTTAATCTTGTTTGAAACAAGCATTTTCATTGGTTTAAAAAAATTATGTTATCAGCCCATTACGTAAAAATTGACGTCGCCATTTATAACGTCGCTTTTGATTGGCTGATGCAGCAGCGTATTAATTTGTAAGAAAAAGAGTCCATCGACAAAGTGAATTTTCGCAGGGTATAGATAAAATTAAGTAAATTTTAAACTTCTCCATGTTTCCTGAGGCTGTATGATGTATCACATTTTGCTGATCCTTGATGTAGTTTCAAGTGTTTACATTTATCAGAGCAAAGTTCCATTTTCCACTCATTTGTCAACTTACTCAAACACTTAAGATCATCTTGTAAGTGCTGTCCTTGATCTCCAGGATCCATTTCTCTGTATATTTTGGTGTCGTCAGCAAACATTTTATCATTTACATAGATGAGGAACATTATCTACTATCGTACTGGTCCCAGTACACTGCCTTGGGGAACTCCACTTTTAACTGGACATTTGCTGGATGAGTATCCATTTATCAGAACTCTTTGCTCCATTTCGCTTAGAAAGTCAGAGATCCATCCAAGTATGTCCCCATTTATACCATAACATTTCAGCTTGTGTAGTAATCTTCTATGAGGAACTTTATCGAAGGCCTTTCTGTAATCTAAATAAATGATATCCACTTGCTTGTTTTGATCAAGGGCTTCTGTCCAATCGTCCATCGCTTCCAAAAGTTGTGTTGTACACGATGCGCCACTTCTAAACCCATGTTGCTCAGTTGATACTGTCCAAGTGTTCTATTATTTCATCTCTGAATATCCGCTGTAGCAATTTGCCCGCAATTCATGTTATACTTATTGGTCTGTAGTTACCAGCGTCTCTTTTTGTTCCCTTTCTTTAATACTGGTGTAACATTAGCTTGCTTCCAGGATTTCACTAAACAATTATCTTCCAGAGATTTTTCGAAAATAAATTTAAGTGGTTTCTTTATTTGGTGTGCTACTTCTTTCAAGAATTTTGGATGAAGATGATCTGGGCCAGCAGTTTTGTTTGGTTTTAATCTGTTGGTTGCTTTGACCATCTTTTCCTCGGTGATTTCTACATGACTTAATTTTTGTTTCACGGGAGCGATCTTTGATTTCCGATAGTTGAGCTTGTCCCTCGTCTACGAAGACACTAGCAAAATGGTTGTTTAAAATCTCAGCCTTTTCTTGGTCATTGGTTGTTAGTTCCCCATTTGACTTTGTCAATTGAGACATCTTTCCTTTGTTTTTGATTTTGATTTGACATACTTTCAAAACAATGTTAGTCCATTCGAATTTTTTTCTGCCAAAAGTTCTTCATGTTTGTAGGTATTGTTACGGGTTGCTCTTGTCGCTATGTTTCTGGCTATTTGGTAGGATTTGAAGTTTGAGGTAGTTTTACAGTGTAGATATTTTTTCAATCTTCTCCTTTTTGTTTTAACGGCCTCAAGAGTTGTCCTGTCTAGAACGTGATCTTTACCTTTTCCTGTTCGTCCTTTACTCACTGGTACATTTTGTTTAAAAACTTTTGATATTTCTTCAGTAAAGAATTTCCGGGATTCGTTTAGATCCATACCGCTCATGACTTCCCACTCAACTTCTGCAAGTTTATCTCTAATTGTTGTATAGTCAGCTTTGAAGTAGTTAGGCCTATGTGTCATTGCATTTGGTGTAACATATAAAACTAGAGATTTGTTTTAGTGAACAAAAGCATATGACTCCCCTTATGATCTTTTTTTATTCTGACCAACTTTCCTTCATCATAACAAAATGTTAAGCACTTCGTAAATATAAAATTTGACCTTAACCTTTCACTTTAACCTTTGACACTGTGACTTGGTTTGGTCAGCGGACATCTTTTTTTTATTCTGCCCAACTTTCCTTCATAGTGTCATAAAAAATATCAATAAGTAAAAAATAGACCGACGGACGAACAAAAGGAGAGACAGACAGACGGACGGACAAGCTAACTACAAAATATACTATAGGGCATCCGCATCGAAGATGGGCCTCTTTTACCTTGAGGTTTGGTCAATTATTGTTACATGTATATAATTAGACAGTGAGGGTGAGAGTGAATCACCTTGGCGTACACCATTGGATGTTTGAAAAAATCATACATTTTTTTATCTCTGACCTTTCGGTGAAGGTCACGCTGGCCTATTAACAGTGCACTGCACATCGTCTATTGGTGATGCAGGTATACTAAAATTGTATCAATATATCTTTAATGGTTTAAAAATTATCGTCCGGACAAGAATTATTGGAAAAAAATATACTTATTTGACATCTGACCTCAAGGTCACAATGACATAATGACAGTGCATGGCACATCTGCTTTGGGTGATGCATGTATGTGGCAAGTTTCATCAAGATATCTTCAACGGTTTAGACGTTATGGCCCGGACAAGAATTATTAGAAGAACCAGAACCAGTACTAATACAATATGTCTCCCTTCATACGAAGTAGAGACATAATAAAACACTATCGACAGCATTAGCATCAGAGTTATGCAACATACAGCCTTAACGTCACTTTAATATAACATACAGCCTTAACGTATCAGTAATATACATATAGCGTTAATGTCACATCCCAAAATATTCATTTTTCCAAAAAAATAAACAGATATTACCTAAATGAACATTGGAAATTTAACGGAAGAAAAATAGAGGTCGTATATCTATTTTGTGATTTAGGATTAATATCTGATATTGAATTATAATGAACGGTTTACGGTGACCCAGAAACCTTATATTTTGGGGAAAAAATAAGATTTATGTTGATTTAACTAAAAACTTCTATTGGACACGTATTTGAAATGTATACAATAATAAAAGATGTATACCTATTTCTATGGGCAAAGCCCTTGTTTTGGAACCGGGCCCGGGGGTGGGCTTTCTTATATATTACAGCTTGTTTTGAATGAAATTGCATTTACATGACTATTTTTGGCTATTTGGTCAGCATTGATGTCTAACATTGACAAAATCAGAATGTATTTGCGTAACCAGTTTTCATAAGACAAACTGGACCACTTGCGTTCATGTGTAATCAAAGTTCCCCAAATCCCTGTAGTTTTTGTCATGTAATATCATCAATATATTGATGGTATGCTGTAACCTACTTCTATCAATAAGTCCACCTACTTCATCGTGTTGAAGGTTGTAAGAAGCTTAAGAAGAAGAAAACAGGCTTCATATACCTCCACGTGCAATTTAACGGTCATCTCTGATTGGTTAACAGTGCTCAAGCAGGTGTATTCTGAGAGAGAAAGCTTCGAAATAAGAAATGTGTTCACGTGACAACCCATGCATGTTATCGAGACGTGTCATGACGGCATGTCTAGCCAGCAGGTTTTATAAACGACCAAAATCTCACCGACAGTGTGTTGTAGAAATCCACAGTGTTGTGTAGAAATCCATTTCATTTAAAATGACTTATTGTGCGGTAATTGAAAAATATGTAGATTTTATATTTTAGAATTATATGTTATTTATCTGTCCATGAAGGGGAGATAATAATTACATTAACAGTCAAACGTACATCCTTCGTCTGCAGGGTGCGACAGGGGAGATAACACTGAAGGTTTATACTTGAAGTCAAAACTTAATTAATTTAAAACTTAAATTATTGAAAACGACATTTCAGGTTCCGCAATTCAACAGAAAAATGAAGTTAGTTGATTCTAAAAATAACATGATATGCAGCATCATGTGCAGTTGTTAATTTAACTGATTTTTCTTATTAGATAGAAGGCAATATATATGCAAATGAGTTTATACCAAGGTTTTCGATATCTACAATTTCCTTATAATAAGTGTGTTAAAGGGTGGATGGTGGGGTAGACCAACAGGAAAATAGGAAACAGGCATTCGCTTTGATTGAATGGCAGGGAACGTCAGGTGTCTCTCAGTCTTCCAATCCTTGGGGCAATCGGACATTGGACGGTGGCGCCCCTCCCATCCCCGGGCTGTGGAGCACCCACCAGACACTGGTCGGTGGTACTTCTCTGGAACTCCGGCTTTCCTCCACTAACGAAATTGGCTTTCTCGTTGATATATATGGTCTTAACATCATATTTAACACAGTATGAGACATGTATAAGATATAATCCTTATGAGAAGTTGTCACAAGTGAAAATAGATATCTTCCTGTCTCTAGAACAAAGTGTGGGCTTAGATATTATCATATTACATATATATTATCTATATAATGCATAACTCGTACTACATCTACGATAGAAATACAATCAAAAAGTGTGGCTTCAATTTTCATCAAAGCGAAAACACCATGTTTTAGTATTATTTTTCTTCTGACAAATTTTTTGAGGAATTAATCTTTTGATTTGTAAAAACATTTATTCTAAATTATTAAGGTGAACTGTTTAGAACAAACCTCCGTCACCCCACCCTCTCCACGTCACCCCACCCTCTCCACGTCACCCCACCCTCTCCACGTCACCCAAGCCTCTTGATCCCCGTCTTGTCACACAGCATCTCCCAATCACCTCAGCCTCTCCTCCTCTACACATTCTCTCCCAATCACCCCAGCCTCTCCTTCTCTACACATTCTCTCCCTGTCACCCGAGCCTCTCTACGTCACCCCATCCTCTCCCTGTCACCCGAGTCTCTTCCCGACACCCCATCCTCTCCCTGTCACCCGAGTCTCTTCCCGACACCCCATCCTCTCCCTGTCACCCGAGCCTCTCTACGTCACCCGAGCCTCTCCCTGTCACCCGAGCCTCTCTACGTCACCCGAGCCTCTCCCTGTCACCCGAGCCTCTTCCCGACACCCCATTCTCTCCCTGTCACCCGAGTCTCTTCCCGACACCCCATCCTCTCCCTGTCACCCGAGCCTCTCTACGTCACCCGAGCCTCTCTATGTCACCTCACCCTCTCCACGTCACCCGAGCCTCTCCACGTCACCGAAGCCTCTCCCCATCACCCCAGACTCTCTCCGTCATATCATTCTCTCCTCGTCATCCCAGCCTCTCCCTGTCACCGAAGCCTCTCCTCCTCTACCCATCCTCTCCCAGTCACCCGAGTCTCTCAACGTCACCCAGCCTCTGTACGTCACACCGACTCTCCATGTCACCCAAACCTCTCCCTGTCACCGAAGCCTCTTCTCGTCACCCCAGCCTCTCCCAGTCGTCCCATCCTCTCCCCGTAAGCAAAGCCCCTCCTCGTTACCCCCAGCCTCTCCCCATCACCCAAGACTATCCCCGTCACCAAAGCCCCTCCTCGTCACCCTAGCCTCTCCACGTCACTCCAGCCTCTCTCCATCATACCATCCTCTCCTCGTCACCCCAGCCTCTCCCAGTCTTCCCATCCTCTCCCCGTAACCCTAGATTAGATAAAAGGGTTCAACACAGATTAAAACACGGGTAAATACTACCAGTACTTCTCAGAAACAGACTATAATCCTAACAACATTCTCCTCACCATGTTTTTTTTCAAAATGTTGGGAACATGGCATGGGATTCAGCCCTTTCCGTCTAGCTAGTTGAACTTTATCTTTGCGCAGGGGAGATAATACTAGTGGTGTTGTACATACAGGGACTTTACGGTCACAGTGACAGGGGAGGTAACTTTAAGTGGAAAATATGCAAGATGATGTAACACACACATATGCTGCATCTTTTTAATTTAGTAATAGATACAGTATGCCGAAACAACTAATAAAACTGCATCATACAGCTGTTTTGTCCTCCTAGGACTTTTCAGTGATGTTAGCTATTGGGGCCAAAAGGTGGGAACCCAAAATTTCGAAGCTAATGTAGAAGCAGAAGGGTCAGGTGCGTAAAACTCCTTTAATTTATGAATTTAGAAGTAAAATTAAACAAGTTCTGTATAATTTCATATCGTGTACTACGAAAATGTGTATATTATTTACCGTGCCACTACTCAAATGAGATTAACTGTGGCTATTGAGGCTCCAGCAAACCGCGGGAATTAAAAAATTCACCAGAAGAGTCTGCCACCCCCTATCATGAAAAATGAGTTTACACCATAGTTTCTTAAACATTTGCATATGAAAGTTGATTTTCCGTAGATTAAGGCACAGTGGTGACCATGCAGGTTTGTTGAAGCAAAACAACGACGATCGACATTTGTATTATAACAATTCAAGATTGCCACGATAGAACTTTATTGAAGACTCTAATAATTCATCGTCTGTTGAAATCTACATTCGAGCTTCTATATACATGCATATAATTTTTGTATGATTTCCCACCTTAATATGTACTGGAATGTCACTTTAGTTTACACGATATATATAATTAGCATTACATGACTTACAATGTATCACAGAACATTAGTCATAACTTTCACGGTATGTCTTCACTCTAAAAACGACCCTAGTTGAAACGGCTTTACTGTAAAAACGACCCTAGTTAAAACGGCACCACTCTAAAAACGACCCTAGTTAAAACGGCACCATCCTAAAAACGACCCTAGTTAAAACGGCATCACTCTAAAAACGACCCTAGTTAAAACGGCACCATCCTAAAAACGACCCTAGTTAAAACGGCATCACTCTAAAAACGACCCTAGTTAAAACGGCACCACTCTAAAAACGACCCTAGTTAAAACGGCACCATCCTAAAAACGACCCTAGTTAAAACGGCACCACTCTAAAAACGACCCTAGTTAAAACGGCACCATCCTAAAAACGACCCTAGTTAAAACGGCATAACTCTAAAAACGACCCTAGTTAAAACGGCACCACTCTAAAAACGACCCTAGTTAAAACGGCATCACTCTAAAAACGACCCTAGTTAAAACGGCACCACTCTAAAAACGACCCTAGTTAAAACGGCACCACTCTAAAAACGACCCTAGTTAAAACGGCATCACTCTAAAAACGACCCTAGTTAAAACGGCATCACTCTAAAAACGACCCTATAGTTTAAAACGGCACCACTCTAAAAACGACCCTAGTTAAAACGGCATCACTCTAAAAACGACCCTATAGTTTAAAAGGCCTCACTGTAAAAAAGACCCTAGTTGAAACGGCATCACTGTAAAAACGACCCTACTTAAAACAGCCTCGCTGTAAAAACGACCCTACTTAAAACAGCCTCACTGTAAAACAGCCCTAGTTAAAACGACCTCACTGTAAAACGACCTTAGTTAAAACGGCCTCGCTATATATATGTAAAACAACTCTATTTAAAACGGCTCAATTTAAACGACCTTAGTTAAACGACCTCATTGTAAAAACGACCTTAAGCTACTTAAACGACCTCATTGTGAAAACGATCCGAGTTGAAACCACCTCGCCGTTTAAAAAAAAACGCTAGTTAAACTGGTATTACTATGTAAAAAAGCGTCCTATAAAATTCAATACAAGAATAAAACAGTGATTTGAATAGAATTAAAATCGCATTCGAAATGAACATGTATATATTAAAATCTTATTTGATATGAATAAAATATATAACATTAAAATCATATTTAATATCAGATACATTCCTGATTATGCTATCATTGTCAGCCTACATGACATCGCCATAAAAAGGAGAATGTACATTTTTGCTCAGCTCGTACATAGGAATTTAATTAGTCTAAGTCAGCGATTATACTACATCTTTATTCGGGTAGAGCATATTTGGTGGTGCCTCGATAGCCACAGTTAATCTTATTTGAAGAGTGGCACGGTACATAATGTACACATGTTCGTAGAACAATATTTGAAATGATACTGTACAAGTTTATTTTTTCTTTCTGATGCGGTTGAATTATTTTTTTCGGCATATTGACATTGTAGTTACACAATTTATATCTGCAAGAGCCACATAAATTGTGTTTCCGAATAAAAAATAATATTTTTAAAAATCTGACACAATACCTTGCATGATAGATTAAACAAAAACACTATTGCAAGTCCCTCATGGATAAGCTAGGTATTTCCTATTGTATTGAGTGCAACACATGAACAAGAATGAATACATTCTGAAAGCTAAGAATTATCATTGATTGTACCGAGATTAAACATCACAGACAGTTACAGCAGAGACATACATGTTTTTTTCTTGTTAAAGGAAATTAAGACAATATCAAATATTTCACACGGAAATAAAACTTTAACTCGAATGTTTGAAAATATATGGATTTAACTTTAATATTTGAAAACCAATGCATTTACCTAGGATAACCCTTGACCCTTTTGCTTCTACATTAGTTCAGATTTTTTTTATTCCTATCTTTTGTCCCCTAGCATCACTGAAGAGTCTTAGGAGGACGAAACAGCTGTATGATGCAGTTTAATTCATTTTTTTCTGTATACTTTATCTATTGCTAAATTTAAAAGGTGTAGTATGTGTGTGTTACGTCATCTTTAATGATAGGGGGTGGCAGACTCTGCTGGTGGATTTTTAAGTCCGCGAGGTTTCTGGAGCCTCCACAGCCACAGTTAATCTCATTTGAGTTGCTAGTGGCACGGTACATAATATAAACATTTTCGTAGTACACGATCGCGATTTGAAAGTATACAGAACTGATTCAATTGTACTTCTAAATTCATAAATTAAAGAGGTGTTACGCACCTGACCCTTCTGTTTCTACAGTACATTAGTTTAGAACATTTTGATTAAAACCTTTTGGCCCCTAGCATCACTGAAGAGTCCTCGGAGGACAAAACAGCTGTATGATGCAGTTTAATATTTTTTGTTTTTGTTTTGCATACTGTATCTATTACTAAATTTAAAAGATGCAGCAAATGTGTGAGTTACGTCATCTCTCATAAAGCCTTAAAAGGCGAGTCCTCGAACTCTAACAAACGTACATTTGTACTGACATTGTACAGTGTAGTTACAATGTATATCTGCAAGAGCCACATAAATTGTGTTTCCGAATAAAAAATAATATTTTTAAAAATCTGACACAGTACTTTGCATAATAGATTAAACAAAAAGCAGGGTTGAAAGAGACTGTGTTATACATTCCCTTGTCAAACTCTACCCATATTAGTTTCCTTTCAAACGTTACTATGTGTTATGTTTGGTATTGTGCTACCTAGCTAGTGAAAGTGATGAGGAATGATGCGAGTTATCTTCCCCTGAAATTTCCACCATGCGGTAGGTGTTTGTTCGACTGTCAGCTACTAATTACGACTTGCAAATGCTACTTTCATCATATTTGCTCTCACTTCTAAAAGAAATGTTATATTAGAGGTTTCATTTTCTACTCTTTGACGCTGTGTGCGCATGACACTTTTGTCTTTCGTTGTTTTAGGAAATTTTAATGGGGACCACATGGTCTCCGCCATGATGTTGTTTACGTTTTTGTGGCCCCCGTGCTGACCTGAAAGAAATTGCTAAAATCAACCTAGGACCAGCGTGAAAGCTGAAGCTAAATATGACAATTGACATAAGTTAAAAAAACACCTTCAATATCTTTTTTAATTGAACATAAAATTATGGCATTGGAACACCATTTCTAATCGACTCTCGCATGTTCAGCATCATCAACAATAGAATTAAGAATCATTTCATTTAATCCTGTCAAACGTGATGTCATAAAACAGAGCCTCTAGACGGACACTCTAAAACATTGAATTAATAGGTCTCTAGCTGTAAGTTATGTCCAGTTTCACTACATGTTCAGTGTTCACAATGAAATTGAATTATAATTTATATTAATTAACTGTGAAAGAAACATTCTTTGAACAAAAATGACTTGTTAACAATTCAAAGTCTTGCAATTTGCTCGCTGACATGATGTCATTGCATTATATTTACATTCTGTGTTGCCTTTGCCTATATATCATTATTAAACCAAATTGTAGTATATCACACTGTATACTACAATTTGCAATCCACATCAGATGACATTATTTCTGACGCCATGTTGGACTATGTTATATCAAAGCTTTGCACTCCGCCTCAGATAACATGTATGATGGCTTTGAATCAATCGTTTAGATGACACTGATTTAAATCAGGCTATTGTGACGTCATTTCTGACGCCATGTTGGACTATGTTACGTCAATGCTTTGCACTCCGCCTCAGATAACATGAATAATGGCTTTGAGTCAATAGCTCAAATGATATTGATTTCAATCAGACTCTTCCCGTAAAGAAACACACATGGAGAAATGGAGAACGTTTACCGACTATCTCCCAAAGAAATAGATACAGGCATTTTTTAAAATTACCGGAAATGTAAATTTAAGCATTGAACTGTTTTTTTTTATATTTATTTTATTTTTCAGAGGTTTTCTTTTTTTCAATACAGTATAATCTTAATTACATACATACAAAGTTCATCCAAAGTTTATACCAGAACAGGTTATTTCATAATAATTAACATTGCCAATACTGCAGTACATACCACAAACAACATTACTGGATAAAGTATATGCATACTTGGTTTGCACTTATACATAGCATCATGTAAATTAATTATTTGTATGCACTAAGCATTGAACTGTTACCAGATGTAGTATACATTCGATATGAATACAATTTGGGTGACAGACAAAAGTTTTGGTGCAAGGTTTTTTTCATTATAGTTTTAATTATATGGAAGCTGTTTCGGTACTTAATTATAGATGTTGGAATACAATGTTAAATAAACAATTAATTTCAAATTAATTTAATTTATATGACAGAAACACAAATCAAAATTGCGAAACAACTTTTATTTGAAGTACTGAAAGTCCGAAACTACCACTGGTGGTGAAACGACTACCCCATATAATATATAGTTTGTAATCTAAAGAATGATTATTGAGAAAGACTGTTAATGACTATGACTATGAATGTACACTGAAACTCAGAGGAAAGAATTAATATAATGACTACTCTAGACAGTAACTTGAACCCAGGGCCACCAAACTTTAGACAGGTTCTTAAACAGTTTCTTTTTTGTAGGTTATCCATCTATGGCAAGTTCAAAACAGTTATGAATAACGGCAGGGTGCACCTGGGTTGGATGTAATTTTCTGGTAATTTTAAAGAAATGCAATATTTATAAATGATTGACACGTACATTGACAGCTGGTGACACCCATACATAGACAAATTTAACTTGTACATATTGTATCATTCTCCAATTTGTTGGACCTTTCAGAATCACTGGAACGACAGATGGAACAAGAGGCTCTTTGTGCCTCTGTGATGGCACTAGATATGTTGGAGATATATTTGGGGAGCCTTGCGATATCGCAGGGGAAGTTGGTAAGTAAGACAAGTTATTTTCCAGCAATGGTTACTTGATTCAAGCAATGTCATTTATAGTGTGGTAACCAGATAAGTGTTGGCTCACTGGCCGGATTATGAAGGATAGATAGTGGGACCACCAGATTAGTGGTGGTTCGATTAAGGAATCTTGATAAAGGTTCAACCAGATGTGTGGTGTGTGGATAAAGGGGCAACCAGATTCTTGGTGGCTGGATTAAGGTGGCTAGATAGTGGGGCAACCAGATTAGTGGTGGCTGGATTAAGGTGGCTAGAAAGTGGGGCAACCAGATTAGTGGTGGCCAGATTAAGGTGGCGAGATAGTAGGGAAACCAGATTAGTGGTGGCCAGATTAAGGTGGCGAGATAGTAGGGCAACCAGATTTGTGGTGGCTGGATTAAGGTGGCTAGATAGTGGGGCAACCAGATTAGTGGTGGCCAGATTAAGGTGGCGAGATAGTAGGGCAACCAGATTAGTGGTGGCTGGATTAAGGTGGCTAGATAGTAGGGCAACCAGATTAGTGGTGGCCAGATTAAGGTGGCGAGATAGTAGGGCAACCAGATTAGTGGTGGCTGGATTAAGTTAACTAGATCGTGGGGCAACCAGATTAGTGGTGGCTGGATTAAGTTAACTAGATCGTGGGGCAACCAGATTAGTGGTGGCTGGATTAAGGTGGCTAGAAAGTGGGGCAACCAGATTAGTGGTGGCTGGATTAAGGTGGCTAGAAAGTGGGGCAACCAGATTAGTGGTGGCTGGATTAAGATGGCTAGAAAGTGGGGCAACCAGATTAGTGGTGGCTGGATTAAGGTGGCTAGAAAGTGGGGCAACCAGATTAGTGGTGGCTGGATTAAGGTGGCCAGAAAATTGGTCAACCAGATTAGTGGTGACTGGATTAAGGTGGCTAGAACGTGGGGCAACCAGATTAGTGGTGGCTGGATAAAGGTGGCTAGAAAGTAGGGCAACCAGATTAGTGATGGCTGGATTAAGGTGGCTAGAAAGTGGGGCAACCAGATTAGTGGTGGCTGAATAAAGGTGGCTAGAAAGCGGGCAACCAGATTAGTGGTGGCTGGATTAAGGTGGCTAGATAATGGGGCAACCAGATTAGTGGTGGCTGGATTAAGGTGACTAGATAGTTGGGCAGCCAGATTAGTGGTGGCTGGATTAAGGTGGCAAGATAGTAGGGCAACCAGATTAGTGGTGGCTGGATTAAGGTGACGAGATAGTAGGGCAACCAGATTAGTGGTGGCCAGATTAAGGTGGTGATATAGTAGGGCAACCAGATTAGTGGTGGCCAGATTAAGTTGACTAGATAGTTGGGCAGCCAGATTAGTGGTGGCCCGATTAAAGTGGCGAGATAGTAGGGCAACCAGATTCTTGATGGCTGGATTAAGGTGGTGAGATAGTAGGGCAACCAGATTAGTGGTGGCCAGATTAAGGTGGCGAGATAGTAGGGCAACCATATTAGTGGTGGCTGGATTAAGTTAACTAGATCGTGGGGCAACCAGATTAGTGGTGGCTGGATTAAGTTAACTAGATCGTGGGGCAACCAGATTAGTGGTGGTTGGATTAAGATGGATAGAAAGTTGGGCAACCAGATTAGTGGTGGCTGGATTAAGGTGGCTAGAAAGTGAGCAACAAGATTAGTGGTGGCTGGATTAAGGTGGCTAGAAAGTGGGGCAACCAGATTAGTGGTGGCTGGATTAAGGTGGCTAGAAAGTGGTGCAACCAGATTAGTGGTGGCTGGATTAAGGTGGCTAGAAAGTAGGGCAACCAGATTAGTGATGGCTGGATTAAGGTGGCTAGAAAGTGGTGCAACCAGATTAGTGGTGGCTGGATTAAGGTGGCTAGAAAGTGGTGCAACCAGATTAGTGGTGGCTGGATTAAGGTGGCCAGAAAGTGGGGCAACCAGATTAAGCATGACTGGAATAAGGTGGCCAGAAAGTGGGGCAACCAGATTAAGCGTGACTGGAATAAGGTGGCTAGAAAGTGAGGCAACCAGATTAGTGGTGGCTGGATTAAGGTGGCTAGATAGTGGGGCATCCAGATTAGTGGTGGCTGGATTAAGGTGGCCAGAAAGTTGGGCAACCAGATTAGTGGTGGCTGGATTAAGGTGGCTAGAAAGTGGGGCAACCAGATTAGTGGTGGCTGGATTAAGGTGGCTAGAAAGTGGGGCAACCAGATTAGTGGTGGCTGGATAAAGGTGGCTAGAAAGTAGGGTAACCAGATTAGTGATGGCTGGATTAAGGTGGCTAGAAAGTGGGGCAACCAGATTAGTGGTGGCTGAATTAAGGTGGCTAGAAAGTGGGGCAACCAGATTAGTGGTGGCTGGATTAAGGTGGCTAGATAGTGGGGCAACCAAATTAGTGGTGACTGGATTAAGTTGACTAGATAGTTGGGCAGCCAGATTAGTGGTGTCTGGATTAAGGTGGCTAGATAGTGGGGCAGCCAGATTAGTGGTGGCCAGATTAAGGTGGCGAGATAGTAGGGCAACCAGATTAGTGGTGGCTGGATTAAGGTGGCAAGATAGTAGGGCAACCAGATTAGTGGTGGCCATATTAAGGTGGCTAGATAGTGGTGCAACCAGATTAGTGGTGGCTGGATTAAGGTGGCTAGATAGTGGGGCAACCAGATTAGTGGTGGCCGGATTAAGGTGGCTAGAAAGTGGTGCAACTCGATTAGTGGTGGCTTGATTAAGTTAACTAGATCGTGGGGCAACCAGATTAGTGGTGGCCAGATTAAGGTGGCTAGAAAGGGGTGCAACCAGATTAGTGGTGGCTTGATTAAGTTAACTAGATAGTGGTACAACCAGATTAGTGGTGGCTGGATTAAGGTGGCTAGAAAGTGGGGCAACCAGATTAGTGGTGGCTGGATTAAGGTGGCTAGAAAGTGGGGCAACCAAATTAGTGGTGGCTGGATTAAGGTGGCTAGAAAGTGGTGCAACCAGATTTGTGGTGGCTGGATTAAGGTGGCTAGATAGTGGGGCATCCAGATTAGTGGTGGCTGGATTAAGGTGGCTAGATAGTGGGGCAACCAGATTTGTGGTGGCTAGATAGTGGGGCAACAAGATTTGTGGTGGCCGGATTAAGGTGGCAAGATAGTGGGTTGACCAGATTTTTGAGGGCCTGATGAAACAGCTGTCAGGATAGACAGTCAAGTTAATAATTATATGATTAGCAAGGCACGGTATCTCAAAAGGTGTTTTGTTGCAGGATCAACAGAGCATTCACATTTAGGCTGGCCTGATAGTCTGAAACTATTGAAATCTCAGCTTGACTAGTGATACCAAAAATCTTAGATAAAGTTTGATTATATTCCTCATCTTTGTTAGGTTTATTAATTGTTGTATATTATTGGGTTAGTAGAATTGAAGACTACTGCGCAAATAAACTTGGGGTATTCAGGGCTTCGATTATGTACTCGTCCACTCGTCTGGACGAGTGGAAATGCCTCAGTGCCGGGTGTAGTCGTCCTTACCACTCGTCCCCAGTGCCGAGTAAAAATCGTTGACAGTCAATATATGCTACATGTATTTCAAACACTGAGCACAAAAGTTCATTAAAAACGATAGTTATCAAATTTTCCTAACTAGATGTATTCCAACTTTTGTCGGACCCGCTTTTGTCAGCTGTGTTAATAGTCACTTCATTTCTGGTCTAGATCATTTGCGCGCTTACAACAGACACAATATATGTACACCAAAGTGTCAACATGACGCAGATTGAATCAGGGAATTTCCCATGTTGCATAATCGGTGTGTTTAGTATCAGTGAGAAGAAATGGCGCATGACAGAAATAAAGGAAGTCAAAAGAGTATTGCTGTTTTTTTTCGAAATAAAAGAAGAGAAATTAAACGCGACTTACAAACAAGATACCTACAGACTCTTACTGTTACAAAAGACAGTGAAACAACATTCGAAAAAACTAGTCTAACGTTCCGACAGACGATCATGGTCTATCATCGAAGAAAAAAATAAAAATTATGATTAAGAAATTTAACAATGACAATCACTACTAGGTGGATAATGTTAAGATTTAATTTCATATTCAGATCCTCTCATAGACATGAAAGTACAGGTATGGAAATTGTTACAACCATAAAATGAGGTGCCGAGTGAGTTTTGGTAGACACCAGGCACTGCCTAGTGTAAGAAAAATATTAATCTAAGCCCTGGGACCGTATTCAAGACTAATTTCTATCCCTGCCATTAAACCGTCAAGAAGAGTAAGAAAGCACAAAGTCAGAGGATTTAGGTTAGGTTCCAGTATCATAAGTTAATACTGGAAATTTACATAAAAAAAGGTTTTGTCACCCAAAACTGAATGAACTTAATATTAAACTTGCAAAAAATTTAATACTGAAATAAAAATAAATTATTTCAGTCATTGTTTTGTATATATGAGATTACTATTCTGAAAATTACTGAACTAATACATTTAATAATTTTGCAGTTTTTCAGACTGGGATGGTTGGATACCCAGAATCCCTCACTGATCCCTCGTACAGGAAGCAGATACTTATCTTAACGTACCCATTAATTGGGAACTATGGGATACCGTCAGATGAGGAGGATGAGTTTGGACTGCGGAAGTGGTTTGAGTCGGCACAGATCCACGTTGCAGCATTGGTTGTGGCCGATCTTTCTCAGCACTACAGCCACTGGGGAGCCACCAAATCCCTGTCTGACTGGCTCAAAGAATACAAAGTGCCGGCCTTGTATGGTATGCTTTTAAACTCTTTCTTGACTAAGGGCACCGTAGTATTAGGGCTGGACAGTTTTACTAGTAAACCGTGGTATAAAGTTGTTATGGTACATACCGTGGTACATTTGTCCTGTACTGGATTTTTGGGGACTTTCATTTAACTTATCAAAGAACTATTTGTTACATAGATCAATTGGAATTCCATTATGGTTTTATTATGATTTCCTATAAGTTTGTTGATCAACTAGGACAGACATGGCTTCACTCAAACAATATTAGAAGATAACACAACGAGAAGCTTATGACAGGCCTCTTGTTGATTGGCTTTCAGAACAGCCAGAGACCTTTAGCTAGCTCAAACATTCAATCAAGGTGGTATACGATGGTACGTACCGCAGTATTTGCCACAATACCGTGGTACTTTTGATTTTGTGGTACCCAGCTCTACTAACTATTGCTATGGTTGCTGTCTAAGTCAGTCTCATACTTCTAACTTGCCTATTCCCATGTATAAGTAACCATGGTATCAGAGTTAGCTTACTTGATTAAGTTCAAGCATTTTGATATTTATTAACATTTCTATAACCTTTATTATTTGTAATCTGAATCTGATATTTGGGATGTCAGATCTCGAGTGGTTGGTTGAACATTTATACATGCTTGACAGTGTGGATATTTTCTAGATTGACAGTGGGAATATTTTCTGGTTTGACAGTGGGAATATTTTCTGGCTTGACAGTGTGGATATTTTCTGGTTTAACAGTGTGAATATTTTTTGGTTTGACAGAGGGAATATATATTTTCTGGTTTGACAGAGGGAATATATATTTTCTGGTTTGACAGAGGGAATATTTTCTGGTTTGACAGTGTGAATATTTTCAGGTTTGACAGTGTAAATATTTTCTAGTTTGACAGTGTGAATATTTTCTGGTTTGACAGTGTGGATATTTTCTAGCTTGACAGTGGGAATATTTCTGGCTTGACAGTGTGAATATTTTCTGGTTTGACTGTGGGAATATTTTCAGGTTTGACAGTGTGAATATTTTCTAGTTTGACAGTGTGAATATTTTCTGGTTTGACAGTGGGAATATTTCTGGCTTGACAGTGTGGATATTTTCTGGTTTGACAGTGGGAATATTTTCTGGTTTTACAGTGGGAATATTTTCTGGTTTGACAGTGTGGATACTTTCTGGTTTGACTGGAATATATTCTGGTTTGACAGTGTGAATATTTTTTGGTTTGACAGTGGGATTTTTTTCTGGTTGACAGACGGAATTTGGTCTGGTTGTTAATAGGAATTTTGACTGGTTGACAGTGGGAATTTATTGGTAGTTAGCTTGACTATGAATTTGTTTAAGTTTGGAAGTGAGAATGTTGTAAAGTTGATAGTGAGAATTTGAGTTGCCTGATATTGTTTCTCTATTTTTCAGGGTTGGACACAAGGGAACTCACGAAGAAGATTCGTGAGAATGGATCAATGTTAGGCAAGGTAGGTGACTGTAGCCTTATAGGTAACCTAACCCAAGCAGTATATAGTATGTTTTATGTTAATTATTATAATATCTTGTATTAGTATCTTTTAGTTTTAATTATCAAAAAACTGTGATCAAAATGTGACTTCACCTCAAGGTCAGATGTCCAAAAATACTTTTATGTTGCCGGGTTCTCTTTGTTACGAGAACTCCTATGCACCTAAAAATTTAAACTGTTAAAGACATCATACCTAATGTGTCACTGCTGGAGCAGAGATGTATGGAGATCATGTTGTCGTCAATATCCTCAGAATTTAGAATAGTATGTATTCTGCAGTATACTGCATCTCTGCCTTATCAAATATAAGATAAAAATACATTGGAAACCACTTGCACAATATAAAACAGAAGGGGAATAACTCAAACTAATCTGTCCAACTTTGGAAATATTTTAAATACAGACACTCAGGATATATTCTATTAGTATCTGTTGTTTATTGGTAGTATAGTAATACCTGTTTAAACAGAAAGTCATCGGGCTAAATATTTTAATTGGTATATACACAAATTTCAAGTTAGTAGAGGTAGAATATAAGTCAAGAGGAAAATGCTAGGACCAAACGGTAAGACCTGGAATAGACTGGGTTTTGGATTAGACAAGGGCCGGTTTAGACAAGTTAAACTGTAATAATTATGATCAATATGATAAAACTTATTCTATAAGGAATTGCTTCAATTTCACCCTGATAACAAACTGCTTGTTTCAGATTGATTAAGTATAATGTTATGCGAAAGTGTCATGTATTGAGTCATTCAACCCTGAAATTTCTTCATAAACGTTGCCCTGAATATCAACCTATAAATTGAAAGAGTTCAGATGTGTCTTTAGGAGTGAATAAGTCAAGGTTTACGCTTCTGTTGTTGTGTAATGCAGCAATTAAAACACATTCCAAGCATTAGCAACATTCAAATCTAAAAATGAACTTTCATTGTAAATTTGGTTAACTCGGTAAATGGTGGGTTAAAAATGACTTACTAATTTAATGTATATAAATGTATATATCAACGGGTTTTGAGGGCGAAACACTTCAAATTAACCAGTGTCTTCGACTTTTACGAATGGGAAAGGACGAGGTTCAACTATAAAATATTACACTATATGTTTTCACTTTGACAGGTTGTTCGAGAGGGCACCAACCCAGACTCTGTGCCCTTTATGGATCCCAATGAACTCCACCTGGTTGGAGAGGTCTCATCAAAGGTAGGTAACCCCAATGACTAGTCCATACCAGATATCAAATTCTTAACCTCCAAATTTTTATAGATTAATGTCAGCCTTTCTATCTCCAGTGTTCTTCCAAATTCCTGGCTCTGTCTTTGATGGATAAGACTTCGGTCATCTTCCAAAACTGATACAACCAGTATCTTGTTATTTTAGGATAAAATGTCTATTTGATTACCCTTTCTGCTATGATTATGGAAGTACAGTGTAACTTGTCTAAACCGGAATTCATTGGGATCAACTTTTTTGGCCTGTTACACAGGTGTAGAGGTTTGTTGTAGAGATTTTATATGAGTTCAGAGGGAACTATTGCATGGTTTTATTAGAGGGTTTTGGGAATCAGACCCTGAGATCAAATTTGGAAATATACATTGATGTAATGGCTATCTGGGGATATTTTGACAAACACTATTGTAAGTTTACAACCGTTAAATACATTACTTATGTCTTTTAAATTACCATTTTAAAGGGCTTTTTCTTGGGTCTCTCAGGGGCCGAAATTCGGCCCCATTCCCAATGAGATTTCCCAATTAAAGGACTTTTTTCCCAATCTGATGTTAGATCTACACATTTTTTTTATTGGTAACGGGTCTGTTTACCAGACATAAAAAGAGGGGTGATAAAGCCCTGTATTGGGACCAAATTGTAAGGTCGGAATAGACAGGGATTCAGATTAGACAGGGGCCGGTTTAGACAAGTTATACTGTATTTTTTCAAAACTTTTGTAAGAAAAGCAAGTATAATTGACTTTAAATTTTCCAGGCCCCAGTGGAATACAACAGTTCTGGCGACGTTACAATTTATGCCATCGACTGTGGTATTAAATACAACCAGATACGATGCCTGTGTGAAAGAGGTGCAAAGGTCAAGGTTGTGCCATGGGATTATCCAATTAACAGCAAAGGTAAGTGTTTAAATTTTTTTTTTTTTAAATTGAAAACTGATGATGAATGCATTTATGTGATGATGTCTTTGTGTATGTTATATATATATAATTATGTACAGAAAAGATATGATTAAAAACAAAAATTGAAAACAAAACAGATTTAAAAAAGATCTAAACAGGATTTGTAGCTTGAGGTGAAATCAAAAAGCCTATGGCTCCCATGTTATTCATTCACTATGTATTTTAGGCAGAAGTATAGATATCTTGCATCTACGTTTTGGTGATAAACGTTCTTGGCTAACTCATATGTCCCTGAAATTTCATTATGAACTATTCCATCCATTGGATTGGAAGATTTCAGATGTGTCTTCAGGGGCAAATGAATAAAATTGAGTTCCAAATTAAGGATCACTGTAACTACTTCAGAGGCATTTTCAAGAGTTTTGCCTAAGCAATGTAGTGTAGCATAGTTTTAATACTATCATAAATGTACTTTCAAACATGAAATTGGCTTCATGAAATCATTATTTTGGTGAATTATAAAGTTATCTTCTCCTATATTATTCCTTATCTCTATAACCTGAACATGTACTTTTCTGCAGGTACTCCTGTGTCCTCCCATGATCTCTCATTTAGTCATTCACTCTTGAAGAAACATTTAATCTCTCTCCATTAAAATATTGAAATAGTTCATTGCAATGTTTTAGGGATGAATTAGAAAAGACTTCGCAGGATTCAATTTGGGCCAGCAAGGGAGATAAATATTAATTGGAAAAAATTGTTTCAGAATTGTTGTGAAATAAATATTACAAATTTATCTATGATTTTCTAATTATGTTGTGGAGCAAGTAGACAGAGAGAGAGAGATTACAGAGAGTGAAATCTCAATGGTCGACCTCATGATAGAGACACTTTGAGATCTGGAGTGAGATCTGCCATGTCTACAGCTAGTCAGCTATATAGAAGGAGGCCCACTAATGTGGAATATGCTCCTATAACTGCATGTTAATAACCAATAAGTGTAATGATTGTAAAACTGTTTTTCAGAATATGATGGCCTTTTCATCAGTAATGGCCCTGGAGACCCTCAGATGTGTGCCAAGACCATATCAAACCTGCGACGGGTACTGAGTGAGGATGACAACCACTGTAAACCTGTGTTTGGGATATGTCTAGGTCACCAGCTCATGTCGCTGGCCATCGCTGCAAAAACCTTCAAAATGAAGTAAGTCTGGGCCAACAAATTATGTCACTAGCCTTTAAAGCAAATACCTTCAATATTGAAGTAAGTCTTTTTTGTCCAATGTTGCCAGTTCTTGGCCACCAACTGATGTTGCCAGTCATTGCAGCAAACGCCTTCAAATGTCCCAGACTGCCAATAGAATATATTGTTTCCGAGTCGGGAGCGGGCTCAATGAAGCTGAAATTGATTCAAAAGTCTTAAATTCTATTGACGATATCAGATATGATATTAGTGAACCGAGGGAAAAGCTGAGGTAAAATCCAGCTAATGTCAATTTTATTTTACCATACAGCGTAATTCATCTTAGAAATCATAGCATTATCTAAGATTGGTTACAGCTACTATTAGGACTAGGTAGAGCTGGAACACATCAAGCGTGTTCCTCTGACATACAACCTCAGTTAAACTGTTAGTGTCGGCATTTGTTCAGGCACACAAAATGTATCAACACATGTACTAATAATGTTAAATGGATCAATTTATTCAAAATCTGATTAACAGTCATAAGAAAAACAACGAAGTAAATAGATAGAAATACATTTATATGTTTATAAAATGTATAGAATATAATTTTCATTAGAAAACAGAATCTAAGGGCTTTTCCAGAATTAACCGTATGGGAGGGGCCACACACTTTTTCAGAGACCCACCTCCTCCCATTTAATGTTAAAGGTGATCTGGTTTTAACCCCTGCACCCATGTTTAATAAATTCGATATTGCTTGTGAATGCATCAGTTGTCATTTGACGAAGTGACACTCTTAACTGCATAAATAAAAAATTCTGTTTAAAAAAATTCTGTTTAAAAAATTCTATACAATGTAGTAAAGTGAAGTTTTCACTCATAATTCTCCAGTGTTCCAGCAAGAGATCATCACCTTCCTGCTCTTAAAAAATAAACAAAACTGGTTGAAATTCATGAAAATCATCGCACTGCAAATTCATAGATCAATATTGTACAATTTACATATTATATGATGCTAAAGTTGTATCTAATAATGCAAGATACCCACATTTCAAAAGCTGTAAAATAAATGATCATATGAAATTATTAACATTTTAGTAGTATTGTTAATGATGTAATGTGTGTTTATGTATTTCTTTGCAGGGATCATTTCTGATCAATGTCCTATCATTGATAGATTACATTTTGTTAAAATATTAATTTAAATATATATTTATACCCCCCCCCCCCCCCTCTCCCTCTTTAGACAAGGGCACTTATATCATTTAGCCCTAGAAGTTTCTACAGTAAGGGTGGTCGAATGAAGGGTGTTGAGTGGTGCAGTGGGTAGCGCATTTTACTTTCACCAAGGTGACTGGGTTGGATTTCCTGACCCGATATGAAAAGATTGGGATCACCTGCCCAATGATTTGGGTTTTCCCCAGGAAGATTCCTCCCACACTAAGACCCCCCCCCCCCCACACCCCCATTATCTAGGCGAAAAAGAGTGATTAAAGTCATATAAGTTGAAATATCTTGTTTCACAATTATTGTTTAAGTTTGTATTCATACTGATCACACATGCTTTTGTTAGCCAAAGTATCAAATGTATGTAATCATATAAGTGCATTTGATTGTCTGTAAACTATAAAAAAAAATAAAAACTGACATACATCACATGGTCTAGTACGTATACACATCACGAGTGCTTTTGATTGTCAAACTACATGTCTAAAGAGAAATAAATAAAACCGACATACATTGCATGGTCTAGTACATGAACTGATCACAAATGCTTTTGATTGTCGAACTACATGTGTAAATTTTTTTTTTTAAAAACTGACATAATAAATATAACTGACATACATTGCATGGGCTATTATATGATTTGATCACAATTGCTTTTGATTGTCAAACTACCGTATTGAAAATTTTACTAGAAATTAGAAATAAATGAAACATAAAAGAGTATTCAGTGCAGTTAATTGCTTGTTTGAAATATTTGCCCCCCCCCCCCCCACACACACACACACACTAAAAAAAGATGGTAAATACAATGAAGTAAATATAACAATACAGTTGGAAGATTTCCTATGAGCTGCCAGCTGGAAGATTTCCTATGAGCTGCCAGCTGATGAGGTGGTGATGACTATGTGTATCCCTGGAGGTATCCCTGTTTGTTAACTTGATTTGATTAGTCGTCCGTCACATCCAGTTGTACAGGATACACTTCCTCAAGAATCTGTTTGATCTTCTCTCTCCCCTTCTTCATATTGGCCTGAAATGTACAGAATAGGGAAACTGAATGATAAATAGTCACAGTAGGGGTTGATTGTTTGACCCTGAAATATGTAACTCTAACATAAGATACACTAGCATAAGGTACACTACTAACATAAGGTACACTAACAAAGGTACTCTATCATCAGGTACACTTACATAAGGTACACTAACATAAGGTACGCTAACATAAAGAACTCTAACATAAGGTACACTAACATAAGGAACACTAACATAAGGTGAACTTACATAAGGAACACTTACATAAGGTACACTAACATAAGGAACTCTAACATAAGGTACACTAACATAAGGTACACTAACATGAGGTACACTAACATAAGGTACACTAACATAAGGTACAGTTACATAAGGTACACTAACATAAGGAACACTTAAATAAGGTACACTAACATAAGGTACACTTACATAAGGTACACTAACATAAGGTACACTACTATAAGGTACACTAACATAAGGTACACTGACATAAGGTACACTAATATTAGGTACACTACTAACATAAGGTACGCTAACATAAGGTACACTAACATAAGGTACACTAACATAAGGTACACTAACATAAGGTACACTGACATAAGGTACACTGACATAAGGTACACTTCTATAAGGTACACTAACATAAGGTACACTAACGTAAGGTAATCTAACATAAGGTACACTAACATAAGGTACTCTAACATAAGGTACACTAACATAAGGAACACTTACATAAGGTACACTACTAACATAAGGTACACTGACATAAGGTACACTGACATAAGGTACACTGACATAAGGTACACCAACATAAGGTACACTAACATAAGTTACACCAACATAAGGTACACTAACATAAGGTACACTAACGTAAGGTACACTAACGTAAGGTACACTAACATAAGGTACACCAACATAAGGTACACTAACATAAGGTACACTACTAACATAAGGTACACTAATATAAGGAACACTGACATAAGGTACACATATATAAGGAACACTGACATAAGGTACACTAACATAAGGTACGCTAACATAAGGTACATTAACATAAGGTACACCAACATAAGGATACATAAGACTTACATAAGTAACACTAACATAAGACAGACTTTGTAATAATGTGTTAACAATGAAAGTGTATACAATATCCAGATTTGTTTTTGAGGAGACTGGTAAAATTTCCTTTGGAGTAGATAAAATACTATTAGACCATTAATGGTTCAAGTAGGGCAAGGTGTACTTGGTTCATGTGTAGTGCAGGGTGTACTTGGTTCAGCAGACCTTGCTTTTGTTTCAAGCTGATAGAAATTATCATGGTCATCAAACATGAGGTCCCAGGTTTTACACCTACCGAGTGTATTGGAAAAAGTAGTGACCAGTGGCGTAACATATATACTTACCTGTGTACAGCGTTGACCAGTAGCTATACAGCGTGACACATATAATTACCTGTGTACAGCGTTGATCAATAGCTATACAGTGTGACATATATAATTACCTGTGTACAGCGTTGATCAATAGCTATACAGCGTGACAAATATACTTACTACACATATATTTACCTGTGTAAAGCGTTGACCAGTAGCTATACTGCATGTAAATATATTTACCTGTGTACAGCGTTGAACAGTACCTAAACAGCTTGGCATATATATTTACCTGTGTACAGCGTTGAACGGTACCTAAACAGCGTGACATATATATTGATCTGTGTACAGCGTTGAACAGTAGCTATACAGCGTGATATATACATTTACCTGTGTACAGCAAGAACGGTACCTAAACAGCGTGATATATATATTTACCTGTGTACAGCGTTGAACAGTACCTAAACAGCGTGACATATATATTTACCTGTGTACAGCGTTGAACAGTACCTAAACAGTGTGACATATATTTACCTGTGTACAGCGTTGAACAGTAATTATACAGCCTGATATATATATTTACCTGTGTACAGCCTTGAACAGTACCTATGCAGCGTGACACATATATTTACCTGTGTACAGTGTTGACCAGTAGCTATATAGCCTGACACGTATATTTCAGGGTTCACTTTTGGGTGCGATTTCGCGAGATTCTCGCTGTATTTTCAGATAAATCGCATTAAAGTCCGTTCTAAAGCGAGAAAAAATCGCGCATGTCAAAATTCAGGTATAGTGGATACCTACATCGATCAATGATACCGATCATAGTTCCAGAAGTATTCCTTTCTGCAAATCCTAATGATAGTGTGTACCAGTCATAGTCTCAATGACGCTTGTTTCTCAATCACTTGCAATTCAAACGTTTAGATGACAAAGCCACCACGCAAACACAAAGGTGCAGGTGTCTGTAAATTTGTGACAGGTTGCGATTGGGGGGAAATGTAAGTAGTTAATGCCTCCAGAAACAGTATTGAAAGTTGATCTAACAGCCAGGGATGTCTTAGTTCATTAAATTAACGTTAACCAATGATGAATCCATGGAAAACAAGTAGATGGTTGAGAGAGGAAATGACTCCACCGATTCCACCGGTGCTGGGGCCAATAGGCCAACGGTACTGACTGTATCCGTGACGATGTCAATGCTATTGATGTTTAGTAGCAAGTTTAATGTTATATTAGGAATGGTTGATTTTGGAGGAATTTTAACTTTAATTAGGCCTGTATATGACAGAGTTAAAATCACAAACAAGGACGATTTTCTCCAGGAAATAAAATAAACAAAAGATCAGGAAACCCAATTATAATTACTGTACCTTGTGTTATTTATTAATTAACTTAATAAATTTAATTGTTATGAACTTATAGCTCTCCTATCAATTCATACTAAATTACGTGTCATAATACCAAAAATCCCATCCATATATGAAAAATCTCACTGAAATTAGGTAAGGGAGATTTTTTCTCTCATTGTGCCCAAGGTCAAGGGTGAGCCCTGATATTTACCAGTGTACAGCGTTGACCAGTAGCTGTACAGCATGACATGTATATTTACCTGTGTACAGGGTTGACCAGTAGCTATACAGCGTGACATGTATATTTACCTGTGTACAACGGTGACCAGTGGCTGTACAGCATGACATATATATTTACCTGTGTTCAGGGTTGACCAGTAGCTGTACAGCATGACATGTATATTTACCTGTGTACAACGTTGACCAGTAGCTGTACAGTGTGACATATATATTTACCTGTGTACAGGGTTGACCGGTAGCTGTACAGCATGACATGTATACTTACCTGTGTACAACGTTGACCAGTAGCTGTACAGCATGACATGTATATTTACCTGTGTACAACGTTGACCAGTGGCTGTACAGCGTGACACATATATTTACCTGTGTACAGCATTGACCAGTAGCTATACAGCGTGACACATATATTTACCCATGTACAGCGTTGACCAGTAGCTATACAGCGTGACACATATATTTACCTGTGTACAGTGTTGACCAGTAGCTATACAGCATGACATGTATATTTACCTGTGTACAACGTTGACCAGTAGCTGTACAGCGTGACATATATATATACCTGTGTTCAGTGTTGACCAGTAGCTATACAGCCTGACACATATATTTACCTGTGTACAGCATTGACCAGTAGCTATACAGCGTGACACATATATTTACCCATGTACAGCGTTGACCAGTAGCTATACAGCGTGACACATATATTTACCTGTGTACAGTATTGACCAGTAGCTATACAGTATGACATGTATATTTACCTTTGTACAACGTTGACCAGTGGCTGTACAGCGTGACACATATATTTACCTGTGTACAGCATTGACCAGTAGCTATACAGCCTGACACGTATATTTACCAGTGTACAGCGTTGACCAGTAGCTGTACAGCATGACATGTATATTTACCTGTGTACAGGGTTGACCAGTAGCTATATAGCGTGACATGTATATTTACCTGTGTACAACGGTGACCAGTAGCTGTACAGCGTGACATATATATTAACCTGTGTTCAGGGTTGACCAGTAGCTGTACAGCATGACATGTATATTTACCTGTGTTCAACGTTTACCAGTAGCGGTTCAGGGTGACATATTTATTTACCTGTGTACAGGGTTGACCGGTAGCTGTACAGCATGACATGTATACTTACCTGTGTACAACGTTGACCAGTAGCTGAACAGCATGACATGTATACTTACCTGTGTACAACGTTGACCAGTAGCTGTACAGCATGACATGTATACTTACCTGTGTACAACGTTGACCAGTAGCTGAACAGCATGACATGTATACTTACCTGTGTACAACGTTGACCAGTAGGTGTACAGCATGACATGTATACTTACCTGTGTACAACGTTGACCAGTAGCTGTACAGCATGACATGTATACTTACCTGTGTACAACGTTGACCAGTAGCTGTACAGCATGACATATATATTTACCTGTGTACAACGTTGACCAGTGGCTATACAGCGTGACACATATATTTACCTGTGTACAGCGTTGACCAGAAGCTATACAGCGTGACACTTATACTAACCTGTGAACAGCGTTGAACAGTACCTAAACAGTGTGACATATATTTACCTGTGTACAGCGTTGAACAGTACTTATACAGCCTGACATATATATTTACCTGTGTACAGCCTTGAACAGTACCTATACAGTGTGACACATATATTTACCTGTGTACAGTGTTGACCAGTAGCTATATAGCCTGACACGTATATTTACCAGTGTACAGCGTTGACCAGTAGCTGTACAACATGACATGTATATTTACCTGTGTACAGGGTTGACCAGTAGCTATACAGCGTGACATGTATATTTACCTGTGTACAACGTTGACCAGTAGCTGTACAGCGTGACATATATATTTACCTGTGTACAGGGTTGACCGGTAGCTGTACAGCATGACAAGTATACTTACCTGTGTACAACGTTGACCAGTAGCTGTACAGCAAGACAAGTATATTTACCTGTGTACAACTTTGACCAGTGGTTGTACAGCGTGACACATATATTTACCTGTGTACAGCATTGACCAGTAGCTATACAGCATGACACATATATTTACCTGTGTTCAGGGTTGACCAGTAGCTGTACAGCATGACATGTATATTTACCTGTGTACAACATTGACCAGTAGCTGTACAGCGTGACATATATATTTACCTGTGTACAACGTTGACCAGTAGCTGTACAGCATGACATGTATATTTACCTGTGTACAACGTTGACCAGTGGCTGTACAGCGTGACACATATATTTACCTGTGTACAGCGTTGACCAGTAGCTATACAGCGTGACACTTATACTAACCTGTGTACAGCGTTGACCAGTAGCTATACAGCATGACACTTATATTTACCTGTGTACAGCGTTGACCAGTAGCTATACAGCGTGACATATATATTTACCTGTGTACAGCGTTGACCAGTAGCTGTACAGCATGACATGTATATTTACCTGTGTACAACGTTGACCAGTGGCTGTACAGCGTGACACATATATTTACCTGTGTACAGCGTTGACCAGTAGCTATACAGCGTGACACTTATACTAACCTGTGTACAGTGTTGACCAGTAGCTATACAGCATGACACTTATATTTACCTGTGTACAGCGTTGACCAGTAGCTATACAGTGTGACATATATATTTACCTGTGTACAGTGTTGACCAGTAGCTTTACAGCGTGACACTTATATTTACCTGTGTACAGTGCTGACCAGTAGCTATACAGCGTGACACATATATCAACCTGTGTACAGCACTGACCAGTAGCTATACAGTGTGACATATATACTTACCTGAGTACAGCGTTGACCAGTAGCTCCACATCATGTCACACATATATTTACCTGTGTACAGCGTTGACCAGTAGCTCTACATCATGTCACACATATATTTACCTGTGTACAGCGTTGACCAGTAGCTATACAGCGTGCATACTCCAGGATGTAGACTCCACAGTCATAAGTGTTCTTCTGTGTGGGAAACCTCTGAGCAGTGGAACAGAAGACTTTATAACCAAACTCATAATTAACTATCATTTCAGTGTGCGAAAGTAACAATAGACTGAGGCCACAGGAAAACCTGTTGGTCCATGCAAAATGCCAGTACAATAAACCTGATGTCTAAGTAATTCAACTGCTTATGAAAGTTGAAAAAGTATAAAAAACTGTTTGAATACAGCATATCAATTACAATTCTTTGCATGTTGTTAGTTTCCTGATTTGTTTAGCTGAATTTATCATTGCAAATTAATTTTTGTTCAAACATTGGTTGAAGGAGGGAAGATCACTCTGTTTAAAGTGGTTCCTTGACACTGATGGAAAAATTCAGTCTCTGAAAATTTTGTTGGGTCTATGCAATTTGAAATGTTCATAGACCTATTGTCTATGGAACTTCATGAATTGTTTTCGCACACTGTATTAATATCTATACACAAGTAAAAGCTCTCAGAGTCATCTGTATTGGGAAAATGTCATTATCAATATTTGGGTGAGTGCATTGTGAAAAAAATGTCATAGATATTTTTATCTGTGTTTAGTTATCTTTCCAAGATTGATACTTTACAAGAATTGTATTTTATGTATTTTTGTCTCGCCTCGACGATAGTCGAGAAAGCGAGACATAGGTGTTACTTTTCCGGCGGCGACGACAGCGGCGGCAACATTTGCGTTAAAGTCCACTTTTCACAGTGTTATAATTATCCAATTGAATTTAAAGTTGGTCACATTGTTCAAACCATCATGCTTAATACCTTACCTCAATTTAAATGAAATGGTGTTACAGGTTTTGGTGTTTTGGGGCAAAAACATGGAAATTTTGTGAATTCGCGTTAAAGTCCGCTTTTTTTATTGTTACAGATATCCGATTGAATTGAAACTTTATGTAGTTACTAACATCATCATACTGAACATCTTAGTGAAATTTGGACGAAATTTGTGTACAGGTTTTGCTGTTTTGGGTCAAAAACATAAGAATTTTGAGATTTTGCATTAAAGTGCACTTTTTATAGTGTCACTGATATCAGATTCAAATGAAACTTACAGTAGTTACTGATATCATCATACTGAACACCGTAATGAGATTTGGAGGAAATTTATTTGCAGGTTCCACTGTTTTGGAGCAAACACATGGGAATTTTGAGAATTTGCGTTAAAGTCCACTTTTTATAGAGTGACTGATATCGGATTCAATTGAAACTTAGGAAAGTTACTAATATTATCATACTGACGACCTTACTGAAAATTGGAGGAAATATTGGGGTAAAAACATGGGAATTTTGAGAATTTACATCAGCATCCACTATTTATAGTGTTATTGATATGTAATTAAATTGAAACTTGGCTATGTTACAGATATAATCTTGCTGTATATATTTTGTCATACTAATTTTTACGTTGGGACTTAAATATTATCGGCAAAGCGGGAAAGGCGAGACATACAATTACGCGTAATTCTTGTTTTATAGTGTCAGCTTCTGGAAGTACGATTATTTATTTCAATAAATTTAAAGATAATTTAAATTAAATCATATTTCTTTTCTTTTAACTTGTTGAATGATATTTAGACCTCAAGTAACTGCTATAATACTATCCCCCCCCCACCCCCACCCCACCGAAACTCCTTGTCCATGTCGCTAACCAAACAGTTATATATTGAGTTTTAGATAAATCATTACCTTAGATTTTTCCAAACAGTTACATAAAGAGTTTTAGATAAATCATTACCTTAGATTTTTCCAGCTGTTTGTCCCTCTCTAGTGTAAGACCAGACTGCTCCAGGTAGTTGCTATTTAACATAACATGATAATTAAAGCTATATAAATAACATAGAAACATGAATGATGAAGGAATATAATTTTTGACTTGCACCCAAACCGGCCTTCAAACTCGCAATCTTTGGCAGCAAATCTCCTCGCCAGATATACCTGCAGCTTCTTCCACTGCGCTAACTAGCAATTGTTTGACATCCCTAAGAAAAGATGTTTCAATGTCGCAGTGATAGACAGTCTGATACTGACAAGTTCATAGTGACAAATCGTCTGTTATAGAGGATGTGAAGTTACCTCAAAGTCTGATACAGACAAGTTCATAGTGACAAATCGTCTGTTATAGAGGGTGTGAAGGTACCTCAATGAATATATAGAGAGAGGTACAAATATGTAACACAGTACAATTAGGTCAGGAAATTCACATTTTACTCGCTATATAATTTACATAACTTACAGGATTTACCTACCCCCAACCCCCATAGGGAAGTATAGGGGTTGGGGGTAGAGACATTTTACAAGAGTAGGGGTTTAGGGGTTTGAAATCTTCTATTTCTTTATTGATTATACCTGCACAAAAAATCATGCTCCATTATCATGCTAGATATCTAACTCACATTATGGTTTCCAAGTTTGTTTCATTGACGAGGCCAAGTGGATCCAGGTACGATATGGTCATCTTCTCCATGTCAACAACCTGTTCAAAACGATAGGGTGTACCCTGACTGAGCATAACTATAAGTCCGACAAAAGCTAGCAGTTTGGAGCAAAAAATGAGTAACCACAGTTAAATAAATAAATAAATGTCTATTGGTATTATTTTGTTGATTAATCTAGATGTATGAAAACTTTCTTAGTACATGTATTTCATTAGTCTATTTAGAGATGATATTTTTATGCTTAATCTATTGGTAGCCTGTATAACAAATTGCTTTAATGTTCGTTCAATCGTAGTTAGCCATGGCCTATCTTAGAATTATTGGTCCACCACCGTAATACATTAAATGGCAAAGAGTCACACCTTTCTGCTCATGTCCAACAATCAAAATCATTATCACATATAGGTCAAGTGAGTATGGTTGGAGTGTTGGTATCTTACTAAGAAAACATTGAGTGACTCACTTAGTCTCGCAATGCCCATTTTGTTCCGACCATTTCACTTCATTAAAGTATTAGATTATTTTGTATATATTTCCTTCATAGCTGTAACAATGTCGGGAACATTCATTGCTCCATACTAAGAGACAAATTCCTTTTGTGGAAGAAGAACATGGTCGTAAATACTCACGTACAATACACCTGTGTGTACAATACACCTGTGTGTACAATACACCTGTGTGCACATTTTCATTAAAATGATTGTACACCTGTTTTATATATATATTAACATTCTGATTGTTTCTTCTCTTTATGAATATACCAACTGAAAACAACAAACGGTAGACTATGAATACAGCATAATTACATCCATTCACGTGGATTACTTATGATGTAATATATCAATCTTGTTCAATGTGAGTCTTGTCTATCTGCTTGGGATAACATGGAAAACCCCCCTGCGTCAAACGCTCAAATGGCTACGATAAATTATTGGCAACAGTTTTACTAATATGAGGGCTGTTCTGCCAATGTTGTTTAAATGACGACAGAAAACCAAACACAGTTAGTTGATTAGTTAGTTAAGATATATGATAAATTAAATCAAACAATTGTTCAATTATAAAAATGTAAATATACAGATTGAACGGCGTTTTTAAAATTGTCATGCCGGTATGAATGCAAATCAGTTACATTCATATTGACCATGAAGAGAGCTTCATGCAATATGGATATAATTACCACTTTTCCATCAGACCAGCAGGCAAATTTAAAAAACACCATTCAATCCTTATAGAATTTTCCAATTTTCGTTTGTTTATATTCTTTCGATTTGTAGTAATATTCAAGGTTTCCAAGCAACCGTGAAAGAAAACAAAGAAAGTTAATACACAATAAAAATTGCTTGTTATGATAGTAAAGTTAAAGTGCTGCTTGTCATTCTGACGAATACCCATACTTACTACGAGGGACCAGTGTGACTGTTGGTGTATCGGTATGAACAGGTACTCGGTATCTGTGGTATTTTTAACTCGGGACACATTACCCAATCCTGTTCGTTTAATTTCATCCAGAAGGAATGTGTCTAAACACTGTACCCGGTGTTTGTCCTCCAAAGTCGCCAAGTAACCGTTGACAACCTATGAAGTAAAGCTGGCATAGTGATTTCTGTATCTTAATTCCTGAAAAATACTTCAATTTTGTTACCATGCAACGGAATGAATTTTGTCATCAGGATAGATAAAATGTTGAACTTTAAACTGGTCTGTACCTGATCATTTAACCAGTTCTTTGCGTCTAGAGTCTTCATGTCTTCTTGTCGGAGCAGCAGTCGGGATCGTGTAGGTGTAGGTCGGTCCCTCCTGTGTCCTCTAATGTGCTGTAACCAAGGTAACATGTTCATTGGAAGATTTAAGAAATTCACCAATTGGAAATAAATTTGAATTACATTTTTTATTTCAATGTTGATACTAATAAAGTCTGCAATATTTGACCTGGTAAGCTGATACCAGTAAACAATGTTAAGGTATTCGATGAAATTGGGAAAACTCTACGTTTGGCATTCAAGAAAATAGTAAATAAAATCGAAAAAACATTGAAATTAGGTGTTACATACATGGAAGGTTTTGATAGAATTGTCTTTAATGAAATTCAATGTTACATACAAGGAAGATTTTGGTAGAATTATCTTTAATGAAATTCAATATTACATTTTGTACATACAAGGAAGGGTTTGGTAGAATTGTCTTTAATGAAATTCAATGTTACATACAAGGAAGGTTTTGGTAGAATTATCTTGAATGAAATTCAATATTACATTTTGTACATACAAGGAAGGGTTTGGTAGAATTATCTTTAATGAAATTCAATATTACATTTTGTACATACATGGAAGGTTTTGGTAGAATTATCTTTCCCATTAAAAGTAGAAGAACTGACAATACCTGGGAGGGTGTCTTGGACGTGTTGGTCTGTCTATAAAACAGTAGATAGCAGCCTGTCTACAAAACAGAAATACCGTTCATATAACTGACATGTTTAGTTAAGGCATTCCTCAAATACAAAACTGTTCATGAAACCAATGTCACAGGGATGTAAAGTAATACATATTTACATTACTACTGCACTGAGACTAGATGAAGCTACTTCGTCCACTGTTTGCTATTTTCCAATAAAACACATTGTGACGTCATCATGCATATGACATCATAATTGTAGGGTTGGATACCTGTCTAACGGCTGGCTCTTCTCTGTCTGGATTTACCCTGACGTTGAAACATGCGTTGACTAATACTATATGTATATATATATATATGTACCAGCTGCTAGTGCAAAACATTCAATATATAGGTACCGCCAATGTATGTTACACACCAATTAATGTAAAAAATTTGACAATCAACAGGAAATTATATAAAATTACCTGGGCTTCATCTGATTGAAGAAAGTCATGTTCTTTCTCTGTTATTGTGTCACCATGGTAACTGATGATTCCTCCGGTTGTGACACTTACTGCTGTGTCTGAACATAATACAGATATTAAAACAATCATATTTAATATTTAAAGCATTCAGCACATCTCTGATAAACTCTTCCTCGAGCACTTGGTGCTCGACAAGAAACTCGCTGTATAGTAATATACCCAATAGAAAATTATTATACTCATTGTTAATTGATTCGAACTCAACGTGAAACTCCGTGTTAATAAATTGGACTAATAAAGCAACATGATAATTGGAAATCAACACCAGACTTGATGTTGATTAATTTGAGACTTGAAGCTCAATGTTAACTGATTAAATGTTAGAAATTCCATGTTAACTATTTGATCCCCAAAAGATATCAATATTAATGACTTAAAAAGGAAAATTCTGTATTAATTAAAACTCCTTAATTTGGGGACTATTGTTAAGTATTGAAAGCTCAACACAATTAAAAACTCCTTAATTTTGGAACTTATAATTATTAAGTATTAAAAACTCAACACAAAACTCCATTTCAGGTATTAGTGAAACATATGAGAAAAATCATCGTAAGTAATTGAACTTAACAGAAAACTTTATGTAAGTTAAAAACTTCATGTCAAGTATCATGTTGGAATTCTTCAGAAAACAGTTGTAAATTAATAACAACATAACAGAAAATTCTTTATTAATTGAAACTCGATAGAAATTGCATGTTAAGTGCTGTACACCAACTTATTTCAGCAGCGACTTATTTTTGCGTTTTCATATGAAACAACTATTTTGTTGCGATTTAATCTCACAATAAGTATACCAGATTTGATGTAGAATTAACATTAATATACAAGTTGTATAAGGGTATGCAGTTTTTACACCCCTTTTTGAAATGTTTTACAAACACTTCAAACATGAACTCAATATTATTGAACAACTTTACAGTTGAAAAACTGGAAGAATATCAAAATTTCATAAAAAGAAAAATCAATTTCTAGATTTCAGGAAACAGTATGTAGTGTGTTTAACTTATATAAAGGAAAAGATTCAACTGAGGAAAGATAAGAAAAAACATTAAAGTGAAAAAAACTCATTATGTCTTAATGTCCATCCGATTTCTAAAACTTTATACTATTGCAAAACATCATCTCTTAACAGTGATGAAAAATGTCTGCCATCTCTAAAACCATACACCATCTAAAAATGTATTGCTTAATATCCATCTCTTATGTGTGATGGAAATGTTTTTATTTCTAAAACTTTGCACTATCAATATTGGAAAATATTCATCTCCTTTTGTGTGATGAAAATATCTATTCCATCTTTGAAAATTTACACTATCTATAGCTAAAAAATATCGTCTTCTATACATTTCATATGTCTCAAAAAGCTTATTGCCATCTAATGATAAACATTCCTCCCTTTTACATGATAAAACTTCAGACTTGAATCAGTCTGTTAAAGAATGGTACATGTACCGTCCTTTCCTTATTCTCTATCAAGTCTTTCCTGTCTCTATAAATCTTGAAATCGTTTTACAGCATGTAAACAACCAAAACACCTTAGGATGAAACAATTCATTGATCGTATTCTAACAAAAAAAAAAATAAACAAAAAAAAACTCACATTGTCCAGCATATACAGAATCCCCATGATGCAACTGTAAAAAATTGTTTCCAAAAGCTTTCAGAATCCAAAATAAGTAACTTTAGACTTTTGTCTCTTAGGTATAAGAAGTAAAGATTTCGTCAAAAGGGACAATTTAGTGAAGTTAATATTTTATAACCACATTGCAAATTTCTTCGTATTTATGCGTATCCACGATCTAGTGGGGCACACCTGCAAAATTAAATTATAACCTGCGACCAACTCATGAACCAGCATTTAAAACGTTTTCACAATGGCAGGACCTTTTATGGAAGCCAGGCAAATTTTTAAGGTTTGTACTGTTTATTACTAAAACAATGCATAATCCTGATCGTAGTTCTTTTGATTTCAAACCCACATCTTGACTGCCTTCAATGTTAGAAAAAGGATTTTTATGCTTGCTATATCAATATTTAGCGGGAAAAAAATATTTTCAATAAAGAAATCACCTTGTGTCTGGCTGTACTGCTTTAATTTACATGGTTTTCCTATTTTTCAAATTAAACATTTCAGGGGTAAAACTTGATGTTGCGAAACATATAAATGCAAGCCTTCAAAGGCTAACCATAAAAAGGCTCAAAAGAAAATAACAAAAAGTCTCCTGGTCCGTCCCTATATCATGAATAAAAGACAATGAGAAACCATTTGAATGACAGAGATACACACGGCTGTAATTCTAACCTTCTGTTCCGCGATGTGTTTACATGCAACTAGATTCCTGTCACCAAGCATGACATGTTGTATTTTCAGATAATCTATAGTTAAAATGGGTTATGGTTTTTATTGATTTAATTGTCCTTTCAAGAACATCTGTTAACAATTCAAATGGTATGCTTTGTACTATTGTTCCTGTTTGCTATGATAAAGTAGTCTTCATTGGAGAAGGCAAAAAAGGGTAAATTGATAACCAATTCTCCCAGAAAACTCATTTAAACCCCTCTGATTCAAAGGATGGAATAGTCCAGTAAGTAATTGTTAAACTTATTGATCTATGTGCAGACACAAACCTGAATGGATTGGAGATAATAATCACAGGTGTTGCTACCCACGGTTTGCAGACTGATCTCTCTACAATGAAAAATAATGTTACAATAAGTTTATACCAGATGTACAAATAAAGGGGTAGATAATTATGTTCC
Organism: Mimachlamys varia; assembly: GCA_947623455.1. NCBI lineage: Eukaryota > Metazoa > Mollusca > Bivalvia > Pectinida > Pectinidae > Mimachlamys > Mimachlamys varia. Next base: position 10,476,534 of record OX392542.1, on the reverse strand, counting down.
AACCAGTTAATATTATAAGACTCTTTCATGTCCGGGGGTGTAAGATAAGGAAATTCAACCCGAGGGGTTTTCAAATTTGGTAAAACCCAAGGCTTTGCCGAGGGTTTTGCCAAATTTGAAAATCCCAAGGGTGGAATTTCCCTATCTTACACCTTTGGTCATGAAAGAGTATTTTTCTCTCATTTCAACTACCTGAATAAGCTCAAATACCATGAAAATACTTTTGATTGGCCACCATTTTGAAAATATTAACTTTTCCCTTGAGCTTTTTTGAAGAAAACAAATGATACAGCAAGATTAAGCATACCCCATATTTGCAAACATAGTTTGCACAGAAAAAATAATCTCAGCTTTCTAATGTACACGATTAAAATATCTTGAAAGGTTTTGATTTCAACACGTCGCCATTTTTCTCTTTTCGGCATCAGATTTTACCGCACTCGTGACGTCACATCATTGTTGCGCCATTGTGACGTCACGCCGTGGCTGTATTGCATGGGTAGGTGTGTAATACAACCACAGCGATCATAGGTGTATTGCCCTGGACAGGCCAGTATTACACACCTAGAAATGAGCGAAAAAATTCTAAAAATAAGGGGGTAGATAAATATAAGTATATTCCAACAAGTTGATATAAAATTTTACAAATAAGGGAGGTAAAGGGGAAACAATTGTGTTCAAAGAATTTATTATAAAATTAAAAAAAAAAGGGAAATAACTGGCTGCTTTGAACCAGTTATTGTCATATGTACAAATACAGAGTTAAAGGGCAGATAATCATGTTCTAACACCTTAATGTCAGATGTACAAAAAAGGGGATAAAAGGGAAATAACTGTGTTTCAACCAGTTTTTGTCAATTATACAAATAAGGAGGTAAAGGGGGGATATTTTTTTTCCAACCAGTTATTGATAGAAAAAAAATAAAGCAGTAAAGGGGAGATAACCATGTTCCAACAAAATAATGTCAGATGTTACAAAAAAGGGGGTAAAGGGGAATTAACTATGTTCTAACCAGTTTAATTGACAGATGTATTAGAAAATGTGATAAAGGGGAGATAATTGCCTTCTTACCAGTTGTCATATGTACAAATAAGGAGGTAAAGGGGAGATAATTATGTTCCATTTAAGGATTAAAAGCCCCTGTATGATCCCTGTATTACAGACATTCATAGATTCTAAATTTCACTAGTCTTAATTATCCCCTTGCGACGAAAGTCGGGGAGAGGATATAGCGTTCCGTTCGTATGTATGTTCACTTTTTGTCAGCACTCTTGCGACTTCAGTTTTGAACGGATTCTGACCAAACTTCCTATATGGGTCAAGCATGGTAATACCTCGAACGAGTTCGTGTTTCAGGGTGCCAAGGTCAAGGTCACCGTTACTATTTATAGAAAATCTTTGTCAGCACTCTTGCAACTTCATTTTTGAACGGATCCTGACCAAACCTCAAATATGGGTCCAGCATGGGAATACCTCGAACAAGTTCGTGTTTCAGGGTGCCAAGGTCAAGGTCAACGTTACTATTTATAGAAAATCTTTGTCAGCGCTCTTGCGACTTCATTTTCGAATGGATCCTGACCAAACTTCATATAGGGGACCAGCATGGTAATACCTCGAACGACTACATGTTTCAGGGTGTGTTTAATGCCAATTAAACCTTCTGAACAAAGCAGAATGCTTATATATGCATTTAGATAAACACATAATTATAATCACTATCAGGAAATGAAGTTGCTAGTGTGATGTGTAACCAGATACTGTTGAATGCATAACAATATATAACATATTTATCTGGCAATGAGCCCATGCCTGATATTAAGCCCATCCATGTCTATTGCAAATGACAACTGATGTTATTTCAATGTCCTGCAATAACCCCACCCCCCATTTTGCGTCAGAGTTCATGTGTTAGCACGCGAGGGGATTTGTATCGTTTGCAATGCCTTGTTAATTTTTGAGAGATACCAATTTTTACAATTTGGAAAAGACTTACTTTTCTATGGTCACAGAAGCAAGGCATTTTCGAGGGGATTCTGTAAATCGTTTGAGAATGATGACGAGCACATTTGAAGCTTCTACAACTGATCTCTTCTGATGGTGATCTGTGAGTGCTTGACATACTCGACATCGCCTGAAAAATATTCTTCATTAAATAACATCATTACATGGAAAACACTATTGATATTGTAAAGAGCAATCTCAGTCCCAGTATTGTTGTCCTTCTTGTCTTCATTGCTACAGTATATCATTATTATGGTTCTTCCCTGACATCCTTGTTATCGTGTTTAATATTTGTATAATTAATGTAGTTTTAGCTCTACTAAGCTGTTTGGTTATTAGTCAATACACTTAATATCACTCCTGTTAATATCACATTCCTCTTTATATCATGTTTTTCCAAAGCACCATTTTTCTCTATATATACAGGGGCGGTGAAAAACTTTTAAAAGTACTCGTCCACCGGGCAAGTGACCTTCTATAAAGCACTCGTCCGGATTGCAATCTCACTTGTCCGGATATTTCAACCAAATGTTCATTCTTACCTCATATGTTATGTACTGTTACGTATGTTTTTACTTAATATTATTCATTATTACCTCATTTAAATTAAATCGTTACTAGCCCCTGTGGTCTGACCGGGACAGTAAACATAATTATAAAATAAAATCACTGACAGTGACGGGCTTCAAAGCCAGATTGCGCTATATTTTTGTATGATTATGTCACAAGTAAACGCACCTAATATATATCAAATATTACTGACCTTCTTTGATTGTGTTAGAAAGTTTCGCCGGTGCGACATGTTGTGGCACCGACGGTTTTTCTACGTTACGCGAGAAAAAACTGTTGATCGTTTCTGCGCCATTTTCTTTCGAGAACCCTCAGATTGTATCGTTAGCTGAATCATAATCTCGGACGCTTTCGTTGCGTGTCTATGGCGACGCTGCATACATGCGCAGACAGTCGAAAAACGAAAATGGGGAATTCCAAGAAAAACGAAAGTGGGGAATTCTCGGAAAAGTGTTTGTATGAAGCGAAAGTCAGATTCCTGATCTCAGCGATGGATTTATTTATCTTTCATGCTTTATGTTGTATATAATCTATCATCGTATCAATAATTTTCACTTGTCCGATGGACAAGTAGCATTGCAAACTTCACTCGTCCGATGGCGGAATTCACTCGTCTAGACGAGCGGACGAGTGCTTTTCACCGCCCCTGATATAATCTATTTTATTTGGATAATATCATGTATTTTGAGGTGAATTCCTCTTAATATCATGTTTTTTTAACCAATCACATAAAACATTTAGAAAATGATGTCATTTCCATTGATTTCAGATAGAACTTGTACAAAATGTTGCATAGAAAGTTAAAAAAAGCCCCCAATTTTTTTTATTTGAATTTTGTTATCTATTTATATTGAAACATCTTCATATGTACATTGAATAGCTTAGTTTTAGTTATGGAGATTGGAAATGCACTAGATTTAGTTGAAAAACATGTTTCTCTTAATGTCACATTCCTGTTAATATCATATTTTTGTCTTGACAAATGCAGCATGACATAAAGAGGAGTGCACTGCATGAGATTATAAATCTACTGACTGTTGGGTGCCTGATGTCATAGGATTGAAGTAGTCGTTGATACACTGCTGTACTGTTGGAGCGGTGATATTCACCATTAGGGTGGCTGCTTTCTCCCGCACTGGAGAATCTGTCTGAGAAGGCAAAGCAGCAAAATGTTTATTATAGGAATCAGTTTCATTGATACACAATACACATCAGATCAGGTTCACCATTATGGCAGATTATAACCACTACAGCATTAGAGAAACTGTCTGAGAAGATATCCCCCACCCCCAACCCAACCCCCATTTAGTGGACGATCTTATACATGTAGTATTATAGTAAAAACCTACCTGGTATGTCTTTTTGCATAAACTAAATTGTTGGAACTCGAACATTATTAATTCAAATGATTTATTTTAGACCTTTACATGTTTGAAAGATATCAAAGTGGAACAGGTCTTGTTTGGGAAAGCTTTAATTTTTGTCTTGTTAATCTTAAAATAATTGTTCATCCCCCATATTACAAATTAAAAGAATTAAAATCTAAACATACTGGGAAATTAATGTAATCAGATGCATCAAGTATTATTTTCAGTGCTATAGAATTATTCTTATGTTCATGTAAGAACTATTTTCTGTTTAATGATAATCTTATGACTAAAGATCTAATGCTGTTGACAGAAAGTTTTAATTTCCAATTTTACCTGACAAAATTATAGCCCTTTTTATCCATCAAAAATTTCAATTAAAACTGATTAACTTTTTACCACAGAATATGGTTTTCATGTACTTACTCCTCAATTCATATCCGTACTCTGAAAATATTTATGATTATCCGAATGTACATAATAGAGTTATGGCCCATTGCTGTTATATGTTATATGGAGTTATTGCCCCTTGTCAGTGTATAATGTTTGGACATAAAACCTACATTTTTTTGCATGGACAATATATATATACTTACCGTGCTACATGACAGATACTCCAGTTCCTTCTGTATAAGTGTACATAATAGAGTTATGGCCCTTTGTTGGTATGTTATATGGAGTTATTGCCCCTTGTCAGTGTATAATGTTTGGACATAAAACCTACATTTTTTTGCATGGACAATATATATATACTTACCGTGCTACATGACAGATACTCCAGTTCCTTCTGTATAAGTGTACATAATAGAGTTATGGCCCTTTGTTGGTATGTTATATGGAGTTATTGCCCCTTGTTAGTGTAAAATGTTTGGACATAAAACCTACAATTTTTTGCATGGACATAATACTTTTGGTGCTACATGACAGATATTCCAGTTCCTTCTGTATAAGTGTACATAATAGAGTTGTGGCCCTTTGTTGGTATGTTATATGGATTTATGGCCCCTTGTTAGTGTAAAATGTTAGGACATAAAACCTACAAGTTTTACATGGACATTATACTTACAGTACTACATAACAGACACTCGAGTTCCTTCTGTATAAGTGTCGGTTGTAATAGGCCAGTCTTGTGCATTTTCTGTAGGAAGTGGTGTAGGAATGTTACAGGGTTGCAGACTTCTCCAAACTTTATACTGCTAAACTCGGGGGACATTTGTAGTTCAATCTGTAAAGGTTGATATGAAACATTGTTAGTTTCCTCCAAACTTTATACTGCTAAACTCGGGGGACATTTGTAGTTCAATCTGTAAAGGTTGATATGAAACATTGTTACAGTTTTCTCCAAACTTTATACTGCTAAACTCAGGGGACATTTGTAGTTCAATCTGTAAAGGTTGATATGAAACATTGTTACAGTCTTCGCCAAACTTTATACGGCTAAACTCGGGGGACATTTGTAGTTCAATCTGTAAAGGTTGATATGAAACATTTTTACAGTCTTCTCCAAACTTTATACTGCTAAACTCGGGGGACATTTGTAGTTCAATCTGTAAAGGTTGATATGAAACATTGTTACAGTCTTCTCCAAACTTTATACGGCTAAACTCGGGGGACATTTGTAGTTCAATCTGTAAAGGTTGATATGAAGCAGCAGTACTTTATTTTCAGGATTTGTTTTTATTCAATGTAAAGTTCAAACTACCATAAGATATGGAATAGGAATTAAAAGACAGCATGTAGAAGAACAGTTGTCTTTATGCTGATTTTTTTTACAAATTCAAAAGTCCCAGAGTTTGATTTGTTTTTCTTTCATTCTAACTGCCACAATAGGGTCAAAAACATGAAAATGCTTTGGATTTGGCACCGTTTTGAAAATATTTAATTTTCATTTAAACTGTTGTTACGAAATCGAATCTATAAGCAGGACTACCAAGCATACCTAACTTTACAATTACTTTCGCCTTTCTTCTTTCGAATTTGTAGTATGGTAAATACATATCATAAACAGTTCTAATTTTATCATGTCACCTTTCCCAAAATGGCCGACATCAGAGTTATCCAAGTAAGTGACATCATGTCATTATTGAGCTATTGTGATATCACATCATGTGAATTGAGGAATAAGATTGTACAGTGTACCCTTGACCTTTCGCCACCCTCACATACCGCCACCTAAACCTCTAGAACGGATTTCCCTCTTTTATAATTCCCTCGTTAAGTTCGCTACTCTCGCATACCGCCATCCGCCTCACCCTTTAAAATACAAATGTTCCGAATCGCTATATATTTCCCTTGACGATAATGCCATATTGTTCCGTTTTTGTAGATCGACGAACTCTTTAGTGTTCTATTTGGAATGGCATGCGGCAAAAGCAGATCAATAACTTTTTTCAGATATCAATTTGTGCCAATGTAGATCTATATGACGATATAATTCTAAGTTTGTTTTTAAAGAAATGTTGGAAAAGCCATCTATTATGCAATGTAATTCATGGTTATAATTTTCATAATTCGATACTATAGCCACCTTCGTCATACCGCCACAATTGATGTGGATGAAAGATTACGGTAGAACGAGAGTACACTGTACCTCCATTTCTTACCTTGACAACTCTAACACACACAGAGCATTACCGTTAACCCTGCCTCATTACGATGCAGACTCCCTCATTTTGACCGTAATTTACCAATCTCCCTCAAAATCTCCCTCAATTAAGTCCAATCCCACACAAACTCAAAATCTACATCTTGTGGTTGAATGATATCCTAGTTAATGCAGGGTGTAAATAATGACCATAACAAGTGTGTCTGGATCAAATGAATACTTATTGAAGTTGTTTTGATACATAAAAAGGGTAAAGACAAATTGAGTAATGCAGTTTAGGTGCATTTCACACACTTTCTCCCTCATTGGAAATGTGGAATGAGGGAGATCTCCCTCATTGGAGGTTTCAGAGATTAACACCTATGACAGAGAAGAGTAATGTGTAATAATCACCATTAGTTCCACTGGACGCACAGTTGAGGTGTTGGTCAGCTGAGTCAGCCGAGTCAGAAACTGGTGTAGCTCTATAGGAATGCCCTCTGTACGAAAAAAATAGACTGTTACATCCACTTGTACATGAAATCTATTTTGTTTATTACCATTTAATTGGTAGAGCAGGTAGAGCAGGATAGCAAAAGATCCTAGTCCTAGTCCTATTGGTGTTAGCAGAAACCCTTTAAATCTGTCCTAAGACCTACAGCCTACGGGAGTAGGCAGACTCCCTCTAACTCTGTGATGGTAACAAAGGACCTAACTCCTATTGAAGTAGGCAGACTCCCTCTTACTCTGTGATAGAACAAAGGACCTACCTCCTACGGGAGTAGGCAGACTCTCTCTTACTCTGTGATGGTACAAAGGACCTAACTCCTATTGAAGTAGGCAGACTCCCTCTAACTCTATGATAGAACAAAGGACCTACCTCCTACGGGAGTAGGCAGACTCCCTCTAACTCTGTGATGGTAACAAAGGACCTAACTCCTACTGGAGTAGGCAGACTCCCTCTAACTCTATGATAGAACAAAGGACTTACCTCCTACGGGAGTAGGCAGACTCCCTCTAACTCTGTGATAGAACAAAGGACCTACCTCCTACGGGACTAGGCAGACTCCCTCTAACTCTGTGATGGTACAAAGGACCTACTGCCTACGGGACTAGGCAGACTCCCTCTAACTCTGTGATGGTAACCAAGGACCTACCGCCTATTGGAGTAGGCAGACACTCTCTTACTCTGTGATGTTACAAAGAAAGGACCTAACTCCTATTGTGGTAGGCAGCCTCCCATTTACTCTGTGATTGTACAAAGGACTTACCTCCTACTGGAGTAGGCAGACTCTCTCGAACTCTGTGATGGTACAAAGGACCTACAGCCTACGGGACTAGGCAGACTCCCTCGAACTCTGTAATGGTACAAAGGACCTACCGCCTGCGGGAGTAGGGAGACTCCCTCTAACTCTGTGATGGAACAAAGGACCTAACTCCTACGGGAGTAGGCAGACTCCCTCTAACTCTGTGATAGAACAAAGGACTTACCGCCTATGGGAGTAGGCAGACTCCCTCTTACTCTATGATAGAACAAAGGACTTAACTCCTACGGGAGTAGGCAGACTCCCTCTAACTCTGTGATTGTACAAAGGACCTAACTCCTATTGAAGTAGGCAGACTCCCTCTTACTCTATAATGGAACAAAGGACTTACCTCCTACAGGAGTAGGCAGACTCCCTCTAACTCTGTGATAGAACAAAGGACCTACCGCCTATGGGAGAAGGCAGACTCCCTCTAACTCTGTGATAGAACAAAGGACCTACCACCTATGGGAGTAGGCAGACTCCCTCTAACTCTGTGTTTGTACAAAGGACCTAACTCCTGTTGTGGTAGGCAGCCACCTTCTTTACTATGTGATTGTACGAAGGACCTACCTCCTACTTGACTAGGCAGACTCCCTTCAGCAGTGTATTATGATCAATAAACTTACCTCCTATAGGTGTAGGCAGCCATCCTTTCATTGCCAGTAGTAGAGAGTTTATCCAGCTACTGTTTTTAATTTCTCTCCCATAGCTGTAAACAAAATCTTGATTGCCAACAAAGTCGGCATTGCCTCCACGTAAGGACAAGCGAGACCTTTTTTGTCCTCTTCGTGGCTTTTCGCCTTTTCCTGCATCAGGTGTAGGCCCAGGAATTTGTTTTGGTGGGTTGTAAAACTTGCTAGTTTTTGGTTTTGACACTGGTCTCCATTGTTCCTGACACATCTCCATACCATCTGGTCGGAGAGTTGAGGATTCTATCGTGAACTGATCCGGGTCAGGTAAAGTCCTGGATTCCATACTGATTTGATATTCTCGGGAGCGTCCCAAAATGTTCTTATGAAGTTCTCTAAGGACAAGTCCTGGTCGCTGATATTGTTTTTTGTTCAAAATGTTCTGTTTTACGATTCGGAACCAGTTTTCTACACAACAGTTAGTGTCGCGTGTAAGAGGATTCCCATGGTTACCATTTTCGTTTGTCAGCAGTAGACCGCTCCACAAAGGGTAGATATGGAGGTAGGATTCTATCACTGACAGCGCTTGCTTGTTATAATATTTGTTATTCATCTTTGAGGTGTATGCTGTTTCCAGTGGGATATTTCTTTTCACTTCAGCGAAGAATTTGGTAAAGGGAGACAATGCTTTGATTGATGTTGATTTTTCCTGTTGAAAGTCACACTCTACTTCCTGTGGACATAAATGTATTGAAGTTTCCTTCTCTTTCGTTTGTTCTGCAATCTGCTTCTCAACTTCAGTTATGGCATCCCTCACTGATCCTGTTTCGTATTCTGATCCAAGAACTATGCATAATGAGACGTAAATTGATTTCGCTTGTCCCAACTCAAACGAATTCTGCAGCAAAGCGAAGGCAAATGTACAAAAATCAACGAGACCTTTGTCTTGGGTTGTATGACCTAGTCGATCCCGCACCCGTTTTATCAGGTGAGCAGAACACAAATGGATCTTAGTGAATGTGATGTCTTTCTTTGATTTTTTTGCGATTTCCCATGCACGTGAGAGGTAGGCGATGATGTTTTCCTGGTTACAAACGACCAGTGCCGAGTTGATGAGTGGCCAGGAGAAGTCTACTTCAATCCTCCGCGGCTGGACGCTCGACCACGAAGATCCGTTGACGGCCATCAGCTCCTGCTTCAGTTTTCCCAGGAACAGCGATATGACAGCTGTTGTATGCTCGTTGGTAAACATTTCTGCGATTGGCAGTGATGGTTCGTTTGGTTTGTTGTTTTTCAGCACAGCAGCGTAGTAATACACGGGTTTGTCGGAACCGGACTGCTTCTTCACCAAGGACCCAGTAGCGTCTAAATAAAGCACGCCTCTGTCCTGCTTTTTCTGATTTCTGAAGATCTGAAGCTGTCTTTCGGTGAAGCAGATAGTGATGAAGGGCTGGTAGGACAGGACTTGGATGTATCCTGGCATACTCTTGTCGTGGTCAATGTCTTTTAGGATCTGTCTGGTCAGGACGACGTCTGTCCATTCGTCCGTGTGAATGTACTCCTCCTTTTTCATTTCGTATTTGGCTTGTCGTAACACTGCCTTGGTTGAGGGGATAGTGTGATTTCCCCCAGCAAGCTGTGACTGACTGAGATCAGCAAGCAGTTTGTAATGTAGATTAGAAGCTCCTTCCTTCTGGAGTTGCTGTTTGTATAGTGCTCGTCTCTCTCCGCGGAGTTGTCTCCTCCTGATTTGGTGGCGTGGGTGTTTTATCTCACCATGTCTTGTAACCTTAATCGTGACTCCGTTCTTTGAAACCTTCACTGGTTTTTGTTCTATCTCAAATGTATACTTTGTGCATGTTTCAAACTTGCATTTGGCTTTCCCGTAGAAGTATCTTGCATTGATTTTCTTGCTGTCATGCCTTTTGATACGGTTGTAGGTAAACTGGAGTACACATGGTACATCAACATTTGCGATTTTCTCGGAGAAGAGATCCGTCCAGGAAGTACCTAGTTTTCTATATAGGACATTTTTCTTTGGTTTTATTCTTTTCCATTCTGATTTATTCAGCATTATAGTAAAGGATGCAGGGTATTCATCCTTTGACACAGTGGTTTCTCTGCTTTCTTCTGACCTTCTTTTGGAACCAGAGTTAATGCAGGCTTGTGTTTTCGCTGTTTTCTGGGATAACCCACTAGAAACATTTAAAGTATTATTGAATTTTTTGCGTTTGATAGAAAGTTCATCTGAAAGTTCTTCTAAATCATTGTTGGATTGTTCCCGTACGAAGGACAGATTATTTGAAATTTCATCTGATTTTTCTGTGGAATGCTCTGAATTGAATGATGTTTCACTTGAGAGATCATCTAAATCTTTAGAAGGGTTCCGTGAGCTTTCACACGTTGTTGATCTACATTTGACATTTTCCTTTGAACTACGATTGTTCTGTTTGCGATCCATTAGGTACAGGTCAGAATGGTTGTCTTCTGATGACAGAAACATGACATCATTTTGATCATCAGCTGTCACCGATTCCATACTTCCCGCATCTGAGAAGTTGTCGACACTCGTGCTATCCGTTGAGTCCGGGTACCCAAGGTGCTTATCCTGCACACTGTATTGGTCTGTGTTTCCACTTTTGACATATTCAACAGAGCTGTGTGATAAAACAGAAGATCTGTTGTTGGTTTTGTGTGCCGTTAGCTGTGTACATTTGTTAGTTAGTTTGTCATCAAAGTCTGTTCGTTTAAATATTTCAGGCGATGTTACCTTGTTCTTTAAATTGTCACTTTTGCAATCTGTGGCGTTTTCAGATGAGAAGGCGGGGCTGCTGTCTGTAGCTAGATTTCTTCTGTCAGATGAGAAGGTGAAGCTATTGTTTATAGCTTGATTTCCTCTCTCAGATGAGAGGGAGGGGCTGATGTCTGTAGCTAGATTTCTTCTGTCGGATGAGAGCGAGGGGCTGCTGTCTGTAGCTAGATTTCCTCTGTCAGATGAGAAGGCGGGCCTCCTGTCTGTAGCTAGATTTCTTCTGTCAGATGAGAAGGCGGGCCTCCTGTCTGTAGCTAGATTTCTTCTGTCAGATGAGAAGGCGGGCCTCCTGTCTGTAGCTAGATTTCTTCTGTCAGATGAGAAGGCGGGGCTGATGTCTGTGGCTAGATTTCTTCTGTCAGATGAGAGGGAGGGGCTGATGTCTGTAGCTAGATTTCCTCTGTCAGATGAGAAGGCGGGGCTGCTGTCTGTAGCTAGATTTCTTCTGTCGGATGAGAAGGCGGGGCTGCTGTCTGAAGCTGTAGATGCCTCCACTGAGAACACAGTGTGATGATTCGTTTTGGAAGTTCGTTTAACCTTTTTCTCCAAAACAAATTCCTTTGGATTGAATCTCTTTGGTTGGGTCACTTTGCGTTTTGTCAGTTTTTTCGACGATGGCATAGTTTTTGCAACAGATGACACCTTGTGCCTGCTACCTTCTGTGTGTTGAATGTTGATGTTTGAACATAGTGCTATAGGTTTCTATAACCCTTGATGTCATTAAAGCGTCTTTGTGTTTCCATTGCCAACTTTGCTTTGTTGTGATCAGTAACTAAATTCACTAGTTTCCTTGACTTTGTTTCAACTCAAATGATTGAAATCCTATGAGAGACTCTTCTTTTCTGTAAAAATATAAATCAATATCGTTGTCAGATATTTTCTCAACATTGTATACAAAATTAATTATGTAGAATCACGCTGGTCTCGTGGGATTTTCCGATAGAATAGATAAAAAAAGTCAAATAAAACTGAGTTTCTTAGTATAGTTATCACTTTCCAAGAAACTTCATTTGATGTATTATTCAAATGCATATTGATGCAGACATGTTTATGAATATGCCAGTATGTAAGAGTTTTTTTAGGTCACCTGAGACAAAGACGCAATTTACCTTTTATCTTATAAAATTTCATTGTATTCAAACACAGGATTAAAAGTAGTTAACTTGTTCACCCCTAAAGACTCTTTTGAACTCTACCGATTCAGAGGTTTGAATAGATAATTTATATATGAAATTTCATGATCAGGGGTGAATGAGTTAAAAATGAGGAAAATTGAGTCCATGATATTGTACTTCATAAATATGCATGTACATACATAGTGTACAGTGTATACCAGCTGTGTACCACTGCCCATTACTGTAAACCAACTCATTTTCGTGTGCGTTTAATTTTCGCGAATATTTATTATCGTGAAATTGTTTCAAGTATGTCAACTGTAGGAGTACTGTACCTAAAACACTGTAGATAGGATTTATCACCTAGTTATCGCGAAATTAAATCATCGCGAAATATTCGTTTCATATTAAACGCGAAAATGAGTTACATTAGGTATCCTTCCACTATAAAGTCCAGATACAATGGACTCCTCTTTATATCATGTTGCATTTGACAAGACAAAAACATGATATTAACAGGAATGTGACATTAAGAGAAACATGTTTTTTAAACTAAATCTAGTGCATTTCCAATCTCCATAACTAAAAGAAAGCTATTTAATGTACATATGAAGATGTTTCAATATAAAGATAATATTATTTCAATTAAAAATCATTTTTGGGGTTATTTTTTATTTTCAATGCAACATTTTGTACAGGTTGTATCTGAAATCAAAGGAAATGACATCATTTTCTGAATATTTCATGTGATTGGTTAAAAAAAGATGATATTAGTCTTTTTGCACTGTTTCAAGGTCAGTGGCCTATTAATTGTATTCTCAACTTTTGAAAAATAATCATATATATTAGAACCAATTTGTTTCGCACATTGTTATACGCCCACTTAGGTAATGGTGGGTATTGTTTAATCACTCTTTGTTGGTCAGGCATGAGTCTGTGATAACTTTGTGTACAACAACTCTTAAAAACCCATGGTCAGATTTGGTTCATATTCACAACAAATAGTCACACTCTTTAAGTTGTACACTTGCTTATACAGCTGGGTGGACAAGGTTAAAGGTCAGACGACACATTTGACCTCTTTGGAATAAAAAGCTTGTGTACAAGATAATATCTCAATTACTTGACTGCTTAGGTTCATATTCATACAATAGCATCAATTTATTATTTATTCATTTTGTTTATTTTGAGAGTTTTACGTCCACACATGGCCTTTGGTGGACGAGAAAAGATAGGAAAGAGAGTAGAAGGGATAAAGTATGTAGGAGGCAAGGCAAGGGGAATGGGTTGAGAGGTTGGATATAGGAGTCGTCAGGCCTACCAACCTACATAGGGGCGCTATAATTTTGAAGACGACCCCTTTGCCTAAAGTTGTCCTACATAGAAATCAGTGGGGGAAGTTTGCCGGTCGTACCAAGATGACTTAGCGCGAATGGAAGATGACCGAGAGCGAGACGAGTCTGTTCCCAGAAAAAAAAACCTGAAAAAAACTGTTGATCCGCACCGACCTGGCCGTCCAGGGTTTCAATAGCATCAAACTCTGAGTTTGTATTTATAGTATACCATACATAGTGTCATAACATACAGGTTCTGCACCTGATTGGGTTTTGGTGTCATCGGTCAAAGTTGAGGTTTTTGAAGTAAAACCAATGTTTATGATATAATACTCACCACCATATAGACAATAGCGTTATCCCTCCGGCAGCCCATAATTTACATAACAAAAAATGAAAATAAATATCCCGTAAGAGGCCCCTTAATGCTTGGTACGAACGCACCGCGCAAGCCCAATAACCTCACTTCCGCAACCAAATTAATTGGATGAGGAGACAAGGGGAGGAGGGTGGGAACTCAAATATATGGTGGTGAGTATTATATCATAAACATTGGTTTCACTTCAAAAACCTCAAGTTTATTTCAATAATAGCTCACCACCATATAGACAATAGCGAATTTGTCTTACCGTAGAGGAGTCACCGAAGACAATCACTAAAAAGCAGCAGCAACAACGTACCGTATTTTACCGGGAATAAGCCCCCTCTCACGAATAAGCCCCCTCCCCACTTTGGCAAAGGTTCTTGGAATAGGGTGAGAGCCTTGGAATAAGCCCCCACCCTAAATTTTGTCTTTCTCTCAATAAAAAGCATGTTAATTTCATTTTAATTTTGTGTCTGAACATAAAATATATCTATGTTCAAAAAAAAATATCTATAAGGCTAAACTTGAAATAAAACATTTTTTAACTGGTGTTAAGAACACCATACTTTCATGTTTGAACTGGTTGTGCATTTTGCAAACTTTGAACAAAAACGAAATATTATTCCTGTACTTGATCCATTAAATGTAAGTCTGTATTGAAAAAGAAAATAAAGAAAATATATTTTATAGTGATAAAGCAAAAGTAAATTCATTTTGAAGTAGTTTGTTGCCAAGTAGTTTGTTTCAAATCTAACCTTTCTGTCAATATCAGTTCGTTACAATTGTCATTCTGAAATTTGTATCAACCGGCTCTCTGAGAAAACAAGATGGCTGCCTTCAGATGGCCTTAGCGTTTTTTGGAAGACTTTTATCCATAAATACATGTCTCTTGCTCTTAATGCTTCCAGACTCAATGCAGATAAGTTGGTTTGTTGTTTTTGTATGATTCATGCATTGGTTTTGTGTTAATTTTACATTGTTTACTCAAATTTCTTAAGCTATTTATTGCCTGTAGTTGGCTTATCTCAAATCTCGTTATGGTGGTAGACAAACGACAAGCAGTCTTATTGTCATGCTATTAATTTCTTTTACACATCTGATGTTATTATTGTATCTAAATGAATACTTATTAACTTATAAATGAAAATTCATTCAAGATGATGCTTGATAAATTGAATTATCTAGACCAATTGCTAATAGAAAATCTGTTAACAGTACCATCAATGGCATCAATTTATAGTGACTGTTTTTAAACATTCTGAATGTATATTGTTATTTTAACTAAACAAACAACTAGAATTACATAACTGGTATAGTGTGGACTGAGTTCCTAGATCAAAACAGTAGAATATCCAAGATGGCGGACTTTTGTGGACAGGGGTGTATTCGGGAATAAGACCCCTCCCTACTTTTGATCAATTATTTTTCTCAGGGGGTGGGGGCTTATTCCCGTTCAAATACGGTAGTTTAAAAACCCCTAAGGGGCAAGGATATTTACAATAAAAACTCCCTCAACATTGAAGCAGCTATATAGCCTTCCTACAGATTGACTGGGGGACAGGTGACTGCCTGAGCAGTGACAAGAGGACCCAGAGAATACAATCCATCAGAATGGGAGGAAAGCGATCGAAGATAAAAATCAGCAAAAGTATTCTTGCCTCTCCAAAAGGCAGATGCCATAACCTCATTAAATGAGGTGCCATTGAAAAGGGCCCAAGATGCTGAAAGAGCCCTTAGCTCATGCGCCCTTACCCGAACACTGTCACGTGTTTCAGAACTGGACCCCTCATAGGCTTTCCTGATGATGTCACAGATCCACCTAGAAATGGTCTGAGACGATATGTCGGACTGCCTTGACTTAATGGGCAAGAACAGACGGGATCTGGGACCCCGCCGCCCCCCCTTAGTTTTATCAAGATAAAACTTCAAAGCCCTACAAGGACAGAGCAACAAATCTTGATCATCTGAACCAGAGACACCCTTTAAGGAAGGAATCTTAATAGGATCTGGTGAGAAACTTGGGACCTGATTCTTAGCCAGGAAAGAAGGATCAGTGATAAGGGTAACCAAAGAATAATCTCGGGACCACCTGAGACAAGAAGGAGAAGACGAAAGTGCATGGATTTCACTTCTCCGCCTACCAGAAGCAAGTGCAATGAGAAACACTGTTTTCCAGGTAAGGAACTTGACTGAAGCTGAAGCCATAGGTTCATAAGGAAACTTAGTTAGAGTCTCCAACACCAAAGCCAAATCCCACTGGGGTGTCAATAGTCTAACTCTAGG
Source organism: Mimachlamys varia (assembly GCA_947623455.1). NCBI lineage: Eukaryota > Metazoa > Mollusca > Bivalvia > Pectinida > Pectinidae > Mimachlamys > Mimachlamys varia. Next base: position 10,460,167 of record OX392542.1, on the reverse strand, counting down.
CTTCTCTAAGGAGAAAGACCTCAGAAGATTAGAAATGGTGGGACATGTTCCAACCTCAGAACGACCCCTGTAGGATAAGACGTTGGCTATGGCTGAACGATAGCCTCGAATTGTACTCGGAGCTAATTCCTTAACTTTAAAAAGGTAAAGGAAAAACTCGGCTATCGATTGAAGAGAGGCACAGAGTGGATCAATCTTCCTGCTGTTACACCAACTGCAGAAAGATGACCATCTGGACTCATAGATGGCAGATGAGGAAGATCGAATTGACCTCGTGATGCCATCGGTAACCTCTGCAGAAAAGCCTGCCTGCAAGAGGGAGACCGAGATAGCCTCCATGCGTGAAGGTGGAGGCGTTCCGGATTCTGATGAAACTGCCTGGATTTTGGCTGGCTGAGAAGATTCCACCTGGCTGGAATGGCCAAAGGGAGATCTACCAGCAAATCTAGAAGAGCCGGAAACCAAGGCTGCCTGGGCCACAGAGGTGCTATCAAGAGGACTGAGCAATCGTGCTCCCTGACCTTCTGTAGCAACCTGCCCAGGAGATTGAAGGGTGGGAAGGCATATGCCAACAGACCCTCCCAGCTCAGAGACAGGGCATCTACCTCCCAAGCCATTGGGTCTGGAACTGGGGACACAAACGTCTGAATTTGAAAATTCAGGGCTGTGGCAAACAGATCCACTAGAGGAGTCTCCCATGTCATGCAGATGGCCTTGAATATAGACTTGTTCAAGGTCCATTCTGTGATGACTGGACTCTGTGACCTGGACAGAGTGTCTGCTAACACATTCAAGTGCCCTGGCAGATGCCTCACTGTGAGGGACAGTCCCATAGTTTGGCACAGAAGAAGAATCTTGATTGTGAGGGCACACAGCTTGTGAGACTTTGTGCCCCCCTGATTCTCCAAATAAGCCACTACTGTTGCATTGTCTGTAGCCAGACAAATGGACTGACCCTGAAGCCAATGACGCAGGGACTGAATGGCTAGCAGAACTGCTCTCATCTCCAGCACATTGATGTGCTTCTGGAGTTGATCTCCCCTCCAGACCCCTGACCGACACTGACCGTTGAGGTAGGCACCCCAACCTGTCATTGATGCGTCCGTGTACAGAGTAACTGTAGGGGAAGATCTCCGAAGAGAGACGCCCTTCAGAATATTGCTCTCTGAAGCCCACCACATGGCCGAAGCCTTGACGGATGCTTCCAAAGGAATCTGAACGTCCCACTGAAGGGATGCCGGATTCCATTTGGACAAGAGAAACATTTGAAGAGGTCGTATATGGAGTCGACCCAACGGCACAACATCCGAAAGGGAATTGAGGAATCCGAGAAGCCTCAAAAACCACCTGACCTGAATTGAGTCCAAACTGTTGAGCAGAAGAACCAACTCCCTGGCCTTCTGGAACTTGGACTGGGGAGGAAGAACAAGGCCCCGTTCCGTAAGGAAACGGTTGCCCAGGAAGACAAAATCCTGGGAGGGAATGACCTCCGATTTCTCCCGGGAAGGTATAAAACCTAGGCGAAAGAGTGTTGCCAAGACCGATCTGGTGCTGCAACTCAGAGAATCTGGGTTTAAATGCAGCATCAGCGAGTCGTCGAAATAAATATGGATGTCTACTCCGCGACTGTGTAGATAGCCCACAACCACCTGCATGAGCTTGGTGAAAACCAAGGGAGCAGTGGTCAGACCAAAGGGCATGGCCTTGAACTGGAACACTTTGCCCTGAGACGTGAATCTCAGGTATTTCCTGACCGATTTCTTTATCGGTATATGGAAATAAGCGTCCTTGAGGTCGATAGAGGTCGCCCACATGCCTGGTACTACTGAAGCCAGAATGCCTCTAGGAGTCTCCATTTTGAAGTGGGGCGAGTCCACATGCTTGTTGAAGGCACTTAGGTCTATGATTGGACGCCAGGCCCCGGATTTTTTCTTGACAAGAAACATCCGTGAGTAAAAGCCTGGCGTCCAATGAGACCGAGGAACCTCCTCCACAGCACCCTTGATTAACAAGGCATTGACCTCGTCTAGGAGGGCCTGAGCCTTCTCCTGGTCGCCTGGTGGAGGAAAGAAGATGGGATCTATGGAAAGAGGGGGGTCCCGCAAAAGGGGGATACCTAGACCCTCGGAAACCACTGAAATTGCCCACTTGTCCTTGGTAACTTCCTGCCACTCTGGAAGGAAGTGGGATAAACGACCGCCTACTGGAAGGTCTGGCTTTGGAAGCTCGAGGCCTGCCCATGGATCGTCTTCTACAGGCGCGTAGCTGCCATGTAAGCACATAATATAAGCCCGTGCTTGCACATCATTTTCCAAAGTATGTGTATTAAAGTCGAGAAATTTCATAATTCAACTTATATTCTTAAAAGTCCGCTGATATTGTTGTTACTCCCCTTTTCGACTCGTCAGATTAGCATATTAGGCTGCAGAAAATTTGTTAGCTATAAATACTTCAAATTCAATTTTATTTCATTCCGAATGCAATAGCATATAGGATTACAATACACATGCATATTAAATTATATATAATTGTGCAAGATGTTGGAGACCGCAGCCAACACAATTCAAATAATATTTATGATATAGCTCACTACGACAATAAAGGTAATGGCTTTATCGTGAGAAAATTTTTATACAAATGAATACCAAACAACATACAAACATAAGCATCAGTTTGAAACTACCTTCACTTAGGCCGACTTTTTTTATAAAATCATGTCATATTAGGTTTTAATGATAGATATCAGCTGCTGACGAACAAACTTATGGCACAGGGAAAGGAGAGGTGTAGGTTAATGAAGACTATTGGCAAATTTATGGTCGCCATCTTGGTTTCATGGGACATGATCTGTATCTTTAAGTGATATGAAGATGGACGTTTTTGAGTATGCTCATTAGTGTGTTTACTTGTTTTTATTGACAATGAGGACTCGTTTCTCATTTTGAGAACCTGATGTTTACTTGGATGTGACCAATATTTACATGGCAGTTGTCGTCGATGAAGCAGAAGACGCTTACTCTTCCGGAACAACTGTTTTTTAATCTTGTACGTTTACAGAGGTTTCCATGTACATCTTTTCATTTTTCATATTTTGCCTCTAGTTTAATCGATTTTGAGTTCGGATTATGGTTTTGTTGACGCTTTGGTACTCTCTGGTTGTTTTTAGTAAATCTGTATTAGATTTAATATAAAACAAATACCCTTTTATCATTCTAAGAGTAATAAAAGAAGGGCCAACTTTTACTACATTTTGGTTCAAACAAAATGTCAGCAAATACAATTATTAATGAGCCCGGCCGAAATTCCTTAAATTACACGTAAATATCTCCATAGGAAAGCATTACAGTAATTAAGGAAAATTCTTTTAACTTAAGAATTTCCCGTTAATTTTAATGCTTTTCTGTGGAGAGTTTTAAGTTAAGGAAAATTCGTGAAACTAGGCCTGTTCGAATTATACAAAATTATACTGAAGAACACAAGCATAAGTTCTTACTTCCTGAGTCCTGCACATAACATATATACTTATAAACAGAGACGTATGTATATCAAAGATGGTTTTACATGTATATGTCTCTGGTTTTACTTACTGACGAGTTAATGACCTAATTAAGAAATGTATGGATTTTGTTTCCATACATCATGGAAATAAAACATATCGTATTCAATTTTCTGATTAATAATTTGTATAATGATAGGCCAGACAATGATGATTTAAACAAGTCCAAAACAATGGCACCATTTGAAGTCCAAATGTGAAGTACCCCCTTCCCAAAATTGAAAACGTCGCGGGGCATGCACATCAAAATACCTCCAGCTACGCCCCTGTTCTACAGTGGACAAGGGACAAGGAGGGACCGAGGGACTGCAAGAGTCAGGAACTCTGCCCCTTCTTACCCAGATTCTTCTTGCCTCCCCTTCCCCCCCTGTGACTCTGACCGCCACGTCCCCGGGAAGAGTGCCCACCGCGAATAGCTGTGGCAACAGGAAGCTGAACCTGAGGCTGAGCTGTCTGTGTACTCTTCTTAGGTTTACCTAGTCGCTGCACCCGACTAGGTTTAGGCTTAGCCCTAAGCTTCTCCAGCCGGGCTGAAGCCGCCTTGTCATTATTGACTCTGTCCATGACAGAGGTGAGAACACCTCCGAACATTTCCGAGCCAGACAAGGGAGCGGTCATAAGGTCCGAAATAAATGGCTTACCGACAGTCAGTCTGGGCTTCAGAACTGAAGCGCGGCGAGCCAGGATGAAGTCAGCCAAAACAGCCAGAATGATCGCGGTCCCATCCATGTGAGCCCGGTTCATGGCCTTGCTGAGTTCAGCCAAGAGCTTAGTCTTGTTAGGTAGACTTTCCTCAGCACGAGAAGAGGCTACAAACAATGCAGAGGAAAAGGAATCTGCATAAGCCAGCACATGAATGGCAAGGCGAAGCAGTCTTTCCATCCGACTATGCTCTTTAGGAGTCAAATGAACAAAGTCATTTGATCTCCCAGGCCAGCGATGGTCCAAAATGAGATCCACCTTGGCCGTGTTCGGTTCAATGGAGGGATCATGAACAGCATATCGAGCAGGACTGAACCCCTCGATATCGCTCACCCCCAACAGTAAGCCAGAAAGGTCCTGCTTTCTATTAGCAGAACCCTTGGCCTGCAGAACCTTTTGAATCTGGGCCAATGCTGACCATAGTCCCCTCAGCCAGTGACCTACCTGATGCCCTAGCCTCAGGTTCCGAAGGAAGAAAGGCACTTAAAGTTGAAGTCCTTTCGGGGAGACCTGAAGCAGAAGGGGGTGGACAAAACTCCACTCGCAAGAGGGAAGCAACCTCCAACCGAAGGCTGCGAAAGGAATCCAGATTCCTCTCAGCCTGGGAAGCTGCAAGACATGACTCTGTGTCAGGAGGGTCCTCAGAGTCTGAAGACTCTTGAAAAGAACCCTCAGGTGGAAGTGATGGGAGCCAAGAGCGAGTCTCTGCTTCAACATCAGAACCAGCATCCAAAGACACAAAGAGTGTCACCATCAGGAAAAGTCTGTTGACCCACACCCTCAACCTCCGACTCTTCACAATCCATTTCCTCAGCCTCATCATGATCTGACTGAGAAAACTGGCCCAAACTAGAGGTGAGACTAGACACCATCTGGTCAGGAACCTCTGTTCTTCGACACTTGGAGGCAGAAGAAAGGCCAGCACTAAGATCTGAAAAGTTAACTCTGCGCTTAGCTCCACGGGAAAGCTTACGAGTTTCAGCCAAAACCTTAGAGGGACGGTGAACCCTCTTAGATTTGTGAAGATGTGAGCGAGAAGGGGGGGGACCCAACTCAACACCAGGCTGATGACAGAGGGTTGAGGGACCCCAAGGTTGACCTGAGTAACCTAACGGGGTCTGACCATATGCAGAATATGGATATCCCACAGGCTGGGATGGGCCCCAGTATTGGCCATGGCCAGAATACTGGGGAGGTGGCAACATTCCGGAACCCGCAGGACCATGAAATGAATTGCCTCCTACTGGAGACCTGCCTGGCAAATAAGGCTGATAATGGCCGAAATTGACAGAAGACTGCAAATTACCACCAAACCCAGGTGCAGACTGAGGGTAGGGGTAAGGTGGGGGATGCCCTGGAGCACCCATAAAACCCACCGAGCCAGGAGCTCTAACTGGTGGAGGACGAGATAGCGGCGAGGTGAACCTAGGAACCGAAGGATATAATACCCTGGTACCTGTACCCGACACAGGGCAAGGAAGACTGACGCCTGAGAATGGGAATGAGCCACTCTCATCTCCTAGTGCAGCCTCTCCAGTGTAACCGTAAAAACTGGCAGTACCAGCCGGCCGACTGTCAGTGGGTACACCGGCACCCCTCAATGGGGCCCGGGTCGCTTGACTGGCCTGTTCGGTAGCCATTCCGCTAACGGAATTGGTACCCGGAAACTCGCTCCCTTCGACCTCCAAAGAAATTCCCGGGTGAGTGCCCCTCTGATGCACAATAGGAGACCCAAAAGGCCCTATTGCCACAGAAGTAGGTACGTGAATAGGATCCTCTGTAGCCATAGAGGACCTACCACTTTGAGGCAATATCACATCCCCCTCAGGGGGTAAAATAGCCTCACTGCCAGGTGGAAGGCTGACAACAGCTCCACTCTGGGCTTTAGGGTGACGTTTACTGTCTGCCCCAGACTTAACAACCCTTCTACGGGTGCAAGACATATGGGACAGCACCTTGTCCCACATAGTGTTGGACCATGTCAAACACACGGAACACGTACTGTCCCGGGAGCAGTCTCGGCAGGAGGAACAGGAGTCATGATCATCCCCCTCAAGGATGACATGACCACAGTCTCCTGCACGAGTTTTAATACAAGAAGCAAGCTTCTTACCTTTCATACTGCTTTGCGGGCAGCGACCAGCAAACAAAAAATTCACGCAAAATATCGAGTGAAAAAATCACCGATAAAATTACGTAGAAACGTCCCGTAAACTGAAAATGAAATACAAAAACAGTAAAGGACGTAAAACACTAAACAAAACAAGTTGACAGAACCAAACGGTAGAAAAAGACGTGAAAAATAGACACCGAAATGGCCTACTAGACAGCGGTACCGTAGCGAGACAGTCCACGTGTCCGGTAAAAACCCGACACAATAAGACGAAATACGACACAAAAACGGACTGACAATTCAAACGAAGTTGAAAAACCTGTCAACAAATATCAAATGAACAAATTGCAACTACAATGGAACAGAAAAACTAATTAAATATAAAGAAAATCCTGAAACCAAAAGGCAAGTCGAATCCAACGGGATAGATGAAGGCTGCCATAAGCGGAAGTGAGGTTATTGGGCTTGCGCGGTGCGTTCGTACCAAGCATTAAGGGGCCTCTTACGGGATATTTATTTTCATTTTTTGTTATGTAAATTATGGGCTGACGGAGGGATAACGCTATTGTCTATATGGTGGTGAGCTATTATTGAAATAAACTGAAAGGTTCACACTTGACCATTGCCAACTAAAAAGGTTGTGTACAAGATATCCTATGAACTCCTGAATAGATTTCTTCATATAATAGTAACATTAAATTCTTCATCTGATTGGATTTTGGTGTTCTTTGGTCAAGGTTAAAGGTCAAATGTGACTTAAGCAAAGATTTTAAAAAGTTGCTATACCTATACCTTATATAAACAGCAGTAAACAGTCTCAAATGAATCTGAAATCTCTAGCGTCCATATGAAATAGCTTTGATACCATTGAACATTCCGACAAAATATTACTATCGATTTTGCAGATCTATCACCAGGTTCCTATCTTTGAACAGTTTCCTAAGTGTAACACGCTACATTAAGTTTCCTTAACTGTATTGTTACAGGTTAATTTGTGTGATGACCACCTCTGTGTCAACCCTCTCGTGCTGTTTGGCGTACCTTAACCCAGAGGTTGCTTTCCTTTTTGCTTTAGTTTGTTACCATACCCGTTAACACTCCCTCATTGCAAGGGTCATGTCGGGACTCCCTCATTTTGACCAAAATTTACCAATCTCCCTCGAAATCTCCGTGGTCAAATGATATCCTTGTAAATGTAAGTGTGTCTGGATCAAATGAATATGTTTTGAAGTTGTTTTGATACATAAAAAGGGAAAACAAATTGAGTAATGCAGTTTTAGACCTATTTCATGCACTAAATTCTCCCTCATTTGAAATATGGAATGAGGAAGATCTCCCTCATTGGAGGTTTCAGAGGTTAACACTTACATTGTATGTGCTACTAAATATTCTCCTGCAGTCTAGAAGATCTATAAACATGCCTCAACACTTATTGGACTTAGGGCCTTTACACCTGATTTCTGTTTATGCTACAAGTAACGTGTAGATATCAGTATTTATCTAGATGGTTCTTAATTTTGTAGGTATGGAAACAGGGGCCATAACCAGCCGTGCAGATACGACCACCAGAGGGCGACACGGTGTTTCATCACCACACAGAACCACGGATTTGCAGTGGATGAATCGACTCTTGCTCCAGGCTGGTCGTCTCTCTTCACTAATGCCAATGATAAAACAAACGAAGGCATTGTACATAACACAAAGCCGTTCTTCAGGTAAAATCTTCTTTAAAAAATTCAAACTTTTAAAAACTTTTTGAAATTTTCATGGGGGAGATAACTCATACTCAGAACCGAAAGAATAAATAATGTGTATGTATGTACCCAAAGGAAAAGTAACGCTTTAAAATGGCTTTTCTTGAGCTGTTCTTTCAGATGAAATCATCCGATCTTAAAAAATAGTAATAGTTAAGCAAATTCGTTGGTTGAAAATGCGACATTTTAAGGTCCACAATCAGGAGTCCCCCTCCTTAATTGGGAGGGTTGGCAATTATGTCTTCGTACAAAATTCAAATAGTTGACATGAGGCTGGCAACGAGGTTTAAAGGTCATTGAGATTCTTAAACAATTACCTACTTGTATGGTCAAAATCAAGAACATAGACAAACAAATGTTTATTGGATCTCGTGGGGGGGGGGGGGGGCGTTATTCAGCTATTGCATTGGTTGCAATTATTAGAATTAGAGGACTCTTTTCTCTACATATAATCAATTCAAGGTTTCAATTCTTCAGCTCTCTCCAAACAATATTTCAATTAAAAAGTTAAGTCCTCTGAATAGTCTTGTCCAGCCTCCAGAAGGATTTGATTCTTGGTGTACAAGCAGTTTTCTGTCTATTTATTTAGTACACAGTTTCACCCGGAACACATGGGAGGGCCTCGGGATCTTGATATCCTGTTCTCGGTTTTCCTCGACCAAGTCCGCAACCACAAACAAAAAGTCTTCAGGTGAGTGTTTTTCACAGTCAACTGTTCATCATAAAACTGTCAGTAGGTAGAAACTTTTTTATGTTGAGACGAATAATAAATCATATGTTTTGGGCAATTTGTCAGACTGATATAATGGTGGGGTAGAGGTTGGTCAGGTTTTCATTTTGTTAAAATGTTAATTGGGGGCTGATTTAAGAAACCAAAAAAATTAAACGAAGACAATTGTTGGGGTCGTAGGTACTTATCTGAAGGTAGGAATTGCATGCGGGTATGAAAATATCGTTAATTCTTTGCAATGTCCTGTAACTTTGATTACTCATTACTAATAAACTTATTGGAGTTGACTTGAATCCATCAAAACAAAAGACATGGCACATCTAACATATCTCAAATAAAAAGGAAACAATATATTAGCATTTTTCAAAGTCTAAGGTGAATAAACTGTATCACATGTTAATATAATATAAACTTTATTTATTTTACACCAATTATGAAACAAGTTAAGCAACTTATTTTAATCATTCTTGTTGGCCTGGATGTTAGCGTGCGAGGGGTCTTATTGTGGGGGGGGGGGGGGGGGGGGGGGGGGGGACCGCAGTACCCAGAGAAAACCCAAGTGGTCGGGCAGGTGACCCCATACCTTTTTACTTCCGGTCAAGGAATCGAACCCCCGTCCGCCTTGGTGAAAGGCAAGTGTGCTACCCACTGCACCACCTGACATCACATGTTTGTTTTTGAAGTTTTGTTGTGTAAATTTTATTAACAGCATTGAGTGAGAAAATATTTATGTGAAGATTAGATTTCAGGTAAATGAAGTAAAAAAGCAATTAATGAAAATAAAATTAATGTTTAAGGCAACCAACTTTGGAATTTCATGCTAAGGGAGAGAATTAAGTTAGGCAAAAAGTTTTACCAAGCATTTCCAAATAACCATTATGTCAATAACATCAAAAAGCTATAAGAAATACACATATATGCACGTCATCTGTCTCAAAAGTGAACATGTTATGAAAACCTCTCAACTTATATAATTACAGTACTATGACTAACTTCCAGTGTCTGTTTCAACTTTGAATATTACTTACCATCAATCAGTAATTATGAAGTAACAATAATTAATCAATCACTTTTTTCACCATGACATGTGTTGCTGACTCAACCATAGACCATTTCCAGATGAACTGGTTTACAGATATAAGAACTGGGACATTCTATTTCTTATGTGTATAACCATTAATTAGCTGGTTTTAATACCTGGAATATATATTTTACATATTTTTAAAATATGTATGCTTCGCCAAGTTATACATGTGTTTCAAAGAACAAAATCATGGTGTCCTGTACAGTTGTATTGGACTAGATAAAAGAAGCTGACGCTTCCACCATAAAGACGTTTTGTGATTTACTGATGCGTGAGCAAGGCCTTGTGATTCATTGAAACAACCGGTAATGCAGGCCTTTTGTGATTTATTGATACTAGGCCAAGTATTTGCTCAGTGGAATTTTTCAATGTGATATATACTGCATAATAAAAATTCCCAAATTAGTCGGTATGACATAACGGTTATTTTTGTATGACTAGACTGCTGTCAATATTTGTTTTGGTTGGGACTATCCTACAATACTTACAGAGCCTTTCAGTGCACCATAATGTAGGTAAATAGTACTGTATAGTAAAAGTGAAAATTGTTATGCAATTATTTATCTATATATAGCATAACTTGCCATGAATGTTACTTTACAACCATAATTGTTACCACAGGAATTTGTAATAAGTGTTACTCAAACTTTTACATACATTTTAGATAAGAGACATTTTGGCAAGTTAGGTCAAAGTTAAGTATATATACCTTAACAAAATGTTTCTTAGGTTACCGTAAATATTACTTACTTAAATGTTGTTGGACATAAGAGGTTTTATACTCCACCTGGGTTAACTACCCAGGTTGAAAAACACTTTCTCTGAATATTTTATGTATACGACTTCGGAGATTGACTTTTTTTTTTTTTAATCCACCAGGGTTGTTAGAGTTGTGTGGGCAGGAGAACACTTTCTCTGAATTTTCTATGCATACAATCAATGACGTTTGGGATCAAACCGGTGCGGAAGGCCCGAGTGTTTAACACTCACCCAATCTGTAAATTTAAAGTTATCAAATTCAAATTTTATCTGAAAGTTTTTCTTGGTCTCTACTTATGCATTGTCCCATTTTTTGATTGATAAATAAAACAATATGTCCGACTGGCAGCCATCTTTGAATTTGAGAGTAGTTATTTGTTATCTCGATACCTTGACAGGTACTATTAGGGGCATGCATTGTCAAACTTCCATGGAGGTTCCCTTTGGTTCGAAGTGGTGCATTGTCTTATCTTCATACTGATCAGAGAAGCAATATTGACTGACAGCCGACAATCTTATATCTAGTTGTTATCACTATTTCTTGAGAAGTACTGGATGGACCATTTTCAAACTCCATGTGAAGGTTCTCCTGAGTCATTTATTGTGCAATGTCCAATTTTTGGACTGATTCAACAAACAATATGGCTGGCAGCCAGCCATGTTGGATTTTAAGTGTTATTTCTTTATCTAGACCAGTTCTGGAAGGATGATATAATTCTCAAATTCCATAAAGTAATACAGATGTTTTGCTATTTCTTTAGAAGAATGATTGAGTTTAGCTAAAAGCAAATAAGAAGGAAAAGAAGGGAAAACATCCAATTTCTCAAGAAGAAATGAAGATCATTAATGCCTTCAGAATTAGTTGTAAATCGAACCGATTTAGATCACTGTAATACTAACAAGTTTTTCCTGTCTGTATAGCCCTTCAGTATCGGAGCGTTTGTACATGACCCTGCAGACTCCAGTAACCGTTCCCCCGCCGCTGACCATGCGCCCGAAAAAGGTGCTCATCCTTGGGTCAGGAGGTCTGTCTATAGGTCAGGCCGGAGAATTTGACTATTCCGGGTCACAGGTAAGTTTTTTTTTTATATCCAGTTGATACTGAAACTTTCTTTAATCCAGCTTTAAGTATTTCAAACTTTCTTCTGCAATAGTTTATTTACCCGAATTGTTGGTCATTGGCAAAATAGATTTTTTCGAGAAAAGCCAGACAAGGGTATTGCTTTTCCGGTGGCGGTTGTGACTGCGACCCCGTCCACATTTGCGCTGAAGTCCACTTTTAACAATGTTATTGTTATCTGATTGAAATTGAAGTATGGTTACATTACTCGTACTATCTTACTGAACATGTATCTCCAATTCTGAGGAAACTGTTTGCGATATTTTATTTTTTTGGGTGGGGGGGGGGGGTAAAAACTTTGATTTTTGTTGGATTTTGATAATTTAATTATCAGTGTCAGTGTTAGGTAGCTATTTGAAATTTGGTCTCATTAATCCTATTTATTTGACATCATCCACAAAGCAGGAAAGGCGAGACATAGTTCTTTTACTCACAGTTATGTTCCAAGGATATTCCACTTTTCCTTTGTGTACTGATACCATGTATATAGAAGTATTTTGTTAATGTATTTTCATACACAATATTCCCATCCATTTTTATAGCACTTTTGGAGGAGGCTAGGGCACTGTTTCTCAAACTTCCTTCAATCGGCAAGCAAAGCATATTATGATACTTGTGCTTTATTGTATACATTTATTTTGACAAGTTAGTATTCTTGTGTTTAGCGATTCTCCTTTTCTGTGTATCAAGCAGTATTATGGCAGTATTATGTACATGTTAGTATCCAAATTTATTTTATGGATACTTGAAACCATAATTGTGGTACTTCACCAATGTCAATTTGATAAAAACTTTTATCTTAAATGATTTAACTCCTATTTGCGAAAGTAAGGTATTATGAAAACAGTACTGTACTTTCCTATCATATAACAGTACCGTACATACATATCATATAATGAAATGAATATACATTGTAGAACTTACCTATAATAAACATAGTACTGTACTTATATACCTATAATAAAACAGTACTGTACATACATATCATATAATGAAATGAATATACATTGTAGAACTTACCTATAATAAACATAGTACTGTACTTATAAATATATAATAAAACTACCTATAATAAAACAGTTCTGTACATATACATATCATAATGAAATGAATATACAATGTAGAACTTACCTATAATAAACATAGTACTGTACTTATATACCTATAATAAAACTACCTATAATAAAACAGTTCTGTACATATACATATCATAATGAAATGAATATACAATGTAGAACTTACCTATAATAAATATAGTACTGTACTTATATACCTATAATAAAACAGTTCTGTACATACATGTTATAAAATGAAATGAATATACAATGTAGAACTTACCTATAATAAACATAGTACTGTACTTATATACCTATAATAAAACAGTTCTGTACATACATATTATAAAATAAAAATAGTACTTCACTTACCTATTAAAAAAGAGTACAAATTTACTTACCTTTGTAATCGTCAATGTTAATCTCTGACTGCAGATTCGTTGAACATGACTAGCAGCTTTTTCACAGGAAATATTTAAATGAACCCTATAATTATGTCCTGGCTATTGATATTGATCTGACATGACAGTGTTTAGTGGCGCTGTAGTGATTGGTTTCATGTTTTTGTATCTGTCACAGTCCTATTGAAAACGTGTTTACTCAATACAGGTAGCAATATACACAGTTGGTTTTCCAGGAACTATCTAGTTGTTATCTACTGTCTATATATAATAATATATATATGAAGGTTATCAAAAACTTGGAGTTGCACAGAATCTACCTTAACACACAATGTGTGAATGCCACACTTTATTAAAGGCCCAATATACCGTAATGTCTTGTGTATATTGCACACTTTTTTAGGGAAAATCAAAAGTGTCAATGGGGTGTGCACTATACGCAAGAACAAGCAAAAACCTTGACTTGATCGCGATCATGTATCGTAAAATTTTTGGAGATTTTCAGAATGACTTGAAATATCCTCACGATAGTTGACAGTTGATATTTTTGTTAAAGGCCCAATATATGTAACTTCAGGGAAATTTTCGTGATTCTGAAAAATTCTGAAAACAAATCCAGTTGATAACCATGCAAAAATAAGCCTAAAACGAAGTAAACCTGAACGGTAACTTACAAGAAACTCTTGACAAAAAAATCCAAAGAATTGAAAATAATTCAGGTGGGGCCCACTTCAATAACAAACCGAAGGTAGAAGACGGTTCGAAATGGACGCGTGTTTATAAATAGCGTGTTTCAACTGCTGCTGTACCGATAACCGCGAAAGAATTCATCTTGAATATTGCTGATACCAGTTAATCTTAACTAAATCTATAAAAATAATAAGTTATTAGGCTTGATTTTCGCTACAAGTTTTTCCGAAAGTTACGTATATTGGGCCTTTAAATAATTCCTAAATTTCATTAACTTTTTACAACCACGAAAAATTGCAATCATAAAAGCCATACAATACAATAGGATCTGATAAATAAACTTGAGGGAAGTAGCCTGAACGTTCAGGTCGAGATTGTATTGACGCTACATTATCACAAGGCATATGGTGAAATATACCGAAGAATTAGATCGTTGTTAGCACTCTGATGTTAAAAATGCCTTTCTTGTGTAAAGTCATACTAGACAATTCAATCCTGACGGTAGAAATGTGTCAAGAACAACATAGGAGGTTCGCCGGTTTGTATATTGCAAAGAATGAAGGTAGATTCAATAAGGTAGCTCTAAAAATGTAATTTATATCAATCATAATAAAGGTATGAGAATGATTGAGAAAGGGATATTTAATTGATAAAATATCAAACTGCTAATTTCCTACTCCATTTATACGAAATAGAATATTGAATTGTCAGTGTATATATATATACTTATAAAGGATACTGGTTATCTTTGTTTGAAAAGACTTGCATATTATAAATAGGCTTAGTCTGTTTCTAATCATTTTATTGATACATATGTATACTTGTCTTTGTATTACTTGTTTATATGTATTGTAAAAATAATAAAATAAATTCATGAAATTAAATATATGACAACAATTTACACAAATCGGAAAGAATCAAGGTATAAGTTTAATGAATATATGACGATGATTTACACAAATCTGAATCTTATATACATGTACATAACAATAAATATATGATAATTTACACATATCTGACATCAGGTGTAATATATGATAATTTTTTCCTAAATGTGCAGCTGTTTTATGCAGTACCTATTTATTATTTATTTGTATGCAAATATCATTAGTTATTGAGTATCCAATAAATTACTAGAAGTTGATTTACCTGTACAACATTTCTGCTATAGACTATAACTCACTATCATCACAACTGACCACCTAAATAAACATGTTTTTATAAGCAGAGTTGGTAATAATGGCCCCTCCAGGGGGTGCATTAAACAGTCAAAAATTCAACTTTGACCAATTTCAACCAAATTTGATAGAAAGCATCCCCTAGTGAAGGAGTTTGTTTAATTAATAAAAAGTGGTTGTGTTCCCTTTTGGTTCATTCAGGAGCCCAAAGGGACCAAAACCCACACAGGAGGCTCCAGGCTCTAAAACTTCCAACAAAAGCTTACAAAACCCTTAAATTTGATCATTATACCCCCGCAATGAAGTTAGCAGGGGTGGGGGGATACTAGAATCAGCTTGGCTGTCTGTTCGTAAACCCACTTTGGATCTTGTTAGCTCACCTGGTCCGAAGGACCGAGGTGAGCTTATGCCATACCGTGGCGTCCGTCGTCTGTCCGTCCGTCAACAATTTCTTTAAACCACTTCTCCTCCATAACCACTGATAGGAAATCAACCTTATTTGGCAGGAAGCATCCTTGGGTGCCCAGGATTCAAAATTGTACTATTGGTGGGACTGACCCCCTAGGGGGCTGAGGGGCGGGGCCAAAAGGGGTTATTTAGCTATATCGGTTTAAGCGACTTCTTCTCCATAACCAATGTTTGGAATTCAGCCTTATTTGGCAGAAAGTATCCCTGGGTGCTCAGGATTCAAAATTGTACTCATGGTTAGACTGACCCCCTAGGGGGTTGAGGGGTAGGGGCCATAAAAAATTATTTAGCTATATTGATATTAGCGACTTCTTCTTCATAACCACTGATTGGTAATCAACCTTATTTGGCAGGAAGCATCCCTAGGTGCCCAGGAATCAAAATTGTACTAATGGTGGGACTGATCCCCTAGGGGGCTGAGGGGTGGGGCCAAAAAGGGTTATTTAGCTATATTGGTTTAGTCGACTTCTTCTCAATAACCACTGAATGGAAATCAACCTTATTTGGTAGGAACTATCCCTAGGTGCTCAGGATTCCAAATTGTACTCATGGTGGGACTGACCCCCTAGGGGGCTGAGGGGTGGGGCCAAAAAGGGTTATATAGCTATATTGGTTTAAACGACTTCTTCTCCATAACCATTGATTGGAAATGAGCCTTATTTGGCAGGAAGCATCCCTAGGTGCTCAAGATCTGAAATTGTACTAATGGTGGGACTGACCACCTAGGGGGCTGAGGGGCGAGCCAAAAAGAAAATATTTTATCATGATTACCTAGATGCCAATGTATCCAGGTGAGCGATACAGGCCCTCTGGGCCTCTTGTTTAAATCATGTGAGTATAGACAGTACAATATGGAGATGTGACTCTTGAAGTAACTTGGCATTTTGACCCTTTACAGAGAGTTATCCCCCTTTTATGTAAAAATGAACACAGTTTTGTCCAGGTATGTATTTGCTCAGTTTTCAATGAATCTTTTAAAAACTTTATGGCAGGGTCCACCACACCCTTGCAGACTTGACTCTTGAGTCATAACTTTAAACAGTTTAGATCCCCACCCCAAAACTATATTTGCTACTGCTGGACATTTAGAGATGATCATTATAACCCATTATTTTTTCAGTATCAAAGTGTTCTACAGTAATTACAAATAAAGATTGAGATTCACAATTTTACTTTCAATAATGTTTTTTGACATGTGTACAGATTGGAATAAACGTGCTGACTGTTGGATAAATATATGTTATATACCACTACTGGAATATGACTTTCCAGACTTTTGATGGGTTGATAAGTTGAACTTTGACCGGAAATCATGTGGGTCAATGCAATGTGCTGATTGTTGACAGCGTCATCGGTTGTTGATGTCATCACAATTTGGCGGGAATATATAGGAGATGATGTGTTTTCACCCAAATATCCTGTGGTTCACAGAAAACAACACTGCATGTCACTGCGCCTTATTATTACTGTGATAGATAAAGGTCACACGACTCATGATTACTAGATATGGCATTTATTTCACTCTCGTTAATTATTTTGTAAAAGTTACAAACTTTAGTGAAATAAATTCCATATCCAACAACTACTTGTTGCACTACTGCACATAACCCCATGAATTGCCCATGAATTTACCATGAATGTAACCCATGAAAAATACCATGAAAAAACCATGAAACATGACCAAATTCATGGCCATGATACCCATGAATTTTCCCATGAAATACTGCCACCCCTGAATTTAATTTGTTCATGGCCATGAATAAATTCTGTCATTACCCGTATTCATGGGCATGATTAAGTGGTTTTTTCATGGCCATGAAATATGGAAATTCCAATTTTCATGGGAAAGAGATGTGTTCATGGCCATGAAACAAGACCAAATTCATGGGCCATGAATTTTTCATTACAAAAATCATGGGTTTGAAAATGTTCATGGCCATGAAAAAGTAAAAATTTCAACAGGAAAATTCATGGTTTACATTTAACAAGCTATTTTTTTTTTTTACATTTTTCATGGCCATGAACTTGCAAAATTCATGGCTATGAAAATGTAGAAAAAAATCCATGAAATCTGAGTATACTGTATATATATATATAATACATGTATATCAGAATACTATAGCAAGATCCTGTACGATGTACAGTACTTAATTACCACGTCGGTATAAACATGCATGTACACATACTTGTACTACACAAGACCTGAAACCACGAAGTGCTAGTACATGTGCTAGAATATAAAATATATTCAAACCAGTATAATTACATGTACAATATGAAATAGTTGAGCAATTAATAAATTATATAGAGAATTCTGTATATATAATATGCGGGATATCAAACATATTGTAATATCCAATATTATATTGATCCAGCTGGTGTGAATTTGGCCATGTCGATCGCGTCACTAGCTATATATAGTGTAACATGATATGCATGACTATAGCTATATATACGTATACCCTATTGCAATTGTGTCGTTACAAATGAAAATGAAATGACACATGCTTCCAGATCATATAAATTTATGACCACAATTAATGGTGACAATAATACCGGTATATAGATTACAAATATGTAGAGCCAATATGACTTCAAGTATATTGATCCCTCTGAAAAGTGTGTTTTCTGCAATATTTGCACAATTTCATGAAGTTGATGAAACCCGTCACAAATTTTGCATTTGAGCTTGATCATGAATTGACAGATATACAGATCTAGGCTCACCAAAATGAAAAATTCTTATAATTTAAGACTTGTTTGATAAATCTCATGAAATGGCATCTCATAAACTCTAGTTCCGATTATTCCAAAACCAAACCATATACACATTGCACAAGGGATCACATCATCACATATATATATATTGATATATCCAAGTGAACAAGAAAGTATACATATGTAGTAATTAACTGATTAACTAATTAAGGCAAAAAAAAAAAAAAAAATGTCTGTTTAGGGTTCCCCGACCCTATAGCTACCTAGGTTTTACCCCCGACCCTAAACTTTTTATTGGCCTTTTTGGCATTTTGGGGCAGGTGTCTAATTATAAACTTGTTTCATGATCAGGTTTTCTGGCATAACATGACCTATATTAATGAATATAAAGGCAATTGCAAATAGCATTCCACTGGATCACAAAAAATATGCTCCAGAATGGACAATTATGAATACATATAGGTCATATGGATGATCAAATGATCATGATGCATACAAAATTATACAAAAAAATAAAATAAAAAAAAATCCCTACCTACCCTACCTAGGTTTTTGGTTCATGTAACCCTAAACAGACATATTAAAAATTATTATTTTTTTGGCCTAATAAAACTAAACATGCATGTAACATTATAAAACAAGAGGCCCAATATCTACACTATGTAACAACCAGTACATATATTTTACACTGTACATGTACATGTATGTAGCTTTTAAAATTTAATATATAATTAGTAAATTATCCTGTTTTTATAATATATATGCCCGCCTTAAAATGCTAACTGGTGTACATATGCATGTGCATGTACACAAGTTAATAACTGGAAGTTGTTGGTGCCAGGAAGATTGAATTGTGTGGGGACCCTATTAGTATAGCTAGTTAAAATGTGATTTCAATTTAGTAATAAGTATTGTGGCAAATTTGTAACGATGAATTTGGGGGAATCGTATGTAAGTAACATAATTATACAACAAGAGACTAAAATATGCACTATACAACAATTTGGGGGAATCATGTAAGTGACGAGACTAAAACAGTTTAACACTGACTACGTACGCTAGTCTGACAGTGTACCGCTGGAATTAGCGATAATTATGTTCTACTCGCTGTGATCATGGATGTTAACGTTATTATCAGTCGTAATGTTAAAATCATGTACATCAATTGTAATAGTAATCCACTAGACAAAGAGCATGGCCATGCGTGGTTAAATCATTTTCAATCTCATTTGGAGAAATACATGTCGGGGTAAACATATTCATGAGTTCAGCTCAAACCCCAGCTTATTTGTTGTAATATATATACATGTATACATTGTACTTAATAAAATAAACTACCCGTATAAATTGTGAGTGACACAATTTGGCAAAGAAGTCCATTTGAAACACTCTTTATAGATCTATATATGTGTTTAAATATGTTTTTGACAGTCACCTGGTCCTGCACTGGTCAGAGTGGTCATGATCATGATCATTCGGTTGTGTAATCTTTAAACGCATCTTGAAGTGCTTTCAAAAAGTCATTCTCACTTGGTACAAGAATGCATTCTGCCACAGCATCAATGGCAAAATCTGTGGTTAGCAGACAGAAAGTGAAATCAGGATTTTCCTGTACATCCTGTTTGTTGAATTTTGCCATCGAGGCACACATCCTTTCTGGTAAAATCAATTGATCCTCCACAATTTTGGCAATAGGTTTTACACAATTGACTACCTTTTTTGTTCCTGCAACGTTTAGGACCATACCCAGATATAATGCTCCTTTCGCCCACTCAAACACGCATATGTCTTTTTGTTTGTCTTCATGACCATGGCCAGTGTCAAGAACACTAGAACTGCTTGACTTGCGGCGACGTTTTACTTGCTGCAGCTTGATCCCTGCCAAATCATGATCTTGAGGTGCACTACTACTAGATGTGGTGGTGGTTTTTGTAGTATACTTCCGAGGGCCACTAGATTTTGTGGATGTTGTGGCGGACTGAAGGGACGGAGCACGGCCACTAGATGTGGTGGATGTTGTGGCAGACTCAAGGGACGGAGCACGGCCACTAGATGTGGTGGATGTTGTGGCAGACTGAAGGGACGGAGCACGGCCACTAGATGTGGTGGATTTTGTGGCAGACTGAAGGGACGGAGCACGGCCACTAGATGTGGTGGATTTTGTGGCAGACTGAAGGGACGGAGCACGGCCACTAGATGTGGTGGATGTTGTGGCGGACTGAAGGGACGGAGCATGGCCACTAGATGTGGTGGATGTTGTGGCGGACTGAAGGGACGGAGCACGTGTACGGCCACTAGATGCGGTGGATGTGGCAGACTTCTGAAGGCCGGCTGCACTGCCACGTGCACTAGATTTGGTGGATGTTGGGACTTTCCCAGTGAGTGTAATCCTGGATGTTTTCCAAATTAGCACACATTTCAACACTTCATCGCACAATCTTGTTATATTGTTACCTGCTGGAAATGGCAGTTCATAATCATCATCATGATCACTAGCTGGTTCACTTGCACTACCTTCAATAGGATCATGTTTAAGATTCTTCAGGACAATTTCTGAGAACATGTCATCTTTCTTTCCCAGGTAAATACCTCTGGCAATCTTTCGACTCTTTTGTTTGTCCAGAAGGTCAATCTCCTGTCCCGGAGCTGGAATCAAAAAACAATTCAGGTTTTGCTGCCTCGCACATGCAGGATCTTCTTTTTCAGATGCGTTTGCTTTCTGTGGCTGAATTCTTTTCCCCGTTTCTTTATCATTTATGTACTTTCGTCGGTTTTGGAGGCATTGTCCTAGTCGACGATAAACTTCTGTTTCTTTATGCTCCAATTGTGGAGCCCCTCTCTTTATGTACTGAAAAAACAGCTCTTTTTTGCGTTCTGGAATGTTGGCTAATGCTGGCGCTTTTCTCCATATCCTTGAATTAGTCGCAGCATCCTTCAACAGGGAGGTGAAGTATTTTTGAGCTTCTGAAGCCTTGTTATTTTTTCCTTTTTTTGTCAATAATTCCTCGGCTGTGAATTCCATAGATCTTTCGAATTCCAAATTGTCCACTGATGATCTGCTCTCACTTGTAGATCTGCATACATATGTGGAACTTTTCGGTGTGGAAGTCTGTGGATGCTGGAGCACAGACAGGTCGCTATCATCACCATCAGTAGACAACTCACTGCAACTAGTACTGGCAATGGAACTGGTGCCCACGAAATCAAAGCTTACAGCTGTGTCACTAGTATTGCTGGTTGTAGTATACGCAGTATTGCTGGCATTTTTCACAATCTGTCTAATGATGTAACGATCGCGAAATGATGTAAATTCCTTCACATCTTCTTCTGTGAATTTTTCAATCATGGCTTTCGTCAACCGGTTATCTAAAATGAAAAGAATATATATATATACATTATGTTTCAGCATGTAATATTATCTCTCTAAAAAAAACTTCAGACAAAGACATTGCAAAGTATAAAGAGGGTATTTCTGCTTTATTGATGAATAAACTAATAATTTTATTTTACGAGTGGGTTTTTTTGTGTGTTTGCCTTAAGCTCCTTGTGCTATGCCACTGACGTATGTACATGTATTATAAATTACTGTCGGAAGCATCCAGCAGTACGTACACTACAGTCACATTATACTGACAACAGACTCACCTAACCAGTATTATTTCAATGGTAAAAATATATTACAATTACTAATGGTAACAGGCTAACAGCATGTACCTTATGTCCAATTTTAATATGAGCACCATCAGGCATGCACTGATGGCAGTGATGCAGTTGCAACAAGTTCTCTATAGTGATGATAGCGAATTTGTCATATAACAAAACAATTATTTACTTTTTTCAGGTTAATACGAGGATTTGTCAACCTTCGAACGGTTCTATTTCCCTCGGCCTCTGGTCTCGGGAAATATAACCTTTCTCAGGTTGACAAATCCTCGTATTAACCTGAAAAAAGTAAATAATTGTATATTGTTTGTTTGTTTTATTTTTCTATTTGTTATAACATGATAAAATGTCTGATTCAGGCATGGTTTTACCGCAATCGGGACATTTTATCATGAAATAAAAATATATATACCGGTATATATATATTAAGAATAACAGGAATCATATGTATAATTTTTTATGGATGCTCCCTGCTATTCTTAAATGTTGTTTGTTATATTTATTTCATGATAAAATGTCCTGATTCCAGTTAAATATCATGTCCACATCAACTGATGTCAGATCAAGATCAACATCTTGAAAAATATAACCTTTTGTGAAGCTAATTAATAAGCTTTATATAATTATATTAACAGGTTCATTACCGAACTCCCACGGAAAGTCTAGACATTTTCGATTTTGCAAGACATCTATCATATATTCATAATACATTTGTATATAACTCTTCAGTGTTTTACCTCTACTGTAAGTTTAGGGATTGAGACAATTCACTCGCCAAATTATATTATAGTTGTAATCGAACCTGGTTTTACGAAGTACATTTATATACGTTGATGTAGAGTATTAAGTGATGGCGTCCTAGGTGGAGTAAGTTAACCCACGACTCCCGTTATATAATGTTAAGTACAGTTGTTTTTCCAGTTCCGATTAATTTGAACATTCCAACTCGCCTGTATGATAAAATACCAAATAATTCAGAAATGTTTTGTGTCTGACAGTTATGACGATAAGGGAATATTCTTTCGATCCACAACTCTTTTTACGGTCGATGACCATCATGAAGCGTTGCGTGTGTGCTTCATGATAAACAAAACGTCGCCATGTGTGCTTCATGATGGTCATTAATATTATTGACAGTAAAAAGAGTTGTGGATCGAAAGAATATTACCTTAGCATCATAACTGACAAAAAATATTACTGAATTATTTGGTATTTTATCAGGCAGGCGAGTTGGAATGTTCGGCCAAATGCACTAAACATAAAAAAAAAATTTGGGAATTTAAAATTATCTTTTATATATATATATATGATATTCGCACTTGTAACTATTGGTTATTATAAACAATTTATTTTTGATTAAACAGTTTTCGATTTTTGACATATTTCACAGATTTTGTATCCTCCGAAAATGCCGTTTTTCGGAACATGTAAACAAATTGTCAAAAAACGAAAACTGTTCAAAAATCATAAGGGAGATAACTCCTCGGATCACCTGCTAACTTAGTTTGTACAATGCGGCAAAGTACCGTACGTGGATTTTTTAATCAATCTTGGTCGAGTCATACTCTTTACTGACACGAGATATGGGGAGGAATTTCAGGAAATTAGCTGCATGTGACTTGAGTAAATTATGCGAGAGAAAAGATCGTTTTAATTATTCTACTAGGAATTTATTGTTACATCGGATTCTGCGTACTCGGCGTAGTCTCTATTTTTGTACTCGCTATCGCTGCATCAGTCCATGCCAATGCCATGGGACACATCCTAGAACCATATCACACTGACACCTGTTTATCCTGCTTACATTTTTTACTTTGCTCGGCCTACATCATGATACATGGTGATGTTATTATGCCTGTATGCTGGGCGCCGGCAAAAAAATATCGTGATTTGTTGATATTTTACTGTACTGTATCGATGATTAATTATTACAAACCTTCTATAATCTCCTTCCCTGCATCCGTCAGTTCGCTGAGATCTGTATCCATGTCCATTCTGATATCTGATCGTTAAATATTTATAAAAATTGGTGTATCTGCCGTCTTTGTCTACTGCTGGATCGCGATCAAGTTCAACCGCCCAAATTACTTTAGCCAATTGAATTCAAGGACGCAAATGAATCTTTCAATTGGCCAATCACATCACGTCTACTATCCACCATCTATCGTCGTCATCTGTGTGTTTGTTTTGCGTGTCTTTTACTGTTAGCGATATTAGCGGTTTGGGGAGTGACCGCCTACCGCCCATGTGGCGAGATGGAGCAAATCGTAAGAAACCGTTATATCTTCTCCCTGACGAAGACATTGAGCGTGTGTTGAGCTGATATCGAATGTGGGTTGAACTTATCATGCTAATCATGAACAGGCGCAGTCGCAATGCCAAAAAAACGATGTCGATGTTCAGTTTGCAGATCAGAATATGATCCAATTGATACGCGTACCATTCGTAAACATATACAAAAATATGGATTTCCTCAAAAAGCGGCGTCGGACAACTCCGATTCAGAACAAAGCGATCTTGACCATGATATGCAGAGTACAACTGTCTATCAAATGCAATCGGTGTCAGTTCATGTTGGCCACTAATCGTATCCCTTCCACAACCAATCACCTATCGAGCGATGTAGTGCCAGACTTCAATTCTGTTGATCATGATATGGACAGTGAATTAAATCATGTTTATAAAGAATCAGGTATTTCAAATGGAAAATATGTAAGCAAACTGTTTGCTCCCAAAAAAAGACATTTTGTGGCGATTCACAAGATATGTGATGATAACAACATAGCATGTGACGGATCACCTGATAACTGTTTGTTGTCAAAATATTACATTCACCGGGAAGAACATATCGAGACGAAACGGATTAATACATACACATGTTCGGCAAAAGAATTGAAGACGGCCAAAACTATTTCTTCTTATGTATGTACTGAATGTGAACGAGGAACTCCACAGCAGAAACTGACATCTGGAAAATTTGTTGTGTTCGGACAAATTTGTTTTTTCGTGAAACATGAAAACAAGGCTGGTCAAAAGATAAACAACATGGCATATGTGAAATGGTTTGATTCTATGCTGGATATTGAAACCACATTGTGGAAGACCAAGTTAGACGGAGAAAATGTGTCTTATTCATATATCAGTGTCGGAAACCTTTCACCACCTTTAGTTACAGCTGTAGAAAATGAATGGTTATGGTTTTGCAATAGCGGAAAATTTCCTGCAAAATGTAAGAAATAGAGGACATATTTGAGTTATATATATGTAAACTAAATGTACCGTACATGTCGGTATTAAACATAAATGTATGTAGGTATGTTACATACATATATATTGCACAATTGCTCTAATATCTAATTAAAATGACTATTTGTTTAACATTAATATATATGGTTTTGGTTTAATTTTTCATTTATTGAAATACAATTATCAGATTCAATGCACAATGAAATATCGAGGGAGGTTTCCAAAGTTTACTAGGCATGGTCAGTAACTAAATTAACAGTAACTAGTTTTTTTCGATATCATTGAACATGACATACATATGTACATGTATATTTCATGGCCATGAATTGATTCATAAAATACAATTTGTAATGTCAATCATATAATTCATGGCCATGGAATAAACCAAACAGTGTGGGGTTTTTGTTCATGGCCATGAATTAATTGCAACTAAAATTCATGGCCGTAATTATTTAGTTCATGGCCATGAATTTGCCATGAATTTATTTAGTTACGGAACTTCATGGCCATGACAATAGTTCAGATTTTGAACAGCTGTAATTCATATGTATTTCATGGTTCAGTTTGTTAATTCATGGCTATGAAAAGTAAAATTCATGGGTTTTCTTTACATTTTAGTCAACCCATGAATATATTTGCTACAAAATTTCATGGTCAATTTCATGGCTTTGGTATAGTTTCATGGTATTTTCATGGGTTTTTCATGGGTTTTTCATGGGTTGTATGTACAGTAGTGTTATGTAACCTCTATATACCCACTTGCCGAAAAATGCAAGTAAAATAATTTTCGCAATATCAGAAATCAACTGGCGAGTTTTAAATTCAAACCCTGCTGTCATCAATATACTACTGTGAGGTTAAGATTTCTTCTTTATCAGGAAATTATTCTATCTGACATGTCTTTTAAGATAATGTGTCTATGATCCAGTAAACATGGTGACCTTTGTAACCTTGGTTACTTCAGATCTCTATGGCCACACTTAGTATACAGTAAAAGTGCTCTAT
This sequence comes from Mimachlamys varia, assembly GCA_947623455.1. Classification (NCBI taxonomy): domain Eukaryota; kingdom Metazoa; phylum Mollusca; class Bivalvia; order Pectinida; family Pectinidae; genus Mimachlamys; species Mimachlamys varia. The sequence continues at coordinate 10,433,925 of OX392542.1, read as the reverse complement.
TCACTATTGTAGCTGAGTGTTCAGTCCAAGACCAAAGGTCATTTTGTTCACAATATAATAATGTATTCAAAATTTAAAATTTGTGTTACAATTTACAAAATTATGTTTTTTTCAGGCATTAAAAGCCCTGCGGGAGGAGCGCATCACAACTGTACTTATCAATCCCAATATTGCCACAGTGCAGACGTCAAAAGGAATGGCCGACAAGACGTACTTCCTTCCAATCACTCCCCACTACGTCACACAGGTACAGTAAACTCCACCCAAGATACTAAATTTAACCTAACGAAGGTGCATGCATTTATAAGGGTACCCTTTCCCCTTGCACTCTCAGTAGCAAATAAAAACCGCAGGGTTTTGGCTCACCATCTGTCATCTGACTGATTCAGAAGCGTTTAGAATTAATTTCCAAAATGCATAACTGAAATAAACATTTAAGTTCCTAAATGCATTATAATTTTACGAATACCTCATTAACAGTTTATAATTTGTAACAGAAAATTTAAGATCAATGTTATGTAATAAGAGCCCCCTGCTTTCAACTACCTGTGCCCTTATATAGATGAATTGAGTGGTCTTCTCTCGGATTCCATCACAGGGTTCGCACGGGGCCTTGAAAAGCCTTTAATTTCACTGCTGGCCCTAAAAAGCTTTGAATTACACTTTGGGCCTTGAAAAGCCTTGAAACTGGCCTCGAAAAGTCCTTGAATTTTGGCGTTCAGCATTCAGTATATAATTATCTAAAGTCTTGGTTTTCTTTCATGTTTAATTTTCACATTTATATGTAAAAAAAAAAACCAACAGATTAACGAAAGGGGAGATAACTCCCACCGAATATTTGCTTACGTTTGATGGTCATCAATTTTTTTTTTTTTGTTCTCTTGTTCCCTCTCAGACTGACTTATCAGGTACAAATGAACTTGACAATTTTGTTGAGGCCTTAAAAGGCCTTGAAAAGGCCTTGAATTTGGTTAGACATAATCCGTATGAACCCTGCATCAAACTCCTCTCAAGTTTGTTATTGAGTTTGTTACATGATAAGTTATGGTTACCGAAACTTGACAAAATTAATGTTTATCAAATGAGACCCATCGGTACTTGGTGTAAAGCTAAAACATCATATTTGAAGCATTTGTGGTGAATTGTTATTAACAAACTAAAATAAACAAGCTTATAGAGAATAAATTCACTTGTGTTATTATATATACCAGGTGATCAGGAATGAACGACCAGATGGCATTCTGCTGACCTTTGGGGGTCAAACTGGACTTAACTGTGGTGTCCAGTTGACTAAGCTCGGAACACTGGAGAAGTTTGGAGTGAAGGTTCTTGGCACTCAGGTCGAATCAATTATGTGGACTGAGGATCGCAAAGTGTTCGCAGACAAGATGGCTGAGATCAATGAACATGTTGCTCCAAGTGAGGCGGCCTACAACACAGAACAGGTGAGAAGTATAAGAGTTGAATCTAAAAATAGAAATGCTATTGTTGTGACATAAAAATGTAACCAGTTTTGTATGGGCAGTGGTCCTGAAAATTTGTCTTTCTATTTTAAGTTTACTTCACATGAAAAAATTATAAGTATTTCCATGTCAAAAAATTCAAATATTACAGTACTTAGCCATAAAACTGAAAATCTACTGTATAGAATTGCTTTTGAAACTAAAACTCTTCAATGAAATTATTAAACTGTATTCTAGATTATGTCAAGATTATTTTACACGACCAATAAACAAACATTTATTGGTTGTGTAAAATAATCTTTACATGAATCATACTATCCACCCTGAAGAAAATGTTAACATATATTCTAGGTTGTACAAGCTGCAGAGCGTCTCGGGTACCCGGTGTTGATCCGGGCGGCCTTCGCCCTGGGCGGTCTTGGTTCCGGTTTTGCCGACAATAGGGAGGAACTGCTGACACTGGCTAACTCCGCCTTCGCTCACACGAGTCAGGTTCTGATCGACAAATCACTGAAAGGCTGGAAGGAAGTGGAATACGAGGTAGTCCGTGATGCCTTTGACAATTGTATCACGGTAAGTAATTAATTAACTCAACCAAGGGAGACAATTTGCATAATTTTCTGTAAAAACTTATTTTAACACATAACCAAATTTAACCGGATAGAAGCTATGATAAATTGGTGCACTTGCAATACTTTTTGTAGAAAACAATATACAGGAAATTTAATTATCATAATCCTGATTTAGAGGGATGCTTTCAGTGAGAAAATCACTAGAGTAAGATTATTGTGAGAATACATACATTTACAGTAATGGTCATTCATTCTCAATTAATCTGAAATGATACTGAAAAAACTTGATAATTACATTTGCACTCATGGTCCTTGAAAAACAATTGAATTCAATTTAATTTTTACAAATGACATCAAGAAATGGGTCGCGTTAAATTGTTAGCCTTTCATAACTCAAGAAGATATCAAACATGTTGATGACCAGATACATACGAAAGTAAAATACAGATTGCTTCAGCTTAATTTTCATTTTTTCAGTATATAGTTTGCTTCCATTATACTGTTGAAGTGCCAAGGAGTTTAACGCTATTATAACTGCTATTTGTATTTGTTTGGCAGGTGTGTAATATGGAGAATGTTGATCCCCTCGGGATTCATACAGGGGAGTCCATTGTGGTAGCTCCTAGTCAGACTCTCACCAACACGGAGTACAACATGCTCCGCTCCACTGCTATCAAGGTCATACGACACCTACAGGTCGTAGGGGAATGTAACATACAGTACGCCCTCAACCCAGAGTCTAACCAGGTAAACAGTTGTACAGTACGCCCACAACCCAGTGTCTAACCAGGTACACAGTTGTGAAGTACACCCTCAACCCATTGTCTAACCAGGTAAACAGTTGTACAATACGCCCTCAACCCAGTGTCGAACCAGGTAAACAGTTGTACAGTATGCCCTCAACCCAGTGTCGAACCAGGTTAACAGTTGTACAATACGCCCTCAACCCAGTGTCAAACCAGGTAAACAGTTGTTCAGTACGCCCTCAACCCAGAGTCTAACCATGTACACAGTTGTACTATTTGTCTTCATTCTGAATTCAAACCTTACATTTTTTAAGGTTTTTTTAATAAACTAAAAGTGAAAGTAAGGTTGACTAATCTAATTACCATATTGAGCTTTGATTTAAGTAAAAATACCTGACATTTTCCACAGTACTACATCATTGAGGTAAATGCCCGTTTGTCGAGGAGCTCGGCCCTTGCCAGTAAAGCCACTGGGTATCCCCTAGCCTACATTGCTGCCAAGCTTGCCTTGGGTATGTCCCTCTTGGATCTCCCAAACAACGTGACAAGCTCAAAGGACCATTCCACAACTGCCTGCTTTGAACCTAGCCTGGATTATTGTGTAGTGAAAATACCTCGCTGGGACCTCAAGAAATTCTCCAGAGTATCAACGAAGGTGAGTTGAGAATATATTCCTATGTGTAAAAAGCTGATAAGAGTTTTGGCTCACCTGCCAGAGAGGCTAGTAAGCTTGTGCCTGATGCAGCATTTGCCATTCATTCATCCATCCTTTAGATTACTACTTTGCCTGAAAGGCTAAATGGGTTTTAACTAAATTTTGTCTAGAGCTGCCTCGGACCAAGCTAGGACACTGTATTTTATATAACTGTTGGGTTCATCCATCACAACTGGCCTTGGGGACTACATCCAACATTTATATAAGACTAGGTCCCCTTTTGATCTTAGTATGATCCAGATTTATTAAAAATGAAATTCCTTAATCTGTATGGTCGAACTGTTTTGTGTTTTCTTGAATTCCTCTAAAATTTGTAATGGTACTTGAAAAAGCTGTAATATTTAACATATATTATGGGTTTTGTTGGGTTATTTCAACTTTTCGGGTAACCGCATTGCATAATTGCATAATTTTGTAGAAAATGCATTTCTGTCGTAAACTGTTATTTGTCCGGAGATCTTCTTCAGTTTTCAACCGATATCTTTCAAACTTGCTAGGCTAAATCACCACGACATGAAGTTGTGTTTTCCTTAATGACAGTTTGATTTGAAAATATTAATCAGAGTTATGGCTCTTTTGAAATTTGTATCTGATGAAATTTCAGACATTATGTGAAAAATGTTAGAACGTTTTTGCTTTTTCTTCAATTCCTCTAAAATCTGGTATGGTACTTTGAAAAGCTATAATATTTAATATATATTGCAGGTTTTGTTGAGTTATTTCAACTTGTCGCGTAACAGCATTGCATATTTACAATTGCAAAATATAGGCATTTTTTTGTAGAAAATTCATTTCTGTTGTAAACTGTTGTTTTGTCCGGAGATCTTCTCGTACAGTTTTCAACAGATATCTTTCAAACTTGCTAGGTCTAATCATTGTGAAATGAATTTGTGTTTTCCTGAATAACAGTTTAATTCGACAGTATTTACTAGAGTTATGGCCCTTTGAAACTTTGTATCTGAAGCATTTTCAGACATGTAGAAAATGTCAAAACTTTCTTTTATTTCCATACCATTATACTTCTGATAAGGTATGACGGGCATATCATGCCTCCGCTTACGGTGCTCTTGTTACTGCATTTCCTCTATTGGGTCCCACACTATGTGATGCTGTATCTGTATTCATGGTGATGTGATGCTGTCTCTGTAGTCATGGTGTTGTGATGCTGTCTCTGTAGTCATGGTGATGTGATTCTATCTCTGTAGTCATGGTGATGTGATGCTGTCTCTGTAGTCATGGTGTTGTGATGCTGTCTCTGTAGTCATGGTGATGCTGTCTCTAGTCATGGTGATGTGATTCTGTCTCTGTAGTCATGGTGATGCTGTCTCTGTAGTCATGGTGTTGTGATGCTGTCTCTGTAGTCATGGTGATGTGATTCTGTCTCTGTAGTCATGGTGATGTAATACTGTCTTTTCATTGGTAGATTGGCAGCTCTATGAAGAGTGTTGGGGAGGTAATGGCTGTCGGACGAAAGTTTGAGGAGGCCATACAGAAAGCTCTGAGGATGATGGACGACACCAAGGAGGGCTTCGACCCATACATTAATGCAGTGTCTGAAAGTGTAAGTATCTCAGAGCAATATTTGATCATTGCATAAAAAGACAGCTTAAATGAAGCTTGCTCTGGTCATATTAGTACCAAAAAATAAATTTAACTAATTTAAAAAATTATTAATTCTTTTTCTACCATGATCATATCAATCAGCTTATAACTTTGAAGACATAAAAACTGTGTATACATTTGGTTGAGCTTTTGAGAATTTCCTACAACATGTATACTTTTATCTCAGAATTACAACTTTAAATGTTTATATGAATATAAATGAATCAAATGTCCCGAGTTAAAAGTATAGAGAATTCTGTTGTAGGGTATTTCACATTTACCGTAAAAGTGGAGGTTTTCTGGGCAGAAAGTTTTTGCTTTGATATTTTGCTTGCATTAAATCTCTGCAAATATAGCCACATGCGATTATATTTAACAATACCCAAATTTTAGTGTCTAATAGTATTCTATGCACCATTAGAAAATAGCATGACTGACAGTGCAAAAGTCTCCATATCGGGAGAGTTTGGAGGCTGACAAAGAGGGAAATTACATGCTTGAAAATATCTACTTTTACCACAGTTCTTGAAATTTCTATCTTCTTCTCTCATCAAAGTTGTAAACAAATGAAAGCAGAATGGCTGAAATTGGCTACTATAAATATTGAATGGATACAAATATAATAAATTATGCATTATATGGTGTATAAGGCTTGGAATACTTTGTTCTACTCTTACCTGTGGTCAGTTTATATAGAAATCATTTAAAGACTAAGTAATGGTATACTGTACACGGGGAAATTTTCGCCCTCGCATAAATATATCCGTTTTCGCCCAGTGTTAAATTCGCCCTCCGATGCCCTTCAGAAAATCCGTTTTCGACTGGTTTTAAAATTAGTTTTTTATAGCACACTGTAATTGAAATCTATCAATCGTGTTGATCCGAACTCTGTGTTTATAAGCTCTACTTACCTGGTCACGGTGCATGCACTTTGAAAGCCACACAGTAATAAAATAAACAAGTCATACAAGCAGGCTCTAAAAAAAAGCTTTAATGAGTGGTACTCTGACAAAGTGAGTGTAAACCTGAAGTCAGATGAGCCTGACAATAGTGTCGACCTCAGGTTATCGGTACTGAAACCGGTACATGCGCAATGGCTCTGTGACGCCCATGATGTTATTTCCGAGGACACGGAAATGATAAAGTCGTCATTTGAACTTGCTGGCATTTAACATGCTTAGGCCTACCGCTGTGTATATACTAGTTACATTGGTGTTGGTAATTTAGATAACTCTACTATAGAGTAGACTGACATAGCTCAATGATTTTCTGGACTTGTTCGGTGCGATTTTGTAATGCTAGTCTCGTTTCAAGACGTCTGTTTCTAAACTTACATGTATACATGTTGAATTAAATAAAATATATTGTTTAAAATTGAATGGAATATTGAATAAAATTAAAATATGAAAGAATATGGTTTATTTTTTAATTTTAATTACTACATACTATGTACAGTAGCCTATATTTACTTTTGTTTATCCACTATGGTAGTCACGGCGATCGGTTTAATTTTCGCCCTCGTGGTGAGAGGGCAAAACGGGCGAAAATTAAAAGAGGGCAAAAATTGCCCCGTATACAGTAGATATGACTTACAAGTTTTTAAATGGTGCTGAAAATTCTGATGAAGTCTGAACTTCAATTCGATAATATTCTCTGAAATCAAAGCAAAAAATCAACTTATAGGTTGGTTTAGATACATTTTACTTCATGTTAACATCTTTTAAATAAAATCCTTAAATTATTCAGCTTGTAGATTAGAATTAAATTGCAGTGCAAGGTTTTAAGAAAAAAAACAAACATTTGTTGATACCCCTGTTGACAAAAGTAAATTGAGTTGGAGTGGAAAATGTTAATCGGCAAAATGAAGAAAATTGTGCTTCAACATCAATAAACATTTGGTGGGTGTAAAAATATATATCAGATTTTAAAGTTGATAAAGTGATGGGAGATAGTTATAAGGAGACCATTAATTAATTTATCAGATAGGTCTTTAAGACTTAAATAGGACTTACAAGATGACTAGAGCGTATAAATAAATAAGTTAAATTACAAAATTATTATAGTATTCAGAATTGACTGGGACTTAAAAAGTATTTAGATGTGAATAGGATTCTATCATTACGGTAGAGCTTTACAAGATTTCGAGGTAAATGTTTGTGTTAGCAGGTCGACTACCTCAAGGTAAGTTACTCGCACACCTTAATTAGCTTCTCAGTCCTATAAACATATAGAGTGCTAGTGATGATACTCGGACAATTTTAATTCTGTAGGTATATCTTTGGTGATAGGTATTTTATAATAGAAAAGAAACACACCTGTCGTTTTAACTTCTGTTGTAGCTATTGGTTTTACTCTTTAGGTACAGAAGTAAGGTTTGGATTACATACCATCACTGTTCTGTTATATTACGATTTTATCTCTTCACACAAAATTTATTTTTAAGAAGTCCAACTTATTTTTAAAGAGGAAAATAAATGTTAAGTTATGTATTTATCATTGAAACTGAAGTCATATTTCAAAAGAATATGAAAAAAGAATTCAAAATTAGAATTGTTTAGAATGGTTTTAAAACAGTCGTTTTCATACAGGCGTGATTTCCTGGAGACAAAGCTATCAGTTTTACAATCACTTCCACAGAATTTAGGTTAAAATAAGGGAGGTTGTATTGGTAGCGTTTTCCATTGGCATAAAGCCTTATCTTATAGTTCATTAGATTGATGGGAATAAATACAAAATAATTCATTATGGAGGTTTCACTTGAGATCAGTTTTGCAGTTTTGAATTCAGTCATCCCAGCAGTCATGAGTTTGACATTATATTTAAGAAACATGTACTTTATATAAATTCAATTTATCAAAGCAAAGTTTTGAGGTGTAATGTTGATTTGTTGTGCTTGGAGTTTGTTTATTATTAAACTCAATTAATTATTACCAAAATCATTATATATAGAAAAATATTTTCATATTCTAATTCAACTGCAAGTAACCTTCATTTACACTTAATACATGCAAGAACAATAACAACGGTATACTAAATTGCAAGAAACCATCAGGTAGATTGTCCTGGTGACGGACCTGTAAGACACGATCACACACACTCTGGCTTTAAAATCAGATACTTTAAAATTATTCATTTTCATGGTTTCAATTTTAATTAATTTTGTGTGTGATCTTCATCCGTGAATTATTCAGTCTTTGAAGTGATAAAAAATTTGTTTTAATGCTATTTTCTATTTAATCAGGTTCATATAATCTGCAATTTCTAATACCAATGAAATGGTGTTTTGTTGAAATATTATGTGTTAAAATCTACAAGTGTTTATTTCAGTATACTTCCTCAGTTAGAATCACACAGTTGGTTTATAGGAATTCTTATTTCTTTAATGTTGATAATTAGTTAAAAAAATGTTTGTGATTGTTTGAAATATTTTGCGGTGTGTACATTTGAAAAATACTTGAATCCTATGAGATATTTTCCGTTACCAGTGCTTTGATGCTCTTCCCCCACTCCTCCTTGGCTACCCCCAACCCCAATTACTTTTTGCCTCATCCCTTCCCAAATCTTGCCTTGTTTCATTCCCCTACCCTTACCCAATATAATTGCCATACTAACGTTTTAGCCCTGACTTTTAGTTTCCTTGCTAGCTGTGCACTCGCACATGACCAGTGACCAGCTAGATGTTAACATAATATCCGGGTAAAATTAGTCAACCAATCAACTACGAGGGCCCTTAAAATTTGTTCATTAAATACGGGATTTCATAATAGCTGATTCATTATATCAAAAAAATAAATGCATGAATTACATAGGAATTTGGAAGGGGATTGTGTATTTGTTCATACAAAACGGTTTCAATTATATTCAAGTTCATTATAAGTGGGTTAGACTGTATTCCCATAAGATAAAAAACATTTTTATAAAATCAAAATAAGTTTAAAAAAAACTTCCCTTTGAATCCCAATGATAATACATGATAGCTAGGATTGTCAGAGGTTAGATGTTTTGTACAGGAAATTTATGTAGATTGTGAAAGTAGCGATGACTTACAACTGGAAATTATACAATATATGTGATATCAGGAAAATCCTCCTTGTACTGTGTTTTGTATCGATATAAAAATTTCCAATTAAGAACAAGAAACACAAAAATGCAAGAAGAACAAAACTTGTTAAAATGAAGAGTGATGAAATTACCTGGTGTTATATTATCCCCCGCTTTCACCCAAACGGGGGATATTAATTTGGGTTTTTCCGTCCCTCGACACTTCGTTTCTGTGCAATAACAGCAACAAATATATTACTTGAAACTTGGCTACAAGGTATAATGCCTAAAGGGCTCGGCCAAGTTCCATCACCACTTCTGGCAGATGTAATTTTTGCAGAGTTATGGCCCTTTAATTAATGTAAAATGTCATTTTCTTTTGTTTCTATGCAATAACAGCAACACATTATCCAATTTTGTTAAAACTTGGTAAAAAGGTTTATTGCCCAAAGGGCTGTGGTAAGTTCGATGCCATTTTTCGCAGACTTCATTTTGCAGAGTTTTGACCCCTTGATTAATATTTCCTTGCAATCACGGTGACAAATATTATCCAATTTCTGTGTGTAAGGCTTTAGATTTTGTTCAATTTCCAAGCAATACATCTTGTGACAACAGCATGAAAATTACAAAACATTTTTACATACAATATGATTACCCCCTTACAAAAGGGGGGAAAGCAGGGAATATTAATTCTACGAATTATACGTAGCTTGTATTCAAAACTAAAGTTAACTGATGGTCATATCATCAGATATCAAACTAAATGTCTTGGAAACTTTAGATGAAAACTAAGTTGTGGTGTGTGATTGAAGAATGCTGTCTGACTTATGATTTATACATACTACTTACCAGGTATTTGGTTACAATACTTTCAGCATGGCCCTGGGAGTGATTTGTGTGTGAGATCTTGTAGTGATATACAGTCAATTAAAGGGAAATCCCAGTGAAGTTTTGATATTTATTTTTCAAATACTGCATGAATATATCAAATGGAAAATGTATAACTGCTTATTAAAAAAAGGGAACCCCTTTTCTTGCCTGGTCAGTCATATTGTAAATACCAGACCAGTTTGCATTAAAATTGAGAAATGCACTATATTCGTGTACAAAAATCAGTAAGCATTAATTGTGGTTTGAGGTCAAGTGCTTTTGAAAGGGAAAAAATTCTCTAGAAGTGATCAACGGATTAACTCCGATCATAGGAAATAACTATGAGTAGTCAACTGCATTTTAAAAAGCAATTTTACTACAAGAAGTCAACTGCATTTTAAAGGGAAACAACTCTTATGTATTTAACTAACTGCATTTAAAGGGGACATACTGTTACTTTTGGTATAATCAACCACACTTAAAAGGGAAATAACTCTAGAAATAATTAAGTGCATTTGAAAGGGAAAATCTAAAAAGAAACAACACTTGGAAGGGAAATAACTCTGGAAATGAAGCTTTGATTTGAAAATCACATGAATAAACAATGATGGTTAATGAGTATTGTACCTGATTTTATTACAGGAGCTCCAGAACCCTACCGATCAGCGTATCTTTGTGTTGTCTGCGGCACTGAAACAGAACTACACCATCGATAGGCTGTACGAACTGACAAAGATAGACAAATGGTTCCTCAACAAGTTCAAAAACATCACCGACTACTACACAAACCTGGAGACGTACAGAGGCAGAGTAAGTTATCACCGACTACTACACAAACCTGGAGACGTACAGAGGCAGGGTAAGTTATCACCGACTACCACACAAACCTGGAGACGTACAGAGGCAGGGTAAGTTATCACCGACTACCACACAAACCTGGAGATGTACAGAGGCAGGGTAAGTTATCACTGACTACCACACAAACCTGGAGACGTACAGAGGCAGGGTAAGTTATCACCGACTACCACACAAACCTGGAGATGTATAGAGGCAGGGTAAGTTATCACTGACTACCACACAAACCTGGAGACGTACAAAGGCAGGGTAAGTTATCACCGACTACCACACAAACCTGGAGATGTACAGAGGCAGGGTAAGTTATCACCTACTACCACACAAACCTGGAGATGTACAGAGGCAGGGTAAGTTATCACCGACTACCACACAAACCTGGAGATGTACAGAGGCAGGGTAAGTTATCACCGACTACCACACAAACCTGGAGATGTACAGAGGCAGGGTAAGTTATCACTGACTACTACACAAACCTGGAGACGTACAGAGGCAGGGTAAGTTATCACTGACTACTACACAAACCTGGAGACGTACAGAGGCCGGGTAAGTAATCACCAACTACCACACAAACCTGGAGACGTACAGAGGCAGGGTAAGTTATCACCACTACTACACAAACCTGGAGACATACAGAGGCAGGGTAAGTTATCACCGACTACCACACAAACCTGGAGACGTACAGAGGCAGGGTAAGTTATCACTGACTACTACACAAACCTGGAGATGTACAGAGGCAGGATAAGTTATCACCGACTACTACACAAACCTGGAGACGTACAGAGGCAGGGTAAGTTATCACCACTACCACACAAACCTGGAGACGTACAGAGGCAGGGTTAGTTATCACCGACTACTGCACAAACCTGGAGACGTACAGAGACAGGGTAAGTTATCACTGACCACCACATAAACCTGGAGACGTACAGAGGCAGGGTAAGTTATCACTGACTATCACACAAACCTGGAGACGTACAGAGGCAGGGTAAGTTATCACCGACTACCACACAAACCTGGAGACGTACAGAGGCAGGGTAAGTTATCACTGACTACCACACAAACCTGGAGATGTACAGAGGCAGGGTAAGTTATCACCGACTACCACACAAACCTGGAGATGTACAGAGGCAGGGTAAGTTATCACTGACTACTACACAAACCTGGAGACGTACAGAGGCAGGGTAAGTTATCACTGACTACTACACAAACCTGGAGACGTACAGAGGCAGGGTAAGTTATCACCGACTACCACACAAACCTGGAGACGTACAGAGGCAGGGTAAGTAATCACCACTACTACACAAACCTGGAGACATACAGAGGCAGGGTAAGTTATCACCGACTACCACACAAACCTGGAGACGTACAGAGGCAGGGTAAGTTATCACTGACTACTACACAAACCTGGAGATGTACAGAGGCAGGGTAAGTTATCACCGACTACTACACAAACCTGGAGACGTACAGAGACAGGGTAAGTTATCACCACTACCACACAAACCTGGAGACGTACAGAGGCAGGGTTAGTTATCACCGACTACTGCACAAACCTGGAGACGTACAGAGACAGGGTAAGTTATCACCGACTACTACACAAACCTGGAGACGTACAGAGACAGGGTAAGTTATCACTGACTACTACACAAACCTGGAGACGTACAGAGGCAGGGTAAGTTTTCACCGACTACCACACAAACCTGGAGACGTACAGAGGCAGGGTAAGTTTTCACCTACTACTACACAAACCTGGAGACGTACAGAGGCAGGGTAAGTTATCACCGACTACCACACAAACCTGGAGATGTACAGAGGCAGGGTAAGTTATCACCGACTACCACACAAACCTGGAGATGTACAGAGGTAGGGTAAGTTATCACTGACTACTACACAAACCTGGAGACGTACAGAGACAGGGTAAGTTATCACTGACTACTACACAAACCTGGAGACGTACAGAGGCAGGGTAAGTTATCACCGACTACTGCACAAACCTGGAGACGTACAGAGACAGGGTAAGTTATCACTGACCACCACATAAACCTGGAGACGTACAGAGGCAGGGTAAGTTATCACTGACTATCACACAAACCTGGAGACGTACAGAGGCAGGGTAAGTTATCACCGACTACCACACAAACCTGGAGACGTACAGAGGCAGGGTAAGTTATCACTGACTACCACACAAACCTGGAGATGTACAGAGGCAGGGTAAGTTATCACCGACTACCACACAAACCTGGAGATGTACAGAGGCAGGGTAAGTTATCACTGACTACTACACAAACCTGGAGACGTACAGAGGCAGGGTAAGTTATCACTGACTACTACACAAACCTGGAGACGTACAGAGGCAGGGTAAGTTATCACCGACTACCACACAAACCTGGAGACGTACAGAGGCAGGGTAAGTAATCACCACTACTACACAAACCTGGAGACATACAGAGGCAGGGTAAGTTATCACCGACTACCACACAAACCTGGAGACGTACAGAGGCAGGGTAAGTTATCACTGACTACTACACAAACCTGGAGATGTACAGAGGCAGGGTAAGTTATCACCGACTACTACACAAACCTGGAGACGTACAGAGACAGGGTAAGTTATCACCACTACCACACAAACCTGGAGACGTACAGAGGCAGGGTTAGTTATCACCGACTACTGCACAAACCTGGAGACGTACAGAGACAGGGTAAGTTATCACCGACTACTACACAAACCTGGAGACGTACAGAGACAGGGTAAGTTATCACTGACTACTACACAAACCTGGAGACGTACAGAGGCAGGGTAAGTTTTCACCGACTACCACACAAACCTGGAGACGTACAGAGGCAGGGTAAGTTTTCACCTACTACTACACAAACCTGGAGATGTACAGAGGCAGGGTAAGTTATCACCGACTACCACACAAACCTGGAGATGTACAGAGGCAGGGTAAGTTATCACCGACTACCACACAAACCTGGAGATGTACAGAGGTAGGGTAAGTTATCACTGACTACTACACAAACCTGGAGACGTACAGAGGCAGGGTAAGTTATCACTGACTACTACACAAACCTGGAGACGTACAGAGGCAGGGTAAGTTATCACTGACTACCACACAAACCCGGAGATGTACAGAGGCAGGGTAAGTTATCACCGACTACTACATAAACCTGGAGACTTACGGCAACTAATGGCCTTCAGAGTAAAGGTAAGTGAATGAAATAGAAAAGCTCATAGATCTATAGTCAAATTTAATTACACTGAAAAGTGAGGACTGCACAGCATAGGTAACACATTGAAAAGTAAACACCTGTTGTTGTTCAAGACAGGTACAGCCTTCCCACACCTTCCCATCTCTGGCAGACGATGTGTGAAGTTGGAGACGCGCACACCTTTTTTACAGATCAAGAGTTTGATGGAAAAAACATCAGAATGATACTCGTCTTAAATATCTTTGATTAAATACTGTTTACCGGTAGTTGTTAAATTTTATGAATATAAATTTTGTGATTTTCTTTCTGATACTTGGCAGAGGTTTAGTTTTGTGGATCACAAAATAATTGTGAAATCATAATTGATTATATGGCTATGATATATGAAAAATTCACATAATGTTGAAAAAATAAATTTTACAAACTTTTAGCAGAATTAAAACTCTCATGAAAATTGGCAACTGTACAGTAATGATCTTCATTGAGACTTTTTGAGAAAAATTGATATAAAAATGATAACTGTTGATTAAAAGTATTTTACAAGTCAATTGAAATTTTACTTGAAATGGAAATATGTAAATGAGCTGATATAACACTGACTGGCTGTAATCTTTATCTTGTAGGCCAGTGAAATTCCTAGAGACACCATGATGCTGGCCAAGCAGCTGGGCTTCTGTGATGAGCAAATAGCTACTGCAGTGGAGAGGTAGGTTCAGAACTTTATCTCCTGTTGCATCGTTGGAAAACCACGGTACACTTCTCTGACGTTTGCATCCCTTGGGCTCAAATGGAAAGAAACTCTCGTTTTCGTACTAAAATAGTAGCCAATCATATAGATGGTTTCATCTGTGACTACATACAGCCGGGACATCAAGCCGGGGTATCCCGTTTCATTTGTAGCACAGCCTGTCAAAAAAACCTGTCGATTGTGCTATAACTGTGTCGATTGTGATTAAAATATAAGGTCCTGCTATACACATGACATCGGTGTCATGCCTACAGAAATATGCTGGTCGTGGTCACGGTAAAATCATCTAACAGAGTGTCACGAGAAACAACCATTCTGATTGGTTGAAATCTCAGAATAAACTTCTATTTGGGGAAACAAAGGTTTATACCGATTCTGGCCCACGGGATGCAAATGCCAGAGAAGTGTACCGTGGGTTTCCGACGATGCTCCTGTTGATATACTCAATCATTTAACCAAAATAGCTGTTATCCGAGATATTTGATGTATATTACTGACTGTAAGAGAACTGTAGTGGTCTATCTAGTTTGATAAAATCAAATTATTTGAGAACTGAAATCTGAAAGGTCTTTTGTTTCACCACAGGGATATAAGTATGAAATACAAATTTTTTATCTAAAACATTTTTTTTTCAAAAATCTGACACATCAGGATTGAAGAACATGTTTCCATCTAAACTATTTCAGAAATTGTCTCTGGCACTTTTAGATTGATCAAGCCCATGTTGGCTGACAGGAAATGATGTAGCCTGTATACGATACAGTATATAATCCTATACATCCTTAACCTTTCAGTACGAGCCTTGTGGTACGGAAGCTGAGGACAGAAATGAAGATCACGCCGTATGTGAAGCAGATTGACACAGTTGCAGCAGAGTGGCCGGCCCAGACTAACTACTTGTACCTCACCTACAATGCCTCGTCCCATGACCTCAATTTCCCCGGGGGCTATGTCATGGTGATCGGTTCTGGTGTCTACCGTATCGGCAGCAGTGTTGAGTTTGACTGGTGTGCAGTCAACTGTATCCAAGAACTAAGGGAGGTAATCAAGCTATTTTCTGTTGGAATTTTGATAGCTTATGATTTGCTGAGGGTGAACAGACAAAACATTTTTTCTGTTGGGATCAACAAATAACAACAAGATGTCATTGAGCCTTCCTCAGAGATATAGCAATAAAGGTTTTCAGAACAAAATAAACTATCTTAGGAGGTCATTTTTGTGGCCAGTTGTATGATTTAACCGACACCACCTTTTGTAGTGCTTACGTTAAAAGTCAAAAGCACAACAAGTTATAAGACTACTGTTGTGCTGATACAACTGCAGGAAAATTTCTAGTTGCTGAGTAAGAAATACAAACAACTAGGTTAATGGTCTACACTATGACACTCATGGTGGTGATTTTACTGTAAAATGTTGTCATATACAGTCAAATCTCACTATCTCATAAGTCCATACTTGCCAACCCTCCCTATTTAGGAGGGAGACTCCCGATTTTGGACCCTAAAATGTTGCATTTTCAATTTTGAAATCTGCTTATCTGTTCCTATTTTTAAAGATCTGATGATTTCATCTGAGAGAAGAGCTCAAAAAAAGCCATTTAAAAGTGTTATTTTTACTCTGAATGTACATGTATACATATTATTTATGCTATCAATTCTGAGCATATGTAGTCTCCCCCATGGAAATTTCAAAAAGTTGGCAAGTATGTAAGTCGGTGGGACCATAGGGAATCATGGAGATACACAAGTACTTGAGTTACGTGAAATTGAATGTTTAGTTTGAGATTTGGTGGACCGGTAAAATACTTCTAACTAAACGAGGTCTTTGAGTTTAATACAAGTTTGAGATAACGAAGACTCGCTGTGTTCAAGGTAACACTTACTTGATAATGTATATCAAGAATTCAGTAATTTTTGGCTCGTCTAAGATACATGTTCCTCACCAATAAAAACAATTTCAGCCAAACATTGATTTGGCTTTTCACACTGAATTAACAGAAATAACATGTATTTTACCGATATTTGCTGAAATGTTAAATTCTGTAGGTCATGAGAGAGGTAGTGAAAATTTTACTGCAATGAAAATAGTCCCTTGTGTACAGTATTAGATATGAATCACAAGCTGTACAAATGTTTGTAATTAAAGTCTCGCGCATGTTTGATGTTACTGTCAAGGTCTCACATATGTTTGATGTTACTGTCAAGGTCTCGCGCATGTTTGATGTTACTGTCAATGTCTCGCGCATGTTTGATGTTACTGTCAAGGTTTAACACAAGTTCGATGTTGTAGATGGGCCACAAGACGATCATGGTCAACTACAACCCGGAAACAGTCAGTACAGACTACGATATGTGTGACCGCCTCTACTTTGATGAGATCTCGTTTGAGGTAAATAAACACTGCGTTAATATTTCTTGGAAAAATCATTTCACATCAAAGCATCTTTTCTAAATTGTTGCACTGTTGACATAACTGAATTGGTGACATCAGTTTTGTATCATGCTAGTTGCAAAATGTAATATTAACAACAGTAAAGTAAGCAGAAAATTAATGATTACATAACTCACACATTCTCAAGTTTTAGCCTAACATCATCAAATCGCTTAAGCAGCCTAGGTTTCAATTGGTCCTTAGGTGTGCCCTTTTAATATTGGAACTGATCAGAAAAATAAAATGACGGACAAGTGACTATCTTTGATTTGACAATTAAAGACTATCATTGATATTTCTTACAAGGAATTTGCATTTTCATGAAATTAAAACAAGTAAGAGGAAAGAAGAGCAAAGAAGGAAAAAGATCCAACTATTAAAAACAAATAATGAACGTCAAACAATAGTGGGCCCAAAGATCCTTTTGGGATCTGTTGTTAAACATGTCTTTCTTGAGGGTCTGAATGAGACTAAGTATGTTCCCCTTAACGAATGATCTGATACTGATATTTCAGACGGTGATGGACATCTACACCCTGGAGGATCCAGAGGGCGTGATCCTGTCCATGGGGGGACAACTCCCTAACAACATCGCCATGGCACTTCACAGACAACAGGTATCTTACAAGTTAAAGTTGACAGCTGTTTCAGACTACTCAGACTTTTAAGTTTTGAACTAGGGTATGGAAATTGAGAGTCAGGAACTGTTATAGTATGTGATATTTTGAACAAAATGGAAGTATTGATGTTCAAAACCATAATATAATCCACCAAAAAAACCTTACCTGTTGTTTGTTTAGGCACGAATACTTGGTACATCACCTGACAGTATAGACAATGCTGAGAATCGATTCAAGTTCTCCAGAATGCTTGACAATATGGGAATCAGTCAGCCACAGTGGAAAGAACTCACCAACATGGAGGTAGGCTTCTGTATCTTCCTTTGGGAGCTTTCATCCATGCTGTTATATTGTGTTAATAATAAAACATTTAAAACTACAGTTCACACAAAGTTCATGAAGAAATACATGTCCAATGTGCCTCTTATGTATCCAGTTATATTAACTTTTCATATACCAATGTCATATTTTGCGCTTTCAGCAAAAAAATACTAAAATACGATTACTACAGAAATATGGAGGTTTATAGAATACTGTAGGTGGTTAAACATTATCCAGAGAAAGATCTTTCAATTTATTTGCTTCCTGTTTTCAGAATGCAAAGAAGTTTTGTGAAGAAGTTGGCTACCCATGTTTGGTGCGACCGTCATATGTTCTCAGCGGGGCCGCTATGAACGTGGCCCATTCTCACCACGACCTTGAGACTTTCCTTACCCAAGCCAGCGCTCTCTCCAAGGACAACCCAGTCGTCATCTCAAAGTTCATCCTTGAAGCTAAGGTCAGTTGTCAAGTTCAGAATGATTTGATAGCAACGCAGTCAAGGAAACCTAAAATAATATTTTAAAGTAAATGCAGTCAAGGTTTGTACTAAGACTGTAAGTGAACTGGAAATTCTATGTATAAATTCTTTAAGAGAATTTGAAATCCTATATATATATATTAACTCTTTAAAACATGAGAAAGTCTATGTACATTATATAACTCTTTCAGAAAATTAGAAAATGTTATGTATGAAATCTTAAGATTGAAAATCTTTATGTACTTCTTGATCTATATAGCAAGAATAAGTAAGAGTTATAAGGAATAACAATACAAGTTGTCTCTGATATTAGGAAATAGATGTTGATGCTGTTGCCTGCGATGGTGATGTGATCTGTATGGCTGTGTCTGAGCATGTGGAAAATGCCGGGGTTCATTCAGGGGACGCAACTCTAGTGACACCACCACAAGATCTCAACGAGGAAACACTAGCCAAGATCAAAATGATTTGCTGTGCAATCGGACAAGCCTTAGAGGTCACTGGACCATTCAACCTTCAGCTCATAGCCAAGGTAGGTAAACATTGGACAAGCCTTAGAGATGACTGGAGCGTTCAACCTCCCGCTCATACCCAAAGTTAGTAAACATTGGACCAGCCTTAGAGGTCACTTGACTGTTTAACTTCCAGCTCATAGCCAAGGTCGGTAAACATTGGACAAGCCTTAGAGGTCACTGGACCATTTAACCTCCAGCTTATAGCCAAGATAGATAAACATTAGACCAGCCTTAGAGGTCACTGGACCCTTCAACCTCCAGCTCATAGCCAAGGTAGGTAAACATTGGACAAGCCTTAAGAGGTCACTGGACCCTTCAACCTCCAGCTCATATCCAAGGTAGGTAACATTGGACAAGCCTCAGAGGTCACTGGACCCTTCAACCTCCAGCTCATAGCCAAGGTAGGTAAACATTGGACAAGCCTTAAGAGGTCACTGGACCCTTCAACCTCCAGCTCATAGCCAAGGTAGGTAACATTGGACAAGCCTCAGAGGTCACTGGACCCTTCATCCTCCAGCTCATAGCCAAGGTAGGTAAACATTGGACAAGCCTTAAGAGGTCACTGGACCCTTCAACCTCCAGCTCATAGCCAAGGTAGGTAACATTGGACAAGCCTCCAGGTCACTGGACCCTTCATCCTCCAGCTCATAGCCAAGGTAGGTAACATTGGACAAGCCTCAGAGGTCACTGGACCCTTCAACCTCCAGCTCATAGCCAAGGTAGGTAACATTGGACAAGCCTCAGAGGTCACTAGACCCTTCATCCTCCAGCTCATAACCAAGGTAGGTAAACATTGGACAAGCCTCAGAGGTCACTGGACCCTTCATCCTCCAGCTCATAGCCAAGGTAGGTAACATTGGACAAGCCTCAGAGGTCACTGGACCCTTCAACCTCCAGCTCATAGCCAAGGTAGGTAACATTGGACAAGCCTCAGAGGTCACTGGACCCTTCAACCTCCAGCTCATAGCCAAGGTAGGTAACATTGGACAAGCCTTAAGAGGTCACTGGACCCTTCAACCTCCAGCTCATAGCCAAGGTAGGTAACATTGTACAAGCCTCAGAGGTCACTGGACCCTTCAACCTCCAGCTCATAGCCAAGGTAGGTAAACATTGGACAAGCCTTAAGAGGTCATTGGACCCTTCAACCTCCAGCTCATAGCCAAGGTAGGTAACATTGGACAAGCCTTAAGAGGTCACTGGACCCTTCAACCTCCAGCTCATAGCCAAGGTAGGTAACATTGGACAAGCCTCAGAGGTCACTGGACCCTTCAACCTCCAGCTCATAGCCAAGGTAGGTAAACATTGGACAAGCCTTAGAGGTCACTGGACCCTTCAACCTCCAGTTCATAGCCAAGGTAGGTAAACATTGGACAAGCCTTAAGAGGTCACTGGACCCTTCAACCTCTAGCTCATAGCCAAGGTAGGTAACATTGGACAAGCCTCAGAGGTCACTGGACCCTTCATCCTCCAGCTCATAGCCAAGGTAGGTAACATTGGACAAGCCTCAGAGGTCACTGGACCCTTCATCCTCCAGCTCATAGCCAAGGTAGGTAAACATTAAGAAGCTAAATATATATGGTCTTCAATATTGGACAAATATGAGCCCAATGAAGCAGCTTGTCGTCATGCAATTGATGAACCATTGATATTCAGGATTGGCAAATTTATAGCAAAAAACTTTTATCATTCCTGCTAAGGTGAGCAAAAATGTGTTGATAATAAATTGACAATGTATGCAGATAATTGAACCACACATTGGCAAGATAAGGTGATACAGTGCATGGACTCCACTTAATATCACTCGTTAATATATCACATTCCTCTTTATATCATGTTTTTCCCAAGCACCATTTTTCTCTCTATAAAATCTAATGTAATTTTATTTGGTTAAAATCATGTATTTTGAGGTGAATTCCTCTTAATATAATGTTTTTTTAACCAATCACACAAAATATCAAGAAAATGATGTAATTTCCATTGATTTCAGATATGACTCGTACAAAACATTGCATAGAAAATAAAAAAATAACCCCAAAAATGATTTTTAATTGAACTGTTATCTATATATTGAAACATCTTCATATGTACATTGAATAGCTTACATTTAGTTATGGGGATTGGAAATGCACTAGATTTTTTGGAAAAACATGTTTCTGTTAATGTCACATTCCTGTTAATATCATGATTTTGTCTGACAAATGCAACATGATATAAAAGAGGAGTGCACTGTAGTGACAATATTCATTACCAAATGAGGCAAATGCTAGAAAGCTCATAGCCAAGGTCAGCAGATAGGTCGTAATTCATTGCAATGATAGGAAAATATTGAGAGCAGTTATTGATGTGGTTGGCAATAACTTTATTTTCTGTTTAATTTTAGGACAATCAACTGAAGGTCATTGAGTGCAATGTAAGAGTGTCACGGTCATTCCCCTTTGTGTCTAAAGCGTTAGACCATGACTTTATTGCCACGGCTACGAGAGTGATTAAAGGGGAGAAGCTGGACCCGATCAGTGTCCTGTATGGTGTTGGCAAGGTGGCAGTCAAGGTGAGCATGTAGACTATTAGGGGTCATACTTATTTATTCACGGTAAAAAATTGAAACTTCCATTAGTTCATTGGATGGAAAATGTACAAATGGATTCCATCATCCATCCATCAGAATTTGTACTTTATGATATATAATTAGTTTGTATGTGTTGCAAATGATGTCACTTCTCCCAACTCTTTGTTTCTTAACCAGTTTTTATGAAACTTCATTCATGAATTCACAAGCATCACCTCTCGTACAGGTTTGTAATTTGATGTTCTGAGGTAAAAATCTGAATTACTGTACATGGAACTATAAATAGAATTTCAGTAACACAGCTATACAGATTTCATTTCGTAACCAATAGTAACGTAACTTCATACCAGTGTTCACATCTCTTGGACAAGTTTGAATATGAGAGGATAGACTATTGTCTGCAATGCCTTGTTATACCCCCCCGCAACGAAGTTAGGGGGGGTATACTGGAATCAGCTTGTCTGTCCGTCTGTCCGTCTGTCTGTCTGTCCGTCTGTCCGTCTGTCTGTCCGTCTGTCCGTCTGTCCGTAGAAAAATGTTGTCCGGACAACTCCTCCTAAACTACTGGATCGATTTCAATAAAACTTGGCAGTATTGTTGGGGACCATGTGTAGATGTGCATGCAGGGTTTCGTTTGTCAAAATTTTGGTTGCCATGGTAACGAGGTCACTATACACAGGTTTCCATAATAAAATGTTGTCCGGACAACTCCTCCTAAACTACTGGATCGATTTCAATGAAACTTGGCAGTATTGTTGGGGACCATGTGTAGAAGTGCATGCAGGGTTTCGTTTGTCAAAATTTTGGTTGCCATGGTAACGAGGTCACTATACACAGGTTTCCATAATAAAATGTTGTCCGGACAACTCCTCCTAAACTACTGGATCGATTTCAATAAAACTTGGCAGTATTGTTGGGGACCATGTGTAGATGTGCATGCAGAGTTTTGTTTGTCAAAATTTTGGTTGCCATGGTAACCAGGTCACTATACACAGGTTTCCGTAATAATGTGATGTCCGGACAACTTCCTATAAACCACTGGATCGAGTTTAATGAAACTTGGCAGTATTGTTGGGGACCATGTGTAGATGTGCATGCAGAGTTTTGTTTGTCAAAATTTTGGTTGCCATGGTAACCAGGTCACTATACACAGGTTTCCATTATAATGTGTTGTCCGGACAACTCCTCCTAAACTACTGGATCAATTTCAGTGAAACTTGGCAGTATTGTTGGGGACCATGTATAGATTTGCATACAGGGTTTCGTTTGTCAAAATTTTGGTTGCCATGGTAATGAGGTGACTATACACAGGTTTCCGTAATAACATGATGTCTGGACAACTTCTTCTAAACTACTGGGTCATTTTCAATGAAACTTCGCAGTAAGTAATGTTGAGGATTACTATACACAGGTTAAAATACTTTCTTTATTCATTCAGTGAGTTTCACAAGTTGAAACATACATATGCATCCACATTGTTGATATGAAATCTACACTGTAATGTATGTAAGACCAAAGGTGCCTTCTTTGTTTTTGTTTTTTAGATATGCGGTGATACATAGTAATATAAAATAATACATTATATAATGCATGTTATATACAACTTGTACTACATCATGTTTTTTCAAAAACATGTCAGACACCTCTAATAAGAGGTAGCGGGGGGGTATTAGTCAGCCATCGGCTTACAGTTCTAGTTATTTCTGGATAGAAAATTTCTACTATTTCTGGGTTTAAGATTATAAATTTCTGTTTTGCTTCCTTTCTAGGTAGAAAATTGATGCACATCTTCCTCTCACTCCCCATTGGTATTAAATATTTCTTTTTCTGAATCAAGATTTGTTGTATGATGTACCTGACTTTATGTTTCATTGTTTCACTCAGGTTCCAATGTTTTCCTTCTCTCGGCTGCATGGTGCCGATGTCCTACTTGGTGTCGAAATGGCGAGTACGGGAGAGGTAGCTTGTTTCGGCGAGAACCGCTATGAAGCCTACCTCAAAGCACAGATATCAACAGGATTCAAAATTCCACGCAAAAACATCCTTCTTTCCATAGGGAGCTTCAAGGTAATGGTTTAACTAGATCAGTGTTGTGTAGTTTTGGATTTTTAGTCTGAAGATTAACAATGAATTCATAACATGCTTGAAAAATATGAGCCGCTTCCAAATTGGCTAAGATGAATTCTCCTTTAGCTTATTGGGTAGAGTGTTAGACTAGTAAACTTAAACGTCCAAGACTTTACTCCAAGCCGAAGCATTGTAAAAATAATTGGCTCTGTCAAATTTAACCTTTGAACAAAAACTGAAGAAAAAAAAGTTTTGACAGCTTCAGGGAAGATGTGCAGAATTAAACCTGAAATTATCATAAAATTAGAAAAATTATGAATTAGGGAATAAACCTTCACAGTAAGCTTGGAAACCACACCATTTTGCAAAACTTAATAGTTTCCTTTACATATATACATGTGTAACAAATTATATAATTATTCTATGTATCTTGCAGTCTAAAACTGAGCTGCTCCCCACAGTGAAAACCCTGCTGAAGATGGGCTACAACCTGTACGCCAGTATGGGCACCGCTGACTTCTACAATGAGCACGGACTGCAGGTATGTTACTGTTCAGGGGGAGGCTTCTGTTGAACGTCACCAATTTGTTTATAATTTCCCTGACATTTAAAAAGAGGACAACTAGTGTCGCCCTAGTCCATCTAATAACTGACTGTTGTAATTCTTTACCATAACTAACTCTGCTGGCTTCTTTTAGTAACAGTTTATCATGGTTTATATGAAGGTCTGGTGGTCGGGTGGTGCAGTGGATAGCGCACTTGCCTTTCAGCAAGGCGGCCGGGGTTCGATTCCCTGACTGGACGTGAAAAGGTATTGGGGTCACCTGCCCGACTACGTCGGCTTTCTCCGGGTACTCCAGTTTCCATCCACAATAAGACCTCTCGCGCGTGCTAATAACCGGCCAACAAGAGTGATATAAGTTGGATAACGTGTTTCATAATTGTTGTAAAATAAATAAAGTTTATATATAAAGTCAAGTACAAAAATACTTTAGATGAATTTGTAGTTAAGGTCTGAAGGAAACACCAAGGTCACTGCTGCTGTAAATAGGTCAACCTTCCTTAAAGATGTTTTCTAGTTAGGGCCCTGCCGTTACTGTTTTATCTACTTGTTTTTAGCAGTAGTTTAATATTTAGTGCATTTTGTGCTGTTTAGGGAGCCCTAATTTATGTACAGTGCTGAAATTTTGAATTTAAAACTGAACATGTACAAAGTATGTTTACAATGTAGCACAGTTTGTATCAGTGTATGTATAACGCTATTCACCCAGTCACCCAGTCACCAAACAATAGCTGATGCCCAGAATAATTAATACCAGGCCTAGGTATACCCTTATTTAGACTTAATGATGGTGCAACAGTGGGGGCCTTAGAGATGGTTTCCATCTCTATATCATCTTGTTGTCTCTCTCTGCTGATTTATGAAAATTTTAAGTATATGTCTTATTTCTACTTTAATAATTATATCTTAAATGCTAAATTATTATGGTCTTAGAGATGGTTTCCTTGTCCATGTCATCTAGTTTTCTCCCCTGCTGATTTTTTAAACTTAATATATTTTTTATTTACTAACATTAATTTTATCATTACATCAATATTTCTCCGACATTTGTAGATCAAACCTGTAGACTGGCCATATGAGGATACTGGAGAGGTGAAGAATGGCGGTGAACAGCGCACCATCGCCGACTACCTCGCGGACAACATGTTTGACCTTGTCATTAACCTGCCTTTGAGAAATGCGGGATCGTACCGAGCTTCCTCCTTTGTAACCCAGGGTTACAAGACTCGCCGAATGGCTGTAGACTATTCAGTCCCACTCATCACTGATGTCAAATGCACCAAGCTTATTGTTGAGGTACATCTTTAAAAATCAAAGATGAAATAAGAAAAAACTCTTCAAAATTATTGTATAAAGTTTGTCTTCCTTTAACTCTTTCCGTACCGCTGTCGACTATAGTCGACAAATAAATGTGCTCCCTCCTCAAGAAATGTGCTCCCTCTTCCCCATTGTCGACTACAGTCGACACGCTATTTTTACGTTATCTAAATGCTGATTAGTTACAATAAGCAGACGACACATGTAATTATCTAATAACATGACATATAAATGATTCCCAAGATTTCCAAAACAATTATTTTATTAATGATAAACAAAGGCTAGTCGACTCGGAAAACAAAATCAGCTGATCGTGACCTTGTTACTGGCGATAGCCACTCTATCTCAACGGTAATGTTTGACATCTATTTTTATCAGATATATCAGCTGTCTGCAGTGCATCCAGTCTCAAAATCAACCTCTGAATATCATGTTAAAAATATCCACTCAACAACGCTAGGGGAATGCACTAATCTGAGTTTTTTTCGCAACGAAAAACAACACATCGATCAACAATCCACATGGTAGTGGGCCATTTTGAAAAAATGTCTGGGGGCGAGCCTAGTAATGACTTCTGGTACGGAAGCCGGACAGGGTTGAAATATGTACTAATGTTGAAATATTGTACTAATACCAAAAACTGCTGACAATATTAACCAATATCTCTCATATTTACCATGGTATGAAATCCTTATATATATTGGGATGGTGTATAAAAACATGTCTTCATTTGCACAAAACTGTACTCGTTTACACCTGCTGTAAAATGCTCTTCATCTGAGCACAAACTGAAACAGTGCAAATCTGCCCCTAATTACAGAACAATCATGATCAGCACCCCATATACTTTACAACTTTGTATATCTCATGACCAGAGATCTATGGTGTTCTGTGAAATATCTGATGACGTTTGTTAATTTTCAGGCTCTGAGAAGGATACAGGGGTCACCACCAGTCAAAACACACATAGACTGCATTGCTTCACACAGGTCAATCAGACTTCCTGGTAAGTGTTGAAATTATTTCACACAGGTCAATTCTGTGGAAATGTCAAGGTCAAATCACTAACTGCATTTCAAAAGTCAATCAGTCTTCCTGGTAAGTGTTAACGATACAATACTTCACAAAGGTCAATCAGACTTCCTGGTAAGTGTTGAAATTATTTCACACAGGTCAATCAGACTTCCTGGTAAGTGTTAACGATACAATACTTCACAAAGGTCAATCAGACTTCCTGGTAAGTGTTGAAATTATTTCACACAGGTCAATCAGACTTCCTGGTAAGTGTTAACGATACAATACTTCACAAAGGTCAATCAGACTTCCTGGTAAGTGTTGAAATTATTTCACACAGGTCAATCAGACTTCCTGGTAAGTGTTGAAATTATTTCACACAGGTCACTTCTGTGTAGATGTCAAGGTCACTAACTGCATATTAAAAGGTCAATCTCACTTCCAGATCCATGTCAAGGTCAAGGTCAAATCACGAAGGGGGCAACCCCAATATTTTAGTGAAACTTTTTTCGCCTTATGTATGTTATCATGTACTGACAGCAGCTGGAGATGGAATATGAACCAGTTGTGTATTTCTTGCTGGATTTGTCGACATGTCTTTCCGAAAATAATTTCAATGTGAGTTTTGTTTGTGTATCGAAGAATTACTGACATACACTGTACATATCCATGTTTATCAAAGACATATATCAAGTAAAATTGTAAAATTTGGCATGCCTATCATGTCACCCTCAGGATTTATCAACGAAAGTGTCCATGTTTATCAAAAACATTACGTTAAGTAAAATCATCAAGATTTGATGTGTCTGTGATGTTACCTGTCAGGATTTTTCAATGTACACTTCCATGTTTATCAGAAACTATATGTAGAAAGATTGTAAGATTTGTCTGTGATGTAACCCTGTCAGGATTTATTGACGTCCACGTCCATGTGAGGGAGCCGGGAGCCACACATAAGGAGGACTGGTCCTCGGCTACGGCTGCTGCTCTGGCCGGAGGAGTGACCATGATACTGGCCATGCCTAACACTAACCCCCCAACGGTGGACGAGGCTGCGTTTAACCTCACTCAGAAGGTGCCTGTTGTTGGTCTCTAGTTTACTGTGTCTGGTCACAATTACTGTAACTTTATCCTGTAAGATACCCATATCTGGTAATAAGCCCGGCCATATCTACACAGTAATACACTGTGCGTATATGTATTTCAGTAGATATTCTGACAGTGGTGATTTCACTGTAAAAATTGGTGTTGATGCCCAGGTTTTATTTCAGGATAAATACAGTATTTCAATATAAAAATCAATGTTTTTGTTTAATTATTGTAAATGTACACTTATTATGGCCGCTCAAATTTTAGCACATTACCAAATTTAAACAAATAAGCACAATTAGATATGAATTGGGGCACTCACAATAACATACTTGCTGTAGAGAGCAATATACATAATACATAATTAGCTCAATCATAATTTAACTGAATGCTTACAGTGCGGACCTTGCTAAATAGGAATACTGTTTAAATATGAATGTTTACAGTATATTTTATGTAAAATCCTGAAACCCTGTTGTATTGACAGCTGGCCAAGGCTGGGGCGCGGTGTGACTTCGGTGTGTTTGTCGGGGCCAGCAGCTCCAACTACCAGACCCTGCATCAGCTCGGCTCACGGGCCGCCGCTCTTAAGATGTACCTTAATGAAACCTTCACAACACTTCAACTGGATGATCTCTCCATCTGGATGAAGGTAAGGTTGAGTCATATTTAATAGATTTTAATGTCTGTGGGCTCAGAGAAGTGATATCCAGTGCTTAAAGTAACAGTTAAGTTTAAATAAGGGACACCTTATTGTATTCTGACAATACCTAAATATATGCTTCTGTGTTGAGAGAGAGGATCTCCTGTTGTACATGAAGAAAAGAATGAAAATTTGGCTGCTATTGCTCAAAGGTTGGCTGGACTTGATTACTGGTTTGAGAAAATTTTTACGATATGACTATAACAAAATAAAAAATATCTGACATAATTCCACTGTAATAGACTAGAGACTGATCAGAATGATGAACCGGGGTATTTTGCTATGAAAACCTTTATTTCTTATAGACAACAAGGGGAATCGAGCCAGTGGCCACGTGCGAGGGTAGATAGTCGTCACATACTGGTCATATTTTTTCTCTGGGTTTCCTTCACCAAAACCTGGCATGTCTGTAAATGACCATAATGTTAGTGAACTGGACATAAAACACAGACCTTATATTGAGAACATTTAGATATTTCATGAACATCTTGGGCTGAGGTTATAGTTGACCAGCCTTTTAGCTGTTGGGTCCTTCTTACACACTCAACGACCCTGATGCTAATGGATTGATTTCTTGTTTATTGTGATAGAAACATTTTATTTTGTGACAGCACTTTGAGCACTGGCCCAAGAACTACACGCTGTGTACCCATGCAGAGAGGACACACACGGCTGCCGTGATCTTACTGTCAGAACTGTACAAACGTCCCGTACATATCTGTCACGTAGCCCGTAAGGAGGAGGTACGTTTACCAAGTATAGTGTCAAATTTTGTCATCAAAGTGGATGACATCATGAAAAGTTATCAGAGTGTATTCAAGTTAATCATAACTCTGATCTGATAACAAGAAATAATTTAGCAAGGGCCAGAGAAACACTTCAACTTAAAAAGGATTTTCGTGTTATCAGATTTTGAGATAACAAAGTTTGAATGTAATATTATAAGACTCTTTCATGTCCAGGGGTGTAAGATAAGAAAATTCAACCCGAGGGGTTTTCAAATTTGATAAAACCTGAGGTTTTGCCGAGGGTTTACCAAATTTGAAAATCCCAAGGGTGGAATTTCCCTATCTTACACCTTTGGTCATAAAAGAGTATTTTTCTCTCATTTCAACTACCTAGATAAGCTCAAATACCATGAAAATACTTTTGATTGGCCACCATTTTGAAAATATTAACTTTTCCCTTGAGCTTTTTTGACGAAAACAAATGATACAGCAAGATTAAGCATACCCCATATTTGCAAACATACATGTAGTTTGCACAGAAAAATAATCTCAGCTTTCTAATGTACACGGTTAAAAAATGTCGTGGAGGGTTTTAATTTCATCACGTCGCCATTTTCCTCTTTTTAGCATCAGATTTTACCGAACTCGTGACGTCACGTCCTTGTTGCGCCATTGTGATGTCACGCTGTGGCTATATTGCATAGGTAGGTGTGTAATACAGCCACAGCGATCATAGGTGTATTGCCCTAGACAGGCCAGTATTACACACTTAGAAATGAGAGAAAAATTGCTCCGTCTGAACATTTATTGAAACAATTTCAATGGAGTTTGATAAAGACTTTTTAAGTTCAGATAGATGATTATTTTCTCTTCATAATTGATTTATTTCAGAGAGTTGAAGGGAAAGTTCATGCTTAAATTTTCAATTATCAGAAACTTTTATTTTCAAATGATGATTTTAAAATGAAATGAATGATGGTAAAATTAATGAACTTGAACACAGTGTCTTGTTCAATCAAAAACCTGTATTTGTTTTGGTGGTTTTGATTGGTTAGGTCTTGTCCAATCAAAAACTTGTATATTTGTTTTGGCGATTTTGATTGGTTGATAGATCCTGGTGATCCGTGCAGCCAAGGAGAAGGGTTTGGCAGTAACATGTGAGGTGGCACCTCACCACCTCTTCCTCACCTCTGATGACCTTGAACGTATAGGTCATCTTCGGGGTCGTGTGAAACCAGAGGTCAGCACTAAGGAAGACCAGCAGGCCCTGTGGGACAACATGGATATCATAGATTGTTTTGCTACCGACCATGGTAGGTGTAAATAATATTAAAGTGGTGCGTGGTAGATTGCCTAATAATAAATCAAAATATATACCTATAATAAGGAAATTTGGGGAGAAACTGAACTTTTATGGTTAAAGGGAGCAAATTATATTCTCCAAAGGATAAGAAACCGATACATTTAGATTCATTATAAAATTGACACATCTAACTATACAACAGAGAAATCAGGTTAATATGCTTGTTTTACCATTAGCACCACATGCGGTGGAGGAGAAGAACTCGGAGAAACCACCCCCTGGTTACCCTGGTCTGGAAACGATGCTGCCACTCCTTCTGACTGCGGTCAACGACGGGCGACTTACACTGGATGTATGTAGTGACAAAAATATAATCTACTGATCCACCAGAAGTAGACCACTGATTTACTGTCACACAAAACTTATTAATTTATATAAAATATATCATATCCATATTCAGTCTAAAACATTGAATGCCTGTTCTGATTATGAGATCTCCTGTTAAAATCTGAGAAATCTAGTCCAATAACATTTTATGTTGCCCTATGCAGGGATTCTTCCGTGAACTGACCGTTAATTAACAGATCACATGTGCTTAAGAAACCATTACAATGTACAGTGAGTTCTTCTACAGGTTCACCTGTATGGTATGGCATCATCATTTTCATGATGACTTATTGTGAATAAACTACATGTATCAGCTTTTTACTTCTGAAATTTTATGATGTGTCTTCAGGAGTGAATGAGTTAGATATTTTTCTGTAATCCTCCAGGACCTGGTATCCAGGCTTTACACTAACCCAAAGCGTATCTTCAACCTGCCCGACCAGCCCGACACCTACATAGAGGTAGACATGGACTCGTCCTGGACAATACCCGCGGCCATGCCCTTCACCAAGTCTCAGTGGACGCCATTCGAGGGTATGGAGGTCAGCGGCCGTGTCAAGCGTGTGGTCCTCCGCGGAGAAGTCGCATACATTGACGGAGAGGTAGAGTCATGAAAGGTTTTTTTTAAAACATTTACTTAACTTGATTATGCTAGCTGAGACTTCATGAGTTGTTTTCAGAGGTTTGGAGTCAATACAAAGGTCATTTATACTCTTTGCTTGACAAACCAAACAGAAGATTTTGAAAATTTGCAAAATAATGATTTAATTTCTGTTTGTGTTCAAAGAAAACTGAAAAGTTTAAAATTGTTTTTAAAAAATTGGAGATTAATGGTCACTGTGGGACTCCATAAATCATTCGTAATGATTAACATAAAAAAATGGGGTGGCGATGTTGAAGATTAGAAAGAAGCAGCTGATCTAGAATGAAATAAATATAAAAATAAATATTACCTCAGAATGATCATATTTAGGTTGTTTGAATTTATCAATAATAGTTTTGGCCTAAGTTCTTCAAAATCTTCATTTAAAAAAAATTAACAGCTGCATATATTTTCGATTTTTGGGCATGAAGACATGGTTTAAAGGTCTTAATTTGAAAAAGGTGGAGATCCTTTCAAAACCATAAAACTTTGTCCTTGTTACATTTTTCCCACTTTTTAAGTCTCAGCAGTAGACAAGAGGGATAACAAATTTGTTTGTGATGTAGACGGAAGTCATGCCATGTAGTATCCTAGAAAATTTGTGACTAGGATATAAATAATATTAGTTAAAAAATCAAGATTGCAGGATTTTCATCATTAAGAGGTTTTACAGTGTTCATTCTCTTACAAATTAACAGGTGTTATCCCAGCCTGGTCAAGGTATAGACGTTCGCAGTCAGGTCCTTGTGTCAAGGTCCTCCGGGGACCAGTTATCAGTCCATATACCACAGATGGGCATGAGCGCTACGTCCCAGCCGTCTTCTGAGCCGTCCAGTCCCCGCAAGGCCCTACTCTCCAATTCTGACCGGTTCTCTGACCGTATCAGAGGCAGAGTTTCCGACACGTACTCTCCCTATGGTGGTAAGTCATATTTATACAGTGCACTCCTCTTTATATCATGTTGCATTTGTCAGACAAAAACATGACTTTAACAGGAATGTGATATTAAGAGAAACATGTTTTTCCACTAAATCTAGTGCATTTTCAATCTCCATAACTAAAAGTAAGCTGTTCAATCTACATATGAAGATGTATCAATCTATAGATAACATGATTTCATAAAAAAAATATATTTTGTACAAGTTGTATCTGAAATCATTGGAAATGACATGATTTTCAGAATATTTTATGTGATTGGTTTAAAAATACATGATATTAAGCAAATTAAAATTACATAGATAATGTAGAGGGGAAAATGGTGTTTTGGAAAAACATGATATGAAGAGGAATGTGATATTAACAGGGGTGATATTAGTGGTAGCCACTGTATAAACTTATACACACACTGTTCATTAGCCCTGAAATTCCCATCATTTATACTCAACAAATTCATAGAGAATTGAAAGAGGTTGCTTGAAGTGAAGAGGTAGTATTCATAAAAGACAATTATTATCATCTTTTTCATATAATTCTTTAATCTATAGGATGACCTGTCACCTGGAATGTACAAACATCATAATGATTATTTAATAAAGGTCCTAATTTTTTCAACATTCCTACCATAATTGAAGCAATGCTTTCCTATGTGTAGAAAAAGTTCAATAATTCAACCCTGACAACACATTTGAACTCTTCTAGATCAAAAGTTTGAAAAGTTCATTAGGACCTTTTAGAGGTGAATAAGTTAAAGGAAAGCTATTTTAAGAAAATTGAACACAATCCTTGAAAGAATGCAGTGTTATGTCCCATTATGGTATCGTGTGAGGTAGTATTTTATCTGAAGTAGATCAAATCAGATCCCCAAAATAATCAAAAGAGAAAGGTACATGTCATTTACAGCTCCCCAATCTTACATTTCCTAACTGTACATAGATAAAGATACACAGATGAAAGTTTTACTCGAGTATAGTCAGTGTACAGTGGTTATCAGTTTTACTTGTTTGTTGTATACGTTCTTGTTAGTATGGCATTTGTAATTTACAGCAAATGAAATAACTGACTCAGTTGACTCAGTTATGAAAGAACCTCGACCAGAAAGGCAGCGTAAGTCTCTTATATAGTCAGCTGTCAATCACTTATATTTGGCAAGGTCAGACACACCCATATTGAAAAGCTTCAGTATAATGCATGCGTAATTATTTTGGTGCAATCACATTTTAGCGAAGAAACATATTAAACAGATGAGCACAATGATTTGGAGCATTTAAAATGCTTGCTGCATCAAACTGTAATCAGCGCATGCAATCATAATTTAACGGAATGCTTTAGGCGCAAAAATTGCTAAATTAAGATTACCCCTAAAATATGTACGGTAACAGGTACGTATACGAGCACCAGACCTGGGTTCACAGTAAGAAATTAGTTCCCCTAACCCAGTGGTAATCTTGTTTATGAGCAATTGAAATTCCCAACAGGAGTGTTTGCAGCAACACAGTGAAATCTGATTATATAGGATCTCTCTTAAGCATACTTGCCAACTTTTTGAAATTTCCATAGGGGAGGTTACGCGTGCTCAGAATTGAAAACATAAATAATATGTATATAATATGTACATTTTGAGGAAAAATAACACTTATAAATTGCTTCTTTTGAGCTCTTCTTTCAGATGAAATCATCAGATCTTTAAAAATAGGAACAGATAAGCAGATTGCAAAGTTGAAAATGCAATTTTTAGCTCACCTGGCCCGAAGGGCCAAGTGACCTTATGTGATGGTGCAGCGTCCATCGTCCGTCTGTCCGTCGTCCGTCTGTCCGTCGTCCGTCTGTCTGTCGTCCGTCCGTCCTGCGTCCGTCAACTTTTTCCTTTGAACGACTTCTTCTAAAATATTGAAAGGCCTAGCGACAAGAAATTTGGCTGGAAGCTTTCTTGGAAGGAGCTGAACAAAGTTTGCGAAAAAAAAATCACTTTGACCTAATTTCAAGGTCACAGGGATCAAAAATGTCGAAACCTTCAAACAACTTCTTCTAAAATACCGTCAGGCATAGAGACCTCTTGTTGACCAGTAGCTTCCTTTGATGATGCCCGACAAAGTTTGCGAAAAGAAATGACCTTGACCCATATTCAAGGTCACAGTGAGGTTAAATCTATTTTAACCTTTAAACGACTTCTTCTAATAAACCAAAATCCCTAGAAGTATGATATTTGGCTGAAATGTTCCTTGGATGAAGTCCAACAAAGTTTGCAAAAAGGAATGACCTTGACCTATATTCAAGGTCACAAGGGTCAAATCTGTTAAAACCTTTAAACGACTTCTTCTGATATACCAAAAGCCCTAGAAGCATGATATTTGGCTGAAAGGTTCCTTGGATGAAGCCCAACAAAGTTTGCAAAAAGAAATTATCTTGACCCATATTCAAGGTCACAGGAGTCAAGTCTGTTAAAACATTCAAACGACTTCTTCTGAAATACCAAAAGCCCTAGAAGCATGATATTTTGCTGAAAGGTTCCTTGGATGAAGCCTGACAGAGTTTGCGAAAAGAAATGACCTTGACCTAAATTCAAGGTCACAAGGGTCAAATCTGTTAAAACCCTCAAAAGACTTCTTCTGAAATACCAAAAGCCCTAGAAACATGGTATTTGGCTGAAAGGTTCCTTGGATGAAGCCAAACAAAGTTTGCGAAAAGAAAAGACCTTGACCTATATTCAAGGTCACAGGGGTCAAATCTGTTAAAACTTTCAAACAACTTCTGAAATACCAAAAGCCCTAGAAGTATGATATTTGGCTGAAAGGTTCCTTGGATGAAGCCCGACAAATTTTGCGAAACGAAATGACCTTGACCTATTTTCAAGGTCACAAGGGTCAAATCTTTTTAAACCTTCAAACAACTTCTTCTGAAATACCAAAAGCCCTAGAAGCATGATATTTGGCTGAAAGGTTCCTTGGATGAAGCCCGACAAAGTTTGCGAAAAGAAATGACCTTGACCAATATTCAAGGTCACAGTGAAGTTAAATCTATTTTAGCCTATAAATGACTTCTTCTGAAATACAAAACGCCCTAGAAATATGGTTTTTGGCTGAAAGGTTCCTTGGATGAAGCCCAACAAAGTTTGCGAAAAGAAATAACCTTGACCCATATTCAAGGTCACAGGAGTCAAGTCTGTTAAAACATTCAAACGACTTCTTCTGAAATACCAAAAGCCCTAGAAGCATGATATTTGGCTGAAAGGTTCCTTGGATGAAGCCTGACAGAGTTTGCGAAAAGAAATGACCTTGACCTAAATTCAAGGTCACAAGGGTCAAATCTGTTAAAACCCTCAAAAGACTTCTTCTGAAATACCAAAAGCCCTAGAAGCATGATATTTGGCTGAAAGGTTCCTTGTATGAAGCTTGACAAACTTTGAGAAGGAAAATGAGCTTGACCCATATTAAAGGTCACAGTGGTCAAATCAGTGGTTAAAAGCTTTGAGCGACTTCTTCTGATAAACCAAAATGCCTAGAGACATGATATTTGGCTGGTAGCGTCCTGGGATGAAGCCGAACAAAATTTGAAAATGAAAATGATGTTGTCTTATAAGGTCACATGGGTAAAATATGTTTAAATCTTAAGATGTTCTTCTAAATGTCTTACAGTTAAAGATTTTTAGGGTTACACTATAATATAAGTCAGAGATTGATACCAGGTGAGCGATGCAGGCCCATTGGGCCTCTTGTTTAGGCTTCAAAATCGGGAGTCTCCCTCCTAAATAGGGAGGGTTGGCAAGTATGCTTAAGTCACAATATAATTATCAGTTGATGTAAAACTTTCAAAGTCTTGATACTCCATATCAAAATTGTCTCTGGAAACCTTCAAGTTTCATTTTATTGTTTAATTTAATGAAAAAATCTTAAATACCTGTTAAATTAAGCTAACCTTGCATGAAGTTTCTGAAACTTGAAACTTTCTGTGAGTGGGAATTATCTGTCCACCAACTTCATTCACATTGATTACAGAACATTATCAAGTCTGATTTCTCTACATTCTGTCTGTATATTTATGCATGTTTGCAGTTCAGATCAAATCCTTGCCAAATAGAAGTGATTAACAATGCTAGGCTGTATTGTACCTCTTTGTGATAGATCTATAGTATCTTTGTTTACCTGTTACATATAGTATTTATATCCTTTACACCACCGTGGAACATCATAAACTCTTCCATATCATACTTGGTAGAGTTTACTAAAGTACATAGTGGTGAGAGGGATAACTTTTTAGGTCATCTGACCCGAAGGGTCAAGATGACCTATTGCCATCATGCTTCGTCCGTCGTCGTGCGCCGTGCGCCGTCCGCCGTCCGCCGTCCGCCGTCCGTAAACTTTTCCTTTAACAATCTTCTTCTTAGTAACCAAAAGGCTCTAGGTGCTGATATTTGGCCAGTAGGCACCTGGGATTGAGTGCTATAAAGTTTCCTCATTTCAATGACCTTGACCTCTTTTCAAGGTCACAGGGGTCAAATATGTAAAAACCTTTAACAATCTTCTTCTCAGTAACCAAAAGGTCTAGGGTAATGATATTTGGCCAGTAGGCACCTGGGATAGAGTGCTACAAAGTTTCCTCATATCGATGACCTTGACTAATTTTCAAGGTCACAGGGGTCAAATATGTAAAAAAGCGTTTGACAATCTTTTCCTCACTAACCAATAGGCTATGGGTGATCATATTTGGCCAGTAGGTACCTGGGATAGAGTGTTCTAAAGTTTCCTCATATAAATGACCTTGACCTACTTTCAAGGTCACAGGGGTCAAATATGTTAAAAAATCTACACAACATTATCTAAAGAACTAAATGATCTAGAGCAATGATATTTTTGTATGATATGTAGACCAGCAATGCGAATCTTTTTCTTATATATTGTGTTTAGGTCAAAGGTCAACTTTGAGTGCTGGACGGGGTCAAAGGTTAACATGGGTTATAATAGGTAAAAAGCTTTAAGAATCTTCTTCTCAAGTTCCATAAGGCCCAGGGTTCTGATATTTGGCCAGTAGGAACCTGGGATAGAGTGTTCTAAAGTTTCCTCATATAAATGACCTTGACCTACTTTCAAGGTCACAGGGGTCAAATATGTTAAAAAATCTACACAACATTATCTAAAGAACTAAATGATCTAGAGCAATGATATTTTTGTATGATATGTAGACCAGCAATGCGAATCTTTTTCTAATATATTGTGTTTAGGTCAAAGGTCAACTTTGAGTGCTGGACGGGGTCAAAGGTTAACATGGGTTATAATAGGTAAAAAGCTTTAAGAATCTTCTTCTCAAGTTCCATAAGGCCCAGGGTTCTGATATTTGGCCAGTAGGTACCAGGGATGGAGTACTCTAAAGTTTTCTCATATAAATGACCTTGACCTACTTTCAAGGTCACATGGGTCAAATAAGTTAAAATATCTACACAACATTATCTAATGAACCGAATGATCTAGACCGATGATACTTGCATATATTATATGTAGACTGGCAATGCAAATCTTTTTCTGATATATTGTGTTTAGGTCAAAGTTCAACTTTAAGCGCTGGACGGGGTCAAAGGTTCACTGGGGCTATAATGGGTAAAAAGTTTTAAGAATCTTCTTCTCAAGTTCCATAAGCCCCAGGGTCCTGATATTTGGCCAGTAGGTACCTGGCATGGAGTGCTACAAAGTTTCCGCATATGAATGACCTTGACCTACTTTCAAGGTCACAGGGGTCAAATATGTAAAAATCTTTAACAATCTTCTTCTCAATAACCAAAAGGCCCTGGGTGCTGATATTTGGCTGGTAGGTACTTGGCATAGTGTGCTATCAAGTTTCCTCATATGAATGATCTTGACCCACTTTCAAGGTCACAGGGGTCAAATATGTAAAAATCTTTAACAATCTTCTTCTCAATAACCAAAAGGCCCTGGGTGCTGATATTTGGCTGGTAGGTACCTGGCATAGTGTGCTATCAAGTTTCCTCATATGAATGATCTTGACCCACTTTCAAGGTCACAGGGGTCAAATATGTAAAAATCTTTAACAATCTTCTTCTCAATAACCAAAAGGCCCTGGGTGCTGATATTTGGCTGGTAGGTACCTGGCATAGTGTGCTATCAAGTTTCCTCATATGAATGATCTTGACCCACTTTCAAGGTCACAGAGGTCAAATATGTAAAATCTTTTAACAATCTTCTTCTCGCTAACCAAATCCCCCAGAGTAATATGGTATTTGGCTAGTAGGTACCTGGGATAGAGTGCTACAAACTTTCCTCATACAATGGACCTCAACCTACTTTCAAGGTCATAGGGGTCAAACATGTAAAAATACCTTTAACAATCTTCTCCTCAACAACTTAAAGGCCCTGGGTATTGATATTTAGCCAGTAGGTACCTCTAATGGAGTGCTACAAAGTTTCCTTGTATGAATGACCTTGACCTACTTTCAAGGTCGCAAGGGTAAAACATGTAAAAATCTTTTAACAAACGTCTTCTCGCTTACCAAAAGGCCCTAGGTGCTGATATTTGGCCAATGGGTACCTGGGACAGATTGGTGCAAAGATTCCTCATATAGACCTTCACTTATACTTTCAAGGTCACAGGGGTTATAAACATGTATGTAGATATCTTTGAACAACTTGGCAAAAACAAACACAAATGATATAGATCTTTATAGTCAGATGACCGTTGAGGCCCCTGGGCCTCTTGTTATCTTCTATAACACTTTGTGTTGCTCTAATTCTGCCCAATCTTATTTTCATGTTGATGTAAAAAATTAATATAGTTTTCAGTATTGTAAATTGTATGTCTATACAGTAGCTAAGGCTGTAACGATAGGTGTTTTGGTATTTTCTTGTTGATTCACATCAAATTGATTTTTTTTTAAAGTGATGGATGGAGTTTTTAGGTCATCTGACCCGAAGGGTCAAGATGACCTATTGCCATCATGCTTCGTCCGTCGTCGTGCGCCGTCCGCCGTCCGTAAACTTTTCCTTTAACAATCTTCTTCTTAGTAACCAAAAGGCTCTAGGTGCTGATATTTGGCCAGTAGGCACCTGGGATTGAGTGCTACAAAGTTTCCTCATTTCAATGACCTTGACCTGTTTTCAAGGTCACAGGGGTCAAATATGTAAAAACCTTTAACAATCTTCTTCTCAGTAACCAAAAGGTCTAGGGTAATGATATTTGGCCAGTAGGCATCTGGGATAGAGTGCTACAAAGTTTCCTCATAT
Source organism: Mimachlamys varia (assembly GCA_947623455.1). Classification (NCBI taxonomy): domain Eukaryota; kingdom Metazoa; phylum Mollusca; class Bivalvia; order Pectinida; family Pectinidae; genus Mimachlamys; species Mimachlamys varia. Next base: position 10,394,201 of record OX392542.1, on the reverse strand, counting down.
CGATGACCTTGACTAACTTTCAAGGTCACAGGGGTCAAATATGTAAAAAAGCGTTTGACAATCTTTTCCTCACTAACCAATAGGCCATGGGTGATCATATTTGGCCAGTAGGTACCTGGGATAGAGTGTTCTAAAGTTTCCTCATATAAATGACCTTGACCTACTTTCAAGGTCACAGGGGTCAAATATGTTAAAAAATCTACACAACATTATCTAAAGAACTAAATGATCTAGAGCAATGATATTTTTGTATGATATGTAGACCAGCAATGCGAATCTTTTTCTAATATATTGTGTTTAGGTCAAAGGTCAACTTTGAGTGCTGGACGGGGTCAAAGGTTAACATGGGTTATAATAGGTAAAAAGCTTTAAGAATCTTCTTCTCAAGTTCCATAAGGCCCAGGGTTCTGATATTTGGCCAGTAGGAACCTGAGATAGAGTGTTCTAAAGTTTCCTCATATAAATGACCTTGACCTACTTTCAAGGTCACAGGGGTCAAATATGTTAAAAAATCTACACAACATTATCTAAAGAACTAAATGATCTAGAGCAATGATATTTTTGTATGATATGTAGATCAGCAATGCGAATCTTTTTCTAATATATTGTGTTTAGGTCAAAGGTCAACTTTGAGTGCTGGACGGGGTCAAAGGTTAACATGGGTTATAATAGGTAAAAAGCTTTAAGAATCTTCTTCTCAAGTTCCATAAGGCCCAGGGTTCTGATATTTGGCCAGTAGGAACCTGGGATAGAGTGTTCTAAAGTTTCCTCATATAAATGACCTTGACCTACTTTCAAGGTCACAGGGGTCAAATATGTTAAAAAATCTACACAACATTATCTAAAGAACTAAATGATCTAGAGCAATGATATTTTTGTATGATATGTAGACCAGCAATGCGAATCTTTTTCTAATATATTGTGTTTAGGTCAAAGGTCAACTTTGAGTGCTGGATGGGGTCAAAGGTTAACATGGGTTATAATAGGTAAAAAGCTTTAAGAATCTTCTTCTCAAGTTCCATAAGGCCCAGGGTTCTGATATTTGGCCAGTAGGTACCAGGGATGGAGTACTCTAAAGTTTTCTCATATAAATGACCTTGACCTACTTTCAAGGTCACATGGGTCAAATATGTTAAAATATCTACACAACATTATCTAATGAACCGAATGATCTAGACCGATGATACTTGCATATATTATATGTAGACTGGCAATGCAAATCTTTTTCTGATATATTGTGTTTAGGTCAAAGGTCAACTTTGAGTGCTGGACGGGGTCAAAGGTTAACATGGGTTATAATAGGTAAAAAGCTTTAAGAATCTTCTTCTCAAGTTCCATAAGGCCCAGGGTTCTGATATTTGGCCAGTAGGAACCTGGGATAGAGTGTTCTAAAGTTTCCTCATATAAATGACCTTGACCTACTTTCAAGGTCACAGGGGTCAAATATGTTAAAAAATCTACACAACATTATCTAAAGAACTAAATGATCTAGAGCAATGATATTTTTGTATGATATGTAGACCAGCAATGCGAATCTTTTTCTAATATATTGTGTTTAGGTCAAAGGTCAACTTTGAGTGCTGGACGGGGTCAAAGGTTAACATGGGTTATAATAGGTAAAAAGCTTTAAGAATCTTCTTCTCAAGTTCCATAAGGCCCAGGGTTCTGATATTTGGCCAGTAGGTACCAGGGATGGAGTACTCTAAAGTTTTCTCATATAAATGACCTTGACCTACTTTCAAGGTCACATGGGTCAAATAAGTTAAAATATCTACACAACATTATCTAATGAACCGAATGATCTAGACCGATGATACTTGCATATATTATATGTAGACTGGCAATGCAAATCTTTTTCTGATATATTGTGTTTAGGTCAAAGTTCAACTTTAAGCGCTGGACGGGGTCAAAGGTTCACTGGGGCTATAATGGGTAAAAAGTTTTAAGAATCTTCTTCTCAAGTTCCATAAGCCCCAGGGTCCTGATATTTGGCCAGTAGGTACCTGGCATGGAGTGCTACAAAGTTTCCGCATATGAATGACCTTGACCTACTTTCAAGGTCACAGGGGTCAAATATGTAAAAATCTTTAACAATCTTCTTCTCAATAACCAAAAGGCCCTGGGTGCTGATATTTGGCTGGTAGGTACTTGGCATAGTGTGCTATCAAGTTTCCTCATATGAATGATCTTGACCCACTTTCAAGGTCACAGGGGTCAAATATGTAAAAATCTTTAACAATCTTCTTCTCAATAACCAAAAGGCCCTGGGTGCTGATATTTGGCTGGTAGGTACCTGGCATAGTGTGCTATCAAGTTTCCTCATATGAATGATCTTGACCCACTTTCAAGGTCACAGGGGTCAAATATGTAAAAATCTTTAACAATCTTCTTCTCAATAACCAAAAGGCCCTGGGTGCTGATATTTGGCTGGTAGGTACCTGGCATAGTGTGCTATCAAGTTTCCTCATATGAATGATCTTGACCCACTTTCAAGGTCACAGAGGTCAAATATGTAAAATCTTTTAACAATCTTCTTCTCGCTAACCAAATCCCCCAGAGTAATATGGTATTTGGCTAGTAGGTACCTGGGATAGAGTGCTACAAACTTTCCTCATACAATGGACCTCAACCTACTTTCAAGGTCATAGGGGTCAAACATGTAAAAATACCTTTAACAATCTTCTCCTCAACAACTTAAAGGCCCTGGGTATTGATATTTAGCCAGTAGGTACCTCTAATGGAGTGCTACAAAGTTTCCTTGTATGAATGACCTTGACCTACTTTCAAGGTCGCAAGGGTAAAACATGTAAAAATCTTTTAACAAACGTCTTCTCGCTTACCAAAAGGCCCTAGGTGCTGATATTTGGCCAATGGGTACCTGGGACAGATTGGTGCAAAGATTCCTCATATAGACCTTCACTTATACTTTCAAGGTCACAGGGGTTATAAACATGTATGTAGATATCTTTGAACAACTTGGCAAAAACAAACACAAATGATATAGATCTTTATAGTCAGATGACCGTTGAGGCCCCTGGGCCTCTTGTTATCTTCTACAACACTTTGTGTTGCTCTAATTCTGCCCAATCTTATTTTCATGTTGATGTAAAAAATTAATATAGTTTTCAGTATTGTAAATTGTATGTCTATACAGTAGCTAAGGCTGTAACGATAGGTGTTTTGGTATTTTCTTGTTGATTCACATCAAATTGATTTTTTTTTAAAGTGATGGATGGAGTTTTTAGGTCATCTGACCCGAAGGGTCAAGATGACCTATTGCCATCATGCTTCGTCCGTCGTCGTGCGCCGTCCGCCGTCCGCCGTCCGCCGTCCGCCGTCCGTAAACTTTTCCTTTAACAATCTTCTTCTTAGTAACCAAAAGGCTCTAGGTGCTGATATTTGGCCAGTAGGCACCTGGGATTGAGTGCTACAAAGTTTCCTCATTTCAATGACCTTGACCTGTTTTCAAGGTCACAGGGGTCAAATATGTAAAAACCTTTAACAATCTTCTTCTCAGTAACCAAAAGGTCTAGGGTAATGATATTTGGCCAGTAGGCATCTGGGATAGAGTGCTACAAAGTTTCCTCATATCGATGACCTTGACTAACTTTCAAGGTCACAGGGGTCAAATATGTAAAAAAGCGTTTGACAATCTTTTCCTCACTAACCAATAGGCCATGGGTGATCATATTTGGCCAGTAGGTACCTGGGATAGAGTGTTCTAAAGTTTCCTCATATAAATGACCTTGACCTACTTTCAAGGTCACAGGGGTCAAATATGTTAAAAAATCTACACAACATTATCTAAAGAACTAAATGATCTAGAGCAATGATATTTTTGTATGATATGTAGACCAGCAATGCGAATCTTTTTCTAATATATTGTGTTTAGGTCAAAGGTCAACTTTGAGTGCTGGACGGGGTCAAAGGTTAACATGGGTTATAATAGGTAAAAAGCTTTAAGAATCTTCTTCTCAAGTTCCATAAGGCCCAGGGTTCTGATATTTGGCCAGTAGGAACCTGAGATAGAGTGTTCTAAAGTTTCCTCATATAAATGACCTTGACCTACTTTCAAGGTCACAGGGGTCAAATATGTTAAAAAATCTACACAACATTATCTAAAGAACTAAATGATCTAGAGCAATGATATTTTTGTATGATATGTAGATCAGCAATGCGAATCTTTTTCTAATATATTGTGTTTAGGTCAAAGGTCAACTTTGAGTGCTGGACGGGGTCAAAGGTTAACATGGGTTATAATAGGTAAAAAGCTTTAAGAATCTTCTTCTCAAGTTCCATAAGGCCCAGGGTTCTGATATTTGGCCAGTAGGAACCTGGGATAGAGTGTTCTAAAGTTTCCTCATATAAATGACCTTGACCTACTTTCAAGGTCACAGGGGTCAAATATGTTAAAAAATCTACACAACATTATCTAAAGAACTAAATGATCTAGAGCAATGATATTTTTGTATGATATGTAGACCAGCAATGCGAATCTTTTTCTAATATATTGTGTTTAGGTCAAAGGTCAACTTTGAGTGCTGGACGGGGTCAAAGGTTAACATGGGTTATAATAGGTAAAAAGCTTTAAGAATCTTCTTCTCAAGTTCCATAAGGCCCAGGGTTCTGATATTTGGCCAGTAGGTACCAGGGATGGAGTACTCTAAAGTTTTCTCATATAAATGACCTTGACCTACTTTCAAGGTCACATGGGTCAAATATGTTAAAATATCTACACAACATTATCTAATGAACCGAATGATCTAGACCGATGATACTTGCATATATTATATGTAGACTGGCAATGCAAATCTTTTTCTGATATATTGTGTTTAGGTCAAAGGTCAACTTTGAGTGCTGGACGGGGTCAAAGGTTAACATGGGTTATAATAGGTAAAAAGCTTTAAGAATCTTCTTCTCAAGTTCCATAAGGCCCAGGGTTCTGATATTTGGCCAGTAGGAACCTGGGATAGAGTGTTCTAAAGTTTCCTCATATAAATGACCTTGACCTACTTTCAAGGTCACAGGGGTCAAATATGTTAAAAAATCTACACAACATTATCTAAAGAACTAAATGATCTAGAGCAATGATATTTTTGTATGATATGTAGACCAGCAATGCGAATCTTTTTCTAATATATTGTGTTTAGGTCAAAGGTCAACTTTGAGTGCTGGACGGGGTCAAAGGTTAACATGGGTTATAATAGGTAAAAAGCTTTAAGAATCTTCTTCTCAAGTTCCATAAGGCCCAGGGTTCTGATATTTGGCCAGTAGGTACCAGGGATGGAGTACTCTAAAGTTTTCTCATATAAATGACCTTGACCTACTTTCAAGGTCACATGGGTCAAATAAGTTAAAATATCTACACAACATTATCTAATGAACCGAATGATCTAGACCGATGATACTTGCATATATTATATGTAGACTGGCAATGCAAATCTTTTTCTGATATATTGTGTTTAGGTCAAAGTTCAACTTTAAGCGCTGGACGGGGTCAAAGGTTCACTGGGGCTATAATGGGTAAAAAGTTTTAAGAATCTTCTTCTCAAGTTCCATAAGCCCCAGGGTCCTGATATTTGGCCAGTAGGTACCTGGCATGGAGTGCTACAAAGTTTCCGCATATGAATGACCTTGACCTACTTTCAAGGTCACAGGGGTCAAATATGTAAAAATCTTTAACAATCTTCTTCTCAATAACCAAAAGGCCCTGGGTGCTGATATTTGGCTGGTAGGTACTTGGCATAGTGTGCTATCAAGTTTCCTCATATGAATGATCTTGACCCACTTTCAAGGTCACAGGGGTCAAATATGTAAAAATCTTTAACAATCTTCTTCTCAATAACCAAAAGGCCCTGGGTGCTGATATTTGGCTGGTAGGTACCTGGCATAGTGTGCTATCAAGTTTCCTCATATGAATGATCTTGACCCACTTTCAAGGTCACAGGGGTCAAATATGTAAAAATCTTTAACAATCTTCTTCTCAATAACCAAAAGGCCCTGGGTGCTGATATTTGGCTGGTAGGTACCTGGCATAGTGTGCTATCAAGTTTCCTCATATGAATGATCTTGACCCACTTTCAAGGTCACAGAGGTCAAATATGTAAAATCTTTTAACAATCTTCTTCTCGCTAACCAAATCCCCCAGAGTAATATGGTATTTGGCTAGTAGGTACCTGGGATAGAGTGCTACAAACTTTCCTCATACAATGGACCTCAACCTACTTTCAAGGTCATAGGGGTCAAACATGTAAAAATACCTTTAACAATCTTCTCCTCAACAACTTAAAGGCCCTGGGTATTGATATTTAGCCAGTAGGTACCTCTAATGGAGTGCTACAAAGTTTCCTTGTATGAATGACCTTGACCTACTTTCAAGGTCGCAAGGGTAAAACATGTAAAAATCTTTTAACAAACGTCTTCTCGCTTACCAAAAGGCCCTAGGTGCTGATATTTGGCCAATGGGTACCTGGGACAGATTGGTGCAAAGATTCCTCATATAGACCTTCACTTATACTTTCAAGGTCACAGGGGTTATAAACATGTATGTAGATATCTTTGAACAACTTGGCAAAAACAAACACAAATGATATAGATCTTTATAGTCAGATGACCGTTGAGGCCCCTGGGCCTCTTGTTATCTTCTACAACACTTTGTGTTGCTCTAATTCTGCCCAATCTTATTTTCATGTTGATGTAAAAAATTAATATAGTTTTCAGTATTGTAAATTGTATGTCTATACAGTAGCTAAGGCTGTAACGATAGGTGTTTTGGTATTTTCTTGTTGATTCACATCAAATTGATTTTTTTTTAAAGTGATGGATGGAGTTTTTAGGTCATCTGACCCGAAGGGTCAAGATGACCTATTGCCATCATGCTTCGTCCGTCGTCGTGCGCCGTCCGCCGTCCGCCGTCCGCCGTCCGTAAACTTTTCCTTTAACAATCTTCTTCTTAGTAACCAAAAGGCTCTAGGTGCTGATATTTGGCCAGTAGGCACCTGGGATTGAGTGCTACAAAGTTTCCTCATTTCAATGACCTTGACCTGTTTTCAAGGTCACAGGGGTCAAATATGTAAAAACCTTTAACAATCTTCTTCTCAGTAACCAAAAGGTCTAGGGTAATGATATTTGGCCAGTAGGCATCTGGGATAGAGTGCTACAAAGTTTCCTCATATCGATGACCTTGACTAACTTTCAAGGTCACAGGGGTCAAATATGTAAAAAAGCGTTTGACAATCTTTTCCTCACTAACCAATAGGCCATGGGTGATCATATTTGGCCAGTAGGTACCTGGGATAGAGTGTTCTAAAGTTTCCTCATATAAATGACCTTGACCTACTTTCAAGGTCACAGGGGTCAAATATGTTAAAAAATCTACACAACATTATCTAAAGAACTAAATGATCTAGAGCAATGATATTTTTGTATGATATGTAGACCAGCAATGCGAATCTTTTTCTAATATATTGTGTTTAGGTCAAAGGTCAACTTTGAGTGCTGGACGGGGTCAAAGGTTAACATGGGTTATAATAGGTAAAAAGCTTTAAGAATCTTCTTCTCAAGTTCCATAAGGCCCAGGGTTCTGATATTTGGCCAGTAGGAACCTGGGATAGAGTGTTCTAAAGTTTCCTCATATAAATGACCTTGACCTACTTTCAAGGTCACAGGGGTCAAATATGTTAAAAAATCTACACAACATTATCTAAAGAACTAAATGATCTAGAGCAATGATATTTTTGTATGATATGTAGACCAGCAATGCGAATCTTTTTCTAATATATTGTGTTTAGGTCAAAGGTCAACTTTGAGTGCTGGACGGGGTCAAAGGTTAACATGGGTTATAATAGGTAAAAAGCTTTAAGAATCTTCTTCTCAAGTTCCATAAGGCCCAGGGTTCTGATATTTGGCCAGTAGGTACCAGGGATGGAGTACTCTAAAGTTTCCTCATATAAATGACCTTGACCTACTTTCAAGGTCACATGGGTCAAATATGTTAAAATATCTACACAACATTATCTAATGAACCGAATGATCTAGACCGATGATACTTGCATATATTATATGTAGACTGGCAATGCAAATCTTTTTCTGATATATTGTGTTTAGGTCAAAGTTCAACTTTAAGCGCTGGACGGGGTCAAAGGTTAACATGGGTTATAATAGGTAAAAAGTTTTAAGAATCTTCTTCTCAAGTTCCATAAGCCCCAGGGTCCTGATATTTGGCCAGTAGGTACCTGGCATGGAGTGCTACAAAGTTTCCGCATATGAATGACCTTGACCTACTTTCAAGGTCACAGGGGTCAAATATGTAAAAATCTTTAACAATCTTCTTCTCAATAACCAAAAGGCCCTGGGTGCTGATATTTGGCTGGTAGGTACTTGGCATAGTGTGCTATCAACTTTCCTCATATGAATGATCTTGACCCACTTTCAAGGTCACAGGGGTCAAATATGTAAAAATCTTTAACAATCTTCTTCTCAATAACCAAAAGGCCCTGGGTGCTGATATTTGGCTGGTAGGTACCTGGCATAGTGTGCTATCAAGTTTCCTCATATGAATGATCTTGACTCACTTTCAAGGTCACAGAGGTCAAATATGTAAAATCTTTTAACAATCTTCTTCTCGCTAACCAAATCCCCCAGAGTAATATGGTATTTGGCTAGTAGGTACCTGGGATAGAGTGCTACAAACTTTCCTCATACAATGGACCTCAACCTACTTTCAAGGTCATAGGGGTCAAACATGTAAAAATACCTTTAACAATCTTCTCCTCAACAACTTAAAGGCCCTGGGTGTTGATATTTAGCCAGTAGGTACCTCTAATGGAGTGCTACAAAGTTTCCTTGTATGAATGACCTTGACCTACTTTCAAGGTCGCAAGGGTAAAACATGTAAAAATCTTTTAACAAACGTCTTCTCGCTTACCAAAAGGCCCTAGGTGCTGATATTTGGCCAATGGGTACCTGGGACAGATTGGTGCAAAGATTCCTCATATAGACCTTCACTTATACTTTCAAGGTCACAGGGGTTATAAACATGTATGTAGATATCTTTGAACAACTTGGCAAAAACAAACACAAATGATATAGATCTTTATAGTCAGATGACCGTTGAGGCCCCTGGGCCTCTTGTCTTATTTCATATAGGTTTCCCTTGGTCTATTTAATTGTGCATCGTCCCATTTTTCGACTGATCCAAACAACAGTATTGGCAACAAATCTTTGATTTTGACTTTAAATGTTTATCATAATTTCTTGAGAAAAAAAGGATGGATCTTTCTCAAATTTCATATGTAGGTTTCTTTTTGGTCATCAGTTGTGCTCTTTTGTTTTTGGGACTGATCAGAAAATCAAAATTGTTGGCAAGCCATCTTTGATTATAAGACAGTTAAGACAATTACAGTAAAACCTGGATATAACGAACTCACAGGGACCATGCAATATTTTCGCTATATGCAAATTTCGTAATAGGCATTTCAACATTCAGAGGTGTTGCCAATTGGGAACCGTCGGCACTTTCGTTACGGAAATTATATATATGTGTTTGTAACAAATCAATTAAACATGTGTTTGTCACTGTTAAATATTAATTTTATTTATTTTGATTATACACAAATTCCATTTCACAATCTATATACATGCGCACAGGTCATGCGCATATAACAGTCAGTCAGTAACATCAGGTGAAAAATCACCTGGGGACCACAAAATATATTCGTTAAAACCAATTTTTGCTACAGGCAATTTCGTATGAACAAAGAAGGAGATTGCCGGGGATAATTATTTTGTTCGTAATAAGCGAATTTTTGTATCAAATGGGTTCGTAATAGACAGGTTTTACTGTAGTGTTATTTCTTATGAAGAATTTTCCAGTTTCATATTAATATTAAGATTAAATGTATGTTAGAGTAAAGAACAAATAAAGGTCATACATGTTGGTGCCAAGATCCCAGTGGGATCTCTCATTTGAATTCTACAGATGTTGTCCACTGTGGAGCTGTGCCGAAGAATTATACGAAAATATATTTTGATAGTATTAATGATTGAATTCCATATATAAATATCTTATCATCAACATACCACGTTATGTGTGGTATCGTAAATTATGTGTATCATCGCAGCCCTAGTCATCAGTTTTACTTGGTGAGAAATGTTCATTGTTACATTCAGTTGATTATGATTACAATTATGAAATTACATGAAAGTAATATTGGTGCAGAATTAGCCTCTATACAGTATATATGTATTTCTCTTCTGTAGTGTAGCATTCAACTTTGAAATCCAAGGTGTTCTGTTCTTGATGAACTTTTATTATGCCCCCGGGGGCCTTGAAACGGGGGGACATATAGTATGTCTGTCCGGTCTTGTCTCGTCCCATGGTAACGTAACCAGGTGGGGGTGGGGGCATTTATGTCTCACAGACATTTCTAGTTCTCTATATGCTCTGTATATTTAATTGACAAACCAAAGAAACACTGTCATACGCAAAAAAAAATGTAAGCAAATGACAAAAAGTCCTTTTAATAATGAGTACAGAGGAGGACCTTTAAAAAGGACTGATTTACATTGAAAAAGTGAATTACCGTTTCCTAATTGTATCACAAGATAGTGCAGGGAACCCTTTGATTTCAAAGATGTGAAGCATTGTGTGTAGATACAATATATATATTATATTTATTATGCATGAACCTTGAAGTAGTTCTGGTTTTAGCTTTTCATTTTCTTGTATCACATTTTACCAGATTACAGAGAATGACAATTTAATTTTTGCTCAAGGATTTCTGGTATCCACAGAAATTTTGCAGTATAATTTGCATCAGGTTATGGCTTTGAAAACCTTACATTGCTTCTCTTTGACAGGATTTTTAAATAAAATATTTCCTTTTTTTTTGACTAGGCAGTCAATCTGATCCTAAATTATTTGAAAAGTAACATTGTTGTATGAAAATTATAATTTATTTAGATATTGTTTTGCTTGCGTAAAGATTGTTTATCACATGGGTACATAACCTATAGAAGTGATAGTATCACAGACAATGGTGTATTGCACTTCGGCATATGACTGAAGTATATTGCTATGGCTGCGACACACTTTTTGTCTTATAGAGTACTAGTCATGGAAAGTCAGAATCACATGGGTTATAGATTTTGGGCAGACAAATATATATTGATTGCCTTTATTTCAGTTTTCTATTAAACTTTAATTCTGGTGAATTTGTCAAATTTTCATTATATATACAGCACCAAGGTTAGGTAACAGGACAATCAATAGCTTGCGTAGATATGGAGGTATGGACATTCTAAATTTTGTTATGTGGTTTGTTATCATAAAAACAACATGTTTGACCAATTGATGGGTTTACATTAATTCTGCAAAACACAAAATAATGGTTTGATAGTAATGCTACAAAATTTAAGTTTTAATGTGTTGTAAATTTCTGGAAAAAAAAATAATGCCATGAATATTATTTTACAAAAGAGGTTTTAATAGATTTACCTTTTTAGGTCATCTGACCCGAAGGGTCAAGATGACCTATTGCCATCATGCTTCGTCCGTCGTCGTGCGCCGTTCGTAAACTTTTCCTTTAACAATCTTCTTCTTAGTAACCAAAAGGCTCTAGGTGCTGATATTTGGCCAGTAGGCACCTGGGATTGAGTGCTACAAAGTTTCCTCATTTCAATGACCTTGACCTGTTTTCAAGGTCACAGGGGTCAAATATGTAAAAACCTTTAACAATCTTCTTCTCAGTAACCAAAAGGTCTAGGGTAATGATATTTGGCCAGTAGGCACCTGGGATAGAGTGCTACAAAGTTTCCTCATATCGATGACCTTGACTAACTTTCAAGGTCACAGGGGTCAAATATGTAAAAAAGCGTTTGACAATCTTTTCCTCACTAACCAATAGGCCATGGGTGATCATATTTGGCCAGTAGGTATCTGGAAAAGAGTGCTACAAAGTTTCCTCATATCAATGACCTTGACTAACTTTCAAGGTCACAGGGGTCAGATATGTAAAAAAACGTTTGACAATCTTCTCCTCACTAACCAAAAGGCCAAGGGTGATCATATTTGGCCAGTAGGTACCTGGAATGGAGTGCTACAAAGTTACCTCATATCAATGACCTTGACCTACTTTCAAGGTCACAGGGGCCAAAAAGGTCAAAATCTTTGAACGACTTCTTCTGAATAACCAAAAGGCCCAGAGATCTAATATTGGGCCTGTGGCATGCTGGGATAAAGGGGTACCAAGTTTGTTCAAACAAATGACCTTGACCTTCATTCAAGGTCACAGGGGCCAAAAAGGTCAAAATCTTTTTAAATAACTTCTTCTGAATAACCAAAAGGCCCAGAGACCTGATATTGGTCCTGTGTTATGCTGAGATAAAGGGCTACCAAGTTTGTTCAAAGAAATGACCTTGACCTTCATTCAAGGTCACAGGGGACAAAACGGTCATAATTTTTAAACGACTTCTTCTGAATAACCAAAAGGCACAGAGACCTAATATTGGGCCTGTGGCATGCTGGGATAAAGGGCTACCAAGTTTGTTCAAAGAAATGACCTTGACTTTCATTCAAGGTCACAGGGGCCAAAACGGTCATAATCTTTAAACAACTTCTTCTGAATAACCAAAAGGCCCAGAGACCTGATATTGGGCCTGTGGCATGCTGGGATAAAGGGCTACCAAGTTTGTTCAAAGAAATGACCTTGACTTTCATTCAAGGTCACTGGGGCCAAAACGGTCATAATCTTTAAACGACTTCTTCTGAATAACCAAAAGGCACAGAGACCTAATATTGGGCCTGTGGCATGCTGGGATAAAGGGCTACCAAGTTTGTTCAAAGAAATGACCTTGACTTTCATTCAAGGTCACTGGGGCCAAAACGGTCATAATCTTTAAACAACTTCTTCTGAATAACCAAAAGGCCCAGAGACCTGATATTGGGCCTGTGGCATGCCGGGATAAAGGGCTACCAAGTTTGTTCAAAGAAATGATCTTGACTTTCATTCAAGGTCACAGGGACCAAAACGGTCATAATCTTTAAACAACTTCTTCTGAATAACCAAAAGGCCCAGAGATCTAATATTGGGCCTGTGGCATGCTGGGATAAAGGGCTACCAAGTTTGTTCAAAGAAATGACCTTGACTTTCATTCAAGGTCACTGGGGCCAAAACGAAACTGTTGTTATTTTTCGTGTAGTCAAAAATCCAAGATGGCCTCCACAGCGGCCATTTTGAAAACACATTCTAAACTTCTCAAATTCTACCAGTGGAATTGAGCTGAAACTTGCCAGAAATGATATCCTGAGATGGTCCCAACAAAGTGTTGTTATTTTTCAAGCCCATCAGAAATCCAAGAAGGCCACTATCTTGAACTTGGCAATCTATACAGGCATATTATAACTTGATTTAATGACTACACGTATTTTCATAGTGATTTTACAATTGGTAGTCAGATGACCGTTAAGGCCCGTTGGGCCTCTTGTTGTAATAAACTTCTAATGGCTTGATAATCTTAACTCTATTTAACAAAACTTTAAAATTATTGTTTGATACCAAAGAAACTTTCGATATATTGTAAATTTCTGAAAAAAATAATGGAATAAATATAACTTTACAAAAGAGGTTTTAATGGATTTACTTTTTTTGTAATAAACTAATGGCTTGATATTAACTTTATAAAAAAAGCTTTAATGGTTTGATAGCAACCCTACCAAAGAAAATTTCAATATGTTGTAAAACTCACTTAACTGGTGATGCTTGAGTATGCTGTGATTATAATCGTAACATATTTGGTATGGAAAATGATTTGAATGATTTAGGATTATGATCGAATTGTGACATTTTCTGAACTTTTAATCTTATGTTTTGATTACTTGTTAATACCATTTGATGATTTTCTACATAAAGTGTTATTCAGTTGTTTAAAATTTGAAGAAAATTAAATCTTTATTTCAATGTTTTACACGTCATATATACAGTATTCGAACCAGTAAGCACCCATCACACTATAATAAAGAAAAAAGTCATGGGTTCTTATTCAGACCAATTAAGAGTCAAATTGACTTACCAGTAATATAACCAGTACCCCATGGGTCACAATCAGATCAAATTCTCAATATATGGTACAAGTACATGTGGTCTTTTAACATATATAATGAAGGTGAGAAGAATCTTATGTCATATTCAATAAGGCATGGGGGGGGGGGGGGGGGGCTGTCTTAGTGACATGGGTGCTCTTATTGGTCAAATATGAATATGGTATGGACATTGTAATACTGTATGACAGTGTTGATATTGTTGACAATTATCATATGATGACAGTTTGACTGTTTAGTAAAAGCACAATTTGATGTCAGCAGTAAAGAAAATACCTGTAGCTGTAAAAAAAAAATAAAAAAATGTTGTTATGATATGGTGTGATATGAGGTACACACTGCTCTGTTTCCAAGTACTCCTGTTATATATTAACTTAGTACAAGTAATTTGTTTAACAATTCTAGACATTAAGTTGACAGGTGCTTTAGCTTGCTCTCACTATCAGACTTTACTTTCTTTTTAGCTAATAGATGTAGTAAATTGTGGATGGTTTCATTCAAAAGAGGTCTGAAAATTACCTCCCTTTGTATGTCTAAAATTAATTTTCAAAGTTCATGAAAATATTTAGAGAAGATAATTTGCTTATCATTTAAAAAGTGTTTGCACAAGACAATGAGATGATAACTACTCAATTTTTCAGCATTATTAAAGTTTTAATTTGCAAGCATGAAGAATTAGACTTGACAAATATATGCTAGCATCAGAGAAAAAAAATCATATACTTTGCCGTGAAGCCACTTGACAAATACATTTTATTATCAGTAAAAAAAAAATAATAATAATGTACTAAAATTGTTGTGAAGCCACTTGGCAACTTTATTTTAGTATCAGAATTTTTTTTTTTTTTTATATACTAAAATTGTGATGTGAACGTTGTTTGTGTTTGGGTTACAGGACTGGACAGCTACCGAGAAAGGGAGTTTGGAGGCGGCGACTTCAGCAAAAAGGATGTTGGCCTGCTGTCTCCGTCCCAGGGGATGATGATGCCTACGGCCACACAGAACCTGCTCAACCCCCTGGGGCTCCTCCACTCCACCCCGGGGCTCACTGGCCACCATATTCTCACCGTCAACAACTTCAACAAAGACCAGGTAACGTTGCCCAGTGAGAAATCTGCTCAGTCAGAGTCTGCATAATTTATGTACTTGCTAAACATTTGAAAAATTTCAATGGGGAGATAACCCATGCTTAAATGAGATGTTTATAATTGTATACCACTAAGGAAAACATATCATGGCCTATTTTTGGTTACTATTTCAGGATGTAATCATTTGATCTTGAAATGAAGGAATAGTTGAACATTATCAATTGTATTAGATCCAAAATCGGGCATGTGCCTTCTAAATAGGGAGGGTTGTTCTGTATACAGAGTTACTGTGTGTTATCCGTTAAGTATCACCGGTTCCATTCTCCATCCTCCGGCTCCCATATGTGTTTTAGGTCAGTTTTTTGGTAGCTGTACACTCAATATATTACAGTTAGGTCGAGATGATCCAAACAAGAAATTTCAAGTTTATCTCAATCAAGTCTTTTTGACAGAAACAGCCCTCAAGAGAGCCAAATAATGTAGTTGAGTAGGGAGAGATATTGGTACGTTGTAGGTAGTTTGATTTGCTGTAGTTTATGTTGGGTATATATGAAGTATGAGTGATGAATGCAAGGCTAAGTAAAGGTATATAATACTGTATATGTTATTTTGTCATTTTATATAGCAATAAACAGTAGTAATCTATTTTCTTTGTTGGGCCATACCAATTTTTAGCTCACCTGGCCCGAAGGGCCAAGTGAGCTTATGTGATGGTGCAGCGTCCGTCGTCCGTCCGTCCGTCCGTCCTGCGTCCGTCAACTTTTTCCTTTAAACGACTTCTTCTAAAATACTGAAAGGCCCAGTGACATGAAATTTGGCTGGTAGATTTCTTTGAAGGAGCTGAACAAAGTTTGCGAAAAAAAATCACTTTGACCTAATTTCAAGGTCACAGGGGTCAAAAATGTCGAAACCTTCAAACAACTTCTTCTAAAATACCGTCAGGCATAGAGACTTCATATTTGACCAGTAGCTTCCTTAGATGAAGCCAAATAAAGTTTGCGAAAAGAAATGACCTTGACCAATATTCAAGGTCACCGTGAGGTTAAATCTATTTTAACCTTTAAACGACTTCTTCTGAAATACCAAAAGCCCTAGAAACATGATATTTGGCTGAAATGTCCCTTGGATGAAGCCGGACAAAGTTTGCGAAAAGAAATGACCTTGACCTATATTGAAGGTCACAGGAGTCAAATCTGTTAAAACCTTTAAACGACTTCTTCTGAAATACCAAAAGCCCTAGAAGCATGATATTTGGCTGAAAGGTTCCTTGGATGAAGCCGGACAAAGTTTGCGAAAAGAAATGACCTTGACTTATATTCAAGGTCACAGGGGTCAAATCTGTTAAAACCTTTAAACGACTTCTTCTGAAATACCAAAAGCCCTAGAAGCATGATATTTGGCTGAAAGGTTCCTTGGATGAAGCCGGACAAAGTTTGCGAAAAGAAATGACCTTGACCTATATTGAAGGTCACATGGGTCAAATCTGTTAAAACCTTTAAACGACTTCTTCTGAAATACCAAAAGTCCTAGAAGCATGATATTTAGCTGAAAGGTTCCTTGGATGAAGCCGGACAAAGTTTGCGAAAAGAAATGGCCTTGACCTATATTCAAGGTCACAGGAGTCAAATCTGTTAAAACCTTTAAACGACTTCTTCTGAAATACCAAAAGCCCTAGAAGCATGATATTTGGCTGAAAGGTTCCTTGGATGAAGCCGGACAAAGTTTGCGAAAAGAAATGACCTTGACCTATATTCAAGGTCACATGGGTCAAATCTGTTAAAACCTTTAAACGACTTCTTCTGAAATACCAAAAGTCCTAGAAGCATGATATTTAGCTGAAAGGTTCCTTGGATGAAGCCGGACAAAGTTTGCGAAAAGAAATGGCCTTGACCTATATTCAAGGTCACAGGAGTCAAATCTGTTAAAACCTTTAAACGACTTCTTCTGAAATACCAAAAGCCCTAGAAGCATGATATTTGGCTGAAAGGTTCCTTGGATGAAGCCGGACAAAGTTTGCGAAAAGAAATGACCTTGACCTATATTCAAGGTCACAGGGGTCAAATCTGTTAAAACCTTTAAACGACTTCTTCTGAAATACCAAAAGCCCTAGAAGCATGATATTTGGCTGAAAGGTTCCTTGGATGAAGCCGGACAAAGTTTGTGAAAAGAAATGACCTTGACCTATATTCAAGGTCACATGGGTCAAATCTGTTAAAACCTTTAAACGACTTCTTCTGAAATACCAAAAGCCCTAGAAGCATGATATTTGGCTGAAAGGTTCCTTGGATGAAGCCGGACAAAGTTTGTGAAAAGAAATGACCTTGACCTTTATTCAAGGTCACAGGGGTCAAATCTGTTAAAACCTTTAAACGACTTCTTCTGAAATACCAAAAGCCCTAGAAGCATGATATTTGGCTGAAAGGTTCCTTGGATGAAGTCGGACAAAGTTTGCGAAAAGAAATGACCTTGACCTATATTGAAGGTCACAGGAGTCAAATCTGTTAAAACCTTTAAACGACTTCTTCTGAAATACCAAAAGCCCTAGAAGCATGATATTTGGCTGAAAGGTTCCTTGGATGAAGCCCGACAAAGTTTGCGAAAAGAAATGACCTTGACTTATATTCAAGGTCACAGGGGTCAAATCTGTTAAAACCTTTAAACGACTTCTTCTGAAATACCAAAAGCCCTAGAAGCATGATATTTGGCTGAAAGGTTCCTTGGATGAAGCCCGACAAAGTTTGCGAAAAGAAATGACCTTGACATATATTCAAGGTCACAGGAGTCAAATCTGTTAAAACCTTTAAACGACTTCTTCTGAAATACCAAAAGCCCTAGAAGCATGATATTTGGCTGAAAGGTTCCTTGAATGAAGCCGGACAAAGTTTGCGAAAAGAAATGACCTTGACTTATATTCAAGGTCACATGGGTCAAATCTGTTAAAACCTTTAAACGACTTCTTCTGAAATACCAAAAGCCCTAGAAGCATGATATTTGGCTGAAAGGTTCCTTGGATGAAGCCCGACAAAGTTTGCGAAAAAAAATGACCTGGACTTATATTGAAGGTCACAGGAGTCAAATCTGTTAAAACCTTTAAACGACTTCTTCTGAAATACCAAAAGCCCTAGAAGCATGATATTTGGCTGAAAGGTTCCTTGGATGAAGCCCGACAAAGTTTGCGAAAAGAAATGACCTTGACTTATATTCAAGGTCACAGGGGTCAAATCTGTTAAAACCTTTAAACGACTTCTTCTGAAATACCAAAAGCCCTAGAAGCATGATATTTGGCTGAAAGGTTCCTTGGTTGAAGTCGGACAAAGTTTGCGAAAAGAAATGACCTTGACCTATATTGAAGGTCACAGGAGTCAAATCTGTTAAAACCTTTAAACGACTTCTTCTGAAATACCAAAAGCCCTAGAAGCATGATATTTGGCTGAAAGGTTCCTTGGATGAAGCCCGACAAAGTTTGCGAAAAGAAATGACCTTGACTTATATTCAAGGTCACAGGGGTCAAATCTGTTAAAACCTTTAAACGACTTCTTCTGAAATACCAAAAGCCCTAGAAGCATGATATTTGGCTGAAAGGTTCCTTGGATGAAGCCCGACAAAGTTTGCGAAAAGAAATGACCTTGACATATATTCAAGGTCACAGGAGTCAAATCTGTTAAAACCTTTAAACGACTTCTTCTGAAATACCAAAAGCCCTAGAAGCATGATATTTGGCTGAAAGGTTCCTTGAATGAAGCCGGACAAAGTTTGCGAAAAGAAATGACCTTGACTTATATTCAAGGTCACATGGGTCAAATCTGTTAAAACCTTTAAACGACTTCTTCTGAAATACCAAAAGCCCTAGAAGCATGATATTTGGCTGAAAGGTTCCTTGGATGAAGCCGGACAAAGTTTGCGAAAAAAAATGACCTGGACTTATATTCAAGGTCACAGGGGTCAAATCTGTTAAAACCTTTAAACGACTTCTTCTGAAATACCAAAAGCCCTAGAAGCATGATATTTGGCTGAAAGGTTCCTTGGATTAAGCCCGACAAAGTTTGCGAAAAGAAATGACCTTGACCTATATTCAAGGTAACAGGAGTCAAATCTGTTAAAACCTTTAAACGACTTCTTCTGAAATACCAAAAGCCCTAGAAGCATGATATTTGGCTGAAAGGTTCCTTGGATGAAGCCGGACAAAGTTTGCGAAAAGAAATGGCCTTGACCTATATTCAAGGTCACAGGGGTCAAATCTGTTAAAACCTTTAAACGACTTCTTCTGAAATACCAAAAGCCCTAGAAGCATGATATTTGGCTGAAAGGTTCCTTGGATGAAGCCCGACAAAGTTTGCGAAAAGAAACGACCTTGACCTTTATTCAAGGTCACAGGGATCAAATCTGTTAAAACCTTTAAACGACTTCTTCTGAAATACCAAAAGCCCTAGAAGCATGATATTTGGCTGAAAGGTTCCTTGGATGAAGCCGGACAAAGTTTGCGAAAAGAAATGACCTTGACTTATATTCAAGGTCACAGGGGTCAAATCTGTTAAAACCTTTAAACGACTTCTTCTGAAATACCAAAAGCCCTAGAAGCATGATATTTGGCTGAAAGGTTCCTTGGATGAAGCCGGACAAAGTTTGCGAAAAGAAATGGCCTTGACCTTTATTCAAGGTCACAGGGGTCAAATCTGTTAAAACCTTTAAACGACTTCTTCTGAAATACCAAAAGCCCTAGAAGCATGATATTTGGCTGAAAGGTTCCTTGGATGAAGCCGGACAAAGTTTGCGAAAAGAAATGACCTTGACCTATATTCAAGGTCACAGGGGTCAAATCTGTTAAAACCTTTAAACGACTTCTTCTGAAATACCAAAAGCCCTAGAAGCATGATATTTGGCTGAAAGGTTCCTTGGATGAAGCTGGACAAAGTTTGCGAAAAGAAATGACCTTGACCTTTATTCAAGGTCACAGGGGTCAAATCTGTTAAAACCTTTAAACGACTTCTTCTGAAATACCAAAAGCCCTAGAAGCATGATATTTGGCTGAAAGGTTCCTTGGATGAAGCCGGACAAAGTTTGCGAAAAGAAATGACCTTGACCTTTATTCAAGGTCACAGGGGTCAAATCTGTTAAAACCTTTAAACGACTTCTTCTGAAATACCAAAAGCCCTAGAAGCATGATATTTGGCTGAAAGGTTCCTTGGATGAAGCCGGACAAAGTTTGTGAAAAGAAATGACCTTGACCTATATTCAATGTCACAGGGGTCAAATCTTTTAAAACATTTAAACTACTTCTCCTGAAATACCAAAAGCCTTAGAAGCATGATATTTGGCTGAAAGGTTCCTTGGATGAAGCCAAACAAAATTTGAAAATGAAAATGATGTTGTCTTATAAGGTCACAGGGGTAAAATATGTTTAAATCTTAAGATGTTCTTCTAAATGTCTTACATTAAAAGATTTTAGGGGACTTTAGGGTTACACTATAATATAAGTCAGAGATTGATACCAGGTGAGCGATGCAGGCCCATTGGGCCTCTTGTATTTATTGTTCGTCGGATTTACCGCTCCTGTTTTGGAAAAATAAAATTAAAGTAAAAGTAAAATGTCACCGCTCCAATTTTAGCGTCAATGACAAATGACGAATCCAGATATATTTTCCAATGGTTAAAAATTGAGAAAATGCCATTCCGGATCATTTGAATGTTTGAAACGAAGGTAAAAATGGTATTTCAAGGGGTTTTGGCAGAAACAAGAAGGAAATACGCGACACGGCTTTTTCGTTTTTGAAGAAAACTGGGAATTTGTCAAAATGGATTTCTTATTGTGTTTGTTGCTACATAATCTGGTCACCATAATGTATTGCAAAATACCGCAATAGAATGGTTTATCGTTCCAAGATCTCTTGATCAAATAAACAGAATACGGAACTCAAGCAGTCTCACTAAATAGCGACTTCAAGCTTCAGCAGAAAATATCTTTAAAATCCTGAATTAAGTAAGCGACATCTGAAGATATGTTGTTAATACAAATATACAATTATAATACATGTAACACCTCTTAAATAAATTTCAAATCGTTATTCTCCTCAAGCGATCGACCAAATTTGGCAGACATCATTGTCATTCCATCAGATGCCGTAATTACCTAGTTACCAGTGATCAGAACATTTAAATCCTGAATGGATTAACACTGGGTGCTTTTTCAACCACGATATAGACAATAATGAACTTATTCATATACTGGACGTCAGCTTATAGACTGATTTTAATTTTTATGATTTGGATATTTAGTACACAAATAATGCTTGTGTCCATTAATATTACTATTACTATTATTGTAAATCAAAGTTTGTCAGCAAAACACCTAGTGCCATTCATCTAGCCTTCAGTGTTTGTTTTATAGCGGTACATCATACATATATTTTGTCATCATCAATGTATATCAATTCGATAGAATATGCATTCTGCATGAAAAGAAGCATCTTAATACCCACAAAAAAATGTGGTTGCTAAAAAGTGTTTCCTGCGGCTTTGGTTCATCACTTAAATTGAATGGCTGACCTTAGGTCTTCTATTAAGAAGGTAATTTAAGAAAGCTTTTCTCTCAAATGTTGTTTTATTGCACAGCTTTATACAAGTAGTTTGTAACATGGAAATAGTAAAAAAAAAACGCTACAACAGTTTCAATACGTGTACCATTTGGTGATACATTATATTAATAGTCAAACACGTATTGTAATTTCTAACATTTAGACTTTTGAAACTACCGCTAGCTCGAAATTTTAAGGAATTCAACATTTTTGTAAAAACGAAAAAATTTCGCCCGCTTGCTCCAATTTTGAAATCGCATTTCCCGAAGAACAATAAATCAAATTGGTATGGCCTGTGTATAAAGTATCATGATAGAAGCTATCTAATCTCTGTGTAAGCTTACACCAATATATTAATGTCCAATTAACAATCTATAGGTTAATAACAGACCTGCAGGCTCCATTTGTGTAATGTATACATTTATGTGCTGGAGGAGTTGAGGATACGAGTTGTGGTAAGGCACCCGTACATGCACTAACTTTGTGTTTTCTGTGACAGCTTCATCATCTGTTTAACCTGGCCCATCAGCTCAGGATATCTGTGATGAGGGACAAGCACCTCGACTACGTACTCAAAGTAAGTGTAGGAAGGAAACATGAATATTTGTCTCCTTTCAGTGGGAGACATGAATATTTGTCTCCTCTCATTGGTCTCTTTCGCAATATTTGGGAATCACATATTCATAATTATGTTTGTATCGTAGAGAAACAATACACTAATCACACTACAATTGATGAAATCATGGATTTAGAAGTATACATGTATATAAATTTGAACAAGCGACAATAGGATTATATATTAAATGAGATACTTTTGAACCTTGTTATCTCAAACTTGTGTAACTTGACACCTTTTACTTCAAAGTATTCTGCCGACTTTGAGATTCGACTATAAATTTTGACATAAGTCAATAGGTTATACATCAGGTGGACAGTTTCCTCTATAGGTGCTTGGGATCTAGCTTCCTTTGCTGAATTTGAAAGTATATAAAAACAAAAGGTGTCTTCTACGGTGTGAAAATTAAATAACAAAATAAACATGATCCTCAACTATAACAGGTTTAGGGACTTTTCTTTCCTACAGATTGGCCGAGCTGAAAGGACAAAAAAAGAGCTAGGTCCATAAATATTATATTTATAAACTTGAACAATGAGAATGTTTTATTCTAATAAATCTTAACTTTGACCCAGGGAAAAGTGATGGCGTCCATGTTTTATGAAGCCAGTACCAGAACAAGCTGTTCCTTTGCCGTGGCGATGCAGCGACTGGGTGGAACAGTGACACACCTTGATCAAGCTTCTTCTTCCAGTAAAAAGGGCGAGACACTGGAAGGTAGGTTCTTCCTGTCCTCACAACACTAAACAGCTACTTCCTGTACTCACAACACTAAACAGCTACTTCCTGTCCTCACAACACTAAACAGCTACTTCCTGTCCTCACAACACTAAACAGCTACTTCCTGTCCTCACAACACTAAACAGCTACTTCCTGTCCTCACAACACCAAACAGCTACTTCCTGTACTCACAACACCAAACAGCTACTTCCTGTACTCACAACACTAAACAGCTACTTCCTGTCCTCACAACACTCAACAGCTACTTCCTTACTCACAACACTAAACAGCTACTTCCTGTATTCACAACACTAAACAGCTACTTCCTGTACTCACAACACTAAACAGCTACTTCCTGTACTCACAACACTAAACAGCTACTTCCTGTACCCACAACACTAAACAGCTACTTCCTTACTCAAAACACTAAACAGCTACTTCCTGAGATTGGAGGTAGGGATTCAGAATATCATTATAATCATCGCACTGATATTTACTAGCTAAATAAAGGTTGATCACTCCGCCTTACACCAGCTTTTTAGGTCATCTGACCCAAAGGGTCAAGATGACCTATAGTTACCGTGCTTCGTCCGTCGTCGTCCGCCGTGCGCCGTCCGCCGTGCGCCGTGCGCCGTCCGCCGTGCGCCGTCCGCCGTCCGCCGTCCGTAAACTTTTCACATTTCAAACTTCTTCTCAAGTTCTACCAATGGGAATAAGCTGAAACTTAGCTGAAATGATCCTGAGATGGTCCTGACCAAGTGTTGTTATTTTTCGGGTCGGTCCGAAATCCAAGATGGCCGCCAGAGCCGCCATTTTGAAAAACACATTTTCAACTTCTTCTCAAGTTCTACCAGTGGGATTAAGCTGAAACTTAGCTGAAATGATCCTGAGATGGTCCTGACCAAGTGTTGTTATTTTTCGGGTCGGTCCGAAATCCAAGATGGCCGCCATAGCCGACATCTTGAAAAACACATATTAAACTTCTTCTACAGTTCCACTGGTACCTGTGAGCTGAAAATTGGTAGGGATGTTCAGGAAGGGCAGCCCATAAAATGTTGTTATTTTTCGGGTCCGAAAAACTCTCGACATTTGTGCCATGGCGGCCATTTTGTGACATGATTGCGCAATCACTGTTTTCCTGAACAACACCTATTTT
Organism: Mimachlamys varia; assembly: GCA_947623455.1. Taxonomy (NCBI): domain Eukaryota; kingdom Metazoa; phylum Mollusca; class Bivalvia; order Pectinida; family Pectinidae; genus Mimachlamys; species Mimachlamys varia. The sequence goes on along the minus strand of OX392542.1, from coordinate 10,369,951 downwards.
AAACTTCTTCTTAAGTTCTACCACTGGGATTAAGCTGAAACTTGGCTGAAATGATCCTGAGATAGTCCTGACCAAGTGTTGTTATTTTTCGGGTCGGTCCGAAATCCAAGATGGCCGCCAGAGCCGCCATCTTGAAAAACACATTTTCAACTTCTTCTCAAGTTCTACCAGTGGGATTAAGCTGAAACTTAGCTGAAATGATCCTGAGATGGTCCTGACCAAGTGTTGTTATTTTTCGGGTCGGTCCGAAATCCAAGATGGCCGCCATAGCCGACATCTTGAAAAACACATATTAAACTTCTTCTACAGTTCCACTGGTACCTGTGAGCTGAAAATTGGTAGGGATGTTCAGGAAGGGCAGCCCATAAAATGTTGTTATTTTTCGGGTCCGAAAAACTCTCGACATTTGTGCCATGGCGGCCATTTTGTGACATGATTGCGCAATCACTGTTTTCCTGAACAACACCTATTTTAAACTTCTTCTTAAGTTCTACCACTGGGATTAAACTGAAACTTGGCTGAAATGATCCTGAGATAGTCCTGACCAAGTGTTGTTATTTTTCGGGTCGGTCCGATATCCAAGATGGCCGCCAGAGCCGCCATCTTGAAAAACACATTTTCAACTTCTTCTCAAGTTCTACCAGTGGGATTAAGCTGAAACTTAGCTGAAATGATCCTGAGATGGTCCTGACCAAGTGTTGTTATTTTTCGGGTCGGTCCGAAATCCAAGATGGCCGCCATAGCCGACATCTTGAAAAACACATATTAAACTTCTTCTACAGTTCCACTGGTACCTGTGAGCTGAAAATTGGTAGGGATGTTCAGGAAGGGCAGCCCATAAAATGTTGTTATTTTTCGGGTCCGAAAAACTCTCGACATTTGTGCCATGGCGGCCATTTTGTGACATGATTGCGCAATCACTGTTTTCCTGAACAACACCTATTTTAAACTTCTTCTCAAGTTCTACCAATGGGAATAAGCTGAAACTTAGCTGAAATGATCCTGAGATGGTCCTGACCAAGTGTTGTTATTTTTCGGGTTGGTCCGAAATCCAAGATGGCCGCCAGAGCCGCCATCTTGAAAAACACATTTTCAACTTCTTCTCAAGTTCTACCAGTGGGATTAAGCTGAAACTTAGCTGAAATGATCCTGAGATGGTCCTGACCAAGTGTTGTTATTTTTCGGGTCGGTCCGAAATCCAAGATGGCCGCCATAGCCGACATCTTGAAAAACACATATTAAACTTCTACAGTTCCACTGGTACCTGTGAGCTGAAAATTGGTAGGGATGTTCAGGAAGGGCAGCCCATAAAATGTTGTTATTTTTCGGGTCCGAAAAACTCTCGACATTTGTGCCATGGCGGCCATTTTGTGACATGATTGTGCAATCACTGTTTTCCTGAACAACACCTATTTTAAACTTCTTCTTAAGTTCTACCACTGGGATTAAGCTGAAACTTGGCTGAAATGATCCTGAGATAGTCCTGACCAAGTGTTGTTATTTTTCGGGTCGGTCCGAAATCCAAGATGGCCGCCAGAGCCGCCATCTTGAAAAACACATTTTCAACTTCTTCTCAAGTTCTACCAGTGGGATTAAGCTGAAACTTAGCTGAAATGATCCTGAGATGGTCCTGACCAAGTGTTGTTATTTTTCGGGTCGGTCCGAAATCCAAGATGGCCGCCATAGCCAACATCTTGAAAAACACATATTAAACTTCTTCTACAGTTCCACTGGTACCTGTGAGCTGAAAATTGGTAGGGATGTTCAGGAAGGGCAGCCCATAAAATGTTGTTATTTTTCGGGTCCGAAAAACTCTCGACATTTGTGCCATGGCGGCCGTTTTGTGACATGATTGCGCAATCACTGTTTTCCTGAACAACACCTATTTTAAACTTCTTCTTAAGTTCTACCACTGGGATTAAGCTGAAACTTGGCTGAAATGATCCTGAGATAGTCCTGACCAAGCGTTGTTATTTTTCGGGTCGGTCCGAAATCCAAGATGGCCACCAGAGCCGCCATCTTGAAAAACACATTTTCAACTTCTTCTCAAGTTCCGTCAGACATCCAAGATGGCTGCCACAGCCCCCATTTTGAATACACATTTAAAACTTTTCATAGAAAAATGATCCCCAGATAGTCCCAACCAAATGTTGTTATTTCTCCAGTCCGTCAGAGATCCAAGATGGCTGCAACAGCCCCCATTTTGCATCCACATCTAACACTTTCCATGATCTGAAACTTGCCTAAAATGATTCTGACCAAATGTTATTTTTCGCACTGTTTCGAAGAAATCCATGATCATCACCATCTTGAAAACCACATTTGTGTGGCATATTGTTACATGATTGTATTACTAATTCCTAGAGGAGAGGAATTTATATAAGCTATTAGCTTGTTTTCCAATCCTCACTATTTGTACAATTTCTATATATGTAATATACATGTACACTGATGGAAATAAAATATTGTTTAAACTAATTCCATAATGGTATCACAATTGGTAGTCAGATGACCGTTAAGGCCCTTGGGCCTCTTGTGTTAAAAAAGACATATTTGGTGATTTGTACTTTCATCATTACTTGTTATCTCCTGTATTAAGAACAATTTATGTTTTTATAGATACGGTGATGATGATGGCTGGATACACTGACGTTTTGGTAATCCGGCACCCACAGCCTGGTGCCATCGCTGTGAGTATATTAACTCTTTACCACTCATAAGCGTGTCTGGACGCCTGTCCGTTATTTCCACAGAAGCGTGTCTGGACGCATGCATCGTATTTACTCACAAGCGACCGAGAACGCATGGCCATGTTTTCCGCGGAAGCGTGTTTCCCCGTGTACCTATTTATAAACTAAATATCTCGGCCACTGTACATGACTGGGCTGAATGACGCATACCTGCGTGTAGCTCTGTGATTGGTCAATATAATTAGATACTTTTTATAGATCATCACCTTGACCTTGTACGTAATTCAGTCAAGAAATCGCAAAATGTCAACTTGTGAAAGCGTGGCTAGAAACGTAATGGCGGCCGAGCCGGGAACGAATTCCAATGAGGAAATTTTCAACTCTGACGATTCAGATTCAAATAGATTTTATGGTTTTTCAAACAAGAAGGATTCAGGCATTGAAAGTGATGTAGTTTTTAGTAGTGACAGTGACTCAGGTTGGCGATGAGAGCGACGAAGACAACCCGGAAGCGTTCAACCCTACTCACTGCTACGGCGATCAACCATGTGAACTTAACGATGTTATTGTACATGCTTTTCCGCAAGAAACTCGACCAGTATTGCGTGATGGTTTTAATATTGATACTACTACACCTTTAGATTAGTTTTATCTTGTCTTTGAGCCAGAAAGTTCGGTAGATATCGTGCGATATACTAATGATTACACCCGGCGGAAATGTGAGAAAAAGGGTTGAGAAGATCAGATATGGTACACTACATTACAGTACAGAAAACGAAACGAAATGTCTGCCTGCCAATGCTTATCTTTATGGGAGTATTTCAATTACCATCTTACAAAGACTTTTGGTCTAAAGACATATTTTTTAGAAAATGAAGGGATCAAATCTGTAATAACAGTAAAAAAATATGAAAAACTATTTTTTTGCAAATATCCATCCGTTGCATCAATGTTTTGCAATAAATCTATTGAAACTTGCATATACTTCTGATTTTGAAATTTAAATATGTATCAAAATATTGTGCAGGTTCCACTGAAACAAAAAATGTATACTTATAATACCATATTTTGTTGAATATTATCTGAAAAATAAGTTTTAAAAACACACATCAATTTTGAATAAAAATTGAAAAAATGCCTGAGGAAATGGGTACACAAATTATACACTGTTTCAGAGGTTGGAACAGAGCCAACTCTGACACCCCACCAAGTAAAATAGATACAATGTTGCAACAATGTTCGAGTGGTAAAGAGTTAATCTTATTTATAAGGGTCAGGATGACCTTTAGCCATCGTGTATCATCTGTCGTCATGCGCTTCCAGTGTCCACTGTCCGCCATGTATAAACTTTTTCCTTTAAGCGAAGGAAGGCCCAGGGTGCTAATATTATAAATTTAGCATGCTGGGATGAAGGACTACCAAGTTTATTAAAATGAATGACCTTGACCTACTCTCATGGTCACAGGGGTCAAATATGTTTAAGTCTGTCAGCAACTTATTCTCAATAACTGAAAGGCCCAGGGAACTGATATTTGGCCTGTAGCATGCTGGGAGGAAGGGCTAAGAACTGTGTTCAAATGAATGACCTTGACCCACTTTCAAGGTCACAGGGGTCAAATATGTTAAAATCTTCAAGAAACATCTCAATAACCATGGTGCCCAGGGTACTGATATTTGGACTGTAGCATGCTGGGATGAAGGTTTACCAAATTTGTTAAAATGAAGGACTTGACCTACTTAAGGTCAAAGGGGTCAAATATGTTATTTTCATAACCAACTAAAATTATATATAGTCAGATGACCGTTAATGCCTGTTGTGCCTCTTGTTATCTAAAATGTATCTCTTTTGATGTAAACATGTGAATCTTACTCAAAACTCATAATTATCCAGAAAAATATAAAACGACACATGTTCAGTTGCCAATAGTTACAGTAATATTGTTTTATTTGTATGATAGTTGGCAGCTCAGAAAGCACGTAAACCTGTGATTAATGCAGGCGACGGAGTCGGAGAACACCCCACACAGGCTCTTCTTGATGTGTTTACAATCAGGGAGGAGATTGGAACAGTCAATGGACTGGTGGTGAGTACAGGGAGGAAATAGGAATAGCCAAGTGACTGGTGATTAAAGGGATGGGAAAAAGGAACTGTCATCATGAATCTCTGATATCAAAACGTCCTCCATCACCAGTAGCCAGTCTGATACTGTTATTATAGACAATGTTACACTGAGTCATGAACGAAACTTGACTATAATAGTTAATGAATAAGTGAGAGAAAATAAAAGTGTTCTTTATGATTGTAAAAGACATTTACTTTTACACCTTACCTCTCTGTACAGGTAACAATGGTTGGAGACTTGAAGAACGGCCGAACTGTGCACTCCCTGGCTAAAATACTGACCTTGTATCGAGTCACTCTCCGATATGTGTCTCCCGAGGGACTCCAGATGCCAGACAACATCAAAGAAATTGTGGCATCAAAAGGAATTTCCCAGGTATGATGTGTATTCATGAAGCTGATGATACTGTGGCACACATAGATTGTTACCTTTAACAAGCTTTAGCTGTGGCTCACGGCCAGGTGTTAAGGTTTACTAAGATGATTGGGACACAATTTGACATGGATCATCCATGGAAACACCTGCATATCCATTAGTTTTCCACTATATATATAGACATTTATTTGTATCATTAATCTTTTTGCAATTATGGAAAAATAATGGTGATTTCATGGAACTTTTTTATGGGTCAGTTAATAGCATATGTATGTGGTAGTGATAAAGGGAGATAAATGTTGTATTGATGAATTACCAAGGGAATTCAACATAAACAATAGATACAGCAAGTTTAGGGCTCAAGGGGCAGGGTCTAAATGGGCGAAATATATATTGACTCATACATCCCTAAAATTTCATAATGAATTAATCGAACCGTTGAATTTGAAGAGTTTTCAAATGTGTCTTCAGTGATGAATAAGTTAATCTATAAGACCACTTTTAAAATATAAGAGATGATTCTGATTATCTTGCCATACCCTGGACGTGTTGTATTCCCGCAGAGTGAGTATAGTAACCTAGAGGATGCACTCCCCGATACAGACGTACTGTATATGACCCGCATCCAGAAAGAACGGTTTGCATCAGAGGAGGAATACCTGAAAGTAAGTTGGACAGTCTTTGTAAAACAACTGTTGCTAATATATTGTTGTCAACAAATCCAACTGTGTTTCTGTAAACAAATCGAACTGTGTTTCTTGATACAGATCTTTGATTAGATAAAAGTCTTAGCTTACCTGTCAATAGGAGTTTTAATATCAATATATAAACTAAAATGATTGATTGAGGCCAAATAAATCTTTAGTTTCTAAAGCATGTATTTTAAATGCTAGCAAAAGAAAATTTCATCAGCAAAATATATGAAATAAAATTTTAAAAATCTGCATCGTAAAAGTTCTAGAATTAACTGGTTTTGAAATTCAATTTGTTTTCTCATTTTGATTGGTACATTATATACCATATATGTACAAACTTGACATTGTAAGCTGTGATGTGATTGTTGTAGGTGGCTGATAAGATTGTGGTCAGTCCCAAGTTGATGACGAAGGCCAAGAAGAGGATGGTTGTGATGCACCCCCTACCTAGGGTGAACGAGATAGAGTAAGTTACATCAGTTTTCATAGTAACAGAAAATGTATACATCAGTTTTCATAGTAACAGAAAATGTATACATCAGTTTTCATAGTAACAGGAAATATATATCAGTAGTCATAGTAACAGAAAATGTATATCAGTAGTCATAGTAACAGTGAGCATATACCAGCAGTCAAAGTAACATTGAGTTTATATCAGTAGTCATAGTAACAGTGAGCATATGTCAGTAGTCATAGTAACAGTGAGCATATATCAGTAGTCATAGTAACAGTGAGCATATATCAGTAGTCATAGTAACAGTGAGCATATATCGGTAGTCAAAGGTACAGTGAGCATATATCAGTAGTCATAGGTACAGTGTGTTTATATCAGTAGTCATAGTAACAGTGAGAATATATCAGTAGTCATAGTAACTGTGAGCATATATCAGTAGTCATAGTAACAGTGAGCATATATCAGTAGTCATAGTAACAGTGAGCATATATCAGTAGTCAAAGGTACAGTGAGCATATATCAGTAGTCATAGTAACAGTGAGCATATATCAGTAGTCATAGTAACAGTGAGCATATATCAGTAGTCATAGTAACAGTGAGCATATATCAGTAGTCAAAGGTACAGTGAGCATATATTGGTAGTCATAGGTACAGTGAGCATATATCGGTAGTCAAAGGTACAGTGAGCATATATCAGTAGTCATAGTAACAGTGAGCATATATCAGTAGTCATAGTAACAGTGAGCATATATCAGTAGTCATAGTAACAGTGAGCATATATCAGTAGTCATCATAGTAAGTGTCCATGAGCTCTATCTCCTACACTTCTAGTCACCAGAACTTCTTACTTGGTATTTTTGTTGTGTCTGTCTTTCCTGCCATTCATCTTTCAGCTCTCTTTTGTCCTGGCTTTATCTCATACAGTTCTTTCTATGGGTTTGTCAAACATGCATATATAGAATAATTAAATTCCTTCACAGATTTATCATCTGTGAATTTTTATCGCCCATCAAATGACAGGACATATTATGGTAAGGCATCTGTTCTCACATCTGTCGTAAACATTTATTTGTCCAGATATCACCAATAGTTTTCAATTGATCTTTCAATTTTTTTTTACAATTATTAACCATGAATGAACATCGGTTTGATTAGACCTTTTTTCGAAGAGCAACTGTCCTTTACATATTTCACAATCTAAATCGAGTCCGGAGAATTCCTCCCTACGTTTTCAACTGAACCTGCTCTTTCCATCTTATTCACCATCACATGAAGCTATCTAAATTTCATGAACATCGGTTCAATTTGAGTATAGATTTTGTCGGGATATGTTCTCAAACAGTTTTCAGTCAATTTTGCAAACTTTGTAGGTTTTAACATATTAAGAGGATGAAAACTGTACTAATGTCTTTCTTTGTGGCATTGCTATTGAACAAAACCGTTTTCAAATTTGGGTTATTTTTGCATTCTCATAAAATAATCATCTTTCACTTGAACACAGGGTCATTATAAAGTTGTTCTGCCAATGACACTCTTTTTGGTGTATAATTTCACTTCACATTCGGTTTGAGACTTATATTTACGGAATGGTCTTGTTCATATATATATTCTCATATATCTTTAGGTTATCCATTTATTTGATTTTTTTGCAGTCCCCTGTTCGACACAGACCCACGTGCAGCTTATTTCCGACAGGCTGAAAATGGCATGTACATACGCATGGCACTTCTGGCGTTGGTGCTTGGGAAATGTTAATGATAATGTGAGCCGAGAAGACTGAAAATACTACACAAAAGACTACACAAAAGACTACACAAAAGAGATTTGACATAATTAATATTGGTAATACTAAGATCTTTTTACATTTCACAAAAAGAATGATGACGGTTACATAGGAAATCGTCACAGATACACCAGCAGGTATTGACAAATAGAGTGAAAGCTTATTACTTTGAAGGAGATGAGAGATATATGTTATACTCATTCACCCCCATGTATCTAAAGTGGACTTACCCAGTCATTGATTTGGGAAGGTTCAAAGGTAACTTTAGGGGTGAATGAGTTAATATTATCGGAGCTTGTTGTAAATTTGTGAGAAATGTTGACAACAAATGATGTTGTTAGATACCATGTATCTTTGTTTTAAAAAATCCAAGATCAAAGTTGGAAAGTAGACAAAATTAATTCAGAATCTATCATATTTTTTGGAGACCATTAGTAACATTGAATTTACACATAGCAGACAATCCTCCTTCATTTAGAGAGAGACTCCCTCATTTCCACCGAAATTTACTAATCCAAATCAACATTCCCTCATTGACGTCCAAACTCACGAAATCTCACATAATCTGCATCTGCATCATGTTGTCAGATGATTTCATAGCTACTGCAGTGTAATGATCATGACATGTGTCTGCATCCACTCAACATTTTAAATATTTGAGCTATTTTCCAAGCAGTTTCAGTCTCATGAAATGTGGAATGAGGGAGATCTCCTTTATTGGAGACAATTTAAGATAGAAAATTGTGAATATATTGTTGTTGGTTTGAAATAATTATACAATGAAATTCAGAATAACAATTGGAGGAAAGTGCTTTGAGTGTGATAAATATTGTGATAATTTCAGAGTTATTGAAAATTAAAGTGCTATATTGTGTAAAAAAAAAAATGTGAGAAAACTATCTGTGTTATTAATGAATATAAATGGGTGCTTAAGGCTTTGATGAATTATAGTTAAAGATTGATAGAAAATAAAAGAATATGTTGATGGATAAGAAATAAGAATGATTTGAAAGATAAGAAAAAAGAATGATTTGATAGATAAGAAAAACAAATGAGTTGATAAATAAGAAAAAAAGAATGAGTTGCTGAATAAGAAAAAAAGAAATAGTTGATGAATAAGAAAAAAAGAATTAGTTGATTGATAAGAAAAAAGAATGAGTTGATGGATAAGAAAAAAGAATGAGTTGATGGATAAGAAAAAAGAATGAGTTGATAGATAAGAAAAACTAATGAGTTGATAAATAAGAAAAAAAGAATGAGTTGCTGAATAAGAAAAAAGAAATAGTTGATGAATAAAAAAAAAAGAATGAGTTGATGGATAAGAAAAAAGAATGAGTTGATGGATAAGAAAAAAGAATGATTTGATAGATAAGAAAAAAGAATGAGTTGATGGATAAGAAAAAAGAATGAGTTGATAAATAAGAAAAAAAGAATGAGTTGCTGAATAAGAAAAAAAGAAATAGTTGATGAATAAGAAAAAAAGAATTGGTTGATGGATAAGAAAAAAGAATGAGTTGATGGAGGTTGATAAAAAAAAAAATTGGAATATGTTGATGGAGTTTGATAAGAAAAAATTTGCATATGTTGATGGAGGTTGATAAGAAAAAAATGGAGCGTGTTGATGGAGCAAGATTTCTACCACAGTATCCTCTGTTATTCCACTCTCAGACCATTGTATAAACGTGCTGACTGTTGCATAAATATGTTATATACCACTAGTGGAATATGACATTCCAGACTTTTGATTGGTTGAGAAGTTGAACTCTGACCGGAAATGTGGATTGTTGACGACGACATCGATTGTTGACGTCGTTACAACTTGGCAGGAATGTATTCGAGATGATATGATTTCCTGCAAATCTGCGATTCACTCCAGAAAACAACACTGCAACTGCCGACTAAAAATCATTGTGGTAAAAACAGGTCACACGACTCGTGGTTATAGGATATGAAATTTATTTCACTCTTGTTAATTATTTTTTTAAAGTTACAAAAGACACGAGCCTTAGCGAGTATCTTTTGTAACTTTCAAAAAATAATTAACTCGAGTGAAAAAAATTCCATATCCAACAATCACTTGTTGTGTAACCTCTATTTATACCACAATACCCCGTGTTATTCCACTCTCAGACCATTGTATAAACGTGCTGACTGTTGGATAAATATATGTTATATACCACTAGTGGAATATGACCTTCCAGACTTTTGATTGGTTTAGAAGTTGAACTTTGACCGGAAATCACATGGTCAATGCAACATGCTGATTGTTGACTTCGTCATTGATTGTTGACGTCGTCACAATTTGGTGGGAGTATATACGAGATGATGTGTTTTCGTGCAAATATCATCCGCGGTACAGAAAATAACACTGCCACTGCGACTTAATAGCATTGTGGTAGAAACAGGTCACACAACTCATGGTTATTGGATATGGAATTTATTTCACTCTCGTTAATTATTTTTTTAAAGTAACAAAAGACACTCGCTAAAGCTCGTGTCTTTTGTAACTTTTAAAAAATAATTAACTCGAGTGAAATAAATTCCATATCCAACAACCACTTGTTGTGTAACCTCTATATATATATATACTTTTATATGCCTTGTAATATTGTGTTCACTAAAATTTGATATGTAATACTATAAACGGGTTTTGGGTGTTGTATTCTTTTACATATAGATATCCCAGCAGTTTGCATCCGCTAACTGGTGTGTTCTACGGTCTGTAGAATTGGGATGAACTGAAAAAATTATAGACTTTATATATTTGAATCATTTTGTATATATATTTTTTTGTACATGTATGTATGTTCATGATGATTTGTAACTTTTTGATAGATACCAGGTCCATACAGTTGAACCTAGTTACCTTGAACTCATAATTTGAAGACCCAACTTATTTTGAAGTTTAATTTTGGTTCAAGCTGAAAATTATTTTTTATCTTATTAATCAAAACTCATGCTAAACATTAGAACTGGCTTAACTTGATAACTCAGGAAGTTTTTCATTCATCCTTATTGACTTCCAAATAACAAGGTTCGACTGTATACCTTTAGGTATCAATCATGTACCATATATGAAATTATGCTCTATATAAACAGCAAAGAAAATGTTTGTTACCTCTCCGGACAGAACTTTCATCTGTTTGAAAACTTACATCAGATAGACCAGAGGTTGCATTTAAACTCATCAGACATTTTACAATTTCCTAATCAGCTTTTACAGTTTCTATTGATCTCTCAGTAAGAGTAATTTGTCATGGTCAGGGAATGCTCTTTTTTTTTTTTATTTACTAATATTTACCAACTTTTTGTTTTGTTTTTTGTTTCAAAGCAAACTCACCTTTACAATTGATTTTTTTTTATGAAAGAATATACTGACGCATGTGTACCTACACCTATTTCCAGTTATTGGCTATTTTTTCTTGCCATTTAACTAGATCGTTTATATTTTATTGGTTGTATTTGTCTCATTAACATAATGAATTCATTCACTGGTTAAAAGCGGTTGCTGAAATTTAATTCATTTCATTTCATTCATACAAAAAAATCTTATGACAGTAAAAACCTGACCACAAGGAGTATAGATCAGAATTTTATATCTCTTAATACCACATAACTGTTGTGTATTAACAGTGTACTTAGTGGGAATGGAAGCAGATCTTAGGTCTCCAAATTAATATTGATATCAAAATGTTGCATTGAAATGAAATATCAAACTGATATAAATAATCTTCAATGGGAACAAAGTAAGCAATATACAGAATTAATATTAAAAATTCCATGGGTTAACACTATACCTAACACAGGATTGCTATAATTATCAGAAACATACTACAGCAAATATAGAATTACCATAACATTCTTACAAAGAGCATGCTCCCCCCACTAATATTGTTAGGCAATTTTATTTTATAACTATCGGAAACATACTACAGCAAATACAGAATTACCATAACATTCTTACAAAGGGCATGCTCCACCCAGTAATATTGTTAGGCAATTTTATTTTATAACTATCGGAAATATACTACAGCAAATACAGAATTACCATAACATTCTTACAAAGGGCATGCTCCACCCAGTAATATTGTTAGGCAAGTTTAGGTTTGTTGTAAAAGTTACTAGGGGACAATCAAGATTGTGTCATGATATATTTTGTTTAATAGCATATAACTGAGAATGAAGATATCCACAGCTGAAATATAAGGTGTTTGTTGCATAACAAGCTAGAAGTGGATTATCATGTTACTTCCATTTTGTAGCTAATGTGATTATGTTCCACTTGGTATGGGTATGTGTGAGGTTACTTATGTCTCCTCCTTAATCTAGGTCTGATATCAATTACATGTTTCAAGTGATCTTTTAAGGCTTATTGATCCAGGGATTAAGTGATTACAGCCAACTAATATTCCAAAAGAGATGCTTTTGACATTGCTGAAAAAGTTCAAATTCTTTCCCCATTAATAGGCTAAACCATATTTATAGTCCTTGCAATCAAAACATTTAAAATTTCCTGTTTTCGTAGTTTGTTATCATGTTTTCTTTGATTGATTTTATACCAAATGGTGGCTGATCATGAATACACTGTTCAAATATATTGTAGAATGTTTTCTCAAATAATTCATTGTACATGATACTGCCTTCATGTATAATAGCAACAGATGCTTGAAATTATTTTAAAAGTAATAAAATGAACACACTGTAGTAGTGTTTCAATTTAATTGATTTATAATAAAAAAAAATCACGCTTTGCATCATATCCATATATGCTCATGTTAACTGATTTTTACAAGATCTTTTTGGAATGTGGACAAGGATACAGTAATGTAGCAGACGATTTATATTTCTTTAGCTTTGCATTAACTTTGATTATGATATGACTTTTTGAAAATGGTTTAAAAAACAATTTGATATATTTGAATATTTACCTTTAATTTGAGAAGTAATGTTGTACTTTATAACAATTAAAACATTGCTTGCATTTTGCTTCACATCCAAACTTGCTGAATTTCTATTAGGGTTTTTTTGAGGATTGGACCATACCCAGGCAGCAGAAAATATCTCTACAGAAAAGATATCTCAAACAGGGTTGTTTGGTCATGTCTATATTGTGACCTTTCATTAGAAAATGAAAGTTGAATTTTAAAAACATCTTTTGAGCGGTTTATTAGAGTTATTGTGAAAATTTGTAATATTGATATGTTTCCATATTTTGGTCATACAGACCATTAATTTTACAGGAAAAACATTGTCTAAGTATAAAGAGTAAGCATTTTCTTCTATGTTAAGTTCATATTTAGAATATGGGTGGTTACAGCATCCTTGAATTATGTTTTGTGAATTGATCTGAACATTTTAGATATACATAACCTTGATTATAAATGCTGTGGATTAAAAAGCATCTTTGTTAAATCTGAAGTTCCAGACTTTAAAAGTACTCTAGGCTTTAAAAGTACTATGATAAATACCCATGATATATATATATATATATACTAGATATCTTTTAAGGATAAATATTCACATCCTAACAATGTACATAATGGTATTGATTGAACAATGGGAAGGTGAATCTCAATAGTGCCATTTAGAAATAAAACTTTTAAAGTAAAGTAAAGTCTTTACTGAAAGCATAGATGCTGTGTTTGTCTTTTTAGCCCACTATCAGATGATGGGCTATTCAAATCACCCTGCGTCCGTGGTCTGTGGTCCGTGGTCCATGGTCCATGGTCCATCCTTAAACAATATTTGTTGCTGTTCTATCTTGAGAAGTACCCGATGGATCTTCCTCAAATTTCATATGCAGGTTCCCCTTGGTCCCTAGTTATGCTTTATTGAATTTGAGACTGAGCCGGAAAACAAAATGACTGACAGACAGCCATCTTGGATTTTGACAATGAAAATTTGTTACCGTTATATCTTGAGAAGTACTGAATGGATCCTACTAAAAATGTATATGCAGGTTCCCCTTGGTCTCTAGTCATGCTGTAATGAATTTGGGACTGATTTAAAAAAAAAAAAAAAAATGGCCGCCATCTTTCAATTAATAATGCCTTTTCTTTAGAGGAGCCATCAAACTTCATATAACTAAAATAAATGCAGATAAGAGAGAGAGAGAAAAGGGAAAAGGTCCAACTTTTTAAGAGGAAATGAAGATTGTCTATAGTGGGTGCCAAGATCTCTTTTGAGTTTTCATTTTTCTTTGGAATCTCAATAAAATGTAGTCTATTTCAGCCAAGGGGAAAGAACGACTACCAGCTATATATAATACAAGATGTTTAGACTTAACATTAGAGTAAATGTTTTGAAACCAGACAAAATAGAAATCGCAGACTTAAAAGCAAAAAACGAATTCGAAGTACAGAATAAATGAAAGCATGATATTTACTCTAGACAGAAACCCGAACTACAAACAGTTTAGCAAAAACACAGAGAGCAAGGGACTCTTCCAGGAAAACCATGTTATTGGAATAAGTATGAAACCAAAAACAGAAAACCAGTGATAAATTTAGTGGTAATACAATGGCATAGAGCAGTAAAACACCGGAATAAATGCACAGAGGTCGACAAGTGGTGAGAAAAAGATGACCCGCATATCCTTTGTCTAATCAAAACAAAGTGATCAGGGGGTCGCATAGATAAACCATTACCCCCCAAAATGGCCAAGTGACCTTTGACTTTGGTCAATAAACACCAAAATGTAATCACTTGCAGAGTTTGATTATATGATGCTATGGTGTGAATATAAACCAAATAAGTCCAGATGTTCGTATATTGTTCAAAGGTTGTTTATTACCAAAGTGGTAAACCTTGACCGATGGCCACCAATATGTGAATAGGAACGAAATCTGGCTAGGGGTGTTAATCTAAGTGAGGGGTATAATAATATAGCAAGAGATATTTAAGTGCACTCGGTAAGAGTGACCACGGTGTCTTAATCCAATCATGATAATTCAACGCTGAAATGAACAATACCTATTGGGATGAAAGATACGGAATTCTTATGACACTAAAGAAAATAATTACATTTTAGATGAATAATTTAAGAATTGGGAGTACAAGAGAATAAAACCATGAGATCCGGAAGAGTAAGCGTCTTCTTCTACATCGACGACACCCGCCATATAAGTCTTGGTAGCATCAGTAAACGTCAGGTCAAGTGGGAACCGAGTCATCATTATATGTTATCATAAACTGTCGGAACACATCGTATCAGCATTAAATGTTAATTTCTTTAAAATAAGATAGCTAGGAATTTAATGGAAAAATTAAGATTGTTTTTAATTAGAAAGCAACCATCGAATTCCATTTTTAATTAGAAAGCAACTATCGAATTCCAGTTATCAATAAATATGTGTAAGGGATAGAAGTATTTGAAAAAAAAATTAATTGTGTCAATCTCTCATACAACTTCTCAATCTTTTCTAATAACATCTTTTTTAGCTTCATCAAATTGCAATGTTTATATATTGCAATTGTTCTGGTAATTATCCCATGGTAAAGATGTCGACAGCTGAAGGACACAATCACACGACGAGAGGTTTCAAATGTTGTCATCGTAATGTCAGTTGGAAAGGTGCTATTTCCTCGTATTACATAATGTGCCGCTGATAATGTTCCAAGATGTCCCCTGTTGTTATCAGATTGTTGGAGAAAACGTTCCTTCAGTTTGGTATGTGGTATTGTAGTGTACATGTTGGACAAATCAAATACTTTGATAGACGAAACATTTTTGAGAAGGGTGTGCTCAAGACTGATCAGAAGATCTTTTGAGTTTATCATCCGGACCCGATGATGCCACTCTGAAGTATAGTGTCACAATAAGACTGAAGCCCTCATTTAACAGTACTAAGAATGGTAGTAAGAAGATTCGATAAAGGCTTGGTGGAGCAATGAGAAGAGCAAGTGATAAAACGTTGTTTATAAGAATCCTTGTACAGTTAGGGTATCCAATATATATATATAGTCGCGGTAGATCAGCGTCTTTCTCATAAACGGGTATCTCGAATGATTGCAATACTGAAGTCTGTTTAGTCATAAGGACAATCCTGTTTGTTTATTGATCTTATGACCCTTAATACTGCCAATGCAATAACTGATCGACTTGGAATAAATCACCGAAAAAATAATCTGACGGGTGAATGAAATAAAAAAAAGTCGGACTAATTCAGATTGTATACATGTGTTTACTCCATACCATCCAACGTATCATATTGGTACAGGAAGGTAATTCGATAGGGTGCATTTTGTCACTTTATCAATTCCAGTAGCAACAATGTATATAAATCATCCAAAAGCGATTGAAATAAATAGAAACTATCGGTGCGAAGGTAGCGGGTGTCAAAATCAGTTTATCAGTTAAATAGAAGTATTATAGGCAGTATATTATGTCACAAAATGATTTGGCATTTGATTAACCTACATACTGATAGCGTGTACAACGATCCATTGACATCTGTCGTAAGAACAGAGGTCCATATTTTGCCAGTGTGACATAGAAACAACAAATACTGATGAGACTTTAAAACAGTAGTAAACACTGATTTCTGTGTTGAGACAAAACAAAAAAATCTGTCTAAAGATTATTGGTCTGGGAAACACTACATGCACTATCGGTGTTACTTGGGGAATCCTTAGGAGTTATTTGGGGAAGTAGCACATTTTACCTTTTATATTGTCTATTCCGTTCCTATTCGTATCAGCACTGTGTTTGGATTTTGTCTGTTAAGTCCATGCTTTGTTGTTTCTATTTCATATTATGCCGTTAACGAATAATTCAATTCTATATATCACTTTGATTTCGCGAGTTTTCTTTATCAGACATATTCGCGAATATATAATTTCACAAACGTCTACCTAGAAGTGACGACGACGATATAATAAACACGGGCAGCTTTAGAGATCGCGAGGTATTTAAATTCGCGAATGAATCTCCGCGCGAATTAAAGCGAAAATAAATACAGCGCGAAATATGAGTGATTTACAGTAGTCGATGACTGTTGGCGAACATTCGGGTGTATTACTGCACTGTAGCCAGTTCTGTAACGTTGTGTTTTTTTCAGTTTTTCGCGGAATATTAGAAACATAACTTACCATTACAACAAAATACGACAATAACCCAACGGTCTTGTCCAGGTTAAGAGATCAATTCAAAAATATTTAGGTCACATGGTTTCGCGAACGGTAATGTCACACCTCAACATAATTAACATGATCGCATCTCCAACTTGTACATATCCGACTGTTTTAACTTACCAAACTACGAGCATCTGGAAATCGACCAATCAAAACACAAACAAGTGTAAACCATTCGAACAAAGTGAAATGCAATTGAATTAACCAATCACTTGCAAACTACAAGTACGAGTGAATCAACCAATCAAAGCTCAAGTACAAGTTAATCGACCAATCAGACCACAAACACAAGTAAGTCGAACGACAATTACTGGTACATTAACCAATCATCTACAAGTACAATATAATCAACCAATCAAACTACAAGTGAATCGACCTTTCAAACCACAAATACATGTGAATCGACCAACCAACGACAAGCACATGTACATGTGAGTGGAAATGACAACCAAACACACATTTAAGCTGTCTTATTGTTTACTTATGTATTAGCTGTGTATTATGAACAGTTTGTTATCAGCAATCTTATACCAATGACTTTTAATCCGTTGTTTAAATGTCTCTGTGTAACTTTTCTTCAACACAATTTTGCTGATAATGAAACACGCAGAGACTAAAAATATAAAAAAAAATAAATATCGTGATTCATCAGGACCGTCGGTACCTGCTCATGATTCTGTCTCTGGTAAAGTTACTGATGAAAAAACAAGTTCTGAGTCTGTAATTTATAATCGACCCTCCGGGACACTCTTCTACACAAAACTCCTCTAACCGGAAGTGACGACACAGGATACACTGGTTTTGTTGTGGTCCTGTACAAGTTAAGCATTCTGAATGACATGGACTGCATATCTGAAACACCCAAATAAAACTTGCATGATCATATACTTAAAAAAAATAGAGAATACCGAAGCGTCAACAAAACCATAATTAACCCGAACTCAAAATCAATTAAACTAAGTGCAAAATATGTAAAAAGGACAGATTTACACGGAGACCATTGTAAAAGTACAAGAGAATAAGTCCAGGTGTTCCGGAAGAGTAAGCATCTTCTGCTTCGTCGACGACATCCGCCATTTAAATGTTGGTCACAAAAAGTAATCAAAGTGAGAACTGAGTCATCATTCTCAATCATAACAAGCAAACACACCAATAAGCATACAATACTTTAAAACGTCCATTTTCATATCTCACACAGATGCAGAATATTTCTCAATGAAACAAAGATGGCAACCATAAAAATTGCTCATAATTTTCTATCAACTTGCATCGCTCGAATCCCTGTGTAGTAAGTTTGTTTGTCAGTGCAGTCGACATCGATCACTAAAAAATCGATATCTAGCTGCAAGCCCTAGAATAACGAATCAAATGCTACATTGTTACTAGCAAGAAATGGAAAGTTCACAATCGGAAAACTGAAATCGCCACGTTTATCGTCGTAGTAAATTGACCATGTTTGGTCGTAGTTTAAGCAGAGATTGAGGTAAGCGGATGGTGTAGGAGAGTCTGCTGTGTCCTTTATTTCAAGTTCAGAAGGGTATATACGATCGACTAGGTCAGCAAACGTCTTGTTGTTCATAAACAACACATCGTCGATATATCTAAAAGTGAAATTAGAAGATCAGGCAAGGTGTTTGTCACCTGTCCTGATTAGCCCTTCCATTTAAAACTGACAAATCTTTAAGGTTTTGCAAATTAATCGAATTCTTTAAGACAAATATCATTTCATTTTATCATGTTTATTAGTAGTCCAAAGGGTTCTGACTCTCTGACCTACTAAATATTTGGACGTCAGACTCCCACACCCGCCCGTCGTCCACATGTTTAGCTGGTAAGAGAGTCCGAACCCTTCGGACTAGTTTATAAGCTAAGATAATAGTTCAAGTGTTTGCAAAATTAAGATGCAAACGTGTGGTGATATTTGTATCAAAAAGAAAGAAGCAATGGATATCTTTTCTGAGGATACAAATCTGTTTAGCATAGATTATATTCCACAGTTACCTGGGTAGAGCGTTCCATGAGACAAAACACATGTAAATAAAAAAAACAATGATACTTACAGCTCTCGTTTGTAATCGACGTTGCTGGTCTGAGTCCATTAATCCCATATACTGATTCTGCTGACATCCGGTATGACGGGAAGTACATTCCAGACCGGAAGTGGTGATAGAATGTCGTGCCAGGAAACAATTGTTACACCCTCCTTGTCCGAGTCGGTTACTCGGTCCTGTACACCTGAAAAGATGAACACAAAATATTTATTTGTTTCAAAAGAGGCGAAAGAAAAAAAACAGTTTCAGTGCTGTAAACGTTCTTCAGCAAAGTTGTAGCGTTTCAGATAGAATACTTACCCTCGGTTACCACAGTGAGCGAAGCAGAGTAAACAGCGACCGTCTGTATAGGTATAGCGTCCGACAGGACAGGACTGGAGGAGGGGGGTACTGCCTGCCCTACTGATGGATCTGAAGATATAGAAACAACGTTTAATCACACATGTACCATACCCGTTATACCTTTTACAGCACTTCAAAAAAGGCTATAATACATATTCTAGAAGTCTGGCTATTCTAAGCCATGGACCACGCTAGTAATTATAGTCTGATATAAAATATGAGGCAGGTTTTTACAGCAGATACTAGTGGTGTGCCTGGCAACCAAACTCGGGAAATAACCCTTACCTGGGGAGATTTAAGCCCCCTTTTTGACCAGTACACGGTCATCCCAAAGCTATATCATCATTATCACAGGGTATCCTATACATGTTTCAACATTGCACATGAAACTCATGTGCAAATATATGCTCAAAGAACCTGTGAGATTCAAACTCTCCTGATATTGACATGATAGGAGCATCAAGTGAAGTTCCGAAGGAGAAACCTACAAAACAGGGTTTTTTTTCCCAAGGAGAACTGCATGATCTAGCAATCAGAACAACGGTGTCTTTTGGTAAAACGTCTAAGATGATAAAGGGCTGCCGACAGGTCTTATCTTTGGCCCATTACATGCAAACTGAAGAAGACCAAGGTTTATGACGGGTGTCGTCGATGAAGCAGAAGACACTTTCTCTTCGGAACACCTGATCTTATTCCCTTTTGTTCATATTTTGCCCCCCACTTTATTAGATTTTGTGTTCCGATATGGTTTTGTTAACACTATTGTATTCTCTTATTTTTGTTTGTACTTTTATTCATAACTTCGTTCTCACTGCTGCTGTTCAAATTCCTGGGTAACAGAATTTGATAGTGATCAAACTACATAATGTTTATTGCTTGACATTAGAAAGTAATCTTCTGATATTTCTTGACCCCGATGTTCGAACCCCACTCAGTAACCTACAAGATAAGTATGTGGTTGTGTCTGCAGACAAGGCATCTAATAACCTTATCCTGGTTTCCAAACACTATTACAATCGTTGTTTGCAAAAAGAACTGTGCCTGCTTGATAACCTATATAACACTACTTACACACTGACCGATTTTTCGAAAGATGAAATAATTTCTAACCATACATCGGAATTTCAATATGCC
Source organism: Mimachlamys varia (assembly GCA_947623455.1). Taxonomy (NCBI): domain Eukaryota; kingdom Metazoa; phylum Mollusca; class Bivalvia; order Pectinida; family Pectinidae; genus Mimachlamys; species Mimachlamys varia. The sequence continues at coordinate 10,349,172 of OX392542.1, read as the reverse complement.
CGTTAATGATAAGGTCGCTGACTCGTCTATATTGGATACCAAAACTGCACAATGATCTTTATAAGCAACATTTTATCACTGTCTCTTCTCATTGCTCAACCAAGCCTATATCAAAACTTCTGACTACCGCTATGGCTTCAGTCGTATTGTGAGACTGTATACTCCATGAGTGGCATTAATGGGACGTGGAATTTGAAAACTCGAAAGATCTTCTGATCAGTCTTGAGCACCCTCCTCTCAAAAATGTTTTATCTATAAATGTTTTCCACCCTGTACACTACCATATCACATACCAAAACTGAAAGAAGCTCTCATTGTGAGAGCTTTCTTTTCCAAGAAAGGCGGACGACGATACAAATACATGGTTGTGAGCTATCGTGGAGCATACTTTGTGGAAAAAACACAGCAAAAGTATGAAATATACTGAGAAGATATAGTACGAATAATTGAATTCTTAGTTGACAATATCTCTGTTGAGGTTGGAAGAAAGATATTCCAGCAGACTGTTGGCAGTCCCATGGGAACAAACTGTGATCCACTATTGGCTGACTTGTTTTTGTTTTCATACGAGGCTGAATTTGTCAAGGGGCTTATCAGGACGGGGAACTAAAATCTTTCAATTTCACTTTCAGGTATACCGACGATGTGCTGTCTATAAACAACAAGAAGTTTGCTGACCTAGTCGATAGTATATACCCTACTTAACATGATATTAAGGACACAGCAGACTCGCCCTTTTCACCTTCTTATCTCGATTTACTTAAACAATGACCAACACGGGCAGCTTACTATTAAGCTGTATGATAAATGTGAAGATTTTGATTTTCCGTTTGTGTATATCCTTTCTTGATAGTAACATCCTTGCTTCTCTATCCTATGGCGTTTACATTTCACAGTTGATTCGTTATGTTGGGACTTGCTCTGTATATCGAGATTTTCGTGATATATGTCAGCTGCTGACAAACAAACTTACGGTACAGGGATTTGAGAAAAACAGGTTGGGGAAGACTATTGGCAATTTTTATGGTCACCCTCTTGGTCTCTTTGAGAAATATTCTACATCCTTGCATGATATGAAGAATTATGGCTCAGTTCTCACTTTAAGGCCATGGCATTTACTTGGATGTAATCTAGATTTACATGGCGGATGTCGTTGATGAAGCATAAGACGCTTACTCTTCTGGAACACCTGGTCATCTAGTATACGCACCTGACCCTTCTGCTTCTACATTAGTTTAGGAATTTTGGATTCCCATCTTTTCCCCTTAGCATCACTGAAGAATCCTAGGAAGTTGAAATAGCTGTTTGATGCAGTTTAATTCATTTTATCGGCATACTGTATCTATTCCTAAATTTAAAAGGTGCAGCATATATGTTTGATACGTCATCTCTTTTGTACTTTTACGAGGGTCTTCATGGAAATTTCTGCAAGTACAATCAGTATGCTTAATTTCTTCGTATTAATTCTGAATCCATCACCGACAATAAAAATCGTTTATTCTTATTCATGTATTGTTAGAGGAGATAGAATTGTTCGCCATCAGCCCAAATCCATCTACTTTATTGTTGTTGTAGTTTTTATTTCAGCTTGCTACATGTATATATCTGTAGTGTAATGTACCAGCGTGAAGTTGGTCGCTAATTCAATACTGGTCTAGCCCAACCTTTGACTCTATATTTGGCTGGCCCAATGTTGGACAGGTGTGATTTTCAAATATAAATACCATAAAAGAAATTTTGCCACTTTTTCACACACTTCCCATGACAGGGTAAATTGTTTAATCACTATACAATTTTTATGCAAGACGATCGAGTTGCTGCTGATTTCTCAATTTCTGAATATTTTTGTCATGTATTGTTCAACGTTGAAATAGATGTATCACATCTTTTTGTGTGCGCAATGTTTTCGAATTATGATTCATTTCTAAAACATATTCCGAGTAACAATAGCAAATGGCTAGAATGACTTAGCCTCCTAACCCCAAGTTTAGTTTATTTTGTTTTACGTACTATTAACAACCATAGTCATTTAAGGACGTCCGGGGATTTGGAGTTGGAGGAAAGCCGGAATACCCGGGAAAGCCAACGACCTATAGTCATTACCTGGCAACTCCCCCACGTGAGATTCGAACTTGCAATCCAGAGGTAGAGGGTTAGCGGTAGAATGTTGGGACACCTATACCGCCCGGCCCCCTCCTAGCCTCAACGTGAACAGTCAATGTATTTTAACGCAATCATGTATACGCCACTTGTACACATATCTAATTAACTAACCACAGAAAAAGCTTAACAGATGGTCAATTGACCACTGGCGGAATAAAAAGCTTATGTATAAGATATCTCGTGAACCCCTGGGCAAAATAAAATCAGAGAATACCAAAGCGTCAACAAAACCATAATCCGAACTCAAAATCGAATAAACTTGGGGCAAAATAGGAACAAATGGAAGATTTACATGGAGATTCTCGTAAAAGCACAAGATAATAAGACCAGGTGTTCCGGAAGAGTAAGCGTCTTCTGCTTCATCGACGACACTCGCCATGTAAATCTTGGTCACATCCAAGTAAGCATCAATCCTCAGAATGAGAACCGAGTCATCATTGTCATCACAACAAGTAAACACACTAACAAGCAAACTCAAAAACGTCCATCTTCATATCACACAAAGATACAGAATATTTCTCGATGATATCAAGATGGCGACCATAAAACTTGCCCATAGTCCTCATCAACCTGCATTTCTCGAATCCCTGTGCCGTACGTTTGTTCGTCTGCAGTCGACATCTATCACAAAAATCGCGATATTCAGAGCAAGCCCTAGAATAACGGAATAAGCCCTAGAATAAATTTAGAACATATTCATACCATGTACAACCACGCTAACAAGCTCTACACTTTGGTATCTTTTGGTTGGCATCAGTTTAGGTCAAAGGGTTTAAGGTAGCACATGACCGCTTTATGGGAGTATGGAATATAATAATCTTAACCCATACTTACTTTCTTTTTTATATTTCATATACTTCAACCATACGGAGCTTACACTGTTTTAACTAGCCATGTAGAACCATATCTAGACGGATGTGACCTTTAAATTGGAAACCACTACAAATCATAGTAAAAATATCCAATGATATCTTGTAGAAAAACTGTGACTCGAAGGCCTAAACACAAATATATATAAACACACTTTAGATGATGTGCCACTTCATCATGGTTTATTTGTGTTATAAATGACATGCTATTTACAATGACACGGAATATACCTCAATAGTTTAAATATTTGTAATATTTTCATTGCAATACCAAATGTGATGAAAAAATATCATATTATATATAAAATTATGATCACAAGGCCATTGCTTTTATATTTATATATAGCAACTGTAGTAAATCCTGGAAAATGTTTTAATGATTTTATTTTCTTTTTTTTTTCATTTAATGTTTGAAGCCAATTTTGTCTCTTAACAGCAAGCTACAGAAAAAATTAATCTCAGAATGACCTTGTTATATCGATTACCAGTAATGAATATGCCATTTCACAGGATTAGCGACATGATATAATTAAAGTGAACTATTGTTATCATTGGTCTTGGTGTATTACTAATGGCTGAGTTCGCTGAAGTTTATTGTACCCGGCCTCTTTATTACTAAAATACAATGCAATTGAGGTCTTATAATGTATAGCTAAACAGGGGTTTACCTCACCTGCTTTAAGAAGAATTGTTAAATCTTCATTTTTTCTTCAAAAGAAATGAGGGAAATCGCTGAAACCTTCCTGGTACGAGATTAATAACCAACCTGCTTGTTACATTTCTGAATATAATCAAAAGAGTGCCGAATTGATTTGAAACTAATATATATTATTTGATGAGCGTTTCACAACTGAAAAACGTCGATATTTAAATAAAAATAAAATACATTGGACAACCTGCTAGAATAAAAAATATATATAGGAAAGGATTTGGGTCATAAATAATACGAAATAATACAAAACCTGAAAATGCTAAAATAAATATCATATGCATGTGCAAATATAATTATACCATATACAAACAGGTTTCTTCTATGATGGGTAAAAATTGTAAATTGTATATTTTATATTTATTAAAATTGTAAATTCACCAAAAACAATAATGATCCTGTTTCAAAACTGTGAAAACAACACTTACCTCGAGATCAGTAGTATCCAGAGGAGAGACGCCGCCGCTAGTGTATCGAATGTCCAAGTTGCGTAAAACACAGGTTTCATTTTTATCATCTGTCAAATTCGTCGTATTAATGATATGTGTTTGATTTAAGATTCACGCAAACACATCATAATAACATAGTTTATAATTATATTAAACAAAGATCTTCTGTTATTGATTGAGCATGAAATCATGGTTCCTTCCTCGGTGAACAGTAAGACAAGTTTGAAGAATTAATCAAAGTGGACCTTTATATTAATATCTGTATATATACATGAGAGCTGATCGTATCTCTGGGACGAGATAGGGCTAGCTACAGATACTATGATAAACGGCAGCGAAAAGAATTTTCCGTAATACTGTATATGATGAATTTATTGACAAGCATTCCATTCCAACACATAGATACTAACTGGCGTATCGTACGATTGGATAAAAAAACCTATATATAATAGCCGGAATTCTCAGCTATCATCGTGGATGAAACTTATACAACTGCGGAGGAACAGTCCGGAACATACGTAACGTCTTCGATTCTACCACTATATTCGGTCTGACGGCTTAATAATTCTTCATCGATTACTAAAGTACATCGTGAACTGTAATAAACAAACAAGTAATATAAATCAACCCAAAATCAATTTCTTTGTAACACATGGAAGCGTCTACCTATAAAGAGATAAATGTTTATATATTTTAAGAGTTCGAGGCTCGTAGAGGGCACGACTAGTCAACTATTCTATTCCTTCGTCATTTGTGTTTCTGTGTTATTTATATATAGCATTTGCGTAATGGACAAATTATGCAAAAAAAAAAAAGGTTATAATATAAAGTGTATGCATGTTTATTATATTATAATAAAACACATATCCTCTGTGGATTTATATATATCATTAACGTAATAGACAAATTATGCAAAAACAAATTTAAAAAAATACATAAAAAAGTTATAATATAAAGTGAATGTATGTTTATTATATTATGATATATTGTATACACATAATAGTAAGGCATATATATATAGCTTGTATTGGATGAAATACATGTAGTATTTAAGGTAGTATGTGTGAAGTTTAGATCTTAAAAGAGATGCTGTGTACACACTTTATAGGTAGTGTATAAATAATACAATAAGATTGAATATATAATGCAATATAATTATAACTGCTGGTACCTTATATCGTGATGATACTTCATTTCTACGAAATACGTAAATAAACCATGTAATATCTAGCTACGATTTTTGCTTTAGAAAATACCGTAGCGTCAACAAAACAATAATCTGAACTCAAAATCGATTAAACTAAAGGGTAAAATAGGAAAGATTTACATAAAAACCCTTATAAATGTTCAAAAGAATAAAACCAGGTGTTCTGGAATAGTAAGCGCCATCTGCCTCATTGACAACATCGGCCATGTAAATCTTGGTGACATCCAAGTAAACATCAAGTCCTCAAAATGAGAATCGAGTAATCAATGTCAATCACAACAAGAAAGCACACTAATGAGCATACTTAAAATCGCCCATCCATATAACACAACGGTACAGAGTATTTATCAAAGAGACAAAGATGGCGACCATACAACTTGCCCATAGTTCTGACCAACCTGCATCTCTCAAATTCCTTTGTAGTAAGTTTGTTTGTCAGCAGTCGACTTCTTTCATGAACATCTCGATATTTAGAGCAAGCCCATAATAACGAATCAACTGCGTCATGTAAACACCATAGGTTGGAGAAGAAGGGATGTTACTATCAAGAAATGGAAAGTTCACGATCGGAAATTTAAGTTGAAATCGCCACGTTTATCTTATAGCTTGGTAGTACGGTGTCCATGTTGGTCATAATTTATGTACAGGTCGAGGTAAACAGCTGATGTAGAAGAGTATTTTGTGTTCTTTTTTGCAAGTTCAGAAGGGTATATACAATTCACGTGGTCAGCAAACTTCTTGTTTCTTGTTGTTTATAGACAATACATCGTCGATATATCTGAAAGTGAAATTAAAAGATAGCATATCGAAGGAGATTCAATACTACTCTTTGTATCCATGGATTACGCTCATAATATTATATATTATATATATAATTATATCCAAAATGGCTTTCATATGTATAAGTCATTTACTTAAAAGGCCATTTACTTTATATAATATACATTATATTTTCTTTAAAAGATTAAAAGATTTTATTTGAAAAAACACGTTTACCAATTACGAAAATATTAACATCTTTATTTTGATAACATAACTTATTGCATGATTAGCAATATAATTTTATTATTAATCATAACATCCATTCATGATATTGTATATAATATCATAATGTATAAATATATATTTTAAAGGCCCAATATACGTAACTTCAGGTAAATTTTCGTGATTTTGAAAAATTCTAAAAAGAAATACATTTGATAACCATGCAAAAATAAGCCTAAAACGAAGTAAACCTTAGCGGTAACTAACAAGAAACTCGTGATAGAAAAATCCAAAGAATTGAAAATCATTCTGGTGGGGCCCACTTCAATAACAAACCGAAGGTAGAAAACGGTTCGAAATGGACCCGTGTTTACAAATAGCGTGTTTCAACTGCTGCTGTACCGGTAACCGCGACAGAATTTGTCTTGAATATTGCTGATATCAGTTAATCTTAACTAAATCTATAAATATAATAAGTCATTAGGCTTGATTTTCACTTCAAGTTTTGCCGAAAGTTACGTATATTGGGCCTTTAAATAGATATTTAAGTAATATCATCTTGACAAAATATATCAAAACCACTGACAAAATCTGACGGTACAGAGATTTGAGACATGCAAGCTGATAAGGACTGAATGGTCGCAATCTCGGTACTTCATATCCTTGTATGATATGCAGGTGGACGATTTTGAATATTCTCATTAGAATGCACAGTTGTTGTGATGAAAAATGATGTCGCATTTCTCAGTTTGAGGACGCAACATTTAGTTGGATGTGATCAATGTTTACATAACGGATGTCGTCGACGAAGCAGAAGATGCTTACTATTCCGGAACACCTGGGCCCGTATTCATGAAACAGTTTTCGTTCTCAAACATGGATTCTTTGCTGAAGCCAGCTTTCTTGGCCTAAATCATGATAACGATCAAAAAGTCAATTATAAATATTGAAAACAGAATTAGGCTTTATGCTTGTTCAATCTGTTACCAACAATTGACAAAATAAAACCATTAAATAAATAACAGCCAAAAAAGAAAACAAGTTTGAGCATAAATCCATGCTTATACATGAGAACGGTATCACAAATAGGAGTCCAGGTCTTGTTCTATTGTACAGTCTCCCTCTTAATATTTCATTTGTTTACATTTTGACCCAAGTTTAATTTATTTTTAGTTTGGATTATGGTTTTTCTGACGCTATGTTATTTCCTTTTTTTCATATCGAAGGAAAGGCGTTTAGGCTCGATTTGCCCTGATTAAGTGTACAAGAATTCGCTTTATAAGAGCCTCGAGCGAAATTGTATCCGGTCTTCTCGGAACTAAAATTTGACGTACGGGAAGCATGGTGCCGGCGAAGACTTTGATGTCTGACAGAACTTTAAAGGTAAAAATGGTGAAGACCAAACTCATGATCATTCCATGTTACAGAGTATACAACCATAAATCATTATATACCTGCAAATTTACCTACAAAGGTTCATTACTTATCTGGTGATCTGGAATTCCTCAAATAAAAGTGAAAACTACGCATGGATTTCTCCTTTTTTAATTTATCTTTCGGAAGAAATACAAAGCAAAATATCAAAATTCCATGACAAAATACATCATTTTTATCTAGGTTTGGACAGCTTACTGGTCGTGCGTCATTGATAGCGTCGTTCAGGCTCGCTAGGTATGAAATCAGTCGGCAAAATCATTCCCTCCGTTTAAACTCACATATCGCAATAACTGTCCGCGGTAACCCGACCACCAAATAAGATATCACGTTTGTGCGCAAGGTCTTATATCATCATTAACTGGCATATAATGGTGCATGTTGTGTTTAATGTTGAACATGTTTGTTGTAATATAACAATGTTACATTTTTAATAATTCAGCAGTTTGCGATATAAAAGGAAAACTAAACACAAGTTAATATCTCTTGACTTGGCTCCGATGGACGAACAACACTCAACAATTTATATGTTTGTGCTGGTGTCTGCAAACACTATCAATTATTATGTGTAAAACGAAATAAGCCTGCTTGATAACCAAGTTCTTATTCGCTTGTGCTTTTACGAGAGTCTCCATGTAAATAGTTCCTTTGTTTATAGTTTGCCTCTAGTTTAATCGATTTTGAGTTATGATTATGGTTTTGTTGAAGCTTTGGTATTCTCTGATTTTTTTAACTCTGCTTACATGTTGATCGGTTTTTCGATCTTACCATGCATTTATCAGTATTTAAACCTTTCACGATATGCTTCAAAACGGCTGTGGTCTTTAAACAAAATCCGAAAGATCTTTTGCAACATTGAGAACCCCTCCTCTAAAGTACATACTGTAAACCAACTTATCATCGCGGCGACTTAATTTCGCGCTTTCATATGAAACGACTTTTTCGTGGCAATTTAATTTCGCGATGGAAACGGTCGTAAATCCAGACCAGTGCAGTACTCCCGCAGTTACCAAAATGCCAACTGTAGGAGTACTGCACTGTACATAGGATTTATGACCATATTTATCGCGAAATTAAATCGCCGCGAAATAGTCGTTTCAAATGAAAACGCGAAATTATGTCGTCGCGAACATTAGTTGGTTTACAGTATCTTTGAACATACTTGGTGAAAAAAACACAACAAAAGCTTAAACATACTGAGGAGGATATAGTACGAATTATTGAATTCCTGGCTATCAATATCTTTGTTGAGTTGGATGGAAATATTTTCAAGTAGACTGTTGGTATTCCACCAAACTCCTGGCTGATTTCCTTTTTGCTTTCATAAGAGGCTACGTATGTATGTTGACGATGATCGTTTTTACATCACAAGAGTTTGCTGATCACATCGCTCGTATATACCCTTCTAACCTTGAAATCGAAGACACACCAATATTTTATATTACTTTGTGATATGAATGTCGGCGTTTTCGAATAAACCCATTAGTATGCCTTCCTTGTCTTCTTACTTTGATTATGTGACCTCAGATGACTCAGAGACGACGTTTATACCTGTCCAGAACACCTGGTATCATTTATTTCAGTGATCTCTGTATAATTATTTCCTTGATCATTCTGCATCTTAGTCAAACGATTTTGAGTGTGTTCCACGAGGGTGAGCAAAAGCTTAAATTAACACATTACATAGCATTACATCCTCAACCTCTCACATACACACATATACATGAGGGAAACACCGGGGTTTCATTGCACCACATCTGAAAAGGCGGCCTTCCGCTGGACCGGAAGTAGCAAGTTCAGTGTCTACAGAAACAGCCGTGATTAAACGATGAGGAATGTTCACCTGTCGTAATCAAATCCTTCCCATTCTAATCAATACTTAAACTTCATCACCCTCATTAAAGATCATATGCAGTAGATGTATCAGACTTTAACTTAATCTATTAATATTTTCCATTCATTCTTCATTACTATCTATAGGAATAGATATATTATTTGCTTGTGTTTTGCAAAGATCAATTCAATTAAGGATAACCAAAAAAGTTTATATTTTAAAACGAATTTAAATGCTGATTGAGAACGTTTAAGATAGACAATCAAGCTAACTGGGCCGAACTGGCGATACTAAAACAAGGATAACACGTGGTGCTCCCACATCCGGCACGCTATTTACAAGCGGTATGTATATTTTTAGAAATGATAAAGTTTGTACGTCTACAGTAAACAAGCAATAGAGGAGTACTACTAGTGCATTTTTATATTGATTTATTGACGCTCGGTTCAGTATATACACGCAAGCAGTTTTCAAAAATAGCGATAAACTTTCTTACATTGGGAAGCATTCGGATAACATCTCAGCGTGCATTCCAAAAATACAAACTGCCGGCCGGGCGTGCGATAAGCCTCGACATACCTGTGGCATACCAAGCATTGCGAAGGTGTAGGAGGGACAGTGCCCACTCGACCTTGAACCGTTTAAGTTCAAATCGGCAAATAGCTTAATACTATGTTGAAGCTATGTTGATGAATAAATATGAATGTCCTGCAGTGTTAATATGACCACCACTAACCAAAAACATTTAGACGGAAAATGATCACGGTTGAAAAGTTGCATAACGATTTTTATAAAAACATATTCCGATATATATCAGCAGTAAATTAAAGGTCTTTTTGGTTGATAGCCTGTTAATTAACATTGTTCACCGTAAAGAAATATTTCTAATGTTATAAACCAAGTGATGTGGGATGTTATATGAAACCGAAAGAAAAGGCAATTCGAATCTAATGATTATAACTTTGCTTTGAACCGATTACGCAATTATTTACCTTTTGGACCAACCATTCGGTCGGTAGAGCGCAAACACGTGAATGGTAAAAGTTGATATATATCGCTTTTTCCCATTCATTGGTCGAATGATGTATTATGAAGTTTCGAGTACATCATGGTTTCTAATATGCAATGTCAAGAACTCCAATAATTCTTAAAATTTATCATAATCAAGATGTTATATGAGCTTCAAAGTCTGCTTCAATCTCTGCAGTTTGGTGCCAAGCATCTCAAATGCATTCTAGAAGGACGATACTGGTGTATGGTGCAGTGTAAGATGACGTAACACACACATATGCTGCACCTTTTAAATTTAGTAATAAATACAGTATGCCGAAAAAATGAATTCAACTGCATGATATAGCTGATTCGTCCTCCTCGGACTCTTCAGTGATGCTAGAAGCCAACAGGTAGGAATCCAAAATTTCTAAACTAATGAAGAAGCGGAAGGGTCAGGTGCGTAAAACCCCCTTTTTATGAATTTAGAAGTAAAATTAAACTAGGTCTGTATAATTTCAAATCATGTACTACGAACATGTGTATAGTATGCACCGTGCCACTACGAACAAGAGATAACTGTGGCTATGGAGGCTCCAGCAAACCTCGGGGACTAAACAATCCACCAGCAGAGTCTGCCACCGCCTATCATGAAAGATGGCGTACATGTAGCACACACATATGCTGCACATTTTAAATTATCGCACCTTTTAAATTTACACCCGGATTGTAAAACAATTTTGGTGAAAAAAGCATATCATATCAAAAGCGTAACCATAATCCAAAATCCAAATCGATTAAACGAGGGTAAAAAATATCAACGAAGGCAAGACTAACAAGGAGATCAAAATAAGACAAGGTGCTCTAGAGTAAGCATATTCTGCTTCATCGACGACACCCGCCTTGCTTAAATTGAAAACTTAAGCATCATTTTAAATCACAACAAGTAGGCATACTAATGAGCATATTCAAAACCGCCCACCTTCATATCATACAAGGGTTTCGAACACTAACACCAAGATTGCAACCATGGAATTTGCTCATAGTCCTCATCAATTTACATCACTCGAATTTCTATGTCATACGATTGTTAGTCAGCAGTGACATCTATCGAGAAAGTTCGGTATCCTCAGCAAACCCTAGAATGAGAAATTAACTAAGAGACACAAACACCATAGGTTGGAGAAGCAGGGATTTTACTATCAAGAAAGGGACACTTCATGATAAACAATCGAGATCGTCACGTTTATCATATAACTTTATTACATGCTGCCCATGTTAGACATAGCTTAAGGAATGATCGGGATAAGCAACTGATGTCAAAGAGTCTTCTGTGTCATTTGATTTGAAGTTCAGAAGGAATGTACGATCGACTAGGCCAGCAACCTTGTTGTTTATAGACAACACATCGATCGTCGATATATTGTATCTCTACGATCGTTCTACTATATATAAAGTGTTAGACTCTTCTGGTGGATTTCTGAGTCCTTGAACGTTCCTTGTTTTATGATTCCTTCATTTATATCTCGTCTGAGAATGAGACACTGAACAAATAGATGTTCGACGACAAGTTACTGTTCGAAACAACAGTTTAAGATAATATTATTATTACTACTCCTTCAGTACGTTTTACGCCACGTTCTCTTAATTCTATCCACAATCTATTAGGTGCATGTTAGTAAATACTCGATTCCGTTACGACTACATCAAAAAGCATCATAAAATGTAACAGAATTCAGTTTACTCTAAAAATTGATCCAATCAATCATATCCCTTCTCCCAAACAATAAACTCCAAATGAAAACCAAACATGTATATATAGTACAACCCACACTCAACAATCAGCATGATAAGACTACGCATCGCTATCCAACGGATCAGTCGAGTTTGTGGTCTGTTTTTGAAAAACATAATTATTGCTTAGCTGACTAACTCATTTACATGTACCTCTTAATTACATGTTTGAGCTCTTCGAATTCAAAGATGAACATAACACATGCATATGCTGCACCTTTAAATTTTAGTAATACACAATAGATACAGTATTCCGAGAAATGAATTACATTGCATCATCTTCGAATTCAAAGATGAGCCTAACACACGCATGTGCTGCACCTTTAGCTGCAGCTAGTAATAGATACAGTATGCCGCAAAATGAATTACATTGCATCATCCGTCTACGAGTCGTCGCAGATGCTAGGGGCCAAAAGGTGGGGATCAAAATTTTCTAAACTAGTGTAAAATCCATGTAAATTTCCTTTGTTTCTATTTTGCTTCTAGTTTAATCGATTTTGAGTTCAGATTATGGTTTTGTTGACACTTCGGTATTCTCTGATTTATTTTTCAAATTGTGTACTACGAAAGTGTATACAGTATTATGAACCATGCAACTACTCAAATCAGGTAACTGTGTCCACCAAGGCTTCAATAGAGTAAATGAGTAAATTAATTAAAGGTTTTTTTTTCAATGTCACAAATAGTTTACCAATGTTTTACATATGTTTTGGTGGTTTAGCGCTTTTCTTTTCACTTCAAAAATATTTTTACAAAATTTGTATATTTGCATTGTTTCGCGACACATTGTCAACATTCCACCCAAAGTACTGTGATCCAGAAAGCTAAGCAAATCAAAAAGTTTACTGTACCATGTCAGATGTGAAACAGTTGTTTGAGACTGTCATAATAAATATGTTTACTATGCATAACAACTGTAACAGACGATATACATTTAAAGGCCCAATATACGTAACTTCAGGAAATTTTTCGTGATTCTGAATTTTTTTTAAAAAGAATGCCAGTTGATAACCATGCAAAAATAAGCCTAAAACGAAGTAAACCTGAGCGGTAAATAACAAGAACCTCTTGACAGAAAAATCCAAAGAATTTAATTGTTTAAGTTATCCTGAATTATCTCTCCTGTTTCCCGTTCTGTTTAAGTTATCTTTGATTATCTCTCTTGTTTCCCATTCTGTTTAAGTTATCCTTGATTATCTCTCTTGTTTCCCATTCTGTTTAAGCTATCCTGGATTATCTCTCCTGTTTCCCGTTCTGTTTAAGTTATCCTGGATTATCTCTCCTATTTAAGCTATCCTGGATTATTTCTCCTGTCTAAGTCATCCTGGATTATATCTCCTGTTTCCCGTTCTTTTTAAGTTATCCTGGAATATCTCTCCTGTTTCCCGTTCTGTTTAAGTTATCCTTGATTATCTCTCCTGTTTCCCGTTCTGATTAAGCTATCCTGGATTATCTCTCCTGTTTCCCGTTCTGTTTAAGTTATCCTGGATTATGTCTCCTATTTAAGTTATCCTGGATTATCTCTTCTGTTTCCCGTTCTGTTTAAATTATCCTGAAATATCTCTCCTATTTAAGCTATCCTGGATTATCTCTCCTGTTTCCCATTCTGTTTAAGTTATCCTGGATTATCTCTCCTGTTTCCGGTTCTGATTAAGCTATCCTGGATTATCTCTCCTGTTTCCCGTTCTGTTCAAGTTATCCTGGATTATCTCTCCTATTTAAGCTATCCTGGATTATCTCTCCTGTCTAAGTTATCCTGAATGATCTCTCCTGTTTCCCGTTCTTTTTAAGTTATCCTGGAATATCTCTCCTGTTTCCCGTTCTGATTAAGCTATCATGGATTATCTCTCCCGTTTCCCGTTCTGTTTAAGTTATCCTGGATTATGTCTCCTATTTAAGTTATCCTGGATTATCTCTTCTGTTTCCCGTTCTGTTTAAATTATCCTGAAATATCTCTCCTATTTAAGCTATCCTGGATTATCTCTCCTGTTTCCCATTCTGTTTAAGTTATCCTGGATTATCTCTCCTGTTTCCCGTTCTGTTTAAGTTATCCTTAATTATCTCTCCTGTTTCCCGTTCTGTTCAAGTTAATTATCCTGGATTATCTCTCCTGTATCCCCGTGATGTTTAAGTTATCCTGGATTATCTCTTCTGTTTCCCGTTCTGTTTAAATTATCCTGAAATATCTCTCCTATTTAAGCTATCCTCGATTATCTCTCCTGTTTCCCATTCTGTTTAAGTTATCCTGGATTCTCTCTCCTGTTTCCCGTTCTGTTTAAGTTATCCTTAATTATCTCTCCTGTTTCCCGTTCTGTTCAAGTTAATTATCCTGGATTATCTCTCCTGTATCCCCGTCATGTTTAAGTTATCCTGGATTATCTCTTCTGTTTCCTGTTCTGTTTAAGTTATCCTTAATTATCTCTCCTGTTTCCCGTTCTGTTCAAGTAAATTATCCTGGATTATCTCTCCTGTTTCCCCGTCATGTTTAAGTTATCCTGGATTATCTCTCCTGTTTCCCGTTCTGTTTAAGCTATCCTGGAATATTTCTCCTATTTAAGCTATCCTGGATTATCTCTCCTGTTTCCCGTTCTGTTTAAGTTATCCTGGAATATCTCTCCTATTTAAGCTATCCTGGATTATCTCTCCTGTTTCCCCGTCATGTTAAAGTTATCCTTGATTATCTCTCTTGTTTCCCATTCTGTTTAAGTTATCCTTGATTATCTCTCCTGCTTCCCGTTCTGATTAAGCTATCCTGGATTATCTCTCCTGTTTCCCGTTCTGTTTCAGTTATCCTGGATTATCTCTCCTATTTAAGCTATCCTGGATTATCTCTCCTGCTTAAGTAATCCTGGATTATCTCTCCTGTTTCCCGTTCTTTTTAAGTTATCCTTAATTATCTCTTCTGTTTCCCGTTCTGTTTAAGTTATCCTTGATTATCTCTCCTGTTTCCCGTTCTGTTTAAGTTATACTTGATTATGTCTCCTATTTAAGTTATCCTGGATTATCTCTTCTGTTTCCCGTTCTGTTTAAGTTATCCTGAAATATCTCTCCTATTTAAGCTATCCTGGATTATCTCTCCTGTTTCCCATTCTGTTTAAGTTATCCTGGATTATCTCTCCTGTTTCCCGTTCCGTTTAAGTTATCCTGGATTATCTCTCCTGTTTCCCGTCCTGTTCAAGTAAATTATCCTGGATTATCTCTCCTGTTTCCCCGTCATGTTTAAGTTATCCTGGATTATCTCTCCTGTTTCCCGTTCTGTTTAAGCTATCCTGGAATATATCTCCTATTTAAGCTATCCTGGATTATCTCTCCTGTTTCCCGTTCTGTTTAAGTTATCCTGGAATATCTCTCCTATTTAAGCTATCCTGGATTATCTCTCCTGTTTCCCCGTCATGTTAAAGTAATCCTTGATTATCTCTCTTGTTTCACATTCTGTTTAAGTTATCCTTGATTATCTCTCCTGTTTCCCGTTCTGATTAAGCTATCCTGGATTATCTCTCCTGTTTCCCGTTCTGTTTAAGTTATCCTGGATTATCTCTCCTATTTAAGCTATCCTGGATTATCTCTCCTGTTTAAGTAATCCTGGATTATCTCTCCTGTTTCCCGTTCTTTTTAAGTTATCCTGGAATATCTCTCCTGTTTCCCGTTCTGTTTAAGTTATCCTTGATTATCTCTCCTGTTTCCCGTTCTGATTAAGCTATCCTGGATTATCTCTCCTGTTTCCCATTCTGTTTAAGTTATCCTGGATTATCTCTCCTATTTAAGTTATCCTGGATTATCTCTTCTGTTTCCCGTTCTGTTTAAATTATCCTGAAATATCTCTCCTATTTAAGCTATCCTGGATTATCTCTCCTGTTTCCCATTCTGTTTAAGTTATCCTGGATTATCTCTCCTGTTTCCCGTTCTGTTTAAGTTATCCTTAATTATCTCTCCTGTTTCCCGTTCTGTTCAAGTTAATTATCCTGGATTATCTCTCCTGTATCCCCGTGATGTTTAAGTTATCCTGGATTATCTCTTCTGTTTCCCGTTCTGTTTAAATTATCCTGAAATATCTCTCCTATTTAAGCTATCCTCGATTATCTCTCCTGTTTCCCATTCTGTTTAAGTTATCCTGGATTCTCTCTCCTGTTTCCCGTTCTGTTTAAGTTATCTTTAATTATCTCTCCTGTTTCCCGTTCTGTTCAAGTTAATTATCCTGGATTATCTCTCCTGTATCCCCGTCATGTTTAAGTTATCCTGGATTATCTCTTCTGTTTCCTGTTCTGTTTAAGTTATCCTTAATTATCTCTCCTGTTTCCCGTTCTGTTCAAGTAAATTATCCTGGATTATCTCTCCTGTTTCCCCGTCATGTTTAAGTTATCCTGGATTATCTCTCCTGTTTCCCGTTCTGTTTAAGCTATCCTGGAATATTTCTCCTATTTAAGCTATCCTGGATTATCTCTCCTGTTTCCCGTTCTGTTTAAGTTATCCTGGAATATCTCTCCTATTTAAGCTATCCTGGATTATCTCTCCTGTTTCCCCGTCATGTTAAAGTTATCCTTGATTATCTCTCTTGTTTCCCATTCCGTTTAAGTTATCCTTGATTATCTCTCCTGCTTCCCGTTCTGATTAAGCTATCCTGGATTATCTCTCCTGTTTCCCGTTCTGTTTCAGTTATCCTGGATTATCTCTCCTATTTAAGCTATCCTGGATTATCTCTCCTGCTTAAGTAATCCTGGATTATCTCTCCTGTTTCCCGTTCTTTTTAAGTTATCCTTAATTATCTCTTCTGTTTCCCGTTCTGTTTAAGTTATCCTTGATTATCTCTCCTGTTTCCCGTTCTGATTAAGCTATTCTGGATTATCTCTCCTGTTTCCCGTTCTGTTTAAGTTATACTTGATTATCTCTCCTATTTAAGTTATCCTGGATTATCTCTTCTGTTTCCCGTTCTGTTTAAGTTATCCTGAAATATCTCTCCTATTTAAGCTATCCTGGATTATCTCTCCTGTTTCCCATTCTGTTTAAGTTATCCTGGATTATCTCTCCTGTTTCCCGTTCCGTTTAAGTTCTCCTGGATTATCTCTCCTGTTTCCCGTCCTGTTCAAGTAAATTATCCTGGATTATCTCTCCTGTTTCCCCGTCATGTTTAAGTTATCCTTGATTATCTCTCCTGTTTCCCGTTCTGATTAAGCTATCCTGGATTATCTCTCCTGTTTCCCGTTCTGTTTAAGTTATCCTGGATTATCTCTCCTATTTAAGCTATCCTGGATTATCTCTCCTGTTTAAGTAATCCTGGATTATCTCTCCTGTTTCCCGTTCTTTTTAAGTTATCCTGGAATATCTCTCCTGTTTCCCGTTCTGTTTAAGTTATCCTTGATTATCTCTCCTGTTTCCCGTTCTGATTAAGCTATCCTGGATTATCTCTCCTGTTTCCCATTCTGTTTAAGTTATCCTGGATTATCTCTCCTATTTAAGTTATCCTGGATTATCTCTTCTGTTTCCCGTTCTGTTTAAATTATCCTGAAATATCTCTCCTATTTAAGCTATCCTGGATTATCTCTCCTGTTTCCCATTCTGTTTAAGTTATCCTGGATTATCTCTCCTGTTTCCCGTTCTGTTTAAGTTATCCTTAATTATCTCTCCTGTTTCCCGTTCTGTTCAAGTTAATTATCCTGGATTATCTCTCCTGTATCCCCGTGATGTTTAAGTTATCCTGGATTATCTCTTCTGTTTCCCGTTCTGTTTAAATTATCCTGAAATATCTCTCCTATTTAAGCTATCCTCGATTATCTCTCCTGTTTCCCATTCTGTTTAAGTTATCCTGGATTCTCTCTCCTGTTTCCCGTTCTGTTTAAGTTATCTTTAATTATCTCTCCTGTTTCCCGTTCTGTTCAAGTTAATTATCCTGGATTATCTCTCCTGTTTCCCGTTCCGTTTAAGTTCTCCTGGATTATCTCTCCTGTTTCCCGTCCTGTTCAAGTAAATTATCCTGGATTATCTCTCCTGTTTCCCCGTCATGTTTAAGTTATCCTGGATTATCTCTCCTGTTTCCCGTTCTGTTTAAGCTATCCTGGAATATATCTCCTATTTAAGCTATCCTGGATTATCTCTCCTGTTTCCCGTTCTGTTTAAGTTATCCTGGAATATCTCTCCTATTTAAGCTATCCTGGATTATCTCTCCTGTTTCCCCGTCATGTTAAAGTAATCCTTGATTATCTCTCTTGTTTCACATTCTGTTTAAGTTATCCTTGATTATCTCTCCTGTTTCCCGTTCTGATTAAGCTATCCTGGATTATCTCTCCTGTTTCCCGTTCTGTTTAAGTTATCCTGGATTATCTCTCCTATTTAAGCTATCCTGGATTATCTCTCCTGTTTAAGTAATCCTGGATTATCTCTCCTGTTTCCCGTTCTTTTTAAGTTATCCTGGAATATCTCTCCTGTATCCCCGTCATGTTTAAGTTATCCTGGATTATCTCTTCTGTTTCCTGTTCTGTTTAAGTTATCCTTAATTATCTCTCCTGTTTCCCGTTCTGTTCAAGTAAATTATCCTGGATTATCTCTCCTGTTTCCCCGTCATGTTTAAGTTATCCTGGATTATCTCTCCTGTTTCCCGTTCTGTTTAAGCTATCCTGGAATATTTCTCCTATTTAAGCTATCCTGGATTATCTCTCCTGTTTCCCGTTCTGTTTAAGTTATCCTGGAATATCTCTCCTATTTAAGCTATCCTGGATTATCTCTCCTGTTTCCCCGTCATGTTAAAGTTATCCTTGATTATCTCTCTTGTTTCCCATTCTGTTTAAGTTATCCTTGATTATCTCTCCTGCTTCCCGTTCTGATTAAGCTATCCTGGATTATCTCTCCTGTTTCCCGTTCTGTTTCAGTTATCCTGGATTATCTCTCCTATTTAAGCTATCCTGGATTATCTCTCCTGCTTAAGTAATCCTGGATTATCTCTCCTGTTTCCCGTTCTTTTTAAGTTATCCTTAATTATCTCTTCTGTTTCCCGTTCTGTTTAAGTTATCCTTGATTATCTCTCCTGTTTCCCGTTCTGATTAAGCTATTCTGGATTATCTCTCCTGTTTCCCGTTCTGTTTAAGTTATACTTGATTATCTCTCCTATTTAAGTTATCCTGGATTATCTCTTCTGTTTCCCGTTCTGTTTAAGTTATCCTGAAATATCTCTCCTATTTAAGCTATCCTGGATTATCTCTCCTGTTTCCCATTCTGTTTAAGTTATCCTGGATTATCTCTCCTGTTTCCCGTTCCGTTTAAGTTCTCCTGGATTATCTCTCCTGTTTCCCGTCCTGTTCAAGTAAATTATCCTGGATTATCTCTCCTGTTTCCCCGTCATGTTTAAGTTATCCTTGATTATCTCTCCTGTTTCCCGTTCTGATTAAGCTATCCTGGATTATCTCTCCTGTTTCCCGTTCTGTTTAAGTTATCCTGGATTATCTCTCCTATTTAAGCTATCCTGGATTATCTCTCCTGTTTAAGTAATCCTGGATTATCTCTCCTGTTTCCCGTTCTTTTTAAGTTATCCTGGAATATCTCTCCTGTTTCCCGTTCTGTTTAAGTTATCCTTGATTATCTCTCCTGTTTCCCGTTCTGATTAAGCTATCCTGGATTATCTCTCCTGTTTCCCATTCTGTTTAAGTTATCCTGGATTATCTCTCCTATTTAAGTTATCCTGGATTATCTCTTCTGTTTCCCGTTCTGTTTAAATTATCCTGAAATATCTCTCCTATTTAAGCTATCCTGGATTATCTCTCCTGTTTCCCATTCTGTTTAAGTTATCCTGGATTATCTCTCCTGTTTCCCGTTCTGTTTAAGTTATCCTTAATTATCTCTCCTGTTTCCCGTTCTGTTCAAGTTAATTATCCTGGATTATCTCTCCTGTATCCCCGTGATGTTTAAGTTATCCTGGATTATCTCTTCTGTTTCCCGTTCTGTTTAAATTATCCTGAAATATCTCTCCTATTTAAGCTATCCTCGATTATCTCTCCTGTTTCCCATTCTGTTTAAGTTATCCTGGATTCTCTCTCCTGTTTCCCGTTCTGTTTAAGTTATCTTTAATTATCTCTCCTGTTTCCCGTTCTGTTCAAGTTAATTATCCTGGATTATCTCTCCTGTATCCCCGTCATGTTTAAGTTATCCTGGATTATCTCTTCTGTTTCCTGTTCTGTTTAAGTTATCCTTAATTATCTCTCCTGTTTCCCGTTCTGTTCAAGTAAATTATCCTGGATTATCTCTCCTGTTTCCCCGTCATGTTTAAGTTATCCTGGATTATCTCTCCTGTTTCCCGTTCTGTTTAAGCTATCCTGGAATATTTCTCCTATTTAAGCTATCCTGGATTATCTCTCCTGTTTCCCGTTCTGTTTAAGTTATCCTGGAATATCTCTCCTATTTAAGCTATCCTGGATTATCTCTCCTGTTTCCCCGTCATGTTAAAGTTATCCTTGATTATCTCTCTTGTTTCCCATTCTGTTTAAGTTATCCTTGATTATCTCTCCTGCTTCCCGTTCTGATTAAGCTATCCTGGATTATCTCTCCTGTTTCCCGTTCTGTTTCAGTTATCCTGGATTATCTCTCCTATTTAAGCTATCCTGGATTATCTCTCCTGCTTAAGTAATCCTGGATTATCTCTCCTGTTTCCCGTTCTTTTTAAGTTATCCTTAATTATCTCTTCTGTTTCCCGTTCTGTTTAAGTTATCCTTGATTATCTCTCCTGTTTCCCGTTCTGATTAAGCTATTCTGGATTATCTCTCCTGTTTCCCGTTCTGTTTAAGTTATACTTGATTATCTCTCCTATTTAAGTTATCCTGGATTATCTCTTCTGTTTCCCGTTCTGTTTAAGTTATCCTGAAATATCTCTCCTATTTAAGCTATCCTGGATTATCTCTCCTGTTTCCCATTCTGTTTAAGTTATCCTGGATTATCTCTCCTGTTTCCCGTTCCGTTTAAGTTCTCCTGGATTATCTCTCCTGTTTCCCGTCCTGTTCAAGTAAATTATCCTGGATTATCTCTCCTGTTTCCCCGTCATGTTTAAGTTATCCTGGATTATCTCTCCTGTTTCCCGTTCTGTTTAAGCTATCCTGGAATATATCTCCTATTTAAGCTATCCTGGATTATCTCTCCTGTTTCCCGTTCTGTTTAAGTTATCCTGGAATATCTCTCCTATTTAAGCTATCCTGGATTATCTCTCCTGTTTCCCCGTCATGTTAAAGTAATCCTTGATTATCTCTCTTGTTTCACATTCTGTTTAAGTTATCCTTGATTATCTCTCCTGTTTCCCGTTCTGATTAAGCTATCCTGGATTATCTCTCCTGTTTCCCGTTCTGTTTAAGTTATCCTGGATTATCTCTCCTATTTAAGCTATCCTGGATTATCTCTCCTGTTTAAGTAATCCTGGATTATCTCTCCTGTTTCCCGTTCTTTTTAAGTTATCCTGGAATATCTCTCCTGTTTCCCGTTCTGTTTAAGTTATCCTTGATTATCTCTCCTGTTTCCCGTTCTGATTAAGCTATCCTGGATTATCTCTCCTGTTTCCCATTCTGTTTAAGTTATCCTGGATTATCTCTCCTATTTAAGTTATCCTGGATTATCTCTTCTGTTTCCCGTTCTGTTTAAGTTATCCTGAAATATCTCTCCTATTTAAGCTATCCTGGATTATCTCTCCTGTTTCCCATTCTGTTTAAGTTATCCTGGATTATCTCTCCTATTTCCCGTTCTGTTAATTTATCCTGGATTATCTCTCCTGTTTCCCGTTCCGTTTAAGTTATCCTGGATTATCTCTCCTGTTTCCCGTCCTGTTCAAGTAAATTATCCTGGATTATCTCTCCTGTTTCCCCGTCATGTTTAAGTTATCCTGGATTATCTCTCCTGTTTCCCGTTCTGTTTAAGCTATCCTGGAACAGCTCTCCTATTTAAGCTATCCTGGATTATCTCTCCTGTTTCCCGTTCTGTTTAAGTTATCCTGGAATATCTCTCCTATTTAAGCTATCCTGGATTATCTCTCCTGTTTCCCCGTCATGTTAAAGTAATCCTTGATTATCTCTCTTGTTTCACATTCTGTTTAAGTTATCCTTGATTATCTCTCCTGTTTCCCGTTCTGATTAAGCTATCCTGGATTATCTCTCCTGTTTCCCGTTCTGTTTAAGTTATCCTGGATTATCTCTCCTATTTCAGCTATCCTGGATTATCTCTCCTGTTTAAGTAATCCTGGATTATCTCTCCTGTTTCCCGTTCTTTTTAAGTTATCCTGGAATATCTCTCCTGTTTCCCGTTCTGTTTAAGTTATCCTTGATTATCTCTCCTGTTTCCCGTTCTGATTAAGCTATCCTGGATTATCTCTCCTGTTTCCCATTCTGTTTAAGTTATCCTGGATTATCTCTCCTATTTAAGTTATCCTGGACTATCTCTTCTGTTTCCCGTTCTGTTTAAGTTATCCTGAAATATCTCTCCTATTTAAGCTATCCTGGATTATCTCTCCTGTTTCCTATTCTGTTTAAGTTATCCTGGAGTATCTCTCCTGTTTCCCGTTCTGTTTAAGTTATCCTTAATTATCTCTCCTGTTTCCCGTTCTGTTCAAGTTAATTATCCTGGATTATCTCTCCTGTTTCCCAGTCATGTTTAAGTTATCCTGGATTATCTCTCCTGTTTCCCGTTCTGTTGAAGTTATCTTTAATTATCTTTCCTGTTTCCCGTTCTTTTTAAGTTATCCAGGAATATCTCTCCTGTTTCCCGTTCTGTTTAAGTTATACTTGATTATCTCTCCTGTTTCCCGTTCTGATTAAGCTATCCTGGATTATCTCTCCTGTTTCCCATTCTGTTTAAGTTATCCTGGATTATCTCTCCTATTTAAGTTATCCTGGATTATCTCTTCTGTTTCCCGTTCTGTTTAAGTTATCCTGAAATATCTCTCCTATTTAAGCTATCCTGGATTATCTCTCCTGTTTCCCATTCTGTTTAAGTTATCCTGGATTATCTCTCCTATTTAAGTTATCCTGGATTATCTCTTCTGTTTCCCGTTCTGTTTAAGTTATCCTGAAATATCTCTCCTATTTAAGCTATCCTGGATTATCTCTCCTGTTTCCCATTCTGTTTAAGTTATCCTGGATTATCTCTCCTGTTTCCCGTTCTGTTTAAGTTATCCTTAATTATCTCTCCTGTTTCCCGTTCTGTTCAAGTAAATTATCCTGGATTATCTCTCCTGTTTCCCGTTCTGTTTAAGCTATCCTGGAATATCTCTCCTATTTAAGCTATCCTGGATTATCTCTCCTGTTTCCCGTTCTGTTTAACTTATCCTGGAATATCTCTCCTATTTAAGCTATCCTGGATTATCTCTCCTGTTTCCCCGTCATGTTAAAGTTATCCTTGATTATCTCTCTTGTTTCCCATTCTGTTTAAGTTATCCTTGATTATCTCTCCTGTTTCCCGTTCTGATTAAGCTATCCTGGATTATCTCTCCTGTTTCCCGTTCTGTTTAAATTATCCTGGATTATCTCTCCTATTTAAGCTATCCTGGATTATCTCTCCTGTTTAAGTAATCCTGGATTATCTCTCCTGTTTCCCGTTCTTTTTAAGTTATCCTGGAATATCTCTCCTGTTTCCCGTTCTGTTTAAGTTATCCTTGATTATCTCTCCTGTTTCCCGTTCTGATTAAGCTATCCTGGATTATCTCTCCTGTTTCCCATTCTTTTTAAGTTATCCTGGATTATCTCTTCTGTTTCCCGTTCTGTTTAAGTTATCCTGAAATATCTCTCCTATTTAAGCTATCCTGGATTATCTCTCCTGTTTCCCGTTCTGTTTAAGTTATCCTTAATTATCTCTCCCGTTTCCCGTTCTGTTCAAGTTAATTATCCTGGATTATCTCTCCTTTTTCCCCGTCATGTTTAAGTTATCCTGGATTATCTCTCCTGTTTCCCGTTCTGATTAAGCTATCCTGGATTATCTCTCCTGTTTCCCGTTCTGTTTAAGTTATCCTGGATTATCTCTCCTATTTAAGCTATCCTGGATTATCTCTCCTGTTTAAGTAATCCTGGGTTATCTCTCCTGTTTCCCGTTCTTTTTAAGTTATCCTTGATTATCTCTCCTGTTTCCCGTTCTGATTAAGCTATCCTGGATTATCTCTCCTGTTTCCCGTTCTGTTTAAGTTATCCTGGATTATCTCTCCTATTTCAGCTATCCTGGATTATCTCTCCTATTTAAGTAATCCTGGATTATCTCTCCTGTTTCCCGTTCTTTTTAAGTTATCCTGGAATATCTCTCCTGTTTCCCGTTCTGTTTAAGTTATCCTTGATTATCTCTCCTGTTTCCCGTTCTGATTAAGCTATCCTGGATTATCTCTCCTGTTTCCCATTCTGTTTAAGTTATCCTGGATTATCTCTCCTATTTAAGTTATCCTGGATTATCTCTTCTGTTTCCCGTTCTGTTTAAGTTATCCTGAAATATCTCTCCTATTTAAGCTATCCTGGATTATCTCTCCTGTTTCCCATTCTGTTTAAGTTATCCTGGAGTATCTCTCCTGTTTCCCGTTCTGTTTAAGTTATCCTTAATTATCTCTCCTGTTTCCCGTTCTGTTCAAGTTAATTATCCTGGATTATCTCTCCTGTTTCCCAGTCATGTTTAAGTTATCCTGGATTATCTCTCCTGTTTCCCGTTCTGTTGAAGTTATCTTTAATTATCTTTCCTGTTTCCCGTTCTTTTTAAGTTATCCAGGAATATCTCTCCTGTTTCCCGTTCTGTTTAAGTTATACTTGATTATCTCTCCTGTTTCCCGTTCTGATTAAGCTATCCTGGATTATCTCTCCTGTTTCCCATTCTGTTTAAGTTATCCTGGATTATCTCTCATATTTAAGTTATCCTGGATTATCTCTTCTGTTTCCCGTTCTGTTTAAGTTATCCTGAAATATCTCTCCTATTTAAGCTATCCTGGATTATCTCTCCTGTTTCCCATTCTGTTTAAGTTATCCTGGATTATCTCTCCTATTTAAGTTATCCTGGATTATCTCTTCTGTTTCCCGTTCTGTTTAAGTTATCCTGAAATATCTCTCCTATTTAAGCTATCCTGGATTATCTCTCCTGTTTCCCATTCTGTTTAAGTTATCCTGGATTATCTCTCCTGTTTCCCGTTCTGTTTAAGTTATCCTTAATTATCTCTCCTGTTTCCCGTTCTGTTCAAGTAAATTATCCTGGATTATCTCTCCTGTTTCCCGTTCTGTTTAAGCTATCCTGGAATATCTCTCCTATTTAAGCTATCCTGGATTATCTCTCCTGTTTCCCGTTCTGTTTAACTTATCCTGGAATATCTCTCCTATTTAAGCTATCCTGGATTATCTCTCCTGTTTCCCCGTCATGTTAAAGTTATCCTTGATTATCTCTCTTGTTTCCCATTCTGTTTAAGTTATCCTTGATTATCTCTCCTGTTTCCCGTTCTGATTAAGCTATCCTGGATTATCTCTCCTGTTTCCCGTTCTGTTTAAGTTATCCTGGATTATCTCTCCTATTTAAGCTATCCTGGATTATCTCTCCTGTTTAAGTAATCCTGGATTATCTCTCCTGTTTCCCGTTCTTTTTAAGTTATCCTGGAATATCTCTCCTGTTTCCCGTTCTGTTTAAGTTATCCTTGATTATCTCTCCTGTTTCCCGTTCTGATTAAGCTATCCTGGATTATCTCTCCTGTTTCCCATTCTTTTTAAGTTATCCTGGATTATCTCTTCTGTTTCCCGTTCTGTTTAAGTTATCCTGAAATATCTCTCCTATTTAAGCTATCCTGGATTATCTCTCCTGTTTCCCGTTCTGTTTAAGTTATCCTTAATTATCTCTCCCGTTTCCCGTTCTGTTCAAGTTAATTATCCTGGATTATCTCTCCTTTTTCCCCGTCATGTTTAAGTTATCCTGGATTATCTCTCCTGTTTCCCGTTCTGATTAAGCTATCCTGGATTATCTCTCCTGTTTCCCGTTCTGTTTAAGTTATCCTGGATTATCTCTCCTATTTAAGCTATCCTGGATTATCTCTCCTGTTTAAGTAATCCTGGGTTATCTCTCCTGTTTCCCGTTCTTTTTAAGTTATCCTTGATTATCTCTCCTGTTTCCCGTTCTGATTAAGCTATCCTGGATTATCTCTCCTGTTTCCCATTCTGTTTAAGTTATCCTGGATTATCTCTCATATTTAAGTTATCCTGGATTATCTCTTCTGTTTCCCGTTCTGTTTAAGTTATCCTGAAATATCTCTTCTATTTAAGCTATCCTGGATTATCTCTCCTGTTTCCCATTCTGTTTAAGTTATCCTGGAGTATCTCTCCTGTTTCCCGTTCTGTTTAAGTTATCCTTGATTATCTCTCCTGTTTCCCGTTCTGTTCAAGTTAATTATCCTGGATTATCTCTCCTGTTTCCCCGTCATGTTTAAGTTATCCTGGATTATCTCTCCTGTTTCCCGTTCTGTTGAAGTTATCTTTAATTATCTTTCCTGTTTCCCGTTCTTTTTAAGTTATCCAGGAATATCTCTCCTGTTTCCCGTTCTGTTTAAGTTATACTTGATTATATCTCCTGTTTCCCGTTCTGATTAAGCTATCCTGGATTATCTCTCCTGTTTCCCGTTCTGTTTAAGTTATCCTGGATTATCTCTCCTATTTAAGTTATCCTGGATTATCTCTTCTGTTTCCCGTTCTGTTTAAGTTATCCTGAAATATCTCTCCTATTTAAGCTATCCTGGATTATCTCTCCTGTTTCCCATTCTGTTTAAGTTATCCTGGATTATCTCTCCTGTTTCCCGTTCTGTTTAAGTTATCCTTAATTATCTCTCCTGTTTCCCGTTCTGTTCAAGTAAATTATCCTGGATTATCTCTCCTGTTTCCCGTTCTGTTTAAG
This sequence comes from Mimachlamys varia, assembly GCA_947623455.1. NCBI lineage: Eukaryota > Metazoa > Mollusca > Bivalvia > Pectinida > Pectinidae > Mimachlamys > Mimachlamys varia. The sequence continues at coordinate 10,321,892 of OX392542.1, read as the reverse complement.
CTATCCTGGAATATCTCTCCTATTTAAGCTATCCTGGATTATCTCTCCTGTTTCCCGTTCTGTTTAACTTATCCTGGAATATCTCTCCTATTTAAGCTATCCTGGATTATCTCTCCTGTTTCCCCGTCATGTTAAAGTTATCCTTGATTATCTCTCTTGTTTCCCATTCCGTTTAAGTTATCCTTGATTATCTCTCCTGTTTCCCGTTCTGATTAAGCTATCCTGGATTATCTCTCCTGTTTCCCGTTCTGTTTAAGTTATCCTGAAATATCTCTCCTATTTAAGCTATCCTGGATTATCTCTCCTGTTTAAGTAATCCTGGATTATCTCTCCTGTTTCCCGTTCTTTTTAAGTTATCCTGGAATATCTCTCCTGTTTCCCGTTCTGTTTAAGTTATCCTTGATTATCTCTCCTGTTTCCCGTTCTGATTAAGCTATCCTGGATTATCTCTCCTGTTTCCCATTCTGTTTAAGTTATCCTGGATTATCTCTTCTGTTTCCCGTTCTGTTTAAGTTATCCTGAAATATCTCTCCTATTTAAGCTATCCTGGATTATCTCTCCTGTTTCCCGTTCTGTTTAAGTTATCCTTAATTATCTCTCCTGTTTCCCGTTCTGTTCAAGTTAATTATCCTGGATTATCTCTCCTGTTTCCCCGTCATGTTTAAGTTATCCTGGATTATCTCTCCTGTTTCCCGTTCTGATTAAGCTATCCTGGATTATCTCTCCTGTTTCCCTTTCTGTTTAAGTTATCCTGGATTATCTCTCCTATTTAAGCTATCCTGGATTATCTCTTCTGTTTAAGTTATCCTGGATTATCTCTCCTGTTTCCCGTTCTTTTTAAGTTATCCTGGAATATCTCTCCTGTTTCCCGTTCTGTTTAAGTTATCCTTGATTATCTCTCCTGTTTCCCGTTCTGATTAAGCTATCCTGGATTATCTCTCCTGTTTCCCATTCTGTTTAAGTTATCCTGGATTATCTCTCATATTTAAGTTATCCTGGATTATCTCTTCTGTTTCCCGTTCTGTTTAAGTTATCCTGAAATATCTCTCCTATTTAAGCTATCCTGGATTATCTCTCCTGTTTCCCGTTCTGTTTAAGTTATCCTTAATTATCTCTCCTGTTTCCCGTTCTGTTCAAGTTAATTATCCTGGATTATCTCTCCTGTTTCCCCGTCATGTTTAAGTTATCCTGGATTATCTCTCCTGTTTCCCGTTCTGTTTAAGTTATCCTTAATTATCTTTCCTGTTTCCCGTTCTTTTTAAGTTATCCTGGAATATCTCTCCTGTTTCCCGTTCTGTTTAAGTTATACTTGATTATCTCTCCTGTTTCCCGTTCTGATTAAGCTATCCTGGATTATCTCTCCTGTTTCCCGTTCTGTTTAAGTTATCCTGGATTATCTCTCCTGTTTCCCGTTCTGTTTAAGTTATCCTGGATTATCTCTCCTGTTTCCCTGTCAGGTTTAAGTTATCTTGGATTATCTATCCTGTTTCCCGTTCTGTTTAAGTTATCCTGGATTATCTCTCCTGTTTCCCCTTCATGCTTAAGTTATTCTGGATTATCTCTCCTGTTTCCCCCGTCATGTCTAAGTTATCTTGGATTATCTCTCCTGTTTCCGCGTCATGTTTAAGTTATCCTGGATTATCTCTCCTGTTTCCTGTTCTGTCAAGTAATCCTGGATTATCTCTCCTGTTTCCCCGTCATGTTTAAGTTATCCTGGATTATCTCTCCTATTTCCCGTTCTGTTAAGTTATCCTGGATTATCTATCCTGTTTCCCGTTCTGTTTAAGTTATCCTGGATTATCTCTCCTGTTTCCCGTCATGTTTAAGTTATCCTGGATTATCTCTCCTGTTTCCTGTTCTGTTTAAGATATTTAACTTAGTTTAACTTAGTTTATTCTGAACGCAGGCAATAAATTGCCTCTCTATTCAGATCATCGTCCATGAAATTTTTAACAAAAAATATCACAGTGTTTATGTTGTGACATTACTCCAAAATTTGTCCAAACGGTTCTCAAAACTGACTAGGTTTGGTGCGTTAACTACATTTTCTGGAAAAGAGTTCCAACTGTCCACAATTCTTTGCGTAAACGAATATTTTCTAACCTGCCTCTTGGTTTATCTGGGCTGAGTGAATGTCCCCAGGTCCTTCTTTCTTTCTTCATTGGCAGAAGTCGGTGTGATGCTGTTGTCTCATATAGCCTCCTCTCAAGATTTTAAAAACTTCAATCATGTCGCCCCTATTTCGTCTATGTAGTAACGACGGGAGTTTAAGGCGACGCAATCGTTCTTCGTACAAAGATCCTTCATTCGTTTTCAAACAGATCAATGTCCTGTTGCTTGTATGGTTTCCATATACATGCTCCATACTCCAAATGGGGTCGAACTAATGCCTTATACAGTAAGCAGAACGATTTGTTATCCAAGTATGTATATGCTCTTCTGATGACTCCAAGTATTCGATTCGCTTTGTTTACGGCTGCTTGTAAATGATGTCTAAAGTTTAATTTATTATCAATAATTATTCCAAGGTCTTTCTCTTCTATGTCCTCTGATAACATTACTGGTGTTCTCATACCATCAACATCCTGATATAAATGCAGATTATTTGAACTGATATACTTCTTTCCCAAATTCATTGTTTGCATTTTTTCGGGTGGAATTTAAGCAGCCATGTATCCGACCATTTTTATAAATTGTCCAGGTCCCGCTGAAGATCTGCCTGCACTCTGGTGTCTTTATACAATTTTGTATCGTTGTCAAACAGTAGGGCTGTGGCAACGACAATTTCCGCTAGGTCGTTGATGTAGAGAACAAACAAAGACGGCCCTAGTACACTGCCCTGTGGGATACCACTGGTGATTTGGTTCCATTTGGAGGTGTGATCATTAACAGCAACTTGCTGTCGTCTTTTAGACAAAAAATCTTCTGTCCAATGTACTAAATCCTCTGAAAAGACATACGACTTCATTTTGCCGATTAACCTTCTGTGTGGAACGGTGTCGAACGCCTTCATAAAGTCAAGATAAACAACCTCAATACCACTACCTTCATCAATGATTTTAGTCCAGTCATCCATGACTTTAATAAGCTGGATTATCGCTCCAATTTCCCGTTCTGTTTAAGTTATCCTGGATTATCTCTCCTGTTTTGTGTTTAGTTTAAGTTATCGTGGAGTATCTCTCCTGTTTTGTGTTTAGTTTAAGGTATCATGGATTATCTCCCCTGTTGTTTATCCTTGGTAATCACCATTGTTCAGTGAACCTCATTTAAATAACTAACAATTCCACCATTTGCAATGAATTTATTGATAACACCCACATATACAAAAATATACAAAACGATTTAGGAAGACTAGATGTGTTTGTGATGTAAACATTGTTGAATGAATAAAATAAGAGTTGTGTTTTGTTGTAGGAAGACAAGAATTGTCAGTAAGTGTAATATGAACAATGTGCTGTCGGAAGACAACAGTTGTCTGTGTTTTATTGTAAACATTGTGTTGTCATGGTTGTCCGTGTTGTAATGTAAATAATGTGTTGTTGGAATACAACAGTCGTATGTGTTGTAAATGTAAACACTGTTGAATAAATACAGTAAAAAGTTGCATTATGCATTATGTTGTAGGCAGACTACAGTTGTCAGTGAGTGTGATATGAACATGTGTTGCAGGAAGACACCAGTTGTCTGTGTTGTAATGTAAACATTGTGTTGTCGGAAGACACCAGTTTTCTGTGTTGTAATGTAAACATTGTGTTGTCGGAAGACTCCAGTTGTCTGTGTTGTAATGTAAACATTATGTTGTCGGAAGACACCAGTTATGTGTGTTGTAATGTAAACACTTGTGTTGTCAGAAGACTCCAGTTGTCCGTGTTGTAATGTAAACACTGTATTGTCAGAAGACAACAGTTGCCCGTGTTTTAATGTGAATATTGCATTGTAGGAAGACACCAGTTGTCTGTGTTGTAATGTAAACATTGTGTTGTCGGAAGACACCAGTTGTCTGTGTTGTAATGTAAACATTGTGTTGTCGGAAGACACCAGTTGTCTGTGTTGTAATGTGAACACTGTTGTCAAAAGACTCCAGTTGTCTGTGTTGTAATGTAAACATTGCGTTGTAGGAAGACAACAGTTGCCTGTGTTGTAATGTGAATATTGTGTTGTCAGAAGACACCAGTTGTCTGTGTTGTAATGTAAACACTGTGTTGTCAGAAGACTCCAGTTGTCTGTGTTGTAATGTAAACACTGTGTTGTCAGAAGACACCAGTTCTCTGTGTTGTAATGTAAACACTTGTGTTGTCAGAAGACAACATTTGCCTGTGTTGTAATGTAAACACTGTGTTGTCAGAAGACACCAGTTGCCTGTGTTGTAATGTGAATATTATGTTGTCAGAAGACTCCAGTTGTCTGTGTTGTAATGTAAACACTGTGTTGTCAGAAGACTCCAGTTGTCTGTGTTGTAATGTGAACATTGTGTTGCCGGAAGACTCCAGTTGTCCGTGTTGTAATGTGAACATTGTGTTGCCGGAAGACAACAGTTGTCTGTGTTGTAATGTAAACACTTGTGTTGTCAGAAGACTACAGTTGTCTGTGTTGTAATGTAAACATTGCGTTGTAGGAAGACAACAGTTGCCTGTGTTGTAATGTAAACACTGTGTTGTCAGAAGACACCAGTTCCTTGTGTTGTAATGTAAACACTGTGTTGTCAGAAGACAACAGTTGCCTGTGTTGTAATGTGAATATTATGTTGTCAGAAGACACCAGTTGTCTGTGTTGTAATGTAAACACTGTGTTGTCGGAAGACTCCAGTTGTCTGTGTTGTAATGTGAACATTGTGTTGTCGGAAGACTCCAGTTGTCTGTGTTGTAATGTGAATATTGCATTGTAGGAAGACACCAGTTGTCTGTGTTGTAATGTAAACATTGTGTTGTCGGAAGACAACAGTTGTCTGTGTTGTAATGTGAATATTGCATTGTAGGAAGACACCAGTTCTCTGTGTTGTAATGTAAACATTGTGTTGTCGGAAGACTCCAGTTGATTGTGTTGTAATATTAACATTTGTTACCAGAAGACAACAGTTGTCTGTGTTGTAATGTAAACACTGTGTTGTCGGAAGACTCCAGTTGTCTGTGTTGTAATGTGAACATTGTGTTGTCGGAAGACTCCAGTTGTCTGTGTTGTAATGTGAATATTGCATTGTAGGAAGACACCAGTTGTCTGTGTTGTAATGTAAACATTGTGTTGTCGGAAGACTCCAGTTGTCTGCGTTGTAATGTGAATATTGCATTGTAGGAAGACACCAGTTGTCTGTGTTGTAATGTAAACATTGTGTTGTCGGAAGACAACAGTTGTCTGTGTTGTAATGTGAATATTGCATTGTAGGAAGACACCAGTTGTCTGTGTTGTAATGTAAACATTGTGTTGTCGGACGACTCCAGTTGATTGTGTTGTAATATTAACATTTGTTACCAGAAGACAACAGTTGTCTGTGTTGTAATGTAAACACTGTGTTGTCGGAAGACTCCAGTTGTCTGTGTTGTAATGTGAACATTGTGTTGTCGGAAGACTCCAGTTGTCCGTGTTGTAATGTGAACATTGTGTTGCCGGAAGACAACAGTTGTCTGTGTTGTAATGTTAACATTGTGTTGTAGGAAGACTCCAGTTGTCCGTGTTGTAATGTGAACATTGCGTTGCCGGAAGACAACAGATGCCCGTGTTGTAATGGAAACAATGTGATGCTGGAAGACAACAGTTGCCTGTGTTGTTATGTGAATATTGCATTGTAGGAAGACACCAGTTGTCTGAGTTGTAATGTAAACATTGTGTTGACGGACGACTCCAGTTGTCTGTGTTGTAATGTGAATATTGCATTGTAGGAAGACACCAGTTGTCTGTGTTGTAATGTAAACATTGTGTTGACGGACGACTCCAGTTGTCTGTGTTGTAATGTTAACATTTGTTGCCAGAAGACAACAGTTGTCTGTGTTGTAATGTAAACACTGTGTTGTCGGAAGACTCCAGTTGTCTGTGTTGTAATGTGAACATTGAGTTGTCGGAAGACTCCAGTTGTCCGTGTTGTAATATGAACATTGTGTTGCCGGAAGACAACAGTTGTCTGTGTTGTAATGTAAACATTGTGTTGTAGGAAGACTCCAGTTGTCCGTGTTGTAATGTAAACATTGTGTTGTCGGAAGACTCCAGTTGTGTGTGTTGTAATGTAAACATTATGTTGTCGGAAGACTCCAGTTATGTGTGTTGTAATGTAAACACTTGTGTTGTCAGAAGACTCCAGTTGTCTGTGTTGTAACGTAAACATTGTGTTGCCGGAAGACACCAGTTGTCTGTGTTGTAATGTGAATATTGCGTTGTAGGAAGACTCCAGTTGTGTGTGTTGTAATGTAAACATTGCATTGTCAGGAGACTCCAGTTGTGTGTGTTATAATGTGAATATTGCGTTGTAGGAAGACTCCAGTTGTGTGTGTTGTAATGTAAACATTGCGTTGTCAGAAGACTCCAGTTGTGTGTGTTGTAATGTAAACATTGCGTTGTATGAAGACAACAGTTGCCTGTGTTGTAATGTTAATATTGTGTTGTCAGAAGACTCCAGTTGTCTGTGTTGTAATGTAAACATTGTGTTGTCAGAAGACTTCAGTTGTCAGTGTTGTAATGTAAACATTGTGTTGTCAGAAGACTCCAGTTGTCTGTGTTGTAACGTAAACATTGTGTTGCCGGAAGACACCAGTTGTCTGTGTTGTAATGTTAACATTTGTTGCCGGAAGACACCAGTTGTCTGTGTTGTAATGTAAACATTGCGTTGTCAGAAGACTCCAGTTGTGTGTGTTGTAATGTAAACATTGCGTTGTCGGAAGACACCAGTTGTCTGTGTTGTACACACTGTAATGTAAACATTGTGTTGTCGGAAAACACCAGTTGTCTGTGTTGTAATGTTAACATTGTGTTGTTGGAAAACACCAGTTGTCTTTGTTGTAATGTAAACATTGTGTTGTCAAAAACACCAGTTGTCTGTGTTGCAATGTGAACACTGTTGTCAAAAGACACAAGTTGTCCGTGTTGTATTGTAATAAATGGCACAAAAAACATATACAGTATTGCACAATATATACAGTATTCACAAGGTATCTATGAAAAGACATGTATCTCTATGAGTTTAAGAATACACTAATCATATCCAATGTGGAAACATGTACATTTTTATATCATTAATGTATGTGAACTTAATTAGATAGAGTAACAGTAAAAATATGGCAGATCAATTCAGTTTGAGTATTAATCAGATATACCAACAATAAAATGCTTAATATAAAATAATCATATAGATATACACCCCATGTATTACCGATATTTCCAAACTAACAAGTAACAAAACCATCCACTGTGACACCACAAGTTACAATACCATCCATTGTGATGTCACAGTAACAATATCATCATCAACTGTGACATCACAAGTTACAATACCATCCATTGTGATGTCACAGTAACTATATCATCAACTGTGACATCACAAGTAACAATACCATACATTGTGATGTCACAGTAACTATATCATCAACTGTGACATCACAAGTAACAATACCATCCATTGTGATGTCACAGTAACTATATCATCAACTGTGACATCACAAGTTACAATACCATCCATTGTGATGTCACAGTAACTATATCATCAACTGTGACATCACAAGTAACAATACCATACATTGTGATGTCACAGTAACTATATCATCAACTGTGACATCACAAGTAACAATACCATACATTGTGATGTCACAGTAACTATATCATCAACTGTGACATCACAAGTAACAATACCATCCATTGTGATGTCACAGTAACTATATCATTAACAGTGACATCACAAGTAACAATACCATCCACTGTGAGATCGCAAGTAACAATACCATCAACTGTGACGTCACAGTAACAATATCATCAACTGTAACATCACAAGTAACAATATTATCCACTGTGACATCACAAGTAACAATACCATCAACTGTGACATCACAAGTTACAATACCATCCATTGTGATGTCACAGTAACAACACCATACACTATGATGTCACAGTAACAATATCATCCACTGTGACGTCACAAGTAACAACACCATCCACTGTGATGTCACAAGTAACAATACCATCCACTGTGACATCACAAGTATTCTGACATGAAAATGAAAGCAAACTCCGGGATTTCATATTCACATTTCCCATTGGTCTATTCATGGTTATAGTTTCCCTGGCAAGAAAAAGAACATTATGGTTACAACCAAAATCTCCGAATAATGCGTCATATTCTCAGGTATTATAAACATTATCATAAAACTTAACCCGATGAAATATGTATAGTTCCACCAAATAAATTACATTACATAATTAAAAGGACAATTTAGTCAACCAACATTTTTTCAATTCAAATAGAATCAAAAATACATATATCCAGATGAATGAGATGAAAGAATCTGTACTTGATAATGAGATACTATGTAGCTAATGTCCATTGTAGTCAGTTTAATAAATGGGAATGCGCATGCCAAATATAGCGACATCAAATATAGAACAAATAATAGTATCCCCTGGCCTGAATCAGTGAACAAATGGACTTCCTTCTAAGGATGTTGAATTCATGAAAGATGTTGCAAACAATTATGATATGTATTATGATTAAAAGAACCCATAAATTATTTTGATATAATTCAAATCAACTAAAAACAGATTTTATTGAGGGCTTGCACATAAGGGACCCCTCTGAAGGGGAAGTTCATGAAATTGGGCACGTGTTTGCCTGTATGATTCTGATAGTTATTTAAAATAAAAATTGTCATTGATTTTAGCTATAGAGTTGTCGTGAAGTGCTATAAATTCAGAAATTCATAGTGTACTTGAAATAAAATGAGATAAGTGTTATATGCTTACTCAATCCATCTTCATAGCTCTACACTTTGGTTTAGAAATGATTTTTATTTACATCCACGAGGCAGGTCTGTGCCTGCGCGTGAGGTTAAAGTTCTATGAGATGTTTGTAAATTATAGATGTTATTTGTTGGTTAGATGATTAAGGATTTGTATTATTAATTTAAAAAACACATGGAAATCTCATTGGCTTTTGTCAATATATTGGTATGAAAAGGAGTACAGAACTACAGTTTTATGCAATTTTTGGCAATATTGTAAAAAAAATAAGCAAACTTCAATTAATTGTCCCTTTAAGATTGATGAGTGTTAACTTAATTTACTAAAAGGGGAATGCATGTCAAAAAGGTTTTTATTGAGATTAAAAAAGAAAAATTTAATTTGATTACCCAGGGAAACCCATACTCATTACCAAGCAAGGGAAAACTAACATGGCAGATCTTCCTTAGTCAGAAGGGATGGGGAAAAAACCAGAAAATCAAACATAAAACTTTTTTTTAAAGTCAATTGAAAGCTTTTTACTTGCACTGTAAGCTTTAAGCTTGAGCAGTTAAGGTTCTAATTACAAGTACATTGTATGTTACCTGGGTGCAATTTCGGTAGTGGGTTGAGATTTTTTAACTTGTAACCTTTGACTTCAACATAATCAATTTAAATCACAATTATACCAGTAATGCATGGATGTAAAAACATGTCTGATGATCATTAAGATCTACAATTTCAATATATTTTTTAAAAGAAATATGATCACATATAAAAGTATGTTGCAGTGTACACTTTGCTTTGGAGACAACTCAATTTTAATGTGACTATAAACAAACTGTCACAGACCAATCACCATACATTAATGTAGTAGGAAGGTAGCAACACAAATAATATCACAGATAAAAAACATAATCTATGTCTGCTTACTGACCTAATTCTAATAATCTAATTTAAAAATAGTTCTACTAACTGTAAACGTATCTATTTTGAGATTCTCAAACTTTTTTTTAAAACATATTAGCGCAATGATAAATCGACGCAACCACAACACTTGCAAAATAAAAACAACAACCAGAAATCGTAATCAGTGCAATCATAATTTAGTCGAAGGATTTCAGCGTGAAAATGCGAAAATAAGATTACCGCTTAAATATGTACTTTTACAATATCAGCTCAAGTTTAGTACATTTTACAAGTATTTACATTCTGTATGCTTGGACCCATTGACAAAAATGACAATTCGCATAGTAGAAATAATAGGAACTTTGAAGCTCAAGTGGCTTTGAAAATGAAATTAATGAAACTGTCACTTTCCGTTCCGGAAAGTTCCGGATTTTAAAGACCATATCCGGTTTGTAGTGTTATAGTGTTCTGCAAGCTTCCATGATGCGAAGAAATTAAAACGCAGTGTGTTTGTTCACCTTTCAATTTAGTGATTCCGGCCTCCATACATCCTCGATATCCAGGGGTTACGATCACCTATGTAATCTACACCCCTGGAATATATCATGGCAAAATTGAAAGCTCCCGGGTCTGCCACCTAGCGGTCGGTGTGCGTTGTGTCCCTTTGAATCACGTAATCACCGACCAATCAAAATTGCGTGTAACAAAACGGCTTCTGCAATGAATGTAAACAAGGAAGAACATCTCATTCGGTTGATCTATGAAAAATTCAAGCTTGATCAAATTAGACAGCATCAGGAAACGGCGATCGACGCACTGAGTCCTTGCCGTAAATGGTGTCGTTGAAGATTGTTCTTCTCTGTTTTACTGGTAAAGATCCATGACACAGTCGACACTGTGCCATGTTTGTTTACATTTTTTTCTGTCCCATTAGTAGAGCGCGTGATCAAATGTCAGGTGCGCTCTGATTGGACGCAGCCAGACCTAGCTGCATCCAATGAAAATTCTCGTCGCGGGATTTACGAAATGTGGTCTATATATGCCAAGGGTGAAGATGAGTATGCGGATCGTAACCCTTGGCTAGCGAAGATGGCCTCCATATGGAGTAAGTTTAACACACATATAGTTAAATATGTCTATAATGATACCAATTATCTGTATATGAAGCATCAGTATGCTGTTATACTGTTTGCTAGTTCAAAATGTTGTTTTCAATCATAAGCTTTCATTGGCCTACTCTCGATTTCGTCTGCATAATGGCGGGAATACAGCATACGTATGAACATTATCACAATAAATAATTTGACTAGTAATTATTTCATATAGATGTGCCTGTAACTACTTTATTACATCATTTCATTGTGAAGATATAGGTTACAGTAGAAATTAGTTAATCATTTGTTATTTTGTAAAGCATAATTTCTATTTCATTGTTCTCAAACAATAAGTTAATTATAGTAATTTCATTGTGAATTCAGTTTAGATTTAAAGTTTATATTGATAAACATGCATTATACAAACTTAATAGTACTCTGTGTCATAGGTCAACCTATAGCTTGTGCCATGTGTATAATGTAGTTTGGTTGCCATGGTATCAAGATGTTGTTTTAGATTATTGTTGTGTAACTTTAACCAGCATTGTCAGTACTTATTTCTGTTTGTTTGTATATTGTAGTTTTTCACCCTCGACACTCGACTCATGTCAGTCACTAGAGGAAGACACAATAAAGTGGATCAAACATATCCAGACATAGGATTCCTTTGTTATTTCACAGAAACCTTACTGAAGGTTCAAACAATTGAAAAAACAAAACAAAACGAAAAGGATATTTTGTTGCAGGCCTACAGCATCAGTTTTTACGGATAGGACGGAATTTGTCGGTTGGGTCTTTGACAAAGTATTTGTCCCAGATATCTGCATGAGAGGAGACACGCCCCCAGGGTTTGTAACGGCCATTCCAATGGAGCAGGTGGGCGTAACTTAGAAAACTCTTACTGTAGCTTGTCCTTGTAGTCCATCCTACAAAATATAATGAGACTCTTACATTACAAAATATATACAATGTCAGGACTTATATTACAAACTATAAACAGTGTCAGGATCTCTTAGACTCTTATATTACAAACTATAAACAGTGTCAGGATCTCTCAGACTCTTATATTAATATATATACAGTGTCTGATTCTCTTAGACTCTTTTATCACATGATAAGCCTTGTTCTGTAGTGAGTATGCCGATTTAATATTTTTGTGTATTAGTTACATAAATTAATACCGTAGCACAAAATTGATTGGCTGTACAAGTTCTTAATATCACATCATGCCAAGGACAATTACATGACAATGCGGCATTTACCATTTCAATGGTGTATGAAAATTGATGTTTTACACGAACAAATACCACAAATTTTGATAATGCGATACAGTGGACTCCACTTAATATCACCCCTGTTAATATCACATTCCTCTTTATATCAATATCACCCCTGTTAATATCACATTCCTCTTTATATCAATATCACCCCTGTTAATATCACATTCCTCTTTATATCAATATCACCCCTGTTAATATCACATTCCTCTTTATATCATGTTTTCCCAAGCACCATTTTTCTCTCTATATGATCTATGTAATTTTATTTGGTTAATATCATGTATTTGAGATGAATTCCTCTTAATATCATGTTTTTTTTACCAATCACATACAATATCCTGAAATGATGTCATTTCCATTGATTTCAGATACAACTTGTACAAAATGTTGCAAAGGAAATAAAAAATAACACAAAAAATAATTTTTAATTGAAATAATGTTATCTATACACTGAAACATCTTCATATGTACATTGAATAGCTTACTTTTAGTTATGGAGATTGGAAATGCACTAGATAAGTTGAAAAAACATGTTTCTCTAATGTCACATTCCTGTTAATATCATGTTTTTGTCTGACAAATGCAACATGATATAAAGAGGAGTGCACTGTACTTACATGGGTTTCCATTTCATACAAGATTTATGAAACTTGTCACTACTTTTTCAACTTAGCTCGATAGAGGCTTGCGAAATTGAAAAAATGTTTAGACTCATTTCATAAATCCCACAAGAAATTGAAACACATGTAAATACGAAATATAAACAGTATTAGGATGACTTAGACCTTTTATATTATGAAATACATATATAGTGTCAGGATCTCTAAAACTCTTATATTACAAAAACGTTTTGTCTATATCTCTGATGATCTTCATATGTTCAAGCTTTATCTTATTTCATCAAGTTTTTTCTCTTCTTTCCTTACTTTTTTTTTTTTAGTTTTTTTTTTCAAATTTGAGAATTCCTCTTAAATAATAGCAATATATTGGTAATGGTCTTCAACTGTCTATCAAAGACAGCCACCTGTCCTGCAATTTTGTTTGTTAGAGCAGTCCGAAAATGGAAAAATGCAAAATAAAGGACCAAGGGGAACATTCATATGAAATTTGAGAATGATCTATCCAGTAATTCTCAAGAAATAGCCAAAACAAATTATTACTGTTAAAATCTAAGGTTGATGCCACATACAATTATATAGAAGTGGTATTTTTTGTATGACATTTGCAGTAATTGAAGTATTATTTTGAGGACTTACGCTCTGTAACATATTGAAATTTCACTTTTGATTCTACCGTAAGAAATAGCCATCTAATAAACATAAGTCCATTTATGTCAAACAATTCAGCATCAGTAACTGTATAAAATGAGTAAAGGTTTATACTGACCTAGATAGCGGACATGCCAGTTAGGATCTATCTCTGTGTACTGGTTGTAAAACACAATCATCATTGGTGGCTGTGATGCCCCGCCCCCTCGCTCATTTCCATACACTTCTTCTCTGGAACAATAAAATTTTATTCTGCTTATGACACAAACAAAGTCAGGAGGCTTACAATTCATATCCTTGTTAAATCATTCCTTCCTCTTTGGTATCTAATGTTATAGAACATGGCAAGCATGGCATACTGATTAATGCTTACTTGGTGTATTAAGTAACATGACAAATGTTAACGCATTCAAACATACCCTTAAAACACATCTGAACTCCTCCAATTTAAAGATTGGATTCCATACTTGTGAAATGTCAAGGGTGGATGAGTTTGAAGGTCAAATACGATGCAATCTAAGAATGCATTTCTAAATAATCGCAGCTCAGTTTGTATAATATGAGTGTTAAACAAAAGCCACATATATATGACAAATTCTGAGAGAAGCTTACTTTGTATTGAGGGTCATCCAGTACTCAAGCTTCTGAGTGATGTTGTTTTTTCTCCATAGATCTAGGTCAGCTACAAACACCCCACTGTTAAATGCACACTCATTTGGGTTTAGATCAAGGTCTAGTACATGCTTGTTTTTGAAATCGATATAATCTGCATAATTGTTCTGAAAACAAGTAAAAGGCAATTATGACTAATTAATAAAAGAACAAGAGATCCCAGAGGGATCTTGGCGCCCACCATCAAATGATCTAAGTTTGTTTTTTGAAAGATGGTTCTTTACTCTTCTTTCGATTTTCTCTTAGGTGTTGATTAAGTGTGAGCAGAGACTCTGGTGGGACACAGATGCATTTTTTTGGTTTTTTTTTGTGAATTACATTGTCGTTTCCTTATTCTTAGCATAGCTAGGCACCAGGAGGAACCTACATATGAAATTTGTGAAAGTTCCCTTCAGTATATTCTCAGAAATAGGGATAACAAACTTCAATTGTCAAAATCAAAGATGGCTGCCAGTCGGCCATGTTGTTTTCCGATCTGTCCAAAAATGGAATATGCACAACTAGGGACCAAGGTGAACCAACACATGAAATTTGAGAAAGATACCTTCAGTACTTTCTTAGAAATAGCGATAACAAACTTCAATTGTCAATATCCAAGATGGCTGCCTGTCGGCCATATTGTTTTCTGATCTGTCCCAAAATGGAATATACACAACTAGGGACCATGGTGAACCAACAAATAAAATTTGAGAAAGATACCTTCAGTAATTTCTGAGAAATAGCCATAACGAACTTCAATTGTCAAAATCCAAGATGGCTGCCTGTCGGCCATGTTGTTTTTGGATTGGTCCCAAAATGCAATATGCATAACTACACACCAAGGGGAACCTACACATGAAATTTGAGAAAGATCCATTCAGTACATTCTCAGAAATAGCGATAACAAAGTTCAACTGTCAAAATCCAAGATGGCTGCCTGTCGGCCATGTTGTTTTCGGATTGGTCCAAAAATGCAATATGCATAACTAGGCACCAAGGGGAACCTACACATGAAATTTGAGAAAGATCCATTCAGTACATTCTCAGAAATAGGGATAACAAAGTTCAATTGTCAAAATCCAAGATGGCTGCCTGTCGGCCATCTTGAATTCAGATCGGTCCCAAAATGGAATATACACAACTAGGGACCAAGGTGAACCAACACATGAAATTTGAGAAAGATACCTTCAGTACTTTCTTAGAAATAGCGATAACAAACTTCAATTGTCAAAATCCAAGATGGCTGCCTGTCGGCCATGTTGTTTTTGGATTGGTCCCAAAATGCAATATGCATAACTACACACCAAGGGGAACCTACACATGAAATTTGAGAAAGATCCATTCAGTACATTCTCAGAAATAGCGATAACAAAGTTCAACTGTCAAAATCCAAGATGGCTGCCTGTCGGCCATGTTGTTTTCGGATTGGTCCAAAAATGCAATATGCATAACTAGGCACCAAGGGGAACCTACACATGAAATTTGAGAAAGATCCATTCAGTACATTCTCAGAAATAGGGATAACAAAGTTCAACTGTCAAAATCCAAGATGGCTGCCTGTTGGCCATCTTGAATTCAGATCGGTCCCAAAATGGAATATACACAACTACGGACCAAAGTGAACCAACACATGAAATTTGAGAAAGATACCTTCAGTACTTTCTTAGAAATAGCGATAACAAACTTCAATTATCAAAATCCAAGATGGCTGCCTGTCGGCCATGTTGTTTTTGGATTGGTCCCAAAATGCAATATGCATAACTACACACCAAGGGGAACCTACACATGAAATTTGAGAAAGATCCATTCAGTACATTCTCAGAAATAGCGATAACAAAGTTCAACTGTCAAAATCCAAGACGGCTGCCTGTCGGCCATGTTGTTTTCGGATTGGTCCAAAAATGCAATATGCATAACTAGGCACCAAGGGGAACCTACACATGAAATTTGAGAAAGATCCATTCAGTACATTCTCAGAAATAGGGATAACAAAGTTCAAATGTCAAAATCCAAGATGGCTGCCTGTCGGCCATCTTGAATTCAGATCGGTCCCAAAATGGAATATGCACAACTAGGGACCAAGGTGAACCAACACATGAAATTTGAGAAAGATACCTTCAGTACTTTCTTAGAAATAGCGATAACAAACTTCAATTGTCAAAATCCAAGATGGCTGCCTGTCGGCCATGTTGTTTTTGGATTGGTCCCAAAATGCAATATGCACAACTAGGGACCAAGGTGAACCAACACATGAAATTTGAGAAAGATTCCTTCGGTACTTTATGAGAAATAGCGATAACAAGAATTGTTTACGGACGGACTAACGGACTAACGGACGGACTAACGGACGGACTGACGGACGGACGGACGGACGACGGACCACGGACGCAGGGCGATTTGAATAGCCCACCATCTGATGATGGTGGGCTAAAAAGCTATGTCAGTTACATATATCATTACTTTCAAATCATCTTCTTGAGACGTTTTGATACTTATTTTGTATGGATAATGGTTAAGCTGACTTTGGCTAACTATAAATCTAGGAAAAGATATTATAAATGAAATAAAGATTTACTTTGTCTAATACAATGTCTATGTAGAGATGATAGACCTACTTTGGACACAACAGACTCTCCTACATCAGCTTGTTACCTCGATCTTTACTTAAACTATGACCAACACGGGCAACTTACTACTAAGATGTATGATAAATGTGACAATTTCGATTTTCCGATCGTGAACTTTCCCTTTCTTGATAGTAACATCCCTGCTCCTCCATCCTATGGTGTTTACATGTCGCAGTTGATTCGTTATTCTAGGGCTTGCTCTGAATATCGCGATTTTCGTGATAGATGTCGACTGCTAACGAACAAACTTACAGCACAGGGATTCGAGAAATGCAGGTTGATGAAGACTATGGGCAAGTTTTATGGTCGCCATCTTGATATCATCGAGAAATATTCTGTATCTTTGTGTGATATGAAGATGGACGTTTTTGAGTTTGCTTGTTAGTGTGTTTACTTGTTGTGATGACAATGATGACTCGGTTCTCATTTTGAGGATTGATGCTTACTTGGATGTGACCAAGATTTACATGGCGGGTGTCGTCGATGAAGCAGAAGACGCTTACTCTTCCGGAACACCTGGTCTTATTCTCTTGTTCTTTTACGAGAGTCTCCATGTAAATCTTTCCTTTGTTCTTATTTTGCACCTAATTTAATCGATTTTGAGTTCGGATTATGGTTTTGTTGATGCTTTGGTATTCTCTGATTTTTTTTTTTGGCTAATACAATGTCTATGTAGAGGTAATAGACCTACTTTGTCTAATACAATGTCTATGGAGAGATGTTTGACTTACTTTGGCTAATGCAATATCTATGGAGAGAGATTAGACCTATTCTGGCTAATGCAATGACTATGGAGAGAAGTTAGACCTACTGAGGCTTATACAATGTCTATGGAGAGATGTTAGACCTACTGAGGCTTATACAATGTCTATGGAGAGATGTTAGACCTACTGAGGCTTATACAATGTCTATGGAGAGATGTTAGACCTACTGAGGCTTATACAATGTCTATGGAGAGATGTTAGACCTACTTTGGCTAATGCAATATCTATGGAGAAATAATAGACTTACCTTCATCAGGGAGAGTCTCTTAGCTGGTCCGTCACAGTCCTTAGAGAACGCAGCTGCATGGCCTGGCTTTAACTTCATGTTGTATAATTCATGGATATCACCTTAAAAACAGCAATGGTTTCAATAATATATTTAATACGTTGATTGTATTTTTTGTTTTTAAGTTTCATAAGGGTATTCAAGATACCTTGTTTAATGTGTTACAGACTAAAGCATCTACAGATTATAAGGATCAGGTGAAAAAGATCTTTTAAAAGATAAATACTGTTATCTTATTTTTACCCCAAGATTGGTCCCCTTGAATGGCAGGATCCCCAACACCTAAAGAAACTGCGAGCTCGCATCGAGATAAAATGGTGAGATAACACTCCCCTCAACCCCATTGCTGATTTGCCTTAGCTAGGAATTCAAAATTGTTTTGCAGGGCTGAAGAAAGTAAAAACATGTATTTACGTTGTAAAAAGTACCATGTGGTATATTAAATATCACAGTGTGATCTCACCTTGAACAATACTGTCATCATCAATATAGAGAATCCGTCCATGAAAATTAGGTAACAACCGTGGTAGATAGTATCTTCCAAAGTTCATCTAAAAACAAAATTAAAAAGAAATTCCAGATGTGGTAGGATCAGTATTAACTCTACTTTGCTAATCTACTTTATAATTGTATTAAAAATTGGTACCACTAGTCCTGCTTGTATACACAATTGATTGTATAAGAATTGTATATCTATGTATTGTAAAGTGCTTTAGAGTGGCTTATGTTAGCTAGATAGGGCACTTTATCAAACGTTGTATATTATTATTATTATTACTTCAATAAAATTTTACAATTTTCTGTCTAGAACTCATTTATTTTTGTTTAATTTCACGGTTCACAAAATAATTGTAAAACTCAGATTATATAGCACAATATAGAATTTTTCACAAGGTGTTTCCGCGTAATTTTGGCGAAATTTGATGCATTAATTCATGAATCTAGGGAAATTAAAACTATCGTGAATATTAGCAACAATACAGTATTTAGTTTGCCCGAATGACTTGTGAATATTAGCAACAATACAGTATCTAGTTGGCCCCAATGACTTGTGAATATTAGCAACAATACAGTATCTAGTTTGCCCCAATGACTTTTGAATATTAGCAACAATACAGTATCTAGTTTGCCCCAATGACTTTTGAATATTAGCAACAATACAGTATCTAGTTTGCCCCAATGACTTGTGAATATTAGCAACAATACAATATCTAGTTTGCCCTAATGACTTGTGAATATTAGCAACAATACAATATCTAGTTTGCCCTAATGACTTGTGATTATTAGCAACAATACAATATCTAGTTTGCCCTAATTACTTTGCAGATGCCATAAATACATAAATTTTTATGTATCCGACCTATTTACCAACATTGTTACCCTGACAATTTTTTTTATCATAAAATGTAGAATTTTCAATTAGAGATACAATAAAACCCCACTTACTTGAACCTGGTTTACTTGAATAACCATCATTCATTGAAAAGTTTGGAGTTGGAACATACTCAACCAACCTCGGATTACACAAATATCATGTATTCCTCAAACTATTGATCAGGTCCCCACAAGTTCGAGTAAGTTGGGCTTTACTGTACATGTCAGACAGGAAGGAATAAAGACAACATAATAATATTTACCGGACTGGCCAGCTCTGGGCGACCTCCTCTGACCTTAATCTTGCCCTTGACCCATTCTTCTGGGAAAACATGTAGCTCATAAAATATTGTGAGCAACTTTGAAGTTTCAATCCAGATTCTGAAACAATAATTGTTGATTCACAATTAGATATGTAAATAATTCAAGCTTCTTATCACCAAGGACCCAGTGACAATAGTTAATCAACAGCGAGTATGGTAAGTAGTTGTATGGGTGATCAACTTGTGCAGTATACAAATACACTGCCATCCAAAAGCCATTTGCCAACAAAACATGAACACAACTGATGCAATTTCCTAAAGATAGTCCACTTAAAGTAATTATTTATCACATAACTGACCCATTCAGTCATGCCATACAGCCATGTCATAAAAATGGTATTGCACACGTGTAATAACACTATTGTGACGTCATAAACAAATGATGTCTTTATGGTGTCATATGATTGTCTCGGTAGTGAAAATTGTACTGTCACAGAAGAAATTGCCTTTCTTATAGAGAATTCATTTGAGGGTTTTTGTGTATTTTCTCGTAAATATAAGTTATGTGATAAATAGAATCTTACACTCGTGTCAATGTAATATGGAATTTAACAAACTCGTTAAATAATTCAATATGCCACTCGCGTAAAGGCTCGTGACAGATTAAATTATCTAACTCGTTTAATAAATTTCATATTACATTGACACTCGTGTAAGATCCTCTATATATTATATATATATATATTTATAAAAATATTAGAAGTAATACATACTTTAAAATTGGGTTTTGCTCTATATCAAAGCGTTTGCAGAAAAGATGTATCAGAAATTTTGGATGGCAGTGTAAAGTTCAATATGATATTTCAAAACAAATAATTAGGAAATTAGTTAGATGAAATGGTACATTTACCTAGCGTGGTCCATGCTGCTTCTGTCGACGAACAGGTGAAACATGACACTGTGTTTGGTGTTGAGCCGGATACTATTGATAAGAGCCATCATGCCCCCCATGGTTTGGCCGTCAGACATGATACACACATGGACAGCATCAGCTGATGTCATGTTTCTTTTCTGTGCTAGTGCCTCTTTCCTGTAGATACCTGAACAAGTACACTGAATTATGTCAGGGCAAGTATGTATGTCAGGGCAACTATGTATGTCAGGGCAATTATGTATGTCAGGGCAATTATGTATGTCAGGGCAAGTAGGTATGTCATGGCCAGTACATATGTCAGGGCAAGTATGTATGTCAGGGCAAGTAGGTATGTCACGGCCAGTAGGTATGTCAGGACAAGTATGTATGTCAGGGCAAGTATGTATGTCAGGGCAAGTATGTATGTCAGGATCAGTAGGTATGTCAGGGCAAGTAGGTATGTCACGGCAAGTAGGTATGTCAGGGCAAGTAGGTATGTCATGGCAAGTAGGTATGTCAGGGCAAGTAGGTATGTCAGGGCAAGTAGGTATGTCAGGGCAAGTATGTATGTCAGGGCAAGTAGGTATGTCATGGCAAGTATGTATGTCAGGGCAAGTAGGTATGTCAGGGCAAGTAGGTATGTCATGGCAAGTATGTATGTCAGGGCAAGTATGTATGTCGGGGAAAGTACGTATGTCATGGCAAGTACGTATGTCATGGCAAGTACGTATGTCAGGGCAAGTATGTATGTCAGGGCAAGTAGGTATGTCAGGGCAAGTAGGTATGTCAGGGCAACTATGTATGTCAGGGCAAGTAGGTATGTCAGGGCAAGTAGGTATGTCAGGGCAAGTAGGTATGTCAGGGCAAGTAGGTATGTCAGGGCAAGTAGGTATGTCAGGGCAAGTAGGTATGTCAGGGCAAGAATGTATGTCAGGGCAAGTAGGTATGTCAGGGCAAGTATGTATGTCATAGCAAGTAGGTATGTCAGGGCAAGTATGTATGTCATGGCAAGTAGGTATGTCAGGGCAAGTATGTATGTCATAGCAAGTAGGTATGTCAGGGCAAGTATGTATGTCACGGCAAGTAGGTATGTCAGGGCAAGTAGGTATGTCAGGGCAACTATGTATGTCAGGGCAAGTAGGTATGTCAGGGCAAGTATGTATGTCAGGGCAAGTAGGTATGTCAGGGCCAGTAGGTATGTCAGGGCAAGTAGGTATGTCAGGGCAAGTATGTATGTCAGGGCAAGTATGTATGTCAGGGCAAGTAGGTATGTCAGGGCCAGTAGGTATGTCAGGGCAAGTATGTATGTCAGGGCAAGTAGGTATGTCATGGCAAGTAGGTATGTCAGGGCAAGTAGGTATGTCAGGGCAAGTAGGTATGTAACAGCAAGTATGTATGTCAGGGCAATTAGGTATATTAGGGCAAGTAGGTATGTCAGGGCAAGTAGGTATGTCAGGGCAAGTAGGTATGTCGGGGCAAGTAGGTATGTCAGGGCAGGTAGGTATGTCAGGGCAAGTAGGTATGTCAGGGTAAGTAGGTATGTCAGGACAAGTATGTATGTCAGGCCAAGTACAGATGTAGGTATGTTAGAGCAAGTAGGTATGTCAGGGCAAGTATGTATGTCAGGTCAGGGCAAGTATGTATGTCAGGGCAAGTATGTATGTTAGGGCAAGTATGTATGTCAGGGCAAGTAGGTATGTCAGGACAAGTATGTATGTCAGGGCAAGTACAGATGTAGGTATGTTAGAGCAAGTAGGTATGTCAGGGCAAGTATGTATGTCACAGCAAGTAGGTATGTCACAGCAAGTATGTATGTCATGGCAAGTAGGTATGTCAGGGCAAGTATGTATGTCAGGGCAAGTAGGTATGTCATGGCAAGTAGGTATGTCAGGGCAAGTAGGTATGTCAGGGCAAGTAGGTATGTCAGGGCAAGTAGGTATGTCAGGGCAAGTATGTTAGCTGTGTAGTACTTCAACATTGCATGGGGATCGATCTGCTATTCAAAATAGGATTTCAGTCCTGGGTAAATTATTTAAATTCAGTTTTTCAATTATTATGAAATTCAGATACAATATTTATTTTGAAAGAAATTGCAAAGCACAAACAACCAACACCAACATATTCCACAAGTTTGTTATGAAGGTATAACCAGTATAGCTGTCAAGTCTGGCCATCATCTCAAAATTTTCAGGAGGTGTTATATTTCGAATTTTGATATATTCACAAATAGTAAAATTAAAAACCTCAACAATATTTGCAAATATACAGTAACTGTCAAAATGTATTGAGTAAATTTAAAGAATTGCCTACAAGAAGATGTTCATGCTTTACCAAATGAGGTCAAATCTACAATTAATGCATAGCATGTTTTTAAGATCTAGCTTATAATTATTACCCCTACCCCTACCCTAAAACCAACTACCCTCAAACATCACAAAAATAGTTTTTAGTATAAATTTGATACAAATGCAACACAAACCTTTGTCAATTACACTTTTCTTCCGGGCGTTTGGCATCAGCATAGGAAACCAAAGATAGAACATGAAACCCAGCCATACCAGAGTCAGAACAGTGGCAACTGTAATAGGAAGAAAACCTTAATAATGATAAGTTCACGGTAAAATGTACACTTACACTGTTAACCAATGGGACATATTACTGAACCCAATGTATATACATAAGAATATTGTAAGCCTATGGATGAAGACCATTGACTTTCAAACCCACAACCCTTTTGAACATGTACATGGGAAACATATATATGTATGGTCATTATCATGTTGTAACTATGTTATAAACAATTTTGTGTAAACATGTGTTGAAGAATATTCTGGAAAAAGTCACTGTTTGCTATCAACAGATATTGCTAGAAAGTCATTTGTATTATATTTTGCATCTGGACCGAACATTCTAGATATTCTACAACAACATTTTAGATATTTCTACAACAACATTCTAGATACTTAATATATATAAGCTGGACCTGTGCTATCTGGTCAGTCCACTGTTTATACATCTGGGGATTCTTGAACACCTTAACTCTGCCTTATACGGATTTGAACTACATCATCATTTCGGAATAGGACATTCCGCGGGACACTACATCGGACATTTATTTCTCATCATTGAGGATTTGTGAGTACATGTACCGTTGTTATAATTATATAAGGAGAGATTGGTAGTTACATTTCATTATTATATGTGTTATATATTGTTGTATCTGTAACTGAAAAAGAGAAATGCAACATCCAGACTTGGATTTGAACCCAGGCCCTTCAGAAGTCTAGCAGGACCTCTACCAATTGAGCAAACTTGCCACTGTTTTGATATTCCATTTTATATATAATTGGTATCATGTTACCTTAAAATTTCTGTTTCTAATGTTTCTGCTATAAAACTAGGCAGGTAAATCTAGAGGAATTTTTGGATTTTTTTTTTCAAATGTCTATTTTTCAATGTAAAAGTGTAACAGCAATATACATTTAGCTAGATTTCTATATATTTGTTTGGCCCAGTACGTCATATTTGGGACAATGTGGAAAAAGGATTTGGGACATTGTGGAAATGAGGTGATCTGTCACAGGGCAAATAAATCAGTTCGCCCAAATATTTTGGGACATATATATATATCTTAACCCTTGATAAGCAAAAATGTCCTTACAGGTGCGTGCTTTATTCAGTATTTTTAAGGACTATTGGACTTACAGATTGCCATTTTGGGGTGGTGGTGGTGATGGTGGGGGGGGGGGGGGGTCGATAAATAGAATTTTTCAAACAAGAAATTTACTGCACTGAATGCTTTCATTTTTGCCCTTATTTTTAGCTAAGCATGAAAGAATCATGTTTGAATTTGAATAAAAAAATAACTCGAAAACAACCAAAACGTGATCTTTGAATGTGGGCCGAAATGAGTGAAATTTTTTCGTAATTAATATATATGCAAATGAAAACAACTTCTACAGGTATACAATCATGTATGCATTCTTTAGTACTATGGCTATGCATATTCATAAAGTTTTTGGGATAAATCTGGCTAGAAACATCACAGAGTCTGAATCAATTTCCATGTCTACAATATCCAAATAGAGTTTATGACCTGACCAGTCTTTCTGTGTGTGTAATAAATGTGCCAGTCATGCACCTATACATAATTTGCTACCTCAATGTTAACACGTGTAGTTATCATGAGGACTCCTCAGACTACATGTAAATTAAAAGATTTGTCACCTCACCAGCCGTTTGGATAGTGTAGACATGGAAATGGATTTTGATATGTATTTAACCAGATTTATCCCAAAACTGTATAGCCACAGTACTAGTGAAAATTATAGTTGTTTTCATTTGCATATAGAAAAGATGTATTTGTATACGATGAATTTCACACATTTCACCCAGCGACAAAAGTCATGCTTTTGTTGATTCCAAGTTATTTTTTTTATTGAAAGTTCAATTCCAAAATGGTTCTTTCATGTCTTGCTATAAATAAGGAAATAATGAAAGCATCAGCTATGGGGCGCCGTTTAATTATTTATTAACAAAACTGGATATATCCAAAATTCGAATTATGGATATTCATTTTTGGATATCCATAATTTTAATTTATGATATCATTAAAAAAATTTGGATATCTCAAATTAATTCTGGATAACCTAAATTATTTTTGGATATCCAAAATACATGGAACTTTGGATATCAGTAATTCAAATTTTGGATAAACATAAATTGTTTTTGAATATCCAAAATCTGACTTTTGGATATCAATAAATGATTTTTGGATACCCAAAAATCATTAAGAATATTCAAGATTATTCAAAGATATCCAAAATTCGAATAATGGATATCCAAAAATGATTGATGGATATCAATAATTCAAATTGTGTGCCGTTTTACTTTTTATTAATAAAACTGGATATCCAAAATTCGAATTATTGATATTCATAATTCGAATTTTGGATATCCTAAAATAATAATGAATATCTTGAATTATTTTTGGATGTCCTTAATATTATTTTTTGATATCCAAAAATTCGAATAATGGATATATATCCATAAATAATTTTTGATATCCAAAAATCGAATTATGGATATCCAAAAATACATGGAATTTGTGATATCCATAATTTAACGATATCCAAAATTAGAATTATGGATATCCAAAAATGATTTATGGATATCCATAATTCGAATTTTGGATATCCAGTTTTGTCAATAAATAGTAAAACGCCGCCCATAACCAGCACAGTAAATTGCTTGTGTGAAAAAAAATGTTTATCAACCCGCGACCCTTGGCTCTCCAGCCCGATGCTCTACCGAATAAGCTGAAAGGATGGTAGATTTCTCATCGTCATTATCAGTAGATCTAGATTGATCACAGTACACTAGAGTAGTGTTTACATTACTACTTTAGACTGGTCTCATGGGATGCATAATCATTAGCATCATATATAATCAATGAACATACTCCTTTTGGAAGAAAATATTCCCATGTTGATTTCTAACCGGTTTCGTCTTCGTTCTCTCTACAAATTCTGTTCCCCAACGTTGCCACGTAGGCGGCGCTATGTGGAGGTTCTACAAGGGCGCAGACATTTTTAAAATACCCGTATGATAACATTGCGAAAAATATAAAAGCCAATATAACGAAACGTAATTCACTTTAGAAAATTGCTAATCATCCTAAATATCATATCTTTTATTCTAACTTAATGAAGACTTACTAAAAATTGGTTTTTGCCAAAAGAAATGTGTCTATCTATTTTTAGCTAGTATTGTATTTTTGCAAATTTGTGGGTTGATCTGAATTTTTTATTTACCGAGCACATGGCAGAAAATGAATCTGTACGTAGAGGGATCGAAGGTACTCCACGAAGTTTTAGAGAAGCGGGGGTCTGTAAAAAATCTCGCCTACAGTTCGGAGTATAAGGTAATAACGTTTCCCTTAAATACATGAAATCTCGAGAGACAATGATAGGGCTGTGTTGATCTAGTTATGTCAAAATGGGATCCGGGACGTTTCGCCCACAGGTTTGTTCACAGGTGCTTGTGGACATGAATGTGACTATTTTTCCATTGAATGTAGAAGGTAATATACATATACGGTGTTTCATAATCATTTAATGCTAAATTATTAATTTTACAATAACAACCTATGCAGAGTAGCCTTATAAAAACCTGAATAAAGATTTTTGTATCTTGTAATGGCACTAGACTAGTCCGAAGGGTTCTGACTCTCTGACCCGCTAAATATTTTGATGACAGGCGGGGTGCGAGAGTCAGAATTCCTCCTTAGTTAAAAAGTGGAAATTTTACCGACCCTTGCAAGGGTCGCATTTGAAGCCGTGTTTTATAATGTGAAACATTTTCGATCACATGTAAATTAAGTATTAATGGAAAGAACAGATATTTTTCCACTAACCTACACATTTAATCAAGTCACAGGAGGTCGTAAACCAACTGTCGTCATCCATTTCTAAAATATAACCAGGTTCCTGTCAAAGTATTTAGCTGGTCAGGGAGTCAGAACCCTTCGGACTAGCACTAGACGAGGTAGTCCGAAGGGTTCTGACTCTCTGACCCGCTAAATATTTGGACGACAGGTAGGTGCGAGAGTCAGAATTCCTCCTTAGTTAAAAAGTGGAAATTTTACCGACCCGTGCATGGGTCACTGTTTAAGCTGTGTTTTATGATATGAAACATTTTCGATCACATGTAAATCAATTATCAATGGAAAGAACAGATATTTTTCTACTAACCTACACACGTACATTTAATCAAGTCCCAGGAGGTTGTAAACTAACTGTTGCTAGCTATGCCCAAGCAAAGGGGACGTAACTCCTATTGACCACTGGCGAGTGAGCAAAAAAACGTCACAGAAATAGTCCTTCGGAAGTACGGCGATTTTATCATATTTACCAGTGTTAAATGCAAAGATGGGTGATGTTATTTTAACATTCGATAACTCTCGTTGATTTACCAGCCAAAACAATGAGAGAATGGCGCCAAGGTAGATCGAGCGAGCCTGTCAAAGAAATGTCAAAGCTCTAATTTTCTTATTGAAGCGAGTAAATTAACCAAAATTATATGAAAATGAAGATAAATTAACAACAAAAATAATGATATGTTTGAATCAATGTGACATGACCGTTCTTGATGTGAAAATGAGGATTTTTGTCACCTAACGGTAAATCCAAGATGGCAGACACGTGCTGTCAGATGGCCATTGGGAATGTAAACAAAGCGCTCGAAACATGTAAAAGTCGATATTTTCCAATGAAAGTTCTTTATTAAGTGATCTTTCACAACTGTTAAGGTAAGATTAGTGTAGTTTTGAAAAGAATTATGTAATATATATGTAATAATATTGTAAAATTAGAACGTGAATCGGACTAGGTAAGACTTGACTCGATACAGTACTACTACTAGTAGTAGTATATAGTGTACAGTAGGCTAGTAGGATAAGGAATATGTCGCACAATGTCTTCTCTTGATCATTTCAACTCATAACTTCGGATATTATTCTAAAGATAACTCTATTTCTTAACTATGATGTATTAGGAAATGTTAACAATTGTAATTTGCATGAAACCCATATAGAAAATGACACTTCCTTATTTGATCAATCAACAAAACATTGTTTTTACAAATTTCTTGAATTGTACAATAACACATAAAATATTATAAGATAATGGCACATATTGCATGTTGATAATATTTAATTGGGGACTTTTTTATTACAATTCAGTTTTCTATAAAATTACCAAACTTCGTTGTGCATTTTAAATGCTTCAATATTACAAGTGTAAATTAAAGATTGTAATTAATGTTTTAAGTTAAATAGAAGAATATTTTTCTAATCATTTTAATAGTTTTATTCATCCAGCTATATATAAGCATTGCATTTACTTATAATATATTAAAACAAGTATATTGTATTATGTTTAATGACATCAGTTTGTGGACTGCTTTATTTATATATATAAAAACGTATGTCAATAGTCCATTTATGTTATCAATATCGGAGCTGTAGATATTTTTTAGAATGTTTGTGTTACTTTTTTAATCAGAATATAATGTGACTTAAATTCTGGTTAATGTTTTTTTGTTTTAACAGAAGTATTTTCCAAGTTATGGGTTGTATACGCTTTTTTCAGTTTTTTTTGGAAATCTCAACTTTGAAGATCAGAATTTCCGATTTTCGAAAATTCACTAAAAATTTAGTTTTTAAGATAAAATTGTTCTGATTGTTGTTTTATAATCAGGTGATGATACTCTTCAAAAATAAAGCTACTACATACTTCCAAATAATGCAGAAAAAAATGGTTGGGCATAGCTACTGTTGCCACCCATTTCTAAAATATGACCAGTTTCCTGACCACTGTTTGAAAATGGCCACGTGTCGCGAGATCCCGCGAGAATTACGCTTGACCTATCTTATTTTGATCATGTGATGTTAGGCGGTGGCCATTTTCAAACAGACGCACCCGCCTGTCGTCCAAATATTTAGCGGGTCAGAAAGTCAGAACCCTTCGGACTATAGACGAGGCTTCTGTCTGGTTTTACCACAGTCACTTGTTACTATGAATAAACCTTGTCGACTTGGGAATTACCTTGGTGAGGCGATGATGTGTCATGACTCAAAGATATAATTTAACCTTTGACCTACATAATTATGTACATCAAGAAAACGTTTGTCGAAGGTCTATCTCATGTATACATGCATGTTTTGATGTCAACTTCAAACGCCTTTGCTCTACACCAGTTCAAGAACTAGTACTGTACCAGTCACCTGAAGTTGAGCTTCGATCCTAACTTGGGGTATTGGTTTGGTGAGGCAATCATGTATCAAAAGAAGGTCACTCTGATCTACATTTTTTCCTACCTACTTCAAAGAAAATGTTTGTCCAGGGTCTATATCGGACACTCAAACTTCATACCTAGAGTTAGTAATATGGGTTTACCTTGATGAAGCAGTGTGTCATATTTCAAGGTAGGTCGCTGATGACCTTTGACCTACATCAAAGAAAATGTTTGTCCAGGGTCTATATCGGACATTCAAACTTCATACCTAGAGTTAGTAATATGGGTTTACCTTGATGAAGCAGTGTGTCATATTTCAAGGTAGGTCGCTGATGACCTTTGACCTACATCAAAGAAATTGTTTGTCCAGGGTCTATCTCGGATACTCAAACTTCATACCTAGAGTTAGTAATATGGGTTTACCTTGATGAAGCAGTGTGTCATATTTCAAGGTAAGTCATTGATGATCTTTGACCTACATCAAAGAAAATGTTTGTCCAGGGTCTATCTCGAGCTCCTTTACTATACTTCTTACTCAAACTTCATACTGGATTTAGTCAAAAAAGTTTTGACTCTCTGATTCGCCAAATATTGGGATGGCTAGCAGCTCGTAGGGCCAGAATTCATCCCTAAGAAAATATCCTGACATCTGTTTGAAAATGGCTGCGTGTCGCAAGATCCTGGGAGAGTTTCTTTCTGAACTATCTATTTTGGATCATGTGACGTTATATTAGGCATTTTCAAACAGATGTCAGGAATTTACCGTAGTTATTTTTTAGAAATGGGTGACAACAGTTTGTTTACGACCTCCTGTGCCATGATAAAATGTGTAGGTTTAATAGCAAAATATCTGTTCTTTCCATTGATACCTAGTTTTCATGTGATCGAAAACATTGCATATTGCAATTAAAACACCGCTTAATCAGCGACCCCTGCAAAATATTTGTCTCATATATTTCATGGTATAGGTTAACGTTCATAAGATAAGTTTATTTCTGGTGCAGGACATTTTATAGTCCTCTATACCAGACTCAAAAAAAAACCAGATATTGTTATACATATATACAAAACACATATTAAAATAAACATGCACATAATAGTTTAAGATTAAGTTTCAGTCCAGTATGTTACACTATGTTTTATATGGTTATTTCAGCTTTGAAGTTATAAAAATATCTTGTTTTTTCCAATGATTGTCCAGAGAGTTTTTGAAAGCATTTATATTGGGTGCGGATACTATAGATTCAGGTAGGCTGTTCCAATATTTATTGTTCTTATTGAAAAAGAATTTTTCCTTGCTGCTGATGTTGCTCGAATAGGGTAGATTTTCTTTGAGTTTCCTCTTCTACTGTGTCTCTGTGATGCATCTTCCCATAAATGCAGGGGGCAGAAAAAAATATAATTTAGAGAAAATATTATGAAACAGTACGTATTCCATTTTTGTATTGTGATACAATACTATATTTCTGTGTATAACCCTAATACCAATTTTCCAATATATTGTGACAGCCTTAATAAATATAGTATTACACATAAATGTGTGACAACAATAATAAGGTGTCACAAATGAATGACGTTTTTATGATGTCACACAATTGTCTTGGTAGTGAAACTTGCATTTTTGGAGTGAGAAATTTGAATCTCTTATAGGGAAATAAATTTGAGATTTGGGCATATTTTCTCATGAATTTTTGTTATGTGATTAATAGAATCTTATTTTTATGTCAATGTCATTTGGAATTTATCAAATGCATTACGATAAATAATTTGTCACTTGCCTTAAGGCTCAAGACATATGAAAGTATTGAACTTGATGAATAAATTCTATGTTATGTTGACCCTGGCGTAAGAGCCTCTGTATATTTCTTCAGTAAATTTACATAAATTTTGATGTTCTACAGAACAAGCCCCAGTTGATAGGACTGGTGTGCGAGACACTGAAATATGGCTCCTTGCTGCAGCAGCTGGTGGACCACGCCAAACTTCTCACTAAAGAGTTCTTACTGAAGGGAGATAACCTGCTTGCTCAGACACTTGTCCATGATTTCGTAGTCGGCCGTGGAATCAATCGTGCTGGAAAGCTCAAGGTGAGAGTGAAAAGTGAGGAGTAAACTTATGTCAAGAAGTTTATGACATTCAAAAGCTCCATACTTCTGTTTGGTAGTCATCAGTCCGGGGGCATTCGTGTCATCTGGATTACCATCGACTGCTATGTTTTTGTCTTACCCATACAACGTATATAGTAACTTGTTTGATGTTACAGTCAAACTTTGAGGATTCGAACTTTGCGGGACTGTCGTGAAAACTTCGAAACATCGGGACTTAGACTCATGAATATTGAACATCGAACATCGACATATATATGTACTGTACATAAGAAGAACCGGGCCCGTATTCATGAAACCGTTCTCATGCTCAAGCAAGGATTTCATGCTCAAGCCTTATTTCTTGTTTTGGCTATAAATCATTTAAAAAATCTAACTTTGTCAAAGTTTTGGAAAAAAGTTGAAGAAACATGAAGCCAAAAACTGTTTTCAACATTTACATTGACTTTTTGACCCTTCGACATGATTAAGGAGACTTTCAAGAAAGCTGGCTTGAGCACAGAATCCATGCTTGAGCATGAGAACGGTTTCATGAATACAGGCCTTGATGCGGTGCTTACAAGTGTAACGTAACACAGGCTAAGAAATTGTAGATTCACATTTATAAAGAATAGTATACTAAAATACATGTACACACTGTAAATTTTGCAACGTGGTAATCTTGTAAGAGTTTTTTGTTTATCAACTTAATTTTAAAAGCAGGTAAAATTTTTACTTTGATTTATTAGTTGTACTTTTCAATGTTTTCATAACGAACGGGTCAGATTAAAACTTTGATACAGCGAAAAATTTGATTCATAGAAGTTCGATTCATGAAATGTAAATTAAAGAGGCATCACGGTAAAACTATATTTTTTTACGCTTATTTAGAATTAGTGTATATATGAATTAAATGTATACTCTTGTGGAAAATTAATGTGCGATTTACGCTGAAATATTTAATAATTAAAAAAGGGAATCACAATTCGTTGATCAACGATTTGGACATGTAAATTTTTTGCATCGCATATGATAACGCATGCGCATAACATGCTACATCAGTAAACAAAAAAAGGCGATCCGCGTGACCTACATGTAGCTACCAAGCGAAAAGTGGCCGAATGGTCAAACTTTAACGTAAGGATTATATTACGGAATCATAATGAGGGATGGGAAGTATTCAAGGGAGAGACTAACAGCCCAATTGTTTGCATGTTACAGTTTTCTTCTGGATAGCCAGTCACACAGTATTGATTTGGTTTTGGGGACTCCCAAGGGATAACTCTTTCATTCCTCTGTTACATGAAATGCGTGTGTAAAACTTGAAAGCGTGTATTGTAATATTTCCTTTATAATATTCCAGTAAAACGGCATTATTGAATTATATTGCTGAAGAGAAAGACCTTTTCACATACAAGAAAAAACGTATGGGGGGTTACGTTGTAAAACGCCGGTATATGGCGATTGAGTTTAATTATACAGATTCAATTTGGACAAAATAAATAAATTTATGTCATCATGTGCGGATGAAAAAATGCTGTCATACCTTATCTATAAAATACGGATTGTACAAATATTATCGGGTTTGAACCCCGGTAATAAATTTGATATGAATCAAAATATATGCATTATATAAGTGAAGTCATTAATTCATAAAAAAAAAAAAAAATCATATACATGTATGTCCCATGTCTGCAGTTGTGTTGAAAATGTTAACGAACCTTTAAATTTACATAAAAAAAGTAAAATGAATCATAACATATATAACTGGATTAAGTATTGGACAATTATCTTCTCGGCAAATTCCAAATTTGATATATATATTATATATGTATTCTACATGTTTAGTGCGTGGTGCGTCATATGAGTGCACGGACTTCCGTGATACATATATAACTGTAAGTGTTAAAGTATGTTGACGCTGAAAGTTGGATAGATTTTGGATGAATATATAGATAGTCTGAAAAAAAATCTTCAAGACATCGAGTTGTATTAAAATAATCGGAATCATTTCATTTTATTTTTGTACTTTTCAATGCATGCACACCTTTTATGAAATGGTTCCAAATGAGGATTCGTGAAAATAACTTTTTACAGAAATTAAGGTTTGCCCTATGTTTGTCATCGTCGGTCACCCAAATGACACTGTTAAACGTAAATGTGATTCAATAAATTTATACACGGACTTTGTGTCTGGTTCATCATCGGACGTACATGTATATATACATTACGCGTCCCCTCTTGGGCCCCTTCGTCAAATTGACCGAGAACGCTGTCACCTGACGCATGATCAGCGCTATTTTTATCGGGCTTTCCCGAGGAATGCAATTTTGCAAGTGGCTAATAAACACATTTGGAGTGGACTTTGAATATTGAAATAACAGGGAAATGTATCTGGTAGTGCAAACAGCATGTACATTCAAGAAATTCATTGTAGACTTCCCCGGGATGCCCCTTTAATAGTGTTATATAATGAAAAAAATCGGACTTTGCCAAAAGTTCGACACATCGAGAAATTTGAATCGTCGAGGTTCGCTTAATCAAGGTTTGACTGTATGTTAATGTTTTTTTTCCAGCAAGTGATAACTCGTAACCGTGCTGCCCTGACAAAGAAGTATGAATCTATGCTGACAGATGCTGGTGTTACAAAATGGGAAGAGCTTCTCCCACAGAACGAGACTTCATTTGCAGGTAAAATATTATAATCAAAAATTAAATTGAAAGTAAGAGTAGGTTTTCTCAGTTTCTGATTAAGTGAATGCTGTAATACAGCACCACTGGTTACATTTGTTTAATTGATTACCAAGTCGGGATAAAGACAGATAAAAAGGTCAAGGCCATGTCATTAATTACACTTGGTATAAACCTGGAACCTCTGTTATTGCAGCGGCAATCAAAGTATTAAAGACATGCATATCTTGAATCTGATTGTCCAATGAGACTGCCATGGTCCACACAGAAGATGAAAAGTGCTTGAATTTGGGGTCAGTGTTGGAATTTGCTCACAAATGCTTGAACAGTGCTTGAATTCATACTTAGCTGTAAACATGCAAATTATTTTAGATTCATATTAAGAAAAAATGCTGGAAAAGTGCCCGAGTTTTAGTATGAAAATCTGTATGAATCATGACTGTCTCACCTTTCTCTGTTTCGTTATTTTTTTACAGGTACCTTGCCCAGATATGTCCGAGTCAATCTGATAAGATCGTCTGTCTCTGAAGTGACCAGTACTTTGGAATCTGAGGGCTGGGAACCATTGGCCACACCTACCAAGGACTGTCAATGGTATATCTTTAAACCAGATCCTAGCTCTCCAACGGGATTGCATTCCTTTGCCAAATTTGTTGGGGATTAATTTCTATAAAAACTGTTATTTTATCACATGAACAGCCAATGTTTCTTGGCTTAAATTTCACATTTTTTCCATCATATTCACACGAATGAAAATATATTAAGGATGTAAAAATCAACTGAAATATAATTTCAAATGGAATTTAGTGAAATCCACATCATGATATTAGCATCTAAAAGTTCACAAAATAATGCCGGTGTTGTCTGCAATAAAATTTCAACTTTCACTCTGGACATTTGAACCCATTTAACTTAATACTCCAAGATTTATCACAGTCCTGCTGACTTCATATAACAGGTTTGACAGTCCTAATGTCATACATTAACATGTACTAAGATGGTAGATAGATATGTACAGGTAGGGATGGTGATGTGTTTCAGGTTCCGGGACACCGTCAATAACCTACAGGAGTATCAGTTCCTACGGGACCCTCACCTACACGATGTCCTCGTTTTCCCTCCACGCACAGATTTCCATGACAATGAACTTCTTACATCAGGGAAAATTGTATTACAGGACAGGGTAACTGATGCACTTTATCTTATCTCATTTCACCCGTGAACTTTGATCTAATCCATCATAGACATATTTTAAGTGCCCTCTTTATACTCCTGCATTGACCATCAATACCACTTAGAAGAATGCCCTCAAAGAAGTCGTAAAAAACATGATGTATGCACCTTGAAATCTTCGGAAAAATTACATGAAAATATTACATATATATATGGCCACAAAAACCATGAAAATTGAATTTCATGGCCATGACCAATAATATACTCCTGTCTTGTGTCCTTGACCATCAGTATACATTGGTGTGTGTGTGCTTTTGTCCAAATACACTATGGCAACCTGGTTTCCAGAGTATATTTCAGCGACTGTTTCTAGAACAGACATCAGAGTTTGTATAAATATGTATACATTATGGGAAGAGAGTATTACACCCTTAAGTCACTGTGACCTCTCTTCAACCTTTGACATTGCCCGCAAGTACAAAACTAATGGTTTCTGGAGAATATCCTCTTCAGTTTTCACGGCAGTTCTCTTCCATAGCTTTCATGTTCAATCTTTTAGACTTGCCAGAAGTAAAAGATTAAAAGTTTACTATCCCTCTTTCTGAAGAAAATATCAATCTTGCATGGGACTAATGTAGAGCATTTGATGATGGCATTCTATGATCTCTTGTTTTCCTAACAATTCTTCTAATAGTACATTTTTATTCATCTGATTGATGTCAAAAAAAAGTTATAATATGTTTGAAAATGTATTTGAAAACGATTTCTGAATTACCCTCTAAGATGATCTTAACATATTAACTCCAAAGAAAATTGAGTAATGTTCCATTGTCTTGTATGTAAATTGAGCTGAATTATGGTACATTTTTCACGACTTGGAATCAGTAATTCACAGTCTAGTTAAATTCAAAATTACTTTCCTGTCTAAAAAAGAAAACATGCAAGAAAACACTTTGATCATTTACAGGCAAGTTGCTTCCCTGCCCACATCCTTTCCCCACCAGAGGGTTCCACCATCTTTGACTGCTGTGCAGCCCCTGGTAACAAGACCAGCCATGTTGCCAGCCTGATAAACAACAAAGGGTGAGACTCCTGTTTAGATGGACACTTTGTGGCCTGTTTTTGGGTGTCGTCTCGGGCTCCTGTAGTTGTAGCTTTGTCATTGTAAGACATATCAGAGATATTCTGCTGTTATATAATTACTTTACATATGATATCCTGCTGTTGTTTTTTTTTCATTTGTCAAATATGCTGTGGTTTAAACAATTCTATTTTATAGGGTATGCATTAATTTCTCTAAATTTGATTAAACTTTCTTTCTAGTAAACTCAAATGCAAATAAAATTAAATCATTTTTTTCTTACTCTTCACAGTACTTTCCTTGGCCTCCCTATAGTATTTTCCCCATTTAGCACACCCTTGCCTTTTACTCTTTGTCTACATATTTCCCCCACACATCACATTGATAAAATTATCAGAGGTCCTTTTTGTTTTCCCACATAGCACCATATTTGCTTTAGATAAAGATGGCCGCCGGATGGCTACACTACAGGGATTGATGAGGAAGGTGGGAGTCAATTGTGTCATACCTGGCTGTCAGGATTTCCTCAAGGTCAATCCCCATGACGACCGTTACAAGGATGTAGAGTATATGCTGGTTGATCCTTCCTGTAGTGGTTCTGGTAAGTTTACTGGTTTCATGATTGGTGTACGAAATTCTGCTACCACTACCCATCAACCTCTGGAGTCGCATGTTTGAGGCCAATTGGGCAGCTGCCAGGTACTGGCAGTTCGTCTGTAGTTTTTCTCCAGGAACTTCAGCTTTCCTCCACCACCAAAACCTGGCACAGCTGTTAATAGGGTGTAGAAAACAAATTAACCAAACCAATTAAATCATTGGTTCAACTCTGTACAGGAAAGTTCAAAGAGGTGTCTGAAAGTGTTTAAGATGGTTTGAATCTAATGCGGGTTTGGTTTGGTTGAGTTTTAATTTACATCTTATTAACAGCTCTGGTCATTTAAGGACTAGCCAGGTTTGGGCGGTGAATAAATTCCTAAAAACTATTTAAGAACTTATATCACTGATCCATGGTTAGTCCTTGGTGACTGCCCCAGGTAGGTGAGGTAGCCCTTGAACCTATAATCCATTTGTGCATGGTTAGATCCCATAGCCATTTGGCCATCATAAGACAATGCTTGGTTGTATGGCTGTAATTATTTGAGTATGTTTATAGTTTGAAAGGAGTATGACCAGGTAAATAAAGTCCGTTGCTGCTGATTAAACCTGTGTTATTGTCATTAAAATGGTATGTCACATATACATATACATCATGTATAGCTCTTTTACTTACTAATGGAATCACTGAAATATTGGTAGTTATTTACAGAAAAAGTTCATTGTATTTACAGGAATTGTGAGCAGAATGAATGATCTAATTGATGACCAGTCAATATCCTCTTCAGAAAGACTCAACACCTTGTCCAATTTTCAGGTAAAAGTTAATCATTCTTAACTGTTAATCCTTCAAAACAAAAATTGTTCAAAGAAATAAAGATATACTGTGTACAGTAAAATTTTATTTGGGCTGTTCCAGAATTAACCCTGTGGGAAGGGTGTGAGGCACTTTTCAGAAACCCCACCATTCATCAATTTAATATTGTATAAAGAAATGGTAGGCAGATCAGGTTTTAACCCTACCACCCATGTTATGTTAATACAAGTGCCTCCCACCTACCCCCCACGATTAGTTATGGTTTAATTTTTAGCTTGCCTGTTCAAAGAACAGGGAAAGTTATTGGGTTAGCGTGGAAATGGTTAAGAAGAATGGTTGAGTCTGTTGTAAAGTAACTATAAGTCCTACGTCAATGAAACTTACATGCATGATGTGTCTAAGGATACACAGCACATAATAACCCACGGATATCGTATAATCCTAATGTATACTACACAGTAAATATAAAATTACAAAAATGTGTGTACAGGCGAGCATTGGGTGGCTTTGACACCATCTCTAGTTCATCCTACGTATGTGATTAGAGCGAAATCATGATAAAAGCGAAAATGAGGAACAACGTGATTAACTTATTCACCCCTGGAACTTCATAATGCACTAATCCAATCTTTGAATTAAGATCTTGAAGGTGTCTCCTTGGGTAAAGTAGTTAATACATGTAGTATTCAAGTGAAGTGTATAGCTGGAGTGAAAATTTTGTCATAGATAAAAATTGTTCAAATGCAATGAAGTGGAAAAAATATAGAAGTTCTTTGGTGACCCTAATTATACATATTATACATTCAGTACTTTGTTAATACTTTGTAATCGTAGTATTATAGGTTAATTATAAATCTTTGTTGGCAGGTGACAATGCTGAAACATGCCTTGACATTCCCAAACGTGAAGCGAGTAGTCTACTCCACATGTTCTATCCATGCTGAGGAGAACGAAGAGGTAATCAAGGAACTGGAAACCATTGTCCAGGATCAGTTCAAAGTTTGTAAGGTGTTCCCTGATTGGCCAGACAGAGGTCTCCCTGGTTACAACAATTCTGACTGTTTTCTACGAATGTCGCCTGAAAACTCGCTATCCAATGGGTTCTTTGTAGCCTGTTTTGAAAGAGTGGAAACCAGTCCAGATGTAAAAAGAACAGGATCTAAACATTTAAAAAAGAAGAAAAGGAAAGAGAAGGATGAAATAGAAATCATTGGAGAGGAAGATACACATTCAAACAAAATGGAAACAACTGATTCAACAGCTGTGTCTAAGAAAAATAAGAAGTGTAAAAAAGGTAATGAGAGTGAGGAAGAATCTCTTATCGAGGAAAACTGGACAAAAAAACGGAAACACAAAGAAAAAGAAAATGATTCTGAAAACAAAAGGAAGAGAAAGAAACATGGTCATGGAGCAAAACTTGACAAGAATCAAGGCTATGTAGAAACGACTGGCAATGATGGTGATTGTGTTTATGGAGTGAATGTTGGTGTTTGTGATGAAAATGTAGAGGATGATAATGAAGTGTCGGTAAAAAAACATAAGAAAAAGAAAAAACAGAAACACCGTGATTTAGAAATCAACTCTGTCGGAGATCATTCTGAGGCTAACAAAATGAAGGAAGATAAGTCCAGTGTGATTAAAAAGCACAAGAAAAAGCATAAACACCACGATACAGAAATCAGCTGTAATGGTGAACACCACATTGCTGTTGATGTTGAAGAGAAAGTAGTAAAAAAGCACAAGAAAAAGCATAAACACCACGATACAGAAATCAGCTGTAATGGTGAACACCATATTGCTGTTGATGTTGAAGAGAAAGTAGTAAAAAAACACAAGAAAAAGCATAAACACCGTGATTTAGAATCTAGCTATGACTCTGTTCAAAAGACTGATGAAATTGTAGAAGATAACTCAAATGTAGAAACTACGGAAATTTCAGACGCGTCACACCATAAAAAGAAAAAGAAACACAAGCACAAGAAAAATTAACATATTGATGTTATATCTTATTTGAAAAGGAATACTTTTCCGATAGATTTCATTTTAAATGTTTTGGACTGTAAGAGTATTTTCATAAATTAGTTATCAGAGTAACTTTTTATCAACTTTTGAATAAAAGTTTTTAGAGGTCTAATATAATTGTTCGTTATTTATCCTTTGATGGATTTTATATAATACATATATCACTTTCTCCAACCCCAAAAAATCTCTGTTGCTATTGTTTTGAAAACTTTCGACAATGATAAGTTACTGAAAAATAGTTACAACTACATGGACACTGGCTACTATGGTTAACATCTTTTTAGGGGAATTAGGTTTTGGCCGATGGCCTTGATACACTAATCAGGTGTGTTACTGGTCATTATGCCAGTTGATTTGCCATAACAGTCATTCAAGTCTACTTGTTCTCATGAATTTATTAGTCCACTGCCAATGAAACCAAATGGGTTTCCAGATAATAACTTGAGAAAGGATTGATGGATTTTGTTGAAACATCATACAATGTTAGCTTTTGAAGTAATACTGAGTGGGATTAAGTTTGGGGTTGAAGGATTATCCACGAAGGTCGCTGTTGCTAAAACTATTGACATTTTTTCTTCAAATTTTGGTTTCCAGATGATATCTTCAGAAAGCATTGATGGATTTGATTGAAACTTCACAAAATGTTAGCTTATGATTTCGTAAAACTCCCCCTTACTTCGTTGCAGGGGGTATAATTGAAAGATGCTGTAAATTGTATACATCAAGCGTTTTCTTAGCCATTGTCAATATTAATGTCCCATGAAATGTGGGTTGAAAATTATATTATCAATTTGCATCATGGTTATGTTTCATAAAATGATGTCATTCTCCCCTATTATGAGTCATGTCCTAGCACATGTTATCTGTCATACCCTAATAGAGAGTGACAGATAAATCATAACTGATAAGGACGACATGGGTTAAAAGGGAGACAAATCTGTGAATGAAAGCGAGATTTGCAGTGATTGTGATAAACAGTAGCGAGCCTGATTTAGCAATAAGAGATTTTATTATCTCCTGGAGGACCCTTGCCCCCTATTTTCAAATCTCTCTGCCACAAATGTTCACAAATTATGTTGAGATTCTGTGCAATGTCATTAAAACTATTCTGATTTTCAGCATCCGGAATGTTTCTGGTTTTCAAAATTGGTATTTTCCAGTTGTGTTCAAAGTCTCTGATGTCCCTCTGTGTGATTTCACTGTGAGGGAACTGGTCGAATCTAGGCCGGTTAAGGAAAGTAAATAACAAAGTATGAAGAATCTTACTGCCTCAAAGTTATCATGTCATACTATTGAACAATGCTTGAATACACAACCGCATAAAGTTATTACAACCATCTACATTGTGTTCTAGCAGGATGATTTCACTCTAAAACTGTAATCTAATCTAATTACGTGGATATCAGAAACTAATAGCTGTTGGTTGTTACATTGTACTAGTTTCATCTGATTTGACACAGACGTTAGATCTCCCTCTCCCTGTATACTCTACTTAGAAATATATGTTAATATGTGTCAAAGTAGATGTGATCTCCAGGTACTGAAGTACTAAAAGGATACTT
Source organism: Mimachlamys varia (assembly GCA_947623455.1). Taxonomy (NCBI): domain Eukaryota; kingdom Metazoa; phylum Mollusca; class Bivalvia; order Pectinida; family Pectinidae; genus Mimachlamys; species Mimachlamys varia. The sequence goes on along the minus strand of OX392542.1, from coordinate 10,280,733 downwards.
TGTCCCCATCACAAGTTTAGTGGTGTTATCTTTGGGAGTACTGATCCGTGTCAGCTGATGTGGAATGTCCTCAAAACTACTCTTATCTACGAAGGAAAACAGGAATTAATGGCGTCAGCCTTGTCCAGACAAGCCTGTAGGGAGAAAATGACAATATCATAGGTGTTAACCTTTGAAACCTCCAATGAGGGAGATCTCCCTCATTTCATATTTCCAATTAGGGAGAAGGTGTGTGAAATGCGACTGAAACTGCATTGCTCAATTTGTCTTTCCCATTTTCTGTATCAAATAACTTCAAAAAGTATTCATTTGATCCAGACACACCTATTATGGTCATTACACATACCCTAGAGTAACTAGGAGATCTTTCAACCACTGGATGTAGATTTCGAGTTTGTGTGAGGTTGGACTTGGATGAAGGAGATTAGTAAATTTTGGTCAAAATGAAGGAGTCTCCCTCGTAATTAGGAAGGGTAAATGGGTATGCAATATAAACACATGTGATTATAAGATAATTATGATCTATTAACAGGTTTGTACAAGTTCATTTACATAATATATAACTTGTGACATTGACATTTAATGATAATAATAATACTCATTACTTGGAAAAAAATGATGTTTTATCACTTTGTTTAACTTATTTACCGCCCAAAGACACATTTGGGATCTTCTGGTATAATGGTTGGAATAGTTCATTAAGAAAATTCAGGGGTGAATCAACAGTTTCAACTTACTGGCATTATGTGATCATATTTCTTTGTTGAATTATCTCCTGTATCCCAGAACTGTATTTGAAACATGAAGGCCTTGTTCAGTTGTAAAATTTTAACTGGCCAAAATACTGTCGTTGTTTGAATACCTGGAAACAAATAAAAGTCATCAGTAGAAGAAAATCATCATGAACCACACATAGTCCACAATTCACCTTTTGACATTTGGTAGGTTAGATTTTAATTGTTCATAAGACTACAGTCACATTCAGGCTTTACATTAGAGGGGGTTTTCCTTTAGCTCAGTGTCTTGACTAGGGAGTATGTGGTTTGACCCTACTTTCTTTATTGTCAAAAATGGTGTCCATTGCCTTTCTGCGGTGTGTGATGATAGGGAGTTTAAATCTGAGTAGTGGTGTTTGAGGACAAGAACATTTAACATTGGTGGTAATTGTTTACGGATGCAGGGCTCATGACCGAAGGGTTGCATGTTTGAGTTGCAGCATGGCACTGTGTTTGTATGTTTGAGCAAGATTTTTTTCTCTGACTGTTCAAGTCTATTCAGCTGTAAATAAAAACATGGTATGGCAGTGCTAAAAACTGAATTGTGCTAGCTACATGTGTTCAAATGGCAGCACTGGCTGTATCCAAAATATAGGATACATGTATAAGATTTATTGTACATCCCTTTATTCTGTGGTAGAGTCTCCAACTAGGAAGTCTAGGATCATGAGTTTGATCCCCTGGTGAAAGCACACTTAACTGTTACAAAGGAAACAAAAATTAAACTTGAGTCTCACATGTTTTCTTAATTTTATCAAATTGACATTTGATTAATCATAAATTAATTAAATATCATTAACGACCAGAGCTACATATGACTAGACAGGGTTCATGTCACCTTTGACTAAAATATCTGGCACTAAACAAGAAGTCCTTATAAATAATTCAATTCAGTTGGTATTATGTAAAAATAAATTACATAAGTGACAAAATCAACACTGTAGGTAAATAAGGATTTTGTCCATGAAACATGGATATGTTTTTTAACACCCCAACACTGATAGTGTTTACCTTGTGTTTCGCTGTGAACCGTTGGTATTTGGCAGCCTGAGTGTTTAGCTATCGTACTGGTTTTTCCGACGCCACATTTGCCGAGTAGGAACACTTTGTAGCGGACATCACTGACTGATATGTGTAAGGGCACCATTGGTCTTTCTAACAAACCTGAAATGTAATTGGGAAATAAATCCACATGAAAATGTTTTAATAATTTAAGTGTAGTTGAGTATAAATCACTAATTTTATTGTGTCATTTTTCTGGAGTTTTGAGCAGTTATTTTGGCATCAAGCACTGACTTGCTTTAAGTTTCAAGTTAAAAAAAATATTGTTAAAGTTTGAATATTTTTTCTATGTGATGTTCTTTGATAGCACAAACTTTTCATTTTCTTTGAATACCACCATGAATGTCTGTAGTCCAAAGAACCCTCCACTTCCAGAAACTGAGCCTTCTATCTAGAGTTAACTAATAGTAATGATTTCAGTAAAGTTTGAAACAAAACTGAATAATTGTACTTTGTTTCTTCTTACCAAACCTCCTAAGTTTTGAGAGATTTCTCTGAAGCACAGATGCCAGAACTTCCTGGCCCTCTCTGGTCTTGTGCCAGTCAAGGCTGAGCAAGGAACCAGACGACAACATCACATCTCGTAGGGCTCCAACATCAACACTGTCAACAACGAAGTAATTCCATGTTAAACAATAATCACTTCAGATAGAAGAATTTGATTACAACTTTCACAACAGATTATTTAATATAAACATATCATGTTATTATCATTCCTTATAGCTGTGGCAAGCTGTTTGGATTTTACTCCTTAAAAGTAGATATCTTTATTTCTATGGAAAGTAAATTTATGTATATGTTTATGTATATCTATTTCTAGTGCATCAAATAAATACCCGACACCAATACATACCCACTGCAACTAAGAAATTTGATCACTTTGTGTCAACTTACATCATCGAAAACACAGGAACATGAAAACATTGGTGCAATGTGCGAAAGTAATGATAGACCGATAGACCGAGGCCACAGGAAAACCTATCGGTCTATGCAAAATGCTAGTACGGTAGACCTGATGTCTTAGCAATTTAATTACTCATGAATGTCGAAAAAGTATCAAAACTGTTTAAACAAATCTTATAAATATTATCAATTGCATTACTCTTGCATGTCGCTCATTTCCTGATTTGTTTGGCTGAATTTGTCGTTTCAAATCAATTTATGTTTAAACATCGGTTGAAGGAGGGGAGATCACTCTGTTTTAAGCAGTTCGTTGACACTGGTGGAAAAAATCAGCCTGCAGAAATTTTGTTGGGTCTATGCAATTTGAA